>OU744448.1:23300760-23968260 GCA_916610825.1 Haliclystus octoradiatus
AGCAGCTTTGAAAGAGGCACACTTTTTAGTGTATTCATGCTGTTTGATAAAAGATTATATTTTGAAAACAAAACATCTCTATTTGTTGTAAAAGACTCAGTAAAAGTCACATGCTAAAAAATAATTTTCTAAGAATAATAAAGAGAATTTTATAAATTGAAACGGTAAGTGTTAATATTATAATTGTATCTATAATAAATGTATTAATTATTGTTCAGTATAGAAATTGTATAAGATCAAACATTTTTTATCGGTCAACTATTATTTTTTGACCTATAAAATCATAACATTTGCAAAAAGCAATGTGAAAGAAACAAACATATTATGCGATGTCTGGGAAAATCATATGCGATAATATAAGAACTTATAGTATTGAAACACTTTAGTATCCATTACATCATCATCATCATCATCATCATCATGATCATCATTTATTCAGAACCTTTAAGTTATACAAACTTTTTTTCAAAGGACTGATAAACATCATAGTATGACACGTGATTGGAGAAACAGAAAATAGTGTTCAAAACAATGAAATCTCCAATCAACTGCAAGAGCAAAGGAATATCGAAAAATGCATTATGGTACCTATATAAAGAAGGCTGACATTTTCAAAAATAGCTTGATTACAAATTTCAAAAGACGTCAGCCATATTATATTATAATGTAGCACATATATGAGGTATACAAAACATGAAAATATCGTTGAAATCTAGTTCATTCAAAAGATTGAGTGAGTAACTGGTGATGGCAGTTAAAAACATAAGTATCAAAATCACATTGACAGTTACGTTGACCTTTCCAGTACACAACACGTGTAAATCAAATCATTGATCTAGCAAATAATACAGCTATATATATACAATTAGTAATAAAAAGTACTTAGGTAAAGTCTTTGCTGTTTCAATAGTGCCCGATACCATAAATGCAGAGCTGTTTCTTCTGAAATCAAATCACTCCACAACATTCTTTAAATAAAGTGCTAAATTTAATTGTGAAATATAGGATACAGACAGAGATTCATAGATTAGGATAAAGGTTATCCATTGGAAACATATACCAATACTTGAAAACAACACATACAGTACTATATTCTTTGTTTTTATAAGAAAATAGTGTATAAGAACGCACCGAGCCTCACATTTTAGCAAATCTCAAAGAAAATTAGTTGAGTTGGACCATAATAAAATGAGAACAAATCGAGGCTCAACTCAATTTTACTTTTTCTTATAATAACAGTGTATATAATAGTTATTTTTAATTCCAGATGCCGAAAATAGGAAGAAGTCCACGAAGTAGCATGGTCAATGCAGAGCTTCAGCGTCAATGTCTACTTCGATTACAAAGAAGACATATTCTTGAAAACACCCCATTGAATCATCCAACCGATAACAGGGGACCACCAGCATTGATTTACATTGGAGATATAATGCAGCAGAATTCTCCATTATCATTGGGATCAAAAGAAGAAATATTTAAGCGTCCAAGCCCGTATGTACCCTCACCAGTACAGCATCTTCAACTACAGCAAACCGAGACCTATCCAATATGTTCTCCAGTTAAACCAGAAATCAACTATAACAATCGTTATAATAGAACAACGCCAATGATTGGTTCACCAACAGAGACTAATCTAATAGGCCAGCTACATGCAATATCAACATATCGTCAACAACAAGCAAACATTCATACGGCTAGCGAAATATCATTAAATAAACATCAAATAACATCAAATAATTATCAAAACCAATTAATGAAATATCGACAAATGCAAACTGATGAATATTATCAACATCAAAGAAGATTAATATCAACAGAAGGAATTTATAGACCAGGAACAACTTTTATGTAAAATATTTCTATAAATATTATAATAAGAGTGGATTTGTTCAAAACTATAGAGTTCTTGCTATACAGTGTTCGATGAAAATATTCATAGCAGTGATATATAGAATAAGGATGAATATGAGATACATTAGACGGAGTTTCACACCATCAGGTGGTCATCAGGCGATTTATTCAATCTAGCTACATTAGCGCTGTATTTATAGAAAATCATAACGTGTCTTTTGTACACGGCAAAGTTGTATGTATTTTAGCTGGTGAGAAAGTATTTTTACGATGTATTATAGTTTAATGAAATGTTAGAATATTAGGTAATGTAAATTTTGTTCCGAAATAATTAACCAAACCAGCCATATAGTGAGCTTGTTTCATTTAATTGATGGATTATATATATATCTATATTTGTAAATAATTTGCTAAAGAAAATATTACAGATGAGCTACAGGAAATAAATTGAGCTAGAAGATGCTGCCTGATGACTATATATGTTTTAAATGACAAGCAAACCCTGAGTTTCTTAATCTGAGAAGTGTTGATATGTTTCTTTAATTGACTTTATCATGAATTAATAAACGTTACTACTGGACCCAGACATTCTATTTGATATTATCTTGCAAACAGCAAGAAACCTCAACCAGGAATGTGGATTATTCTGGAATTATCAAGGATGCTGCTTCTACGACATTCAATAATTTCGTTTATCAAGCTCGACAATTTTCATTTCCTTATCCATGCTATCACGGCCGTGACTATTTGCTTCTGACATGGGTGTATTTGTCAATTTCGCCGGACGAAATTCATGGGCGGCATCTGCGTATTAGGCAGCTTAATACCATCAAAATTGCATGATATTTTGCAGCTTTACGTCTAAAAATTGCTCTAAAATTTCTTAAATTTTTTATTTTTCGCACCCACACTCCCCATGACTTTTTAGTGAAAGCATATCAATCACCTTGCTTCTTTCGTGGCCTTTATGTATGGGTGTTCAATAACAATCAAAATAAGGACAAGCGACTTACGCTGATATGACGTACAAATTCTTGTTCTTCTTGTAAGTCAACAGATTCATCAATCTCTTCTGCTTTATTTCCAAATAACTTTTTGGGAATACAAACATCCCAAATTCCTATAACAGCTGAAAATTAGGAATTACATAAGTTTCTCAAATCAAATTAATAATCACTAGAAAACATGAAAATAATTACTTGTTTTATGTTATTAATGCTTAGTTAGATAAACTACATAATTTAGGAGTCAATATAAGACATGTTCAGTGTTCATATTTAAGCGAATTTCATGAATAGCGATTTTTCACGTCGGCCATGTTGCTATTCCACAACATCATACATTGAAATATACATTGGGTCACAATCTTTTCAAGATACAACATCATGGTCATTAATCTTTTCTTCAAATAATTCTCAACGGACCCATTAGACCGATCGCCACAGATTTAAAACGGCAGGTTTCTCCGAGCAACTTGAAAATCACATAAAAGTATTCATAAAAATACGCTGAGCAATTACCTATTCCTTGTTTTGGTCAAATTTTATTGTGGAGCTCACCAGAGATTAATTTATAAATCATTTCACCGTCAGAGCCCTCTTAATTCATACATGTTGTGTTTTCGTCATGCTTCTATGAATTCGCAAAATCTTTGGAGAACAAAAGAATCAAAGACCATGAAGCTCACATCCAGCATTTTCTCAAAATGATAAGAAGGCTTTGACCGTGAATCATGAAATATAAATTGGAATTTTGAAGGGTTTACAATAGAATATAATTAAAACAAGGAATTGTTCAGCATATTTTTATGAACGCTTTTATGTGATTTTCAAGTTGCCCGGAGAAACCTGCCGTTTTAGTTATGTGGCGCTCGGTCTACATTGGTGTACCAATGAAAAAGCTCTATTTGTCCAAATGGGTTTCGGTTTTGTATGATTATCTAGTAGAGATTTGAATGATGCAAAAGAAATTGAAATAAACTCTGTATAGTGACACTGACACTATTATCCTCTTACAGTGAAGAGTATAAATGGCGTATAATAGAGTGCGGCAAAGGGCTTCAGTTTGTTTGAAATCCATTTGGAAATTCATGTAGCTCTTTAACTGGAAAATTCTGCCACCGTATATATAGTAGTGTAAATAGATTGTATGTCTCAATTGCGCTTGCGCAATTTTGAGCACTATTAACTTGGGATGTGTCTATACAGTTATATACGACTATTCAATTCAAATCAAAGGGATTAGTGTAGAATCAAAACAGATTTTAAAGCAGTATACATCTTAAATTACCAAAGTATATCCAATGATCGAAAAAACAGAAGGTATTATCCAAAAAATAATTAAACAATTAAATATAAGCAAAATAATCAGGAGCATTGAACTTGAGGCCCTGTTTACAAGGAGGGGGAGTTACCCGGGTGCAATTTGGCAGAAAGGGTGTAGTTACGTCCATTGTTACGTTATGGATCGCGCGTCGTTGACACATTTGGCTGCGTGCGATGTCAGATCAACAATCGTTCAAGAGTCCAGCAATAATATCCCGGTAAATATTTAATTTAGCGCCTGGGAGAGGGGAAAGGAAAAGGGGAACATTTACAGCTGAAGAGATCCATCTAGACTCATATACAAGCGTTAGAAATGAAACCAAGCTAATAATCTTTACTTCCACTTTATACTCACGGACTTCTACAACATAATCAATTTTACTTCAGATAAACTGGTTATCAAGCAAACCTGATACTGAGAATTTCTTAATTAAACACAGAACTTTTGAAAATAAATCAGTCAAAACATTTCTCTTCTGCATCTAATTTCACAGTAGTATTTAAATATTATATTATTTGAATGCCTACCTGATAATATGATTTAATCATTATCTCTAGTGGAAAAATTAGACTATATCTGAGTTAAAACTGAAGCTAGTATTTAGTAATTATGAAATGTTGCATACAATTACGCCTTTTGCAAATTCAACCTGAGTAACGCGCCTATCTGAGTTGAATAATTTAAAGCTGATCTAAGCATGCGCGCTGAAACCAAACGATTAGAGAACAAGAGATGTCTACAACGGAAACGTTCGAAACAATAGAAAATTCAAGCTACCATTTTTAATTTAACTCACCTACCCGAGTTACTCGCCTATTTGTGTTACAAAGCAAAAAGTTGTCTCGAGTGGTAAGGCAGCCCGGTCTGCTAGGGCGAGTAGCTCGGGTAGGCGAGTTACTCGGGGGGCGAGATAACTTTTGCGTTTTGCTTGTAAACAGAACACGCATAAACAATAGACCCAAGTAGCTTCACCCACCCGAGTTACTCGCCCTCCTTGTAAACAGGGCATGAAAATGGACGGAAATTTTGACCACGACGAAAAAAAAACGTTTGCGTGATTAAGGTAACAAACAACACAAGAATGTATTATGTTGAAGATTATGATAATTCTTGGGTAAAAACAATTATTAGTCAGAGAAAATTTGGTATCGTATTGTCGGCTATAGTTGATGTATTTTGTATTAAATCAGTAGAACATTTTATCGGTCCAGAGTTCAGTCACTCAGTAGCCTGCGACGCAGACAGACTTTTACTTCGTTTAAACAAAGAAAAAGTCTGCCTGAAACTCAGGTCAGTCACTCAGTGTCAATATCGATATCACAATAAGGAGAAACTCCATCAACGATAATGGGAAAGTAAGATCTTACGGTGACGTTTTAGGTGCAATTTTCGTTTTGGCAAATGGCTGACCTTGATTTGCGCATGAAATGTTGTCGCAGTACTACCATTAATCATCATCATCACTACCACTACCACAGACCTCATGCTCACGGCTGTAACTACAATCTTCTGACAAGGGGCGTGCTTGTCAATTTTGCCCGAAAAATAGGTGTCGCATTTGCATATTGGGAAGCTTCAGTACTGTAACACCTTCACAATTACGTCTCAAAATTGCCCGAAATATGAGTCAAAAATTTGTATTAGGGTCACATTTGTATTTGGGGTGTCACATTCCCAACCCGGAATTTATGGCCGTGATCATGCTAGCAATTAATATCATATGTTACCGACCTCTTTTGAAGCCAGAATTGCAAATGAAAACAAGAAACACAGCTGATGCAATAACTGATCGTAACTCAAATAAACACAGTGCAAACATAACCAACATCACAGTAGCAAATAGCCTACAAGAAAACATAATTAACATAAAATAGATTCTAATGTAGATTCTAATTATTGTCTATATTAATCTATGTAATTTGATGTTTATTGATCAGTTTCAGATTTGACTGCATTACTGCTGTGGCCAAGGGTTGGACGAGAAGTTTAACTCTCCAATGAGCGGGCTATTTATAGAAAATGCATGGAAAATTGCTTGAAAACGTCACTAACAGATTCCCCGACATTATAGAATACGCATTAGTGGCGTTTTGATCATTGATTTCAGATGCAAAATTTCAGATAAAACATATTTACAGATATCATTGTAAAAATGTCTTGAAACATTGGGCAATGGTGCAAAGCAAGTCTCCGTTAGACTCAGACATGGATGGTAAGCTATCTTGTCATCTATTCTCTATAATCTCATTCGATGCATGATTTTTATCACATTGCAATTGGTTAGATACAATGTACTGATAAATAACACAATTAACACTTACAGGAACGATAATCGTGCTCTTTTCCAGCAGTATACACTGAAATGATAAGAGAAATAAAGAAAATAAGTAAATAAGTAAATAATAAGTAAAAGCATATTGGGTAGAATTCACACGTGGAACTCTGAGTAACTGGAAAGACTTTGCCTCATTTTTATTTCCCATTCTAAATGATGCTCTGTTCTAACCAACATTGAGTACTTTTATATACATGTTAATTTATTATTATAATCCAAGTTAATATACATCTTTCCATCCTGCGTTAACATTTTCATTCAATAAAATATCGAGCTCTTTTGTTTTTGATACTCTTTGCACAAGGATATGGAAGTTCTTGTTTCAAGCCAACAGCCAAACTTGCTGGTTTACTATGAAAATGAGAGCTAAAATACATCACTTCCTTGCTCTTTGTATTTTAATTGGAATTGGTGATATCATTGCATCACGTATCATTTTTATGTGTACCCAACCTTTTTTGACAATAATTTTTTATTTACCCAACCCCAATCTCTTCAGCCCCAACCGGGTCATAAATAATGAGCGGTCCTTAAATCCTTATTACTTCTCAATTATAGAAGGGTTTAAAATTGCTTTGAAGATCTTTCGTATGGAATATTTTTAAGGTTTTTGAATAAATTTCTGGTTTCTGAAGTAAGACATCCCTTGTCAGATCATGTACAATGTACATCATTTTATTTGATTGCTAGTAATGAGAGTAATAGACTGCTCGCAGACTCTATATAAATCGGAAACTTAGCAGAACAGTAGAAAAGAACTATAATGTTCTATTAACATTTATCATTCAACTACGACAGCTAAACATTACTTGGCAAATAGAATAATCAAGCTATGGAACTCACTTCCTGAAGAAGTTGTATCATCGAAGTCTTTGAAAACATTCAAATATAAACTTAATCAGGTTAACTTATCACAGTTTTGTAACTATACTAACTGTATTCCTTTGTCAGTTAATTATTGCTGGTAACATAGCTTACTTAACCTTAATATTTTTCTGTAATATATATTAAAGCATCTTAATTTTTCAAAGGTCACATCCTATGTTCATTTGCCTGTTAGCCACTTTAAACGAATAGAATATGAGGTTAAGTGACTTAATGCGATATATTTCAAAAGAATAAAGTGTAATTTTTGAAATCCATAATAAGACAGAATAAGAAGTATGTGATTATTATCTTATGCAGCATAGGCATTTGCAGATCAAATTTGAACAAAATGATATTATGATTCTGAAGTTATAATAATAAATCAAAACATTTATTATATGGAGTGTGAACTCAGACACACATATGTATATGAAAGTGCTCAAGGTTGGGTAAAACAGAGTATTATAGAATACGAGACAAAGATGTAGCCTGCGTACAGACATACTTCTTCTTCGTATAGTCCTATATGATAGCACTGTAACGTTTGTATGATAATTGATTAATTGATTGTTTGTTTCATTCTCCAAACAGGGGTCTACGGACAGTGATCCAATGTCACTTCAGGAGCCCTGTCTCGCAGATACTTAGTTAGCAAGGTTGGCTATCCGTCAGAGACAGGGTGAAATACAATCAGCTTTCCTGGGCGCATAAAATAAAATTTCAGAATGCTCCTCCTATGCTATCCACATTCTTCTCTTCTCCTTTCACCACAAAAACCTGCTACTCGACCAATAATAGGGAGGTTTAGATTTAGTACTGGTACAGCTACGAGTACAGCCCCTATGACCCTATGCTCTGAAGCCTGTACTGACCTCCTTGTTTCAGAACGCTTTTTGGCGCGAAACATGAACCACGGAGTACATGTTTAGATTTCGTTGTTTTGCTTTGTTTTGTTTTTACTTTAGCGTTTTTGAATAAAATTTTATTGTCGCTATAAATCTTCTTATACTAATAATACTGTCTGTTTGTATATAACTATATTTCTGTGTCTGTCCGCGACTTATGTACGGCTTACTGGCGAAATAATACAGATAGTTCGTCGTCAGGAAATTATGCAAACATTTGTGTCGAGATAACCTTGCACAGTAACACATTTGTGGTATGAAAATTACGACTTTCTGAAGTTGTTGTTATTGAATCTAAACGTTTTGTTTCGAAAGAACGAGTACAGGTATAACCCAGTCTTCTAATCGACTAAACATGAACTTGAACCGATACCGGTACTAAATCTAAACCTCCCTAACGACATATACATCAAACACAGCCATCGCAACTATTTCCAGTCAGCTGGTGCTTGTTTGTGGAACAATTTGCAATCCTCGATGAAAGCGACCACTGATATTTCGACTTTAGCAAAATGTGCAAAATTATGTTATTGTAAATTAACTAATTATTTAATCTTTATATTTTTAAAAATTATATTGTATTTTTTTTATAATGAGCCATTTGAAAAAAAGCCTGTGTAGGCTTAAAGGTATATCTCAATAAATGATGATGATGAGGATGATGATGATTCTCTGATTTTAATGTTATAAGGCTTAAGGTTTGCCACTATCAGGGAGAGGATGACTATAGTGATTATGTAGATAACATTGGTTGCAGAGCCTCTATGACAGGATCGATACCTAAGAGTTTTTGTAACTTACATACAAACAGGAGATTTACAATAGGTTTACAGGAAGTTTACAATATTACAATTACAATAGTCACAATAACTTCGCTACAATACTATAAAAAGAAAAAGTCGGTATGCACACAGGTTAACAAAGAAAAGCAGAAAACTTTTTCCGTTACTCAACCTTTCATGCGTTTAATTAAACCAATTGAACGGATAAACGCGTGAAATTCAGAGAAGGGGAAAAGGCTTTTGCCTCATCTTTGTTGATGATTTTTGAAGTTAGAATTAGTCTGTTAGAACATCTTTCGGATGTTTCCTTACCTGTATGCGAAATCAACTTGATCACTAACATCATTGCAAATTGTTTGGATTGCAATCAAACTAAACAAAATAATAATAATTCTATTAGACGAAATAAATTTGTGAAACAGACATCCATAAACTGTTGCCCTATGTAGATCTATTCTAGAGTCACATTGTTAAACATACAAAAACATAAAAGCAAAGCAAATCTTTGAAATTTTTCATAAAATCATAGGTGAATGAAGTGTAACCTGTTGCGAAGAGTGACAAACATTTTCATTATTCGTGATGTCATCACTGTTATCAACCTTTTCAGTTTCACTATCGTTTTCACTTATTCCTGTTTTCAGATTGTCTTTTTTCATGCTTCAATAATTTATTATCACTTTGTTTTCTTCTTTTTGAATTGTTCTCTGTAATTGTGCTTCTTGTACTTTTACTTCTGTATTTCTATTGTATTTGATCATCATTTCTGCTTTGTCTTGGTCAGTTGTTGTTGTTGGGCTAGTTCTGTTTCTGTTTGTTTCCCATGCCCGTTTAAGTGCAAGTCAAAACTGCTAAAAATTTTCATTACATTGATCCAAATCTGTAATAATCTGGATTTGTTTAACAAGGAATTGAATACAAAATAGTTTCTAGGGTTTCAGAACCTGACCTTTGATCATTCCGTCATTTGGATAAATGCCGTTGTTCCTGTAGTGTTGTTATCATCAGTAAGAGACTCAAACCATATAATTTTTAATTGTTAATCCTTATTAGTTGTTTCTTAGTAAACATTATGAAATGAAGGATAGCGACAAGAGAAAACTTTGCAAAGCGTTGCAATTCTCAGAGTTTTTAGTGTCAATCTGCTTCACACACAACAAAACCAGACAAAGTATACTCAGTAACTCACATATCCAAGTAGATTAACAGATGTTCTTGTGCTCTTTGCATTGCAGCCTGTTTTGCAACCTTGAAGATATAAATTTAAATGTTGCATAGTTCAACTAGCATCTCAACTGTTAGAGTTAAAGATCTATGTAAATAATTCAAATATTGGATAGGTCAACAAACATCTTAACAGTTTGAATTATAGCATATATACATGCATTACACGCATTATGCAACGAAATAAAACTATTAATGTACAGTAAACCATGGATATAGTGATAACATGGTAGATTAAGTGACCGCTATTAACAAGTGGTCTTTAAACACAGGTAATTTTGTACATATAGTTGATTCAGTCGGCAATGTAATAATTTTGGATATTAATGAATTGATCAATACAGAGAGGTAACATCAGTCTTACCAATTCAGGACTTTGGTCTCTCCTCTTGAACAAAAGAGGGATTGATTGAGATTGTGATCGTTTTCCATTCCATTTGTTTCTTATTAATGAAAGAAGCATCCATCCAGACACAGGAACAAGAAGCAACACTGCAAACTGTTCTGTAATAAAAAACATTAAAAACATATGAAACAGAACAAATGTATTGAAATCCTATTATTGAAATTGGGTCAAGAAAACCTACAGTATAAGCCTTTCAGTAATTCGGCCATGTTTGATGACAATTTGATCATTAAATAGGGTCGAATTATAAAATATGAAAATTCTAAAGTTTTGCCATAACTTGTTGAACTAAGTGCCTTGATTGACTTTTTCAAGATTTGAAACATGCACGTTTTGAAAGGCTTGTACGTTTATCAAAAAAGAACTTGGCAAAGTAATCAAGGCGCTTAGTACAACAACTTGAAGTGAAAATGTAAACAGATTGTACTACCAAATGAATTAATTTTCACAATTATAATTTGGATCAAAAATACGGCAATTTATATTTTAATTAATCAATAGCATATACTGTAATTTAGAATTTTTGTAGTTGATAAAATACAGTTAGTTTATATGTTTGTGTTTCCATTGTCTCAATTACGTCCTTATGCTATGGCACATCCCTTGACGGGGAAACTTTGATTTGTTAGATAAGTAAGTGAAGGCTACTTGAGGCAGGTTCAACTGCAATACAGGCAGAGAACAATATAATTTTTCTAATCTGACATTTTTATTGCCGATATTTTATGTGGAGAATCCGAACAGGATGCGAAAAAAAACTTTCAATAGAATTTCTCTTTATAACATTATAATTTAGAGAAGCAATACAACAAGGTTATTATTTTATACAATACATTTTCATATTTTATAAAAAATAAACATTAAAATTAGAGTTATTTGAAAAAAAAAAGAAAAAAAATTGCTGGTAGAAAGAAGAAATTGATTGGCCATTGTTCTCTGAATACAGGATTGCCGGAGCTTAGGGGCGGGAGCGACAGCTTACCCTCCTGCCATTGCGGAAGAGGGGCAGCAGGTGCCCTTTTGTATAAATATCATAAACTTTCCAGATCAACCACGTTAAATAAAAATCAAAACATATGTATGGATCGCCATTATACAGCGTACTGCGACAACAGTCGTGGCAGCTATACATGCCTCTGACCTAGGCGGTAGGTGTCTATTTTTCCTGATGAAATTGGTATTTTACCCCAAAAAAGGTGTGGCACTTGCATGTTGGGAGCTTCACGATTTTGCAATTTCTTGCTTCAAAATTGCCCGAAATTTGAATCAAAATTTTGTTGGGAAGGAGGGGGGTGACAATGAAATTGTATAACGAAAACAGTTTTGCTGCAAGGTGCCTTTTATGTAGGGTTTGCCCCTGTCGTCTTCGTATGGCTCCGGCGTCCCTGCTGCAATATGAGAAATGCTGTAAGTGTTATTGAATCAGACAGAACATACAGCTAGTTCCATAACAATGCTTTCTCACCAGGAAACGAAGAGATGCCACCACAAAATAGTACAAGATATAAAAATGAAACAAATGGTTTCTTCCACCTACAAAAAACAGACACATAAAAAAATGTTTCAGTTTTACATTCATGAGAAACAGATACTACTTTAAAAAGCTAACTTGGCTACATAGCTGTCTGTCTATATGGCTGTCTAATTAAGTAGTCTAAGTAAGTAAGTGAGACGGTATTGCCCTATTGAAAGTGGCCGTAGCCTACCACTCTTCTATTTCTAGAGGAGTGGATCTTTTTACTAAAAAGCAATGATTGTAAATGCTTTACTGATCTCAGGTGGGACACACACACACTTCATATTAAATTCAACAGATGGCATGGCAGTCCGGTAAATAGGCCTTGATTGCCAATATGCAGCAATATACCTCAGCTACTCGTAATGCAATTTCCTCATAATGCATTTCATCTGAAATCATAAGATTGTAGTTAGGATGCTTTAGATAGATAGAGCTACGACTGAGTTGAATTTTTGAGGGATTTGAGCAACAAAATGAAGTCCGGGTGCTCTGTCGTCTGATCTATTAATACAACCTTATATTGTTGCCTAATTGGTAAATGTACACTTTTTTGGAGTACTGTATATGATGAGTAACCTAGACTATCGCCGGCGCTTAGCTATCAGGGTCCGAGAAAAAGTTATCAATCTCGCGAGCGGCTCTGGCGCCCGTCGCCTGGCATCTAGTTCTACCATACTTTCACTTTGCAAACTGGCCTATATGAATCTATGATTATATTTCATTATTGATTCACTATTACTGTTTGTCTATTAATCTATTATACTTACCTAATAACACCAATTAGATATTCTAGAACATTTTTTATTGGCTTGAATGATGCTTTCATACGTTCAACAGCCACAACGAAGCTCCCAATGTCACATCTGACTTCATGTTCATCCTCAAGATCATTTCTTCTACTTGCCATTATATCTATGTTTGATCACGCCATTACGAATTCCAAATCATAACCTATAAATACATCACTTTATAAATCCAACGGTGTTTCTTTTCTACAGAAAGATTCTAGCACGAGTGCCAATACAATCTCCTTCCTATCCTGCTGAGAAAACACAAAATGTAAATCAAAATATTGCGAAGTTTTCACATAGGCAAGAGCCTCTATCCCGTGTTCCGCTCCATGAAACTGAGAGTCGCTGCACTCGCTGTATGAAATGGAGTTCTGACGTAATGCACACAGGCTAACGGCGTTGGTAAACGGAAAATTCAACTCGCGTCAGCTCTATTTAGTATCCAGTCTACTTTTTCAATAGTACGAGCGCGGTTACGTTTCCACGTAATGTTGCTTTTGCGTCTATCGTCAACTTAATCGCATTCAGTAATGGCGTTTGTCTCGTAGTTTAGTAACTGCAAGCGTGCTGCAACATATAAGCTTTCACGATTGCCTTGACTTCATTGCTCATCAAAATTATAAGGGGAATATGTAGGATAACATATTTTGCGAGGCAAGCGCAATAATATATGCATCCAGAGCGATGATGTTAGCTGTTTATGTTGATATGTTTTTATGAAGCTGATACAAGTTGAATTGAGGCTGACACGAGTTGATAGTATAGAAATATAAAAAAGAACAGAAGTAGTTTGTTGTTTATGCTTACGATATACCAAGAAAACCCATCAAAGTCTTACAGCATCATTTTACATCAGTTTGGATCATTTATGCCCTATAAGAAAGCATCCAGAGCGATGAAATTGGCTGCTATTTTGATATGTTTTTATGAAGCTGATACAAGTTGAATTAAGGCTGACACGAGTTGAGAGTCATTTTGAATAAACATGCCGAAGAATTGCAGAACAAAAATCCCCCAAAAAATTCGCGAAAAGTTTAGATGATGTTCCTTTACTGTTCAGTAATAAGAATAACCGTAATAATATCTTCACATATAACATAAATTATGAAAAAATTGAATTGTTTCTCCCGTTCTCAATCAAAGTCTTGACTTTTAAATCAAACGTCCCATGCATAGAAATCCATGATTTTTGGCGGGAAATATGATTCAAATCACACGTGTCGTCAGATCAAAGAGATCAATACTTTTATTGTTCGTTTTAACATGGATCACGGATTTTGATTAATAATTTGAAATGGATCAATCCAGTAGCAGCATCAGTTGAAAAATCGGAAGAAGATGAAGTCAGTACTCTGGAACTGGAACGTAATCCCATCATAATAGAATCTGGTCAAATAGAACAAACCAGTATTAAACCTCAAGCAGCATGGGAATCTCTGTCTTCAAGACAAGATACCAAATCAAGCGGGACAGCGATAGACCTAGATTCAGCTGAAAACTTTATCAGGCATTTCAGCTTGGCAACAACAACAACTTTTGTAGTGTGGAATACTGCTAGAAGGGTTTTGGAAAAACAGGTATGACAATTAAACAACTGTAAAAATGCAAACAACAAAACTACTTTGGGAATGTGATGAGAACTGTAGAATTATGTTGAAGAAATAATAATAACAACGTAGGTTGAATTGATTTGTATATTTCTTCTTATGAATAATAATATTAATTCCAAGTTGACATGTTGATAGTAGACTGTACATTCAGTTCTCATAGTTTCATAGTTTTCATTTACTGTATTTATAGTGTTTAGATAAATGCTAGAAGCTGCTAGATCATGCATGGTCATTGTGAGTCATGCGGGGAGTCATGTAGGTTCTCCTATGTTCTAGAATGTTCTAGATGGTTCAGGAAGGTTCCTACATAACTCCCCCCGCTAGATGGCGGAGCCATAAATAAAAATGCATGATATAGGCTAAAAATGAGAAATATTAATGCTTTAATATATGCTAAATTGTAAATAATAAATGTAGGTAAATATAAATGTAAGTAATTATGGTATAGTAGAAGCTATTAATGAAGGTTTTAGATATGCTTATAGACTAATTGCATAACAGTTAATGAGAAAATCCATTACAATTTTGGTGCATACCAATTTGTTTAATTGCGTTGGATTTCCAGAAAAAGAAATTTTCATACAAGTGTTATATTTGGTTTAATTTCAGTTTCTTCTATGAGCTTGGTAATCTTCAATGTTTCTTTTATAGTCATATTTTTTTGCTTGTGAGTTTGATGAATTCAGTATTTTCTTGAGTTGTTGCTTATTCTTGTGTGCTTGATTAATTCAGTATTTTCTTGAGTTGTTGCTTATTCTTGTATGTTTGATGAATTCAGTATTTTCATGAGTTGTTGCTTATTCTTGTGTGTTCAATTTTAAACTCTGTTGTGTGTTCTTGTGTGTTTCTTAGTTCATTTAGTATTCTTAGTGTGTTCATTGTGTTTCAATGTTCTTAGTTGAATGTTGAATGTTTCAATATTTAAAAGTTTTATGATGTTGGAATGTCCAATGTTTAGTGTTCAATATTTAAAAGTTCCAAAATATTGGAATGTTCAATGGTTTATGTTCAGTATTTTAAAATCTTACTTTTTTAGTTCAGTCTCTTCAGTTTTGGGTAATCCAATTCCTTGTGTTCAGTTCCATTTCTTGTGTTTATTTCCATTTCTCGTGTGTAGTTCCATAGTTCCACTCTTGTGTTTAGTTCCATTTCTTGTGTATAGTTCCATTTCTTGTGTTTTCTGCGTATTTTGATTAGTTACGTAAAATGCCATTGTTCTTCAGTGTGAAAATCAATCTAGTTATATTGTTTTGATGCCGCGGTCGTGAATAAAATGTTGTGTTCAATTCCATGTTGTAATAAAATACTTTCAGATTTTATTATGTTGTAAAGTCTTGAAGATTATTCATAATTAGTTGTTATTGTAATTCGACGGACCAATTGACGAGTTGTTCTTATAATTCGACGGACCAATTGATGAGTTGTTCTTATAATTCGACGGACCAATTGATGAGAACTGTAGAATTGTATTGAAGAAACAATAATAACAACGTAGGTTGAATTGATTTGTATGGTATATTTCTTCTTATGAATAATAATATTAATTCCAAGTTGACATGTTGATAGTAGACTGTACATTCAGTTCTCATAGTTTCATAGTTTTCATTTACTGTATTTATAGTGTTTAGATAAATGCTAGAAGCTGCTAGATCATGCATGGTCATTGTGAGTCATGCGGGGAGTCATGTAGGTTCTCCTATGTTCTAGAATGTTCTAGATGGTTCAGGAAGGTTCCTACAAATGTCTTGTTACTTGTGAGAAATCATCTCAATTAAGGAATTTCTTACATCTCAGAACTATCTGATGTGAAAATTCATATTATGTACAACAATGACGTACCGTATATAGCTTTGAATCGGAAGGTGTATGTCTGCCAGCATGGGAAATCACAGCCCAAACCAAAAGTTTGCAAAGTAAGTAAGCAGTCAGTCATATACAGATCCATCTCTGCAGCATACAAATTAAATATGAAATACAGTAGGCTAGTAAGAAGACTACTTGCAAGGGATGAATCTCAAAAAGTTTTTTGTATTTTCCCAATTTTGCCACCTCTGTACAGCAACCACCTGTCTATTGCAGCCATGACAATGCTGTACCCATGTACCATGTCACTTGATGTACTCATTGAATTATCCTTTAAAAGTGTGTTGTCTAAACAGGAAATGTCAAGGACCGTTCATGAGATTTATTCTAATAACATACTTGTAATAGTAATTCCTGCTACCATGGAATCCATAAACAGCTAGTTAATCAATATATTGAGCTAAAGGAACACTTTCGTCATTCTTTTAAAAATGGAAATAATGGAATGGCCTCTCTATTAACGGGACTTGGGGAATTTTTTATGAGAACAGCCCTTGAAAAAATCCTGAAACGGGCAAACGGCCCCTGAAAAAATTGGGAAACAAAACAACAACAAAATCTAAAAATGAGCTCAATTTTCTGAAGGGCAACAAAGAATTGTAACTTTGAAAACTATGACCTCCAAACATTTATAACTGTACCATAGAATTTCATTTCAAATATTATATCTAGCTATTATTTCAAATACAAGTGAATATGAACAAAACATATACATTAGTCGAATGATAATTTGTAGCAAGTGATGCATTTGAAACATGACACACTCCATTTAATAATGATCAAATATAAGCAGCAAATATTATACAGTCAATAATCTTATAATCAATAGTTGTATATCATAAACTTAGAACAGACCCAACTAATGACACACATAATAATCTAGAATATACCATAGCGACATCTGGAGGCTACACAGTTGACTTCTCCTGAAATTCGAAAATTTGCAACATTAATCTATCCACACTAACCAAGAATAATTTACATAAAAAATTGTCCCAACAAGGATGTCGAGAGTGGATAAATAGAATAAGTAGAAACAACAGATAGCCTCCAGGGGTCATTTGAAAATGTACTGCTGCTTACAGGGAGGGCCAAATTTTGCTAGAAAGCTTGAATATAACACTATGTTAACAATGAAACAATCAATTGTCATTTGCAGATGTGAAGACCTGAATCTGAAGCTTTCCAGCGAGGTGTAAATTTGCTCAACTGCATTACAGGTATCAGAAATCCATTCAACATGAATCGCATACATGTATTATCGATGCATGAAAGGAAGGTACTACATTATCAAGTTGAATTTGTAACAATCTCTCACAGGAGTAACCATTTGGTCTGTTATGTTTCTTGTGACATGTGTGATGTGTAGAATGTACAGATCATTAACTTAGTTATGTCTTTTTTGATAGCTAATTGAAATGGATGATGGTCGCCTCAATGACAACATCTTTAATGCATGCTAAAAGATGCTGCAAGATTGATACCAATCTGATAATGGCTTCCAAGACATACTTTTGCAAAGAAATATCCTTTAAACCAAAAAAAAATTGGGCAACAGCAACAACTTGGCATGGAAGGAAAGTCAATAATAAAACTTAACGATACATTTCATGAAAAAATCCAGCGCTCTCTCTATAAATTCTGTCAGAAATTTTGAAAGAACTTGAAGTATGATTACAACCAAAATATGATGTTGTTCAATATCTAATGAAAAGTCTGATCTCATGTAGCGGGAAACAATAGGTTGCATGAGTCAAATTTAATAAAACGTTTTGAGGGTGTATTTAAAAGCATAAATGATGAATTAGGCCTACTTCTTCTTGCATTCAGTTTTATGTGAAATATCATAGCCTTCCGGTAATTGCTCTTATAAATGTGAATGTAAATGTGAATTTTCTGCTGAGGTTTGGCTTATGAATCATAAAAAATGTCAATTTTTATCCGCTTCTGGATGTAAATAGTGTAGGATGTAAATTCAATGTGAAATAATCAGCGGTCATCAATAAACCAGATTGCAGAGAAAGGTGATTGCACCCCTGAGAAGAAAGAGCGTTCCCTGGAAATGTTTTGGGGCAACAGAATTACGTTTCACTAATAATTTGCAGACGATTGCTGGTGATATTTCGTTATTGGAGATTTCGGAAATTACATCACAAGCGTACAGTTGCGGGTACAATTAGGTGGAGGGGTACCAATCATCACAGTAGGCCTACAGATGTATCTTTAAATCGTCCCTGAAAAGGTTTGGCACTGGAGGCACACGAAGAGTAACAAAAGCTCTACAATCTATCTAAAGCAATTTAATCAGCAATTTTAAAGAATCTGTTGGCTCAAACCACAACAACAAAAGCAGAGACTAGTGAGAAGAGGGGGAATCTTTGCAAGTAGCCTGGCGTACATGAAAGGTAGGCGGGTTATTTGAAAGTGTACTGCTGAATACAGGGAGGGTCCAGTCTGACTCTGACTCTCTGAGTACTTCATGGATGGCCCTTAAACGTGTGATATTGTGTTATATTAAATTGGTTTTACTATTATATTTACGTAGTTCCCGAGAGTATTTCAGCAAAGTCCGAGGCAGTTGTGTCTGTTAATGACTTTTTAAGAAGCAAAATTGATCTTAAGCTCAAATGTCTCTGCTCTTTGGAAAAATAATTAATTCAAACTTGAAGGCTCTGGATAAATGATGATGTATCATGTTCTTACGATGATGTTTTCTTAACAAAGCTTGTGAATTTCGCCTAACCCTTAGAAAATTATAATAGGCCTATGCTTGTTGTGTGAAGTGATGTGTGCGACCATAAAATCGCACAAACATCTTCGCAATATTACCCACATACAAATTAACTAACTAACTGACTCAAAGGTATTGCTTATTTTGCTATTGAGGCAAAATGGGGAATTAGAATATGAAGAAATCAACGCCAATAACGAAGAAAAGAATCTCAACTCGCGCTAGGCTCATGTCAACTCGTGTCAGTTCGAATTCAGACAAACTCACTTGAATATTTTCACTTATCCATCTCATCTCAGTTAAATATATCTTCTTCATAAAAATAAATACTTTGTTGCATATGAATCTGTACTGATTCCATCATTTCAAACAATTTTACATTGCGTTTCCAACAATTTCACTCTTACAAAATCTGGAAACTGCAAAGTTTAAACCGCCATCGCCATCATTAAAAGCTCAATATGAAGTTATGAACGTCAACTAAAACGCCAAGTAGCTTTACGCAGAAAACGCAGCCGCGTCGATAACATTGAAAAAGTAGACTGGATACTAAATAGAGCTGACGCGAGTTGAATTTTCCGTTTACCAACGGCGTTTGACTAGTTTTCACAATCTTTGCGCCATTAGCGATGAATCTCTTGTAGCTATTGACCTCGTTATGATGAACCATTCGTCATAAATATTTTTTGAATAAGTTTATGTTGGCATTGACAACCAATTCTTGATTTAAGATAGCAAAAGTGTAGACTGTAGTAAAATACAAAGTAA
Source organism: Haliclystus octoradiatus (assembly GCA_916610825.1). Lineage (NCBI taxonomy): Eukaryota > Metazoa > Cnidaria > Staurozoa > Stauromedusae > Haliclystidae > Haliclystus > Haliclystus octoradiatus. The sequence goes on from OU744448.1 coordinate 23,320,738, forward strand.
TATGAAGTCTTCAGAATATGCTCTGTAGCAATAGGGAAGGAAGGGAATGGGTTATGGATGATATCCATGTGAAGAATTAAGCTCAAAGATATTTCATGGTATTTTTTGCAAGGTGTCAGTTTGTGGTCTGTTCTAGTACTGTACAGAATTATTGTTGGAATTAATGAATAAACATCTCAAAAATAATTCAGTCATTGCAAAATATGCTTAATTTATATATGCTACTTATAACATAACAAAACCAATTTCATATTTGTTAATACAAAATAATTTAATAATCGCTAATTCATTATTTTCAACATAATCTAATTACAAAATCCATTTTCCCTCCTCGTTCGCATGGATTAATTTCATTTTTCCATTGAAGTATTGAAAAAATGGTGATTGATATTTGAGAAACCACAAAAATGTTTGTCTCAGGGTATCAATAAAGTCTGTCGGTTCACAATGGGGTGAAGTTGAAAAATTATTTAAAAGATATTCATCATCTCTAGACAATATATCCTGAATATAATTTATGTTAACTTGTCCATCGAAAGGGGTTATTTCAAGACAATTGTATTCTTGATTGTGTACATTAATCATATTATGACCTGTGAAATAATTTTGTGCGTGGCGTACATATGTTTCCGGTCCTTTGAACTCAAAAATAGCTGGATATATTTCTCCTACTTCTATTGTTATAGCAGCACCGTAGATGATAGGGAAACATTGTTCATTGCGGATATTTGTGTTTTCTTCACAAACACAACAGATATTCAAGTCTATATTCATATCTGATGATACAAGACTATCTAGAAGTTCATTAAATAACTTAAATGAATATCCAGCTTGATCATTAAAGCCACCAATAATATTAGCTGATATGCGAATGTCATGTTTTGACCGGTCTTTTAGGCTACCATCATTAATCATTGTAGTAATTATATTATTCACACCATTGGTGACACCTGATCCATCAAAATGACCAATAGATACAACAGGAAAATCTTTCATTTTTAAAATTAACATTTGACAGGTTGTACAATCATCTGAACCAGTTGTTTTAAACTTTTCATTCTCAATTCCAAAACATGCATATTCTCTTTGTGATACAAAAAAGAAACTTTCGTCGCGTGCTATGACGCGAGCTTGTGAAGCTCGAAAGGAATCTGAACGTTTCTTTAAAGCTGGGAATTGGCAAAACAAATCTTTAACATCAAAACAGCAACCTTGTATTTCCATACGTGCTCCATCTATAAATAAAGGCATTATAATTACCACTGGTGTTACAGATTGCATTAAACAAATTTATATGTGGCTTATAATCATCGCCCAAAATCATTTCTTTCATTTCCGCAGAATATATCCAGTCTTGTTTATACTTAATGCTGACTCAGCTGAAACTGAGGACTGGTAGAGATAGAGGCAGAGCTTTCTAGATAGAGGCTGGACATACTTTGCGAAGATAACAAAATAGGCAGGCCCAGGGAAGGCTTCAAGGCGTGTGAATAATTCGTATCGTATTTTCTACCAATTTTCTCATCACCTTGACTTGTTTTAGTTACTAGTGATTCAGTTTAACATTTTCAGAGGTTTCTACTCATTTAAAGATCTTTATACCCACCATTTTTTTTAACAAACGCTCAGATTTGTTTGTATTTTAATCAGCTGATTTTATCCTTCCCAGGTCTCAAAAATGACGTTGTGCGCGCGTTCCAAATCACGTCGACTGCCATTGAGATTGTTGTTGTTGTTTGAGTTCTGCTAAGTTGTTTTATTCAATGAGGTTTGGTGCTGTTGTTAACGATAGGAAGACCAACAGCACACAACTGCAGCAGTTTATCTAAACAATAATTTCATAGCCCGAGGCCTTTTTATTTCTCTTGATTGTCACGTGGCATTGGTGTTTCAAATATTTCTCTGTTTTGGAGTATTGAGAACTTCGAGGCCTTGGAAGCCGCGCTGGAATCTTCCGAAGAAGAGGACATCGGTGGACTGTCACCTCCACCGCTGAAGAAAGCTCGCTTTCACGGTTCTCTTGTTGGTTCAAGTTCATCTTCTCCTCGATCATTTTTAACAAAGAACTCCAGAGAAGAACAAGCAATGCAGCAAAGTACAAGACGGCATCAAAATGGTGACAGTGATGGCTCGACGAACGGAGACAGCCAACCTTCCTCGATAACAGAGGACAATGGAACGAATGGTGATGATTCAGGTATGGCCTGTTTGAAGCGAAAAAGACTGACAAGATTCGACGAAGAAGTCGTTAGATTGGTTGGACAACATCTTGAAAGTATGGGACTGAAGTGAGTTTAATACATTTCACTATTTCCGTCATAATAAAACTACGATGTCTAGCCCAGTGCCAGTCGAGAAAGCATACGACGGTTGTTGAATCCTTTCGTTTTTATGAAATTTGCTATCAGGCTTTTGACTTCAGAATTATGAAGCTGAAATGTATCTCTTTGCCCGACTGAGAAAATTCTCTCTCTTTAAGTTTCAATATACACGGCTCTAAGATACAACTTTCTCAAACCTAACTAGGCTATATACAACTTTCTCAAAAATAACCAAACTATTTCATGATTTTAGAAATGACTTTCTAAAGTAGGCCTACTCTTTGAACTGCACTCATTGGAAATCCCCTATTTAATTTAAAGGCAAATAGTAAGCCAACGTGCTATTCATGAATACACGTGTCTATATATATTTATTGATGTTTAGACTTACACATAACATAATCCAGACGTAAAATTTGATCATTGCTATTGATCAGATAAATTGATTGGCTGGATTTTTCTATGTATCTTTGTGTTGGCATATTGCCACTTCTTCTCCATTCAAAATAGAACACAATGCAATAAGTTGTCTCCAAAATGTCAACTATCAACTTGATGGTTTTTCTCTGTAAAAGCCTGGTTGAAGCACAATCGTTAGTCTTCTTAGAGCTGCGCGTTATTCTGTAATTGACATTTTCTGCACTATACGAAAACAAAAACATTAGAGAAGTTTTACAGTGTATTTGAGTTATAATCATAATGAAATTTGTTATTTGAAACTGCAGAATTCAAAAGGTGAAACCCCAGACCTCCATTTCAAGAAACCGATCCTGTTTGTGTATTGGCCTATATGTGTTGTCGGTGAAATCTTGGACAGGTCTTCTTAAAGCTGCATTATTCTGTGATTGACAGTTTCTGCACTATACAAAAACAAAAACATTGAAGAAGTTTTACAGCATATTTAAGTTATAATCATAATGAAGTTTGCTATTTGAGACGTCAGAATTCAAAAGGTGAAACCCCAGACCTCCATTTCAAGAAATCGATCCTGTTTGTGTATTTTTGATCATCCCAAACTTTTTGCCTTTCAAGCTTTGCCTGTGAAGAAGCAAAAGCTAACGATATAATAGCAAATAGGACTAAATTGAATCAATTTCAAGAGCTGTTGGTCGAATCCATGCAATTTCAAATGTTACGACTGTCATGTGTCCTGCCTTGCATACCTGGCTGCTTTGGTCTAGTATAATTTGAGTGCCTAACCCGTTAAAGAAGTCATTACACTCATCCATCTATCCAGTATAAATGGAATACCAGCTTGGATAAACTTGTAAATTGGTTTTCAATTTTGTAATCAATCCCTCTGTTACCAACATACTTTGGAACACAGAAAACTAAATGCCATTATTACTTACTAGCAATAAGGTTACCACAGGGTTACTTTAAGCAGAGTTAAAATTACCATTGATAGTTTTCCAGTTTTGTGCATGATCAATGATGCATTAGGTTGGTTCAAAAAAACTGTTGAAGAAGCAAAAGCTAACGATTTAATAGCAAATAGGACTAAATTGAATCAATTTCAAGAGCTGTTGGTCGAATCCATGCAATTTCAAATGTTATGACTGTCATGTGTCCTGCCTTGCATACCTGGCTGCTTTGGTCTAGTGTAATTTGAGTGCCTAACCCGTTAAAGAAGTCATTACACTCATCCATCTATCCAGTATAAATGGAATACCAGCTTGGATAAACTTGTAAATTAGTTTTCAATTTTGTAATCAATCCCTCTGTTACCAACATACTTTGGAACACAGAAAACTAAATGCCATTATTACTTACTAGCAATAAGGTTACCACAGGGTTACTTTAAGCAGAGTTAAAATTACCATTGATAGTTTTCCAGTTTTGTGCATGATCAATGATGCATTAGGTTGATTCAAAAAAACTTTTGAGGATAAATCTGCTAAAAACCATGCTGGCAAATTTTTAACCGCAAATCTTATTCGCAACGAGAGTAACGTCAAGAAGATAATAGTGATGTTTTAATGGATAAATTGATATCGATTACATCTACAGAATGGCACTGGTAAGCAGGGTCCAACAAAGGTTCAGCCTTCTAGAATCCTAGAGGCATTTCTTCAACAATTTCTTCTGAATTTTTTTGTTTATGTTTGACCAATAAATCATTAAAATGATCAATTTTCTTCTGAATTTGCTCTAACCTTCCGGAATCTAGGATTCCATTCCAGGATTCCTACTTTTGTCGGACCCTGCTGGGAAGCAGTTAGATGTCCAATTCAATTACAATCGATGACCGTTGAATTGTTGCTTTGGATAAAAATATTAGGAAACAATATAAAACCCTACTATTTTCATAGCACTGTCAACAGATATGACAATGTAGACCAAGAATCATAAAGCAAAAAAAGAAAGGTACATTAAATAGTAATAGTAGGCTAGCCTTTGAGATTGGAGTATAGATACATAATTGTAGCAAAAAATTGGTATATTTAAAGATGAGATATAATGCCTCTGAGAAGGGTATTGAAATTATCAACATCATCATCAATTATTCAGGAAAACCTGGTGAGTTTTTGACAGGACTGATGCAGATACTGGAGATCTGCCGAGCATTGATCAAAGAATTCCACACAATTCCCCAGACTTGGCAGATAGCAGATTTCACCGGAGTCTTCCTTGTGACCATTTCCAACCTTCCCATCAATCATGATAATATTGGCCCATCTATTCAGACAAACTTTTATTTCTTGATTTGGTACAATTTAGACATGTATTTCTAAGCCGATGCTTTGTAGTACCCTACTAATTACTATTTAATAAAATATTAGTTTTCTATAAAAACCAAGATATACCAGTGTTTTTGTTCTATATCAAATGTCAAGGCTTTTCAATAATTATGTCAATTGCTCTTCTTTCAGCAAATCTGTTGGTGTGTTGATGAAAGAATCAGGATGTACTCTTGAGCATCCAGCAGCTACAAACTTCAGAGATTGTGTTGTGTGTGGAGATTGGGAAAAGGTAGGCCTATCACACTACCATATTATAATGTTATGTGCTTGTTGATATGGCTACAACCATTCCACTATTCAATCCAATTAAATTAGCAATGTGTTATGCATATCCTGCTATGTTTGTTTAAAACGTAATACGCTATCATGTACATATATGTGCGCCAATTGTTCCGGAAATAATCATAAGGGCCAGTTAATCAGCATTTTTCACTCATTTGAAAAATAGGTAATCAGCCAATTATTAGTTCTGATCAGCAACATTGGAACAAGTTTTTCCTGTGTGTCAAGTTTACATGGTTGTAGCTATTGTTTTGGATATTCTGAAATATATACTTTTAGATAGCTGCAGCGTAAACTGATCTGGGTGCCAGAAATTATTTATTTTTGGTTTTAACATGTCCCAAAATCCTAGATGTGGGTTTACCTTATCTACCGCACACTATAGATGTTCTGAAATCATACCATGCTATTTCAGCAGACATACTTTATTAAATACTACACAGTTTATCTTAATCTGTGCAATGTGCATTCATTATTACAGGCCGAAAGTGTTTTAAAAGATCTTCTTCCACATTTGAGATGTCATGATGACTTTCTTGTAAGTTTCGTGTTGGCCTATTTTTTGTTGGGGCTCAATTTTTAATTTGTATTTTGTTTACAAGTTCACGTTGATGAATGATGATTCTCAGTACATATATTCTTTTGTCAAATTTTCATACTGTATCAATTAAGAAACATATATCAATAATTTACTTTTCAGAAAATGAACTTTTTGATATTGGAGCAAAAGTATCTGGAGCTGCTAGAAGATAACCATGTTTTAGATGCTCTTCATTGTCTTCGATTGGAACTCACACCATTGAAACATAATGTTTCTAGAGTTCATCAATTGAGCAGGTACTTAATAAAATTAGAATTTATAGAGACCATGGTCAGATAAAACATTTTTCCTTCTCGGATTGTAATTTTTGCTTTCAAAAGAAAAGAAAGCATTTGATTTTTCTTCTGATTATAAAAACTTGAGTAAAACTATTTCTTCCAGTTTCTTCTGAATTTTTGCTAGCCTTCGGGGACTCTCAGTCCCGGAATCCCCATTTTATTGAACCCTGATAGAGATACATAACCTGAATAGAGGGTTCAAATGAGAATATCCTGCCTGAACTGATCACCAGTAATCCTCTTACAGCTCTGTTTATGTAAAAGACTGGTGAGTTACTCGCTTTACAATCTGTTGGGTGTTTTAGACATGCCACCTGAATAACCTGTCTATGCGATCTAAGCAATTTAAAGTGATTCTCAGAATCCACGTTTTTGATATCCAATAATTCAGAGAACGGATGATTGTGCTGCAGAAATATTCCAAACAATGAAAACACATCTACAAGTTCCCCCTCTATTTCATTTTATAAGCAAAAATTGACTGTGCTAGTACCGAGTAACTCAGTAGGCTATGTCTAAGTGGGTAACTTAGCAGCTTAGTTATCAGTCAAGTCGGTTCATTTCTTAACACGATAATGCGCTAGTTAATAAGTGTGGACACTGTTGAGACATGCTACCCCCTTCATGGATATCCTGATATTTGATTGATCAAATGAGTGCTACTTTGGTGTCTGTACATTTTCATATGTACTGTAATATGTTTTCCTTATTTTTGATTAGTTTACTGATGTGCAGCAGTTCTGAGGATCTGCACACAAGAGCCAATTGGGAAGGGAAGGGTTTGGTAACTCGACAGAAATTGGTCAATAAACTTCAAGGTAGGGTAACAAGACCAGGTGCTCTTCATAAATGTACGTCCAAAGTGACCAGTAAACAGGGTCCCGCAAAAGTAGAGATCCTGGGATCCTATATCCCAGATAGGTAGAGCAACTCCAGAGACAAACTGACAGTTTTCTAATTAATAGCCCGAACTTCAACAAAATTGAAGTTTGATAGTTTAACCTTTGTAAAAAAAACATTTAAAATTCTGGATATGCTTCACAAACTAAATGTGTCTTTAGATCTCTTTTAAAACTTGTTGAAGATGAGCAAGATGCTATGGGAAATATCCAATATATCATAGTAATAAGTTTATCTAGTTCTGATGGGAAGCTGCTATAGGCTACAGGGTGCACTATTTCAAGCATTCAATTGAAAATGTTTTTTTTCTGTGTAGAATATTTACCTGCATCTGTCATGTTACCTCCACGTCGTCTTGAAAATCTTCTTGGTCAATCAATAGAACATCAAAAACGAAATTGTTTATATCACAATACAACCACAGATGCTGATCTTCGAGAATTCTCTTTGCTTAACGATCATATTTGCAATAGGTGAGGATTTGTTTTCTACTAAAGCTGATCTCTATGATTAAGTTCATGACTGGTCTAGGTATTCATGATATTAAGCTATTGTCTTTTGTAGATCATTTGTAGAGCAAAGTAACTCAACACATTTATTTTGCGTTTTAGGAAAAGTTTTCCATGTGAAGCAAAACAAGTTTTATCTGAACATTGCGATGAGGTTTGATTTATGTACTGATTCTATAGCCCCTGTTAAAAACAGTTCAGGAGTTCATGAACAGTTCATGAACGTTAAATGGCCTCAATTTTCATGAACTGTTCATGAACATTTTCATGAACTTTCCGTTAAGGTTCATGAACCAATTGATACCAACTGTTCATGAACTGTTCATAAACTTTCCGTAAAGGTTCATGAAAATTTGGGCCATCTAACGTTCATGAACTGTTCATGAACTCCTGAACTGTTTTTCGCAGGAGAAACAACTCAATTGTATTTGATAATGTAAAGTTTTGTTAAATTATATTTGTTTACTTTATTGATGAGGCTTGTCTGATACATGTTTCATCCCCGCCAAGGGACTCATCCAATTTTTCTGTTAGATGAAACCTCAGTGCATATTGCATGCGCTGTCCCGGTTAAATAAAAATGTAATTGATTAATCAATGATTTACATAAACAATTCACTTTACTTTTGTTGAATCTATTATTGCTTTGTGTCTTTTTATAGATATGGGTTGTGCAATTCTCACATGATGGCAAATTTCTTGCTAGCGGTTCAAAAGATACATCGATTATTATATGGAATGTTGCGGTGAGAATTTGTATGCAACTTGACTGCTAAATGAGATCCTATAGGCCTACAATGTATTCTTGGCAACTGTTTTTCACAAGTATGCCTAGGCCTTCTATTTGCTAGGGAGGGATGTCACATATTATTTTGTTTTAGCATGTGAATACAGCATATTGATTTAGCAAATTACCGCATTACAACATTAGGATTATTATGTGTTTACACTGTATCAAAATACAGCATGAGGCCTTACTTGATATCAACCAGCCATGCTCCAAGACCTATATAGGCATAATTTTCTTTCTTCTTGATCCAAGTAATCCTCATCAATTAATTTATATTTTTGCCTTGCAGACAAATGGGTTAATTACAAAGTTTAGAACCCTCCAAGGACACACATATGGCGTAGCATTTGTTTCGTGGAGTCCAGACGATACCCATTTAATTGCTTGTGGGCCAGAGGATTGCTCAGAGCTGTGGATATGGCATGTTCCGGTTAGTTAAATTTGAACATTTTATTCAAATGTGTGTTTGCCCCTCAAGTTCTTTTTGTTTGACTATGAATTGACTTGTTACATTGATCCATATTCCTACTAAAAATGGTAAAGCGACCAACGTATGTATGATAGATATGATACTTGTCAGTAACATTCAATACGGTATGTATATTATATTATTATGTATCCCAAATATCTCTGATACTCAGCATTTAATGTGTAATAATGTACTTAATATTGAATTAAAAAAACAAAATGATTTACTTAAAACATTGAAATTGGCCCTTAGAACTTTAATGAAAATTGAAATGAAGAAATCTTCTGCTTAATCCTAACCAGCATTTTACAAATAAAAGTTTTTCTGATCTTTTACTAACCGTCTATTGGCTTACCAAGCTTTTTCACATTCCAGCTATGTAATCTGACTTGGCATAATGCTCATTCTCAGAGGGACGAGAGATGCATGATGATTTTATTTATGATATTTTATAAACAGAGTGGTTCACTGAAATGTCGCATGAGTCATTCGCCAGAAGATAGTTTGACATGTTGTAGCTGGTATCCAAATGGTAAAGAATTTGTGACTGGTGGCACCCGCGGACAATTCTACCAATGCGTACGTATAATATTATATTAAGTTATGTAACCTACAAAATAGCCAACTTATCCTCTTCTGGTGCTAGTCTATATTTGAGATATCCAACATTAGAGACATATGCCATCACAACAGAGATATGCGTTTCCACATTCTCACTTAGATTGAGGGTTTCTCTGTATCCCCCAATTATACCTTCTTACATGAAACATTTGTGATCATTAATACGTTACAGTCAATATCGCATAATACGTTAAATCGTATAATGCGTTATATTGCACAACACGTTAAAAGGTTGTTTTCCCGGCTATTTTGCGATCATAATCAACTAATAAATATTGCGTAATGCGATATCACATAGTTCATTTTATCGCACATTACGTTGCTAATTAGTGGTCCCAAAATGTTTTTATAGTATTTTATCACACAAGTCGTTTATTATACCAATTATACCATCTTACATGAAACATTTGTGATTACAGTATAGCAGATTAAATGCAATGCTGAACCACTGTGAATGCATAGCTCTTTTAATGATTAAAATCACAATATTTTGATATGGTTAATCACCATGTCGCCTATGTTTGGTTGTACATTTTGTTTAACTTATTCACAGTGCAATTGTTTTTGATAAAACTTAATGATTTATTACCAAAGGATATTGATGGCAACGTTATGGAATCATGGGAAGGTGTTCGCGTCAATGCTATTTGTGCATTAAGAGATGGCAGATCAGTTATTGCTGCTGACACACACATGCGCGTTAGAACATACAACTTCGATGATTTAACAAACAATAACTTGTAAGTAGATTAGTTTTTAAATGTTATAGATGTCTTTATTGGAATTTTGATTTTCTGCATTTGATTACTTGACTTTTCAATGAGTTAGTATATCTACTGTAAATAAAACTGACAATTTAATTCATATGAGCCAGAGGTGTACATATTCAAAATTTTCAGACTCATAATCTGATTAAAGTAGAATTGACGTAAAATAATAGACGCATTTGACTCTGAGTCTGGCTCAGAAAATGTTAGAAAAATACTAATCAGACTCTGAATCCGGCTATGGCATTGGAATATCCAAACAATTTCAAACTTTGCAATGTTTATTAGAAAATTACAAGTATTTCATTCTAGACTCTAGCTCCGACTCCTGCTCCTGTCTGACGAGAAATTCCCCCTAGCCCGTCTCCTATTATTGAAATGTGGATACCTACTCCTTCCGGAGTCGGAGTTTGACTCTTACCTGATTTATTTTGAATTGACAGGATCCAAATAAAATGTAAAACAATTCCAAAGCATTGTTTCAATCTCAAGCTATCAGATGACAGTGTGCAATGAAATATATTTCATTCCAAAATAGAAGGATTTTAATGCTTACTTCAAAAATTCTTTGATTTAAACGTTTCCACAGATTTTGATTTTAGAGGCTATTATCAGGGAAATATGCACTTTTGATTTTTCCACCAAAGAAAAGAACGCAAATGATTTGTCTTCATGTTGTCTATAACTGATAAATTCATAACTGAACCTTTCTTCTGTTATCTTCTGTGAATTATGATTTGGTAGTGCAATAGATAGATACTGCGCAACACATGCTAGAGAATATAATGTTTATGAACAGTTCATGAAAAAGTCCATGAAAATCTTGCCATTTAACCTTAATGAACTCCTGAATTCACAGGGGTAGCGAAGAAAATTTCTGTCAAGCTCTTTCTTCTACCTCGCACACATGTCCTAATTTTTTTTTCGGCTTTCCTAAATATTAATGTCGTCGGTCATTCATTTTATACTACCTCCATCGTTTAAATTAATTATGATGTTTTCTTTGGGTTGTTTGCAATTACATGATTAATTGATATTGTGTCATTTTCAATCTCAATCTAATTGTTAATTTTATCTATGATTTAGTGTTTTCTGTTGTTGTTATTGTTAGAATTCAGGAAAGTCATCCAATAATGTCGTTTACCGTATCACGTGATGACCGCTATATCCTGTTAAATGTTGCATCTCAGGTAAAACTTAAGTTTTGTTGTTTAAATGTTGACTTCCGTTAGACTACTGTAATTTCTTCTCCACAGCTTTGCATGACAGGACTGAGAGACCCATTAATAGGCTATCGTAACATAAAGTGCGAGATCCTGGCAACCGGGTTCACGAAAGGCCAGCACAAGTTCTAAAGGTTCTTGATTTTTGATTTCATACTTTCAACTTTTTGAAATTCATGCCATCATACTTTTAAGTTTAAGTAAAATTTCAGGAATTTTGGTGAAATTTCCAAAGGATTATGTAAATCTTCCAACTTTGCTTTGCTTTTTGTGACTGTCTGTAAGAAGCTTGTTGGCATCCACTTATTGCCAATGTGATAATTATTTTTATTTTCTTCTCGATTAAGGGTATTCACATGTGGGATATTAAAGACAAAGTACAAATTCGTAAATTTCGTGGTCTTACTCAAGGCTTTTATATGATTCATTCATGTTTTGGTGGTACAAATCAAGACTTTGTAGCCAGTGGAAGTGAAGGTCAGTGGTTTTTGTTTATTTCTTTATTTCGATGGTCGAATATGTCTCCAGGCTATTATATTAAGTATAAGTTGACTAAACAGTCAGTTAATAGGTGTCACTGTTTGTGCCGTGTAAGGCCCTGTTTACAAGGAGGGCGAGTTACTCAGGTAGGCGAGTTACTCGGGTTGGCGAGTTACCCGGGTCTATTGTTTATGCGCGTTCTGTTTACAAGCAAAGTGAGAAAATTGTCTCGCCCACCCGAGTAACTCGCCTACCCGAGTTACTCGCCTTGGCAGACCGGGTAACTCGGGTAGGCGGGTTAAAATTAAAAAATGGTAGCTTTAATTTTCTATTGTTTCGAACGTTTCCGCTGTATACATCTTTTGTTCTCTAATCGTTCCATTTCAGCGCGCATGCTTAGATTGGCTACAAACTATTTAACTCGGGTAGGCGGGTTACTCAGGTGACCCTTGTAAACACACAACACATTTTAACTCGGTAAGGCGAGTAACTCGCCTACCCGGGTAACTCGCCCTCCTTGTAAACAGGGCCTAAAACTGCAAATAAAGATGCAGACTATGTCATTCTGAGAAGTACTATTTTTAAAGTAAATGTATCATCAGTTATGTGGTTACATCAAAATTAAGGCATTACATGTAATACTTTGAGATTTTTCTACTCAGTGATTGGGACTATAGCTCAAACGAGAAGCGAAAATTAATTTTTTTTTTATAATATCATTGTTTTGTATGTATGTTCATTGTTAAATGGAATATTTTGCATCCACAACCTTCTCAAATTCAGGGTCCGACAAAAGTAGAAATCCTGGAATTCTTGATTACTGAAGGCTGGAGCAAATTCAGAAGAAAATCGATATTTATCATTAGATTTATTGGTCAAACATTCTGCAGAAATGTTGAAATGCCTCTAGGAATTCAGAAGGCTGAACCTATTGTTGGACCCTGCCCAGATTTGACACTTATTTCATACAGGACATTGTACTTTTATTAAAATGCTGTTACCTTTTGAAAATAATGTTTGTCAGGTGGTTTATTCTTGTGATTCCTTCGTTTGATTTCTTTGTTAGATCATGCTGTATATGTTTGGCATACGAGTACAGAAACGCCAATTGCAACGTTAGAAGGTCACACAAGAACAGTGAATTGCGTCCATTGGAATCCTGTCTTACCTGGCATTGTGGCATCTGCAAGTGATGACGGCACAATTAGGATATGGGGTCCAGAATCAGATCAACCGAACAATGCCAAAGGTAACATAATACACCCGAGCATTACCAACTGAGTCATGCACAGGAAAATCTATGATCTAAGATAGATTTATTTCTTCATCATTTGAAAATGTTTTGTGTAAAACTGAAACTGAGTAAAAGTTGGCAAAAGCAAATAATTGATTTTTTCCATTTACAAATCTGAGAATTGAACTTTCTTGGCAATTTGAGAAGTTGAGAATTGCTTCCTTTAAAAACAACGTGTAAGCCGGTGTAAGTCTAGCCTGCCACTCTGCCAGCCCCACTTGACGAAGGAAAACAGCAGGTCTGCACGCAGGCTAGTATAAGCCTTGTATAACTGTTAATTTAAACTTTGGAAGCAATTAGAAGAACGCCCTTATTCTTGGTTACTTGGTTATACTGTCAATTATCGTGTCCCTGTTTCTTAGCGACACCCTAATAGTAATAATTTTATTTTTGGGATAATGTTGCACATAAGGACTTTAAATACACCTGTTTAACTATACTTTGATCACGTTCTGGAATTTTAATCGGATGTAATTTACGCCCTTTTCATTGAGACCTAATCATTTTCATATTTCCATCTCTTTCAGACCCATAGTAACAACAAGATACAAGCCAATAGTATTAGAATGATGCTTTGTGGAATTTGTAAATAATTACTGCTAATATTGGATTATGGGTATTAAATACGGCGTGGTTTTTCAATTATAGACTGTTTTTGTATGTAAATAAATGACTACTAAAATATTATTATTATTGTTATATTATTATTATTATTATTATTATTATTAATATGATAACTACATTATACTGCGTTTCGATCTTACATTTGTGTTTTCTTCGATTGTCCTATTGCTATATATTGATGGGTTGGCATTGGTTAGGCAGATCTTCTCTTGAGCTGTATATTGCAAATAAAGTAGAAAATATCATAACAACGTGGAATATATCACCAGTTAAAATAGTATGTTTTCAACCTATATTGAGGTTAATTAATATTCAGACACCATCTCAACACATCCATACGTATTCATCCATATATATATATAGTATATTTAAAATACATAGACAGTGGGTACAAGTTACACAATGAAAATAGTTGCATATGCCTTAATTTATTTTACATTGATTGATTGCTGTTTCCCCATATGTATTGCGTAGTCAGAGGAATTAATTTTTACGATGAAAACTACGATTACGGTAGCCAGTTATGATTTTAGTTTCAAACGTCTTCAAGTCTGGAATAATTCCAAGTTTAAACAACAATAAATAACCTATGAATAATTGGTTGCTTGATTATGACATCACTAGATTGCCCTAGAACATTGACACACAAACTAATATATCGGTATACAAGCCCAAATAAATTACAGCCATTCACTAAGAATTTTACTTTATGCGGATTCTTAAATTTGTATTCGTCAATGGAATGTAAGTAAATTCACAGATTCCTCAACATTTCAACAAGATTGGATCTCAAAAACATGGTGATTTACGCAGCAGCAGAAAACAGGCCGATTGAAAACGAGTATATGAAATGGAAGACGTGATCATGCCGAATTTTGTTAACAACGAGTTTTTAGCGCAGAAGCACGATATTTCTGTGATAACAACTTCAACTGCATCAAAATAATTTATTCCTTTGCTAACACACTATGCACAAATAAACTCGGCAATAAAATACTGTACTCTTTCCATAAGAATTTGTTTCGTTAACAGTATTTACAAATTTTGTAGAAAAGAAGTAAAAATGTTTGCGTATAAGCGGATTTTTCTAAAATGAAATATTACATACGAAACCAATCTAACCGATACAGTATCAAAAAATTTTACCTTTAAAGATATAAAAATCATGAAACATTACAAATACAGGTAGGCCTACAATCTGTTTACATTCAAACCTGTTATAACGGTCACCTCTATACAGCGGCCACCTGTCTATAGTGGTCACTCTTGCAATGTCTAAAATAGCATTTTCTATTGAATCAAACCTGTATATAAAAGCCACCTGTTTATAGTGGTCAATTTATCTACCTCTCGTAGCTGGCCGTTATAAACAGGTTTCACTGTACATTCATTCTAGAGGTGAGAATTACATGCAGCTATCTAACGAATGATATTTTACAGTATTCATTTTATTTACTTGAGAAACGAATAGTATGAATAGGAATGTTTATGTTATGGCTGATGACATTTTGAACGGATTTATTCTCAAAAGTATTTCTCTTGAGTATTTTCTATGTCTTTTCAAACAATTTCAATACAGAAACATTATTTTGTGGTGCACATAAGTGTTAAGCAGAATTTTTAATGCACAACCTTCGGACAATTTTCAATGTGTTTCAAGTGAAGCGCCTATATATTTCTATGTAAGCTAATTAATTTTCTGACGATTGCTCTGGGGCTTGAAACGCTAGATATTGCGGTTCTATACTCCGGTCTGACCGCACTGCAACTAGAAATTAACTACATAGAGATATTGATGTTAACAGAGGCATGTCTTTCAAAAACCAAACGTAGACCATGAGTAGACAGATATATAATCGTATCATAAAGTTTTCCTAATATGCTAAAAACTGCAGGCTTTATACGAGAATCACTTTTGGAAGAGTACAGTGATTATACGAAAACAGTGATTTTTAATCCAAGTAACTTGTCCGTAGTTCTAGTGTCTGGTATAAAGTCGAAGCCATGTTGCCATCATAAAGTTTGTGCCATCAATAAATGATTCTATTCGATTTCAAAACAGATCCAATTTCGATATTTATAATTGCAATCTGTTTGATCATCAAATTGAAAACAATTTAATTTAACCATTAAACTGACACGTGTTATCGACTATTGTTATTTAATTTGACATTGAGAATGCTATAGCTGTTACTAGGGCAACAGCGAAAGATGTTACAGCAATGCTTGTTACCAGGCCACAAAACTCTGACATGTGAGATGAAAGCAGAACCTGTTCGAGCACAACGACGCTGTGACGTCAGAGTCAAAGGAGCAACGTAGCTGGCAGGTAGAGAGAAAAGATTAATAAAAACAATGTTGAAATCTGGAAAATCAAATTAAAATTGAAGTAAACAACGCTAAATGATTGGAATATTTTTACATAAAAACTTGGAGAAATTTTAAGCATGGGTTTTGTATTGTATAATGTTTTTGTGGTTGGATTATTTTTCTGCGTTTTAGTAGCAAACGTTGATAGTCGGGCGGCCTTCCAAACCGACGTTGCAAGCGAACATTTACCTAGCGAAGATGTTGAAGATGCACCAAGCTCAGATCCACTTGATAGTATATTCAACGAAGAAAGATTTTATGAATTCAGTACAGATAGCAGCAGTGTTACACCAACACAACAAAGGAGAACAGTAAATAATACAATGTTTAAACATGAAGCGAATGTTTCAAGTACATCTAATACGTCATCATCATCAATTTCACATCTTTCCAATCCAATCAGTGTAAACTCAACAATATCTAAACCAGATAATACTAAGTCAACGAAAATCAATAATACAGTATTATCTGTAAGCACAACCCAGGGAGTGAAACTCAATATCTCACTCACTGTAAGTCATGATAGTTCGACACCGTCAACTTTGATCGTATCAACCACATCATCTTCTTACATACATAACACTACGCATGATCATAGAAATCACTCTATAACAACATCAAATATATCGTCTTCTTACAATAGATCTATGGGCGTAACACCAACGCCGGCAATCCGAGTTTTAAGAACACACTTTATTGAATATTCGACACCATCAGATGAAAGTGTTTCATCGGTATCAAACTCTTCACCCAGTGTATTAATCTATGACTTGAAAACATCAGCTTTATCAAAATCATCCAAATCATCTATCCGTCAATCTACTACTACGAATCCTAAAATTATACCATTATCCTCGATCTCGCCCTCGTCCTCGTCCTCGCTACAAATACAGTCATCAATTTTGAACTCGACAATTCAATCATCTTCATCATCCTCTACTAACTCGTCGTCGTCCTCATTATCACATACTACTACACCTATTGATGACCATCCTCGTGTTTATCAAGCATCCACTGGTTTGGTTTCATGGGAGAACGAGAATTCTGTAACAAGTACTGAATTACTTCGTAACACTGTATCTGATCCAATTTCAAGTCAAAATATTCAAACAACAACAACAAACCATGAACAACATCACACCAAAACAATTCATTCAGGTAACGAAATCTATTCATGTTTTTTATATTGTAAAATTAAAAAGTTCCGTAATGTAATATGGAAGGTTAAAGTGATCGAAAAACATTAGGTTTCCGTCAGATCAAAAACTAAAATTCTAATTTTGGCCCTTCATTCTTGAAAACAGTTTACCAGTAAGGACTAATTGCTATTCCCTATCACAGTCTAGTCGAACTCGCTTAATAAATATCTCAATTTTATTATGAAACCTTGCCTTGCTTAATATGATTATCTGGTTTCCACTTTCCGTTACCAAAATTCCAAATATCGAACAATACATACAATGGCATACTTGAAAAAACTGGTATAACTTTAAAATCGTGGAAACTTGTTTCGGCAATTGTTTGAAAATGTTTCTATCGTCAATTGCTCCAGTATTGAAGTTTCTTGCATTTCTATATACTAGATACTGTACTGTACACTATACCATACAAAGTATATATATGCTACAATTTTCTTTCAAAATATTTTCTCATAAAACCAAAGTGAATTAGTTAGATTTGTGCGCTTTCTTGACTTGCCGCAAACAGGAAAGTCTCTCCTTTGCAAAATTGAATTTAAATTATTGTTCTGATAGCAAATTTAATATATTATTTATTTAATAACTGTGTTTTCAACTTAATGTATGTGTTGTGATTACCGTATGATGTGAATAGTATTCTTTTGACAAGTACTTCACCGGTGACAGAGATTTGTTTGAGTTTGAGAAAGACTCCGTTAATCTATGGATAAATCGATCAGTCACATGGCTCAAAATGTTATATAGTTGATAGAATTGGAACATTATGGTACAAGGGTTTGAACATGAGTATGGTTTTTCCTCTTCATACCGGGAAATATCAGAAGTAGCCTTGAGCAGTTGTCCGCCTGGTGAATTAATTGTCCGTATTTACGCCTTCCCGTACAAGTGTCACGGGGGCCAGCAGAATGTATACTGTATAGTACTACATTCAGTGACTGCTCACCTGCTCAGCAATCAAATCATAATGCTGTAGTAGTTACTACAGTATACGTATTATGATTTATGCAAGATATTGAAAATTTATGGAGAAGAGAATAGCTATATCCATGGATCAGAGTCAAGTTCAGTCAAACATGAGAAAAATCTCAAGTGTAATACCAAACAGACCAACTAGAACTTTGACTGGATCTCTCCTATGTTTGTATATCATTCCAAGGATATAATTATAGGAATGTAGATTGAGAGATTGCACATTATTACAGTTACAGCAAAGTTGCTAGCTGAGCAAACACAATGATATCTTTCTGTTTATATTCCAGGGAAAACACCCGTGCCAGATCTTGAAAGAAAGGTAATTATAAACTCAAAAGAATAGAATAAGAAAATTGCCTATGACCACACTGATCTCACAATAATCGTATAACAAATTCTCATACTTTCATCATTGCAGACCACACGTTTTCTATATTCTGGATTTATCTTACCTATCGTATCGGGGATTATCGGTGCGATTATCATAGCATTGGCAATCATCATGTGCCGATGTTGTAAACGACGTAAATTGAAAAAAGTACGATACTTTGGAGGAAAGGTAAACATAAGACTATTCAACCATATTAATTTTATAGTTTTTTTTTTTTTTATATAAAATAATGTTAATCTTCTGATGATGTGCCTTTTAATAATTCTGTGTTTTCTTCGTTTATTTACAGCCTAAATCCGATTTTGTCCGATTAGATCGGATGAATCTATTATCAGATAGCAGCGATTATGATGAGGACGATTGATCGTAACGATTTTTATAAACGTATTATGATTGCTTCCGATTTGCTGGTCGAATAATATAGGAAACATCAACATGTGCGCTGACCAACTACAGCCAGTGGGAGCCAATCAGTTTCTTCTCAACCATAAACTAGCCAATCAGCATGAGTTGAAACATAAATTAACATGCTTTAAATAATGTTTGTATTTGCTAAGAAGCATTGAATAGATCAGATATAGAATTAACATTATCAATATCCGTATCAAAAACCGTTGATTTCGGTTTTCGCCTCGGTGCCAACGGAGGTAGTGTCGAGAGATCAATTTCGTTCTTGTATAATTCACTCATATTCTTCTACAAAGAAAAACATGGGGTCATCATTATTATTACGAAAGTATTATTTGTTTTTCTTTCATTCTTCATATCTTGCCTCGCACACGAAGATGTTAATTATATAACTGTTGAATGTTGCACCTAATTCTAATTAGTCAATACTACACCTTTAGAATGATCACCGATAGAGAATTGGGCAGTTCTCGCATTATCTCATATGCATAACATGATACGCAAGTTCATGGAATATTTAATTTTGATATTTTGTCATTAATTGAAAAATGTTATTGAAAAAATGTTGATAAATAAAGATATTCCTCAAAATGAAGGAAATCGGTATAAAGTAGTGCGTGTAAATTGCGTGTCAAAAAGTCAAGAATCCACTGTATCCACAAAGTTCTTGAGAGTCGGAAAGAAAATAGCATCCAGATAAAACTCCTAGATTATAGGAGATATGCATCTGCTAGTACCTCCTATCGTATCGCGATTTTCGTACAGTATAATGTTTAGTTTCAAATCCATTTCGAGCGAAATAAATCTGATATCGAAATATCCTCATAGTATTTGTTGGCAATGACAACAGTCCGTAACTATGGGACTTCGTTTATGACGTCACAAACGGCGCAAACATATACATCTCATTGGCCTGCAGACACAACTCTTAACAGAGCTTATTTTGTATTAATTTGAATTAATTGAACAATGTCTGTCTCAGTTCTTCACATGAAATAGTTTGATAGTTTTATTGATGAAACATTCTTAACAAAAATATTCATCGTTATCTAATATGGTGATCATGGAAATATTGGGTGTTGGTGGAAAGGTATCATTCAAGGGTAATTTAAACGTCTACTTATATAGTTATATGTCAATGTATTCAAATGACTTGAAAACTCAACGGTCTCTTAAGTATTATCACATGGAACTGGATTAGAACAATGGCTAAAGTTATTAATTAACAGAATATATATGAGGTATCACGTGAAATTGTGGGTACAAATCTCATTTTGATGAGGCTAATACGCGTTTCGTCTGTAACAAAGTACTTATCAGAAATCTCATTTTGAGACAGCATTTGCAAAAAAAAAATAGCTAATTACTTTTAGAAAACTTTCGAAGTTAGAAACCCTGGTATAATATGTAGCCCAACTCACATGAACTGGAATATATACGATAGGAAGAAAGTAGATATGTAACACTTTTCTGCCTGTGTGAAATGGGTTAAAAAGAAACACGAGTGCTGCGTTACGAGACACTCGCGAGGAAGGCGCAAGTAAATCACGAGCTGATATAGTACATGTGCAAAGAATATACGTGCACTATTGTTTGATGTTTGACTTACTTCAATTGCACCAGATATTAACTTTTTGAATTCATTCCTTTTCGATTTCTCTGACATTAGTTTTTCTTCATCAAATACATTCAAATCGAATTGCTGACAAAAATCAATTATTACCTAATTAGTTAAAAACTTCTTTGCATCGGAAAGGAACAGGCAATAATTATTTAGAAACAACTGATGAGTTTCTATTTAGTAACTTGGTGAGAAAATTGAGCGATGAAAAAAAACAAGTTAATTGACGTTTCGACAGCTTATATGTCATCTTCAGAGTATAATTTTAAAATTTCAGCTATATTGTGAAGTCGTAAGGTGACCTTAAGTACTGTCAATACGTCAATTAATATATTTTTTTGTCGTTCACTTTTATCACCAAATGATGAGTTACGAACAGAAATATAGAGAAGAATTTCAAAGATGTTATGGGAGATGTTGTGTCTTCTTGCTCCCGGGGACTTAGTTGGATAGCATCCTGGTACAATCCTTGCTTCATATCCCCCATTGGGCTGAACGGTTGGATAATTAGTAGAGAAGAATATGATAATTTATATTGGGGAGGGGATTTGTTGAGACAGCTCTTCACCGATCATGAGACTTGAATCAGTGATTATAAATAATATTAAATTGCAAATAATAATTTTTATTAATATTGTAAATATCCCATTGTATATAATTTTCAGTGAGGTGTTGTCTCACTCAAACATTTTAAATAACTTTTAACAGTTTCGAGAGTCAAATATATAAACAAACCAGCTGATCGTGGCTGTTTAACGATCCTATCGAGGGGATAATAATAGGAGGTATTAAATGAATTAGACTGTAGTCATTGCAGGAACATTCATGGCATGAAAAAAAAGTGGGGATCCTGGAATCCTAGATCCCGGAAGGCAAGAGCAAATTCAGAAGAAAACTGGTAATTGTATGATTATAGGCCAAACCTCAACAAAAATTCAGAGGAGAATGTTGAAAATGTTTACAAGATTCCGCCAGGCTAAACCTTTTGTTATTGGGAACATTGGATAGTGATGATCGTCATTTATTGATGGATTGTGAGTACTCAAAAAGAAGCTTCATTGTGGAACATTTCAATACAATGGTCAATTGAAACAGTAATTAGTTTTTATTAATTTTAACGGGTGTTCTACAAGTCAATTTCATTTAGAAAATTTTCCACATCACTAATTTGTTTGTCTTGACAACCAGACAACGTCAAAGGTAGCTTTTATTCAGCCATAACTAACCCAGCAACGCGGGTAAGACATTACTATAGAGTAATAGCAAAGTCAGTAGTACAGTAGCAACACTCAAGAAATCTTCATAAGCAGATAGTTGGATAAACAGACAAATGATATACACATTCTGAAATCAATGGCAAACTTACTATCAATTTATCACGTTCACAGCCAGGTATACAGAGTAAGCTATCAACTAAACGAGGATGAGTCATACGCTGTTGAATCAAAACAACAACAATTATAAATAGAGTTATGATCAAATTAAAATGATAGGAATCAAGACGGAGTAATTTGTCTAAATAGACAGGACAGCATTGTCGAATGTTGATATTGAAGGCGATTTTGTTGGTTATCATCTACATAAGTCTTGTCCAATTTACAATTTACAACAGTACAACAGTACTTCTGCTGGCACTGGAGAAGATAAGACCTAACTGATAAGCCTACATGGATGAATGATGGAAAACTATTTCCAGCACAGTATCACAATCATATATTCAAACGTACATATTATACTCGTTATTCAACATCAACAATTATGGCGTCCTCGTGTACAGCAAAATGTTCCTATAATATGACCGTCTATACTAGTCTATATCAAAACTATTAACAACTATGTCTCCCATGATATACACATAAAATAAAAAACATATCCTTGAATTTTGACAGGACTTAAAGCTCTGGAAGCAGAACTGTCTTGTGCCAGTAATACAAATACTGTGTCATAAATGTACCGCTGCTGTACTTATATATTATTGGAAGTTATAAACCAGCAAAATAAAAATGATTGACATATTCCCGCATACCGTATTTGTATACATCATCAATGTGGCAGTCAAGAGTACACCTTGAGCGGCAGCATCGTTACCATGGCGATTCAAAGACTGGAAATAATCATAATAATAACAATAATGATAAGTCAAAATAGAGAAAAATTATGTGATTCGATCTAAGAAAGTAGTTTGTTTATGGATAGTACTCAGCTGAGTATCAACCCTACATCTTAATACAGAAGTTCTTGCTTTAACGGTAAGCACACAATATAGGTTCAATTCATTTCAAGGAAAGTGTAAAAATGGGTAGACACATATTTGAGCATTATCCATAATATTTAAACCCGTATTCAATTACTGTATTGCCATAATATTGACGGCTTCTCTGCAGAATGACGAGCAAAGATGTAGTTAGAGACAGGAACGGTGCCAGGATTTCTCCGCCAATGGGGCTAACTCACCCTACAAGGTAGTTCAAGAAAATCTAACACTACATGAAGATGATGAAGTACGAAACATTTTCCCGGCTATCAAGTTTTATCCCAACGAAGGAGATAAGAATCCCTAGTACTAATTATGTCTCTACCCCTCACACTGTAATTCCTAACTGTGCTAACTCAAATAATGATGTTCACTCACAGGTCTGCGAATGGCACCACTTAAAATCCATTCCTCACCTCTAGCATTAGACGGAACACGTGTTCAACAACAGCCGGATCCAGCTCTTTCGCTCGATCTTTGCTGAACACCTTAGAAAAACAAAACAACTTATGTTTAGGCATTTCTCCCTTCAAATGAAATGACCATGCTGATTTAATGGAATGTTATATGTTGTAAATGTTTACCGTGACATAAAACTATCAATTATAGATATACGAGTATACAAAATAGCATACATAGAAAAGCAATAAGAGAAATATTCTTACTTTATCAATCAGTAGAAATATCAGGCGTGATAATTTGTTGACGATCGTTGCATCTGACCATGTCAAAGCATTAAAAACAGTGAAGACGAGTAAATGAGAAGAAGACTGAAAATAGAAAACAGAAAATGAAATTAAATTAAAATAAATGACGGTTACAGGCAATTTAGAGCAAAGCAAATTCAAAACCTGAGGCTTATTGGTGGTGTCCCAACAGCATAACACACACGGGAAAAAGATGCAAATGATTGTTTTTCCTCAGCGACAATTAACTGTGAGCACTATATGTAGGTCGGAGAAATAGAAGTATGATTTAACGAATAAATGTATGTCCTATTAATGTGGAATTTGCACTTACTATATTCATTATTCTTGATACTCCGCTAGTATTGAGATTGTCATTGCAATCAGCTATCAACATTTTTTTCTAATCATATTCAACAATATGTGGTAGGGTTTTATTTCATCCATCGTATAATTGCGCACATGGAGTGGTGTATTAGTTAAGAGAATGTACAACATACCTCACAGCATATCAGATAATTAGCAAGATCAGAGAGACTAGGTTCACATTTTTCAGAACCAATTTCAGACTTGATTTTCTTGTTATAGCAACAGACAGACGCTGCAACATAAATAAGAGGATAATTGCCAAACATATGAAAAAGAAAAGACAGAAAATGATATCAACATTTTCAGATGAACATACTCCCTCCCTATATAGTGTCCATCTCTAAGGATGTATTATTTCCTCCAATATACCACTATTTCCAATGCAGAATTTTAGTTATTAACAGTTCATGTATATATTACCGGTAAACAGAAAGCAAACAGCTCACAAACCTTTCAAAAACAGTTCATCAATAGTTAATAAAGAATCAATGTCCTTGTTTTCATGAATTTTGTTTCCTCTTTGTCATCAACGTCTTATCAACAATTTCATGTAATGTTTATAAACTGTTTGCATATAATTTAATAGTGAAAGGGTCATTAGACATACATATATAAAATGTGTTTTGCTAAGGCAACATTGATACACCCTGAGTAGATGACTTACATACGCACTGGTGTGAATTGTAGGTAGGATTTTGTTCCCTACTCCTGCAACAACAGTTCATGAACGTTAATTAGTCCGTGAACAGTTCGCGGACAGCTGAACAGTTCATGAACAGTTTAACATCCCTGTGAATAACTGTTCATGAGTTCATGAGTGTTAAATGGCTCCAACTTTCAAGAACTGTTCATCAACTGTTCCGGAAAATTGGGGCCATTTAATGTTGAACTATTCATTAACTGATTTTAATAGGGGATTCATAAAAACGTCAATGAAAAAGGCCATTTACTGTTCATGACCTACCCAATAGCTGTTTATAAGGTGTCCATGAACAGCTAATGAACAGTTGTTGGCATCATATACGAGCCGAAAAGAGATGCCCTCAGCCATTACATGATGTTCTGCGCTAGCCTCCAGCTGGCAACAAAAGAAGAGGTCACTGCTCAATGAGAGCATTTTCAACGTGTTATGTAATGATTTTGTTAATTGTGATATTTACAGTGCTGTACATAATTGTAAAGCTTTTCAAATGTACATGTGTGAAAGTAATTAAAGGCAAGAGGAACGGGTTGTTCGATTAAACAACACTGTCTACAAATATAAATATATGAACAGCTCATGAGCTCAATAAAATTGTAAAATTTCGCATACAGCGAGAAACCGAATAATGTGTAAATATAGACTGATCTTCTTAGGCCTACAACTTATACTAATTAATAAAATGCAATAAAATACAATCAAAATAACAATTTAAAACTCTCTCTATAAAACTGAAAATTCTAAATATTGAAGATTTGAAGCTGTGCAATTGAGTGTATATCATAAGGAATGCAATGAGCTAATAATAAACATTGTTGCAGAAGCTTACATAACATATCAACGTAATCACGTGTCACCATTGCTGTTACACAATCACCGATGACTTCTTGCGAAGGCACGCCATTTTCATTTTCATTCGAAGTTGATGCACTGAAAAAAAAGAAATGTGGAATTTCCAAGAAATCAAATTTCAAACCATATATTGACCCATACTGACGGTACATGTCCCACTGTCATATTATGCTGTCTGAGTCAAGTCCAGCAGTCAAAAAAGCCAACAGACTCTCCTTACACTGTACTGTAGTTGCTATTTTTTAATCGAGTTTACAATTTGCAGAAAGTATGCGAGAAAGCTACTTTAACACATGTTTTATTACACCATAGCAAAACCAGTTTATTTCCCCTGCAAAAAACAGTTCAGGACTTCATGAACATTTCATGAACAGTTAAACGGTCTTAATTTTATTGAACTGTTCATGAACGCTCAAAGACATTTTATGAACAGTTCACAAGAAAATATGGGGCTATTTAACGTTCATCAACTCCTGAGCTGTTTTTAGCAGGGGTTTAGGTGGATTTCCTTCAACTATTTTAGCACTGATAAGAACCGAGGAAATCAGCTTAACCAATTTTTTTTTCCAATGTAACAAATGGAAAAACAGAATAAGTATTATCTATAAAAGAGCCACAACTAAAAATTGTTGAGAGTAGAGATTGTTAAAAATTGAGCACGCAGAGGACACAACAATGGAATCAATCATTCTATGTCAATGACGCAAGATGAGTCACATAACATTATTTTAGTTTCTTAAATACATGTTTCTTAGAAATATGATTCCAGCTGACATTTTATCCACAAAGGAGAATAAACGTTTCTATCACAAACAAGGAAAAATAATATTCAGAAATATACTAACTTTGTTAATTTCATGTGTTTATCTGTCTTTTTCCATTCTTCAGATAGCCTCTAAATAAAATTACAATAATGACATTAGAACTTTACCCCTGCGAAAAAAAGTTCATGAGTTCATGAACGTGAAATTACTCAAAAGTTCATGAACTGTTCATGTTCATGAAGTTTTGAGCAATTTCACGTTCATGTACCAGTTCATGAACCGGTTCAAGAATTGTTCATGAACTCTTTGTGACTGTTCATGAACTCATGGATTTTTTCGCAGGGGTAGCTATAAGGGGATTGTTTAAGACTATACATGGAATATATTAACGGTGAATTAGTTTGCACATACCGTGTAAGTGAGATGTAAGAATGTTGACACGACAGGAGCAATAACATCATCATATGACATCCACGGTGCAGCATATAAAAACATTTTCATAAAAGAGCCTGTTTGTATTGAATTAATCGTCAAGGAAAAACAATTACTATAGCTGTGATATATTTCATTGGAGTTACTTACATTATGTAAATTATAACTGTCATGAAAATAGCTCATAAGCTGCAATTTCTTCAAAAGAGGAAAGTTACTTATTGAAATAAAGTTACAAGAATCCTTTTGGTTTTATAAGCAATGGGAATTCATTAACCCTGCTCATCATGCATTATGTATGGCCCATAACAACACTTATAACAAAAGTGAAAATGAGGGTAAAGTACAGTACATAAGTAACTTGCTAGAAGGGATTCTACATATGAGTAAAACAGAAGATAGTATTTTGATCAATTATTTGAAAACTACAGTAAGTTTGTCCAATATTTACATGAATAGTTATGGGGGGGACATGACCAGCGGGCTCTATGCGCCCAGAGTGGTGTGTATGTTTGTTGTTCGTATTGTTTCTGTGCATGAAACCATGCTGAAGTTTGAAATTTGAAGCCATGCCAAAGCCATGACTGATATAGATGGTTGAATTTACGCTAAGCTTAATTCAAATTGAGCTTATAGCGACCGCCGGTCAATGTTGCTCCTTTAATCAATACACAATCTCTGAATGATAATGTATTGTGTTCATATAATGTATCATGATAGAATACACTGAATTTAAAGTGATAGATGAATTCATTAAAACTATTTGAAATGTTAAGGATACGCCACATAAATCTTTGTCGATATAGAATCACATGTTGACTTGGAATAAGAAGAGAATTGATCAGAGCATCTGCCAAACCAGGTAATTCATATAGTTTAGGTCCAAGTGATGTACAACTATGGCCAATAGCTTGGATACTAAGGAAAAGAGAAATATAATTGAATATTTGAAGAACATACAGCATATACAATAATTTAAACTTTAAAACTCAAGGATATCCGACTAGGTTATTGGTTTCAATGGGAAAAAATACAGAAAAAGGTGGAAATAGCCTGAAATCTGCTAAAAGTTACTGTTAACTGTTATCTATATGTTACAGTAATGTTTTTCACAGCAGCTTCACGTGATATCTGTGATCAGTAGAGGCCATAGCCTGATACCGGTACGTCAGGTATTAATGTTTAAGATACAAATCAGAAAGACATTGATACAGCCTTAATTCAATAAAACCATCAACATGGAACAAGGAATGTTGATATAATGTGGAGTGAATTATATAGATGCTAATTGGGAAGCAAATTAACTCTGCCATGAATTATGTGAAACTCTGTGAATGTATATGCAGTCTGACACATTAGATCAAAGATAAGTTCATCATTCGAATAGAAAAGTTAAGCAAAGTATTTGAATATGTTACGTTTTTCTAAAAGTTGAACTGATAGCAGGAATAATGATACCATATATGCTCATTATTTCCCCATTTGCATATAAATTAGCAGATAATCAACTTCACCAATTTTTGCTTGTACAGGTAGGCGATCATATAGAAAACATTTTTATAATATTTTCATCAATCACATGGAATAATTTGCACATATGACAGAAAACAAACCAATAACCCCTGCGAAAAACAGTTCAGGAAATCATGAACAATCATGAGCTGTTCATTAATAGTTCATGAAAAGTTTTGGTCAATTAACGTTCATGAACTGTTCATGGACTCCTGGACTGTTTTTCGTAGGGATAACAAACCAACCTATTTTCAAACATTGTAGATAGATGATATCTTGTCTTTTGTATTTCAATTGAACAATTATTTCTTGTGACAGGCAAAGTCCATGAAAGACCTAAAGAAATCACAAACAATTTAAAGTTCACAAACTTCATGAACATGAAGCTGCCCACATCTTCACAAACACTTTGATAGTTCATGACTTATTGGGAATTTCATGTTGATAAATCAACAAACCTTTTCACACGAAGGAGGAGGAGATGATGAACACATGTATGTATGTTTCTTTTGAAATGTGATACTCTATAATCCAAGCTACTGAGCTACCATCTAGTAATTACTAACATGAATATTGGATAAAGTAAATCGCTACTGAAAACCTACTGAAAACATACCGTGATGGGGATTGGTACTGAAAACATACTGAAACTCACCAGATACCCAAAATCTAAATTATGCTTATTCTACAGAAAAATTACTGCAATGTACATTAAAATTGGAAAGCTCATGAAAAGTGCCAAATTCAGTAAGTTTTTGACGTATTTTCAGTAGGTTTTCAGATTTTCAAAATCCGTAGTGTAATGATGCGCTTGCTTTTTAAATAATGAGCATGTTAAATTGTTAATGTGGCTGTCTTCAATTGTAATGTGATTGATCTCACAGAAGTAAATTTATAAGCAATACTGACTGTTCCCATTCTCGCAAAAACAATACTTGCGGTTCTTTAGAAACTGGATACAATTTCGAAATATTTGCTCAGTTATATTATGCTGCTAATTATGTAGTGAAACTTGTGAAAAATCTACAACTTTTACTTCAGCCTCAGCGGATCCTGAATCTTCATTTTGTTAAACTTTTAATAAATCAAGTGAGAAAATTAAAAACCTTGAAATAATTTTACTTACTCTGTACTGCGTTCAATTCTGACTCGTTGAGTTCAAAACATGAAAGAAAATCTTTGCTAATCAAGGCTAGGTTTTCTGGGACGTATAGAAGACTCAATGACCTAGAAATCATAAATGAAAATAACACACTTATACAAATAAAATCTTGCGAATACAATGCATATTCGTCACTGTAATGACCACCTGTTTTTACATACACATATTTTTATATCTTGTATTGAGAATGTTTTAATTTAATATTTGACTATGTGAATATTAATTATTCATACAGTTTCTTGCATTGTTTGTGAAAATAAATTTCTTTTCAAAACCCACACCCATAATACAATAACTATGGTAACATTTTCTGAACTCTGTTCTTATGTAGGTAAGGTACAGTTAACACTTTTTTTCTCATATATTTGCAATGTCTTCATGATAACGGTGTATGAAAAACTATACTGTATGAACACATACACCAAGTAAGCAAAATCTCCAAAAGCCTCATTCAACCTATTTGATTTGAATATGCAGTTATTTGCTGAGTACAATTATAACTGACCTTATTACATCAAGTATGTGTTTCAAGAATGGTGTCAACAGCGTAACAAATTGTTGGTCTAAGCAAGTCTGTTCTGCTTGGATGTGGTTAGGAATAGGAGGCTGAACTTCTTCTTTGTATTCCTGTGAACATTGTTGGAAAAGAAATCAACTTATAAAACGGCAAATGAAATATATGGACTTGACGTTGAACCGTTGCGGAATTGACAATGAAAATAGGGAAATTTAAAACAATCATGACCCATGTTTCATAGGGGATTCACCAATTCAGCAATATATGTAAGAAAAACCTGGGACTTCGATTGTGATGTTGCTGTGTATTATGCTGTAGTTGTGAGCATGTACATGTTATTTAATTAAAATGGAAATACCATCTACATGATTTTCAAGAATGCAATGATCCAATCTTTGAACAGATTTTTATTACATAAAAGCTATGTAAAAATCTAAAAAAAACTCCATGCAATATTTCATGAATATAATTAATGTCATGAGGCCTATGTGTGCTATTTAAATTGATCCATCTTGATCAATTCATGAACAGTTCATGAACAGTTTTTGTGGGTTAATAGAGTATATTTCATAACATGTTCACACACAGCTGCAAGGAGTACCAACATTTTTACCTCCTGGTTGTTCATGCACACAACTAGTTCACAAATGTTAAACTGCTTGTTTTTTATTTCGTTTCTGGGCCATCTGTCATTCATGACCAGTTTTCACAGGGGAAATGACATTTCAACGTCTTCTATTATCTATAGTTTGTTTCACAAATAAATGTCATGAGACTCGTAATTGACAAACCCAAGCAGGCTAGACAATGACTCTCCATTGAATGGTAATCCATCAGAGGTGTACGGAGTCAGAATTTCCAGACTCAGAAACCAAAAAAAGTCCTTATACTGTAGAAGCATTTGACCCCGAAGTTTGGTTTTCGAAATCATTTCGAAAATGTAAGAAAAGTGGACTCCAACTCTCTGACTCTGGCTCCAAAATATTCTCAACAAACTCTTGTAAAAAGTCCGATAACAAATTAATTTATCAATCCAAAACTATATATATTTGCAGACAGTGTTGTTCAATCGAACAACCCGTTCCTCTTTCCTTTAATTACTTCCACACATAAAGATTTAAAAAGCTTTAAGATTATGTACAACACTATTAAGATCAAAATTAACCAAATCATTACAAAAAACGTCAAAAATGTTCTTGTTGAGCCGTGGCCTCTTCTTCTGCTGCCAGTTGGAGGGTAGCGCAGAACATCATGTAACAGCTGAGTACATCTCTCTTCGGCTGGTATATGATGTTGATGTTCAATAAATTTCATTCGTTTAATGAATCTGTGGACAATTTATTGGACCGCTGACAACTAAAGGCGTGGCGAATCATAGCATCGTATAATTGGCTTGAATGTTTTAAGGCTGATTCAGACAAAGTCCATGATTCAGATCCATATAGAAGTATTGGCTTCATGGTATGTTGGAACAGGGGTAATTTTAAGGTCCCTCAGGAGTTTGATGACCAGAACTCATTCAAAGGCTTGAGTGCTCCCCAGATGATGCCACAACGAGTAGAAATATCAACACTGGTAGAGGGAAACATTGCACTAAGGCTCAAATGAGTCAACTAGGTGAAGAGGACCATGAGTGGTATATAACTGCGCCTGTTCCGAGCCTATGAAGATGTACTTTGTCTTGGTGGTATTGATGTTCAGCCCGGTCGTCAATCCAATCCTTTTGATGCCATTGATCATAGTCTGTGCTTCGGTAGAGTTATTAACTAGTTATCTCCATGTCATCTAGGAACTCAAATCGACTAGACGCTTCTCAGTATGCCTAGAAGTTAGGCATAGCCGTGAAGTGTATCCTGAGCACGATTAACAAAGAAAACGTAGAACATAATCGATAAATAATGTAAATAAAACGGTGCCAGTGTATCTCCCTGTAAAACGCCACATAATGTAATAAAATCTGCAGTTTCCCCATAACGTGATCTAAGATATGACGAAGGTAATGTATATAATAGAGGTGGAACATTATAAAAGGATATTTAAGTCTTGCTTTTGCAGCGAGAGACATCCACCCAATGTTCAACTTTGCAATGCTTATTAAGAAATAACCAAGAGTTTATTTCAGACTCCAGCTTCGACGCCTGCTACTGACAGGCAACAAATCACTCCAGTCCAGCTCCTGCTGAAATATGTATGCAACTGCTGGAGTCGGAGTTTGACTCCGGCTCTAGTGCACCTCTGGTATCCACACCTTATAGGAACATGGAATGTGAACATAAAACTCAAAGACCACAAGAGAAATAAAGGACTTACTTGAGCCATTTTAAATCTTTTCACAACAGCAAGTACAAACGCAACAGCTTCTTCAAGCTAGACAACAAAATGTGCAAAAAACATTACAGGTTATATATATATTTATATATACTGTCATAGTAATACAAACTATTCTTTCTCTGTAGTGTAACCCAATTAAATGTAAATAAAAATTTGCAATGGATTTCATTGGATTTATCAACTTTACATTGATCGAAATTGTTCAACAAGGACAATGGCCACAAAGTAGTTAATGGAGTTGTGTTAGTCATATTGTAGAAAGTTAGTATTTTACTTATTTAAATGGCAATTGAATGGGCTACATTATAATAATATTATCCAATCTAAAACGGTACCTGAATTTGCATTCTTTTCTACAAATACTGTTATATAATTTCTGTACGGGGTGTACAGAGATTTTATAACAGTATTTGTAAAAAAGACTGCAAATTCAAGCACTGAAAGTCCAGGTCAAATTTTAAGGATCCCAATTCCATACTGGAGTATGTATTTTAAGGTGGACAACAACAGGTATGTTTATCATGAAGAACTATACAATATCTTAAATTACAATGATGGCGCATTAGTAGTTCACTTTTCTCTTTTTATTGAACAGGGGCATATTGCAGGTTGAAGTTGATCTCTGTCAATGGATAATTATGCTTAGTGTAGCCGACCATCAGGATGCCATCTGTCAAGGCATGACATAATATTACAATAAAAATAAAAGATTGAAACTCAGACAAC
Source organism: Haliclystus octoradiatus (assembly GCA_916610825.1). Classification (NCBI taxonomy): domain Eukaryota; kingdom Metazoa; phylum Cnidaria; class Staurozoa; order Stauromedusae; family Haliclystidae; genus Haliclystus; species Haliclystus octoradiatus. The sequence goes on from OU744448.1 coordinate 23,353,907, forward strand.
TGTCCACTGGAAAAGTTAGCAAAATTTGTACCAAACGTTTAGATATGATATTTTGAGTCTGAGTTTTGATGATACCTACTGTTATCAAGTATTGCCACAATGGACATAGTAGCAAAATAAAGTATATTACCTTTACGGCATTGTCAACTGTAGTAGCTATAGAAAATAAGGAAAACAAAATGGCAATAAATGATGCAAATTAACTTGTGGAAGATTGATTATAATTGACAAAGAAGTTAGGAACATTGACAATTTCATCCCAAAATTTGAACTAAAACTCATTGTCGTTTTTCCATGCCAAAAGCTTGAATCTCCCATATTAAATAGGTACTTCTGGATTAAACCTTCAAAGTTATTGTTGTGTATGTTGCATAAAATCTGCCCAAAGCAATCGACATTAGGCCCACAATGCAGAAAGCATTTGATCAAGGCCTTAGGCTACATTTCCAAAAGTCTTTAGAAGAACCACTTTCAAAAGGTTCAGATAGGTGGTCAGTTTACACAATGCTAGACTTACCTATTTGTCTAAATAAAACACTGTAGCCCCAGCAGTTCTTATCCATTTTTTGGTGAAATTAGATTTTTTATACTTATTCGATTATGTAGCTCCAGATTGATATCTTTTTTTATTTAAATCGTTCAAAATGATTTTTGTTATTCATATCTAACTAAATTCCATGTGAATTAAAACTTCTTTTGTAAATAATACAATTTAAATGCATGTTATGGACAATTTTATCTTTTACAACCAGATACATTGAATAGTTTTACTAAACTATAGTATTTTGTCCTAGAACAGGGCCTAGTGGTTGCAAATATTTATAGGCTGTATAGCCGCGAAATGAAGCAGACTTTTGTAGACACATGTTTTCTATAAATTTTTGTTTCGACGACAGAAAGACCCGGGTTTTGCAAAGTCTGTCTTGAGAAATCCGGGTTTCAAAAGTCCTGATAGAATCGCTGAGCGGACTGATTTCCACTCGGGTTTCCTGTTCACGTCTAGATGCGAGGGCGATCCAGACTAAAACTCACCTAAGTTTTGTAAATCCATTTGTTGTGTAAAGGCAGCCTAAGTTGATTAAAAAACTTACCTGAGACTGTTGAATTTTGACCAATACCAAGGAATGTAACAAATGATTGACTATTATTTAATGCGCTGAAACAAACAAATTTGACATCTGAAATATCTTTTTTATTATTAAAAGAACTTTCTGCCATTTAAGTGGTTATTTAAGTCAACAAAAATAACATGATGTTCTCATTGAAGATGGAAAATCAGATGGTCTAGAAAGTTTATCATTATATATAGGCCTATAGAGAGATGACCTTTTATTAGAAGTTTCATTTAAATAGAATGCGGAAATGTTAAAACGAATAAAGTAAATCTAAGAAAAAATATTTCTTGGTGGAACGTTAGTGAGTTATGTTATGTGGTATATTATCCATTGTATTTATCCGTCAAAAATAAAGGGTAGGTCATACATTGTGATTCTGAGTCACTTAACTCTTATCGCCCGCGAAAAACAGTTCAGGAGTTCATGAACAGTCAGTAAACGTTAAATGGCTCCAAATTTTTATGAAGAGTTCATTGACTGTTCATCGACTCCTCAACTGTTTTTCGCAGGGGATGTCCTAGAAACATCTAGATTATCTGGGTACGTTCGTTCCTACAATAGCTAGGCTGGCATGTGAAAGAGATTAGAAAGAGCCAATCGTTATTGTGTTCCTTGGTAGCTCAGTGGTTGGGTTCCTGTATTACACTCAATCAATTAACATCAATTTAATGTCTTGAACTAACCTCTGAACATCAGTTCTATTAAATGTCTCTGCAGCAGGAGATAGAACATCTGCACAAAATAATGTTCTTTCTTCTATAGTTGGTAGCTTCAAGCTATAAAATAATATATTTAGAAAATATAACATAGTCTACATCAACCTCTTTCAAGAAGGGCAGAGGACTAATAAGCATACAAACATAGAAACAAACCAAACCATCTCTCAAATATAGACCTTTGCTCATTATCTAATGCTGCAGGTGACTATCTTACAGAAACACAACTTCTCCACACAAGATGTTAAATTAACGCTCCATGCTTCAAAGCTCAGTGTATAATAACATAAAATCGGAATGCATTCCCTTTTATATTGCTCCCAAATATTTGATATTGCTCCAAGCAGATGTTACCCCAAATGTCTCATAGTCAATTTGTAGGAATAAGTGGCAAGATGTGTATGAGTCTGAAAGGGTAACGATGGTCAAACAGTATGATGCTGAACTCTGCACTTCAGAGACACAGATTCAATACCCAGCCAGGTCTATTATATTTACCATTATTCATTATTCTGATTGTACACTGTCACTGTCAACTTTGAATGCCAAATTTCAGCATTTGATTAAGCCCTGGGCAAACGACGGCAACATTTGAGCAACAAATACGTTTTTTGTCTGACGTGTGTTGTTCGTGTTTTGAAGCAGTCTTTTCAGGAGCGGCTAAACGCCAAGGATTTTCTCAAGACTTTTCTACAAAAAGTCAGATTGAGCTTAAAAAGAAGCCATGGAGAAGCAACAACATCGAAAAAGTTTGATACATTTCGAACAAAATGGTTCGAATGGATAACGAAGACGTTCAATAACAAAAATCCTTGGAAAGACTTGGAAAATGTTTGATGGCCATCAAACACGATGCGAAAAATAAAATACACGATGCAACATGTCAGACAAAATCGAAAGAGTAGCTAAACGACAAGGACTTTCGAAGGATTTAAAAGTCACGCAAATGTTGCCGTCGTTTGCCCAGGGCTTTAGACGTTCTAGTATATTAATAACAGACGTGTTCACAGACAAGCATGTTTATTTTGTTTGTCCAATTGATCTTGCTATGGGCACAATGACCCAAGCTGTTGAATGTTACAAATTACAGTTCAAATGTTGAATGACATTCAAGATGCTAGAATATTCTCAGAGTTTCACCATCTTAGCTTAAATCATCACTCGATTGATTGTATTTAATGCATACCTGATCAGCAATAGCCCTTCTATTAAACTTGTTGTGTCATGCTGAGAAACATGCTCATCAACAAACAACGATTTTACGAGAGGAACAAGTTCGGCAAAATAATTCTGAAAAACAACAAGAAGTTAGTAGTTAGAATGAGGGATAGTTGTGTTATTGATAAATTAAAATACCTTAAAATTCATGTTATCTTTTCCATCATGGACATGCAAGTCATTAATTACTAAAACAGCTATTGTTTAAGAAACTCACCAATAAGAATTCTGCATTGGTTTTGCACAGCATCGTAAAACTGCATGCTGCCTGTTTCTTGAAAAGATTGATATTCTTGTGTTGAATGTCAGTTGCTGTATTATCAGAATATCTAACCCAATCGATTATCTATAACAAGAGCAATAAGTAAACAAATGTTGAACTGGTGCAAGATAAGATATCAAATATGAACTGAAATCAAATCTCAACAGATTAACAGAATAACCATAACAGCACGTTTCAGCCAATGTTACAATCGGAAAAATGATCAATTGATTATGGATTAGTCAACACACAGTGTTGTGTTGCGTTAAGCCTACTCTATTTGCAAACACTTTAGTATTTATTAAAGTGTATTGGGAGACCATTTATTTTATGAGAGAAATATTTTGTATTCGTACATGTTCTTCTGGTGTTTTTGCTTCTGCGCGATAATTTCTTTTCCAAAATGCAGTCAATATGCCAATTTTGCTTACTTGTGTCATACTCTTTTCATGAAAGGCTTACCTGTGGGAACCCATTTTGTGTGCACAATATTTTCAAATAAACAAATCTAGAAGTATTGTATAAGCAGACTATTATGCCTTAAGGTAAATATGCCTTAATAGAGATAATAATAATAATGATAATAATAACATCATCAGATTTTGGCAAAACTGTACAGTGCATATAAAATGAAATTCCTAACAAAGAATATGAAAAATAAAGCTTGAAACCAACCTGCTTTATAACAGAATTGAGAACGTCAGTGTTGTGTTTCATTGCTGGAAACATTGCTTGCAGACATGTCAATAATGAACTCAGCACCAAAGGATCCTGTTTTAAAGGAAAGTAAATTCAGATTGAAGAGTTGAATGAAGATAAGATGTCACTGATTGGGTTATAAAAATATTTATATATATATTGCAGCACCATCACTATATTGTTTAAAATAAGTTCAACACTTTTAGCCACATCCAAATTGCGGTCAGAGCCATCAAATTACTATCACATCACTTGTAATTACAGTAACATGAATGGCCAAATGTCCGGAACAGTTAATGAACATCACTCTTAAAAAGTGTGATGGAAACAGGTCTTTAGAATCACTAAACAAGAAAAGTTCATAACGGTTTGTGAAAAGTTTTTTTTCCCATGGAAAATATGCTTGATCACACAGTGCGCTACGTATATGTTTTCTAAAGTTAGCCTACCTAGAACACATTTATTTTGGTAAAGACATTCATAAACCTCGTAAACACTTAATGGCCTTTAAATTTAGGGACTCTTAACAAGCAATCGTTCATGAATTGCTTTACAGAGGAGAACCAAAGTTTAAAAGGAAACCATTTGTAAGTGATCAATAGTATTCCTTACCTTGGATTTAAACTTCAATATTTCTGTAATTAATTGGCTGCAGTTACTAATAAAATCAATGGACGATCCATTGCAAACAAATGTAGGAGAGTCCAAAATCTAAGGAGTATCAAATCAAGAAAACATATATACCGGTACAAACAATAATTCATGGGTGTACAGAGATATGAGATTTATTTTCCGAGAGTTCAAGTGCAAAATTCACAAGCGAGGCTTTGCAAGCGTGTGAGATATCGCTTTGAATATGAGAAAAATAAAATCATCCAAGCGCTCATGAATTATTCTGTTTATTATGTAACAAAACAACCTTAAATGCAGGGTCTAACAAATGTTTTATCATTCCGGAAACCTAATTTTTATTCAAACAACTTATTCTGTGGACTTTCCATCTGAAACGTTCCTTGTAATATTGTCATTTCTCTAATTTGAGAAGAAAAATGAATTAAATCTACTTTTTCTGAATTTGGCCAGCTTTCAGGAACCTGCTTCCCAGGTTGCTGGGCTATGTCGGGCCCTGCACAACTGATGTGCCTGTGCGGTGCTTAGCATTTGATAGATCTTGTACACTAGTAAAATCATCAATGTGTACAGTTTCAAATCTAACTTCTTCAAATCATTCCAACAATAATGCGAATTGAGGTTTATAAAGTATTTATACTGCGAATAAACATCTTTCAAAGCTGTTAAACTTCTGTCTTAATTGGAAATTCAACACCCTTAAATACAATACTAAAATTACCAAACCAAAATATTTAGTAAACTTCTGCTTGTCGAATGCAATGTCCATTAATAACAAGGCATTAATTATTAAAGACTATGTTGTTGAAAATAATATCGATATACTAGCACTAAATCAGACCTGACTTATCAGACCTGGCTGACGGGGATACCAGAGGTGGTGGTGTTGGCATACTCAGTAACTAATAATATTGATTTATCGTCAACCGCCCTCTACTGCTAATTGTTTATCAGTTGCTCTATTGTTGGATGAATTCTCAACGTAACAAGACGCCTTGATTATTTAAATTAGGAAAATATTACTTGTTGGTGATTTTAGCATCCATGTCGATAAAAAATTGGACACATTTTCTGTTAAATTCCTTGATCCAATTGACGCATTTAATTTATAACAACACATCAAAGTTGCAGCTCATAAAAGGAAATCATACTCTAGATTTAACAATAACTAGAAAGGACAAACATTTTGTTAATAGGCCTAGTTTCACTGTTAATGATCCTGTTATTTCTGAGCATCTAGCGTTACACTTTACTTTGAAACTTGAAAAATCTAATAATGAAAAAAGAGTGATAAAATACTGTAAACTCAAGAACATCGATTATAATAAGCTTTGCTTAGACATTTTAAAATCTGGGATATCATCATGTTCCTTTTCTATTCCAACTGATGCTGGAGAACATTACGACAAGGCACTTTCCAACATAATAGATGCTCACGCACCACTGAAGCAACATGTCATAACTCTTTGTCCAGACTCAGAATGGTACTCTACATCAATTGCATCAATTAATACTTACGTTTGGTATTCTTAGAAATGTGCCAAGTACTGTTTCGGTAAAATATGCAAATGATCCCCAAACACAACGAACAACATCCGCTTCAAATAACAAAAATATTAAAAAAGTAATTTAATTGTCATTTTGATCAAGGTTTGAGGTTTGTCATAGAATCTTTACTACAGTCAAACCTGTTATAACGGCCACCTCTATATAGCAGTCACCTGTCTATAGTGGTCACTTTTGCGATATCTAAAGTAATTGTTTCTATTGAAATAGACCTGCATATATAACTTAGGCCACCTGCACATAGTGGTCAATGTATCTACCTCTCATAGCTGGCTGTTATATACACTTTTTGATAGGTTTCACTGCATCAAAAATGTTGTTTTCTGATTCCACAATTAAGAAAAACATGATAAATTACCAAATGAGTACAACTAATGTTTGAAGTATATTCTAATTCACATATCAATTTTGTATGGGTGCCTTCGGTAGGGCAATACCATCTCACTTACTGTACACATCAATATGAGCATTACTGCACGTTTATATTCTTGCCCAACAGATTCATTAATGGAATCCATATAACTATAGTCCAAAAACTCATTAATTTTGATAATTGCAATCAGGGTAGATCATGCCAATTACCAAAATACATTTGTACATTATCATAGACATTATATTGATTGGGTATTCTCAAGGGTCAATAACTCAGGGGTCAAAAACATTTCCAGTGCCTATTAGCAACATAATTTGCATTAAAATTGCCTGCAACTATTATACAGGAAATTTTCTTGGTCAAGCAATTTGAACTGACCTTATTTATACATAGAGTTATTAGTTTCATCCTTCTAGAACTGTTATTCCGTTTCATAATAAACTTTGTGAATTATATAATGATTCAGAATTTTTTTTGGAAATTTTGTGAAAGTGTGCCTGCAGGAGTTCCATTGTTCAATATTTGTGCCTGCAACCGCCGGTCCCAGTGGTCCCAACATTTTTTACCCTTGGCTATTAGTTGACGACTACAATCAATTACCTGGTTGAGATGTATCATATAAAACTTTATTAGATGCTTTTGATAACCATGTTTGAAATGAATCAATAGGACGTAATTTTGTACATAATCGAATTATTGTTGCCAGCTGACATTTCAGATCTAAACATTAATATGACAGAAAAGATGTGAAAATACAAAGAGGACAACGAAATACAAAGAATTCTTCATCTGGTAAAATCGATAACATTAAAGTCTCTAAATCATGGATGCTGATAATTAAAAAAACTTGCTGCTATGAACTTGTAATATTTCTCATAATGCGGCTCTCCTTGAATAATTCCTGGGTAGTCAAGGTATGGATTAATAATAAAACAATTGTCAATATTCGATTTCGCAGGACACTGAGAATCTATCAGGATACTCAACCATTCAATCATGCTCAATGTTGTTTGATAATTGTTAACTATCAACTTTAAATGCAGACAACATCTGCATGCATCAGATTCTCTGCATATGTAATAGTTTGGTGTGAGTGTTTACTGGGAATTGATTTGATTGATATCATTAATGGCTTGTATATGAACAATGCAGCGGAACGCGATAATTTGTTCAGGAATGCTACATGCTGTCAAGATTTTCAAGAACATTTCAACAACTTCCTGAATTGTTTTCAATGAACAGTATTATAGCACTAAGAATTTGGAAAATATGAAAACTTACTCTAAACATATTGAAAACTTACTGACTAGGCTACTGAATTGGGCTCTAATCAGCAGCTCTAAAATTTTAAGTTTCAGTAGTTTTACAGTAGAATGAGAAAAGTTTAGATTTGAGTGTTTGATGAATTTCAGTATGGTTTCAGCACTCAATCCAATTTTAGTATGTTTTCAGTAGGTTTTCAGCAGTGATTCAGTATATCTAAGATTAATAGTACAGTAAATGTTAGTAAATGGTAGATTGTCTCTTTTTGAATTATTTGTGAACAGGCTGTGGAATGTTCTTGGGTATTTTACAAAACATCTATCAACTAGTAGGTCTAGGTTAATTTATGTTTACATTTTTGTATGTTCTCCTCATTAACTATATTATTGGTAATAAATCATTTATTTCGCTGTGTATTTTAAAGTATATAAAACATTATCAAAGTATTTTAACAAAAGTAGAAACTGTTTATAGCGTCACCTTTTATAACGGGTTACTCATTATAGCGGACTGAATGTAACTGATCTTCCTGGTGAAATTGGTATCTTTCTTCTAATGAATAACGGCACATTGCATATAGGGTACTTTTTTAAGTTCCATAGGGGTTCCGTTATAAACAGTTTCTACTGTATATATAATCCAACTGTTATCAGTCCAAAAGTAAATTCAATTGTTAAGACTTGCGGTGAACCTCTGAGCTTTGATAATTGATGGCAATCTTCCATGCATCTGGTTGATCAATGTTACAAATGAGATCAGTAAAGAGCATTTACAATCATTGCTCTTAGAAAAATAGAGCCACTCATCTACAAGATTGTTGTACATGTCTGCCTTTGGTGGGGCAATGCCATCTCAATTTATTGCTCATTTTAACTTTTATCAAATTATATCTATAACTTATATGCCAACATTATCAAAATATATGTATCACATAAGATGTTGGAATTATTTAAGACAGATAAGCAAATCAATAAAGTAGCAATTTAAATTTTAATTAAAATGTAGCAAATCTTTATTTTTATTTTGAAAAGTGAAAAGTAGTGTGTTTTTCTATCACGTCAGTCTTGAAACCTTAGAGATGCTATTGTCTCGACATATTTCTTTATTGCCGGTACCTAATTGTCTCAAGCTCTAGGCCTATCCTATTATCTCGGATATTTACGTTACATTCAAAGATACTATGAATTTTCAGTGTTCGATTAACAAATAGGATGCAGGAAAAAGTTTGAAGAACCTTGCCATTAATAAAGATTTTACATAATATTCAACTATGGTGCTACTTGTCTTGCATGTAACAATATAGAATGACTTACTTCCAGAATGATGATGGTATTCCTCTTCAGACTCAAAATCAATCAATGAATATTTACAACTGGGATGATCACCATGTAAAGGATCTTCTACCTTGTTGAAAAATAAATGATACAGTAATAAGACATTTCCTCCGAAACTTAGAGTTTTGCGCATTAGAGGTTTGCGTCGCATCGGATTTGTGGAATAAAGATCACAGACACAAACAATTTTCAAAGTTGAATTAAATCCAAATATCTATTCTTAAAGTGCACATGACATCAAAAAAAGTTTTTTGAGAATCGAGCAGCCCGTGCAAAACAAATAGGAATGGCGACAATAATTTTTCGATTTGGACTCTTATAAGCTGAGTTATTTCATGTTGAAAGTACCATATTTCAGAATAGTGCTCCTTTGAAAGTCAGAACTCAAGTCGAAATGACAAGAGAGCTTACTATGGAAAAATAATAAAGTCTAGACTTCAAAAAATCGTAACTTTTTCTCGCGAAAAAGAAATTGTCCATTTCCCAGAACAGATATGCCCATATCTTTGGGATACCTTGTTGGTCATATATGACTGAAATTAAACATGAATTGTAGAGTTTAGAAAGGTTTCATTAGACTTTAATGGAATTTTTCTGTCAAAAATGGTGGGCTCTCTTGTCATTCCAACATGAGATCCGACTTTTGAAGGAGCACCATTTTTGAAATACTGTACTCTCAACATTAAATAATTCATCTTATAAAAGTCCAAATCGAAAAATTATTTTCACCATTCCTATTTATTTTGCAAGGGCTACTCGATTCTGGAAAAACATTTTTTTTTAAGTGTCATATGCACTTTAAATATACTCAAATCTGACGCCATCTGATAATTTCTGTTTAATCAAAAAAATCATAAAATATACACCCTTTGAAAATCGTATTTTGTATGAATCTACAACCGCTCAAAATATGCATACAAAAATTCATAGAATTCAATGTTGACTTAGTTCCAAATCTAAATCTCCCTGATACCAGACAAAAGCATACAAGCAATCTGATTGGTCCAAAAGTGAGTGAACTATATATATGATAACCTAATGTTGTTAAGGTTTTAAAATGATGGCATGCTTGATAAAATTGTATCTTAACAGAATGCCAAAGATAGATTGATTATTATGTGAACAACAACGCAGACTATGAAACATGTAAGAAAAGTTTTCTAAAGTAGATATCAAAGGGCAGCCAGTCAAAGTCTAAATCAGATCGGATTACGTAGTAGTAATCCAAATATTTGACAAATTTTGCGATCCAAATGACAATAATCTGGAAAAAATCTTAAAATTTTGAATTCAGATTGTTTAATCTGATTCGATCTGACCAAATCCGATTATTCAAACTGCCAAAAACTTCCCAGCAATAAATATACAAAGTTTTGAATCTGAAAATTGTAATATATATGCATAGTTAAATCAAAAAAATCAAATAGTAGTAAATTAAGGCTGACAAATAATTTTATACGAAAATGAATAATTGTAAAATAAATCATTAACACTTTCAAGGAAATCCGAAATCCGAAGTTGATTACAAGAAAACAGGCCCGATCCGACAATAAAGAAATCAAATCTAAATCCGCCAAAATCTGATTGGATCAGACTTGGATTGGATTAAACGTGTGTCGCAATCCTCTATTAAAGCTCTAAAATATTAACATATATATATATATGAACAGAGTATGACATAATTAATGATAGTTCACCTACCTTTTCTAGCTTAATCAAACACATTTCAAGTAACTCAGGGATAAGAGAAAGAAATTCTTCATCTTTACACATAATTTCATGGTTAAGAAAACTAGACCAAGCGGTTAATGCTTCGTTACAAAGAACCTAAAAACAAATGATAGAAGAAGCATTTGATTGTAGATTATCTGTGTAATACATCCCAGATTTAATTAGGAACAGGAAATTCAGGAACTAATTTCAGAGTAACACATTGTATGAATAGTAGCATCAACTGTTGTAATATTATTCGTCATCGTCATCATCACTTATTGACAATTAAAGAGAATATTTAATTGAGATTAGGTTTTAGGATTGTCTACAAATAGATTTTGTGTCAAAGGAATGATGATATACTGACTGGCAGAAAAACCAACCTCGTTAGGAAACAGCCAAATTAAGATACGAACCGATCGAGACTGGTTCAGACCTCATGATTGTCATGTGACAAGGTGTGATCAAATAAGGGCGTAGAGATAGTGAAATGGAAGAAGTTCACATTTATTTGATCGATTTCGCGAACATCGGTTATTTTTCAGGCAACGAACGGCCAAATATTCGGTATTCGTAGACTTGAGCCACAGCGCCGGGGTATTATTTTTACTCCCTCCCACATCTTAAAGAGACTTAAGGTGGTAAGTATCTAGGAATTTCCACTGGCTTAACAGTGTGATTGGTGCTTGTTTGGTGGCGGTGACAGATTAGGTCCTATCGATTACGGGTCAAAACAAACAGAGACCATCATCCAAGCACCAATGCCAAACAATACGTGTATACAAGATGAATACTTTAATTCAGTAAAAAATCTTTAGCTTAAATAACATTTTGTTTGATTTTTTGATTTTAAGTTTAAAATAATGTTCCTTAATAAAAAAATAAAAATTAGCATTGCCTTCTTCTATAATTCGTTTTTAAATTGAAATTCAAATGCAAGAATTTTGATCAAATTTGCTTGAAATTTTGTAGTGTTTTAGTGTACTTAAAAACAGTTTCGTATGGCTTTTGTATCAGGCAGCTTGGTTCTCAGAAGGCTAAAACCTTTTGTGACTATCTGCCTATGCACATGTAATCTTCTGTAACAGTAAATGCATCACAAGGATCGACTATAAGGATTAAATCAAAGCTAAATGCAAGTAACACGATCAAGGTAAGAATTGCTAACTGCCAACAAGATTAACATTTTTGTGAGTGATTATCATTTCATTATCATCATCTTCATTCTGAGTGGGTCTATAGTCCATATCTGAATTTAACATATTCTCCATAAAATTGCATGTTAATTAGATCTCTTAATAGCACAAGTAGCTATGATTTACTTTAACATACTTTACTGTCATGATTGCTCAGATCGATCATAAGACGCAAGTAACAGTGTAGATTGTCAGGTTTGTGTTTTATGCCGCGTGCATCACCCTGCCGAATCAACATAAATAAAAATTAATTCATACATACTGTAATTTCAAATTGAAAGACAAAAACCTTTCAATCCAGTACCCGTATGTGATAAGCAATAAAACTCAAAAGCCAATACTGTATTCAAATATATAAAAAAAATAAAATCATGTGCCTACCTAAAGCACAGCGCAAACGCTCAGGACATTTTGAGCGATTTTATCGAAAATGGCAAAATCGCAAGGGTTTGCCACTTTCAAGATTTTTTGGGAGTTGTCGCAGCTTGTCGTAAGCTCTATAAATTTGTTGCAAAAAAGTTCAAATGCATTTATTCTATAAGATATTCTACAATTTTTTGTCGTTGACAGAAAGTAGTGGAGTGTAAGCCACGCCTACTATGTTGCTTCTGTCTAATTCGGTAATTATGACATCATAAACAGTACGACGCAGGCGCAAGAATTATTGGAATTTCTAGCCACATGCGCCACTTTTATTTAATAATTAATTCCACATTCCTTTGTATTTGTTTGTATCGTAATAAGGCACATTAACGAGTATTCTTGTTCGCACTATTAACCTTTGGAAAGTACCGCATATGAAGAAAGAAGTCGACTGGATTTGACTCTCAACATTATTTAGTCTGAAAATTGTTGTCATAAGCAAGTTCCACGGTCACCCCTGTAGTCATCACCTTCAACAACTTTCGACTTTTGTAATATCTTATCAAAACGGGAACAAATTTTTCATGAGTGTTTTCCTGAAACTTAACAATCCACAGAAAATAAGTTGTAGGTTGTCCTTCATACGTAGGTTGCTCGATTAAACTGAATCTTGTTGTAATTGGGATAAGAGCGACTAATGTTTAATGAAAGGAATTAATTACTGCTGGTAGGAGTATGTTTCTGTTAAATTGTTTTAAGTGCTTTCTGCGGAGCGTAACTGAGATGCTAAATGGATGAAATGATAGGATCATAGCTTGTCATCATGTGTGAGGTTTCTTGTTTTGCTTATGTCTTCTTATTTGATACACATACACATACATTAAGAACATAACATGTCACTGGTGTTGCATACAAATATGTAATGTAAACAGCAAGAGATCAAAAATTATCAAAAATATTTATGAACTGTCAAAACAAAATAACATTGATTATGTGACGTGAAACGGTTTTACATACTTCAATTGTTTATAAAATTTAACGAAAGAAGTTCATGAGTGGCAATAATGTTCACATCATTTCTGTTAGTCTGTTTTGATATATTCATGCAGGATAATAGCGATACTTATAATTATGGACAATTATACTTGATACAGCTCAATACATTTACAATTTTTAATCTATTCAACATATCGTCAATTGAGGTGTAAATGTTATAATTTAAAATGGAACTCCTGGCTTGATTCTGAAGAATTTGTAAACTATCAATCATACTTTCATTACATAATCCCATACATTGGAGAAATAGTCAAAATAGGGTAATATCAGAGTCTTGCACATTATTAATATTAATAATATTCAATTAAATTAAAATTAAATTAAATTTGAAAACAATTAAAAATTAAATTAAAGACATAAAATTTGTGTTAGACATAAACAATTAAACATGGCAACCGAAGAGAAGTAGGGGTTTCCTCACACTTACCCAGATCTGTGTTAGTTGTACACAGCCAAGATAACGTAGCACTTCGCATGCCGATTTTAAAAATGTATAGCTTTCTTCATTATCCTCCAGCGTTGATGCATTCCTGCAGAATGTATTTAAGTAGAAAAATTAATGACCAATTTGAATGATTTCGAGAAAGAAGTACAGAACACATATTTCTATTTTGAATCAGGAAAAATTGGCGGAATTTTGGCGAATTTAGATTGGATTTTTTATTATCGGATCGGATCAGTTTTCTTGTAATCAACTTTGGATTTCAGATTTCCTTGAAAATGTTAATAACTTATTTGACAATTACTAGTTTTCTTTATTTGAAATTTCTTGAGAAGATATAAGCACAACCAATTTACATTCCACATGTTATGGTCAGTAAACTTCCACAACCAGGTAACTCAGACGAAGCAGTGTTGTTGTGCAGGGGTGTTAAGTAAACTAAGATTTTCTTGATACATAAACCACTCAAAAATTGGATGTGATAGCTAAAAAGGTTTTCACAAACACTGAGAGAGACTCACTCAGATTAATACTCACTTGATTGCACTAATGATGACATCCATTGCATCAGCACTGAACAAAACAATAAAAGGCAATCGATCATCAATTTTACCCTGAAAGCAGCAACACAAATATCGGTATTAACAAAAGTTGACATCTCTACACTATGAATCAGAAAAGTTGTGAAAAGTTGTGAATTTATCACAATTTTTTTATGAGTTTTTCACAAGGTATAATAATATTCCACAGCCATGCCCTAGTGTTTTGGTATTGGGAAGAAAAGATTCATGAATGAAACGAAGCTGCTCCATAACATACTATCTATTAAGGTTGTTTGTATTCTATGATCAGATTAGCTCAGCTCAGAGAGGAGGATTAGCTCAGATGGTAGAGCAACTGAATTTTAGATCGGATCATATCTGATCGACTGTGGTTCAAATCCCCCGAAGGTCAACTCAGTCTTGACTTTATCTGAAACATCAAATGAGTACCATCTAAGGATGGCAGATGGAATGGTTCAGAGGGAATTGCATTATGAGTAGCTGCGGCGCATCGTTGCGCATTGAATCCGTTGAAATTGATCTGCAGTGTCGCGGCAGGAATCAACAAAGAGCGTTCAAAATCATTGCTCTCAGCGAAAAAAGCCACTCATCTAGAAGTAGAGGAGTGGTACGGGTGCCTTCGGTAGGGAGACATCGTCTACATTACTTTTTATGATCAGACTCCGTTCCTGATATTGACATAATTAGCACACCATCCAACAGACAAACTTAAGGTATCGTCAATCATGTCCGATGGCTTGCAATTACATCACACATGCATAATTAAATTGGAACAATAAACTATCAGAAATTTACTAATGAAATACATCACAAGGGGTGCTATATATAAGTACAGTATAAACTGTTTATAATGGCACTTCTGGAGAACTTTCAAAAAGTATGTTATAGGGGATGTGCCGATTATTCATAAGAAGAAAGATACCAAATTTCACCAGGAAGATCATTTAATTTTGTACGCTGAAAACAGTAATACGTTGAAACTAACAAATATAGGTCAACCACCAACAAACTTACCTTGCGCTGCACAAGCATGAGCAAACATGTGACGGCAGCCTGTTGTAGATATGTGTCTTCCAATAATAGACACAATGCTTGAAGTATCACTTTGTTTTTCATGAATATATGAGAGAATGCCACCCAGTCCAAATAGCCCGTTAAAGTGAACAAGGTTGCTTCTGCAAGACGGCGACTTGATAAATCACCCTGTTGTAATGAGAATAACTTGAATATAGAGTGTAAACCGCATAAGTGCAAATCAAAATTGCCAATGATTTCTGTCGCATTTATCCAAATTAGCTCTACGCTGAAATTGTTTATCGAGGATTTGACCAGAAAATAGTGTATAGGCCAACAACAGGCTTATAGGGCTTCAGATTCAGGTTGCAGTTAAGCTGGAATTTCACTTATCCAAATTGCACTTAAGCAGGTTACAATCTACAATAATTATTAACTGGTTGGAGTTGAGATGCATTGTGAGACTGAGTGGATTATGCTACTCATCTTTCTTGATGATCAGCAAGTTAGTGTGCAATTAAATTTGCTTAGCGTTCATGAATAGAACTTTCGTTAACCCAGTAATTATTATCGCAGAGACAGATAACATGATATTGCTATACGCTATAATAGCTAAAGAAAGATAAATGAGCAAGTATTGAAAAAATCCCTCCTCGGTAAAGATATCCTAAAAGAGTGACGTACCTACCAACCATTGAAATGCAGGTCATGAATATGGTCTTACATGGTTCAATTTCTATGAAATGTTCATGGCATTTTTGTGCAGGAATACAGTAATATATAAATCAATAAATTAACTACAGTCAAACCTATTATAGCGGTCACCTCTATACAGCGGTCACCTATCTATAGTGGTCACTCTTACAATGTCTAAAATAGTATCTTCTATTGAATCAAACCTGTATATAAAGGCCACCTGTCTATAGTGGTCAATTTATCTACCTCTCATAACTGTCCTTTATATACAGGTTTCACTGTATAAATAAAAGAGACATTATAATACCTGTGATTGATACTGAGAAGTATTTCTGCACAACAAATCTATGAACATCTCAAACAAATTTTCCACATTGTCATTCAAAGTGCTCAACATATCTTTGCGTCTTTGAGTCGTAAGATTGGCATCAAGAGAAACAACATCTTCAGCAAGTCGAAGTAGAATTATAAGAACAATTTCTGTACAGCATGGCTAAAGCATCAAACAAATATAATACTTAAGGTTATTGACAGAGCTTCAGAGAGAGGATTGAAATTGCTAATCACACTACTCAAATTGCTTTTTGAGGCATCAATCTGAAAAAGGCTTACAACCGTTCTCAAACTGCTTGTTTTGACACAATCAATTTGCAAAGACAATACTATATCTGTTTTTTAAACAAAAATTACGATTACTAAACGTTAACGTTTATTCCTGTGAAAAAACTTCTATGCGATGCATTATATAAAATAAGTTTATTTCAAGGTACCGGTACTTGGTTTATCATGATTTAGCTCAATGAAACAACAAATCAATTTGTTATGAATTTTTCATACAATCAAGAAAAGTTGTTGAATTCATGAACTGTTCATGAGCTCCTGAACTGTGAATAAACACTTCATGAACTTTACAAAATCTCATGCACTATTTATGCATTTGTGAACACGTTATAAACAGAATGCGGCTGGAAGCCTAAGGTTTTTTTAATCTCAAATTCATATCAAATCTATTTTCTATAGGCTTCTGCTCGTGTTTGGACATCATTGTTGCGTAGCAGCACGACTATCCTGATGTGATAAGCATGTGCTAGAAAGTATATAGCTTTTTGGAATATGTAATATGTCTACTATTGAGTAAACCTGCCGTATTGTCTATATTGTTTGGCATAGGTGCTTGGATAGTGAGATGGTGAGTCCCGTTCATAATATCAATTTGTTTCGACCTGTTATCGATAGGACCTGATCTGATCCTAATATACTTACCTAGTTCTTGTCTTTATTTGGAAGTGGGAGGGAGGATGAAGCTGTGCCAACCTTGGTCCGATTGGCATGCAACTACTGTTGTTTACTTTCAAGCATTCTTTGTGACAAAAGCAAAATCATTTCCATATATCACAACATCAGAACGATTGACACCTCTCCATTATCAAGTATCTACTCTTACTTTTGATCACACCTTAGCAGCTCAGTATCACACGTTCTCACACAGTTTATGAATTGCGACGTCCTCATTTCGCTACTGTATTATCGGTAGCTGTATGTCTGTAGATCGTAGCTACCTTCCTGGCACGTAATCGATTTACAGACAATATTAACGTATAACTTCAGCTAAACATCCAGTTAACACCAATAAAAGTAGCAAGCAAGACCGGAATGTATATAGAACAGTTGTATATTTAATAACAAAAAAGTAAAACTATTCCGCCATTTGTTTTCAGTGCACAAACTAAAACATACCAATATTAACCGAAAATCAGGGTCAAACTTTCTGGTGATAAATATCCTTCAAAATGAGGAGAACTAATTATGTCTGAAGTTAAAAAGTCCATTTACCGCAGCTTAATCAGTCGCATCTACTCAGTGAAATCTTGCAGTGAAATTGTTGCGAGTATTTTGATTTACCTTCAATGAATACACATGGCCCAAATCTTGGAATAAGTTTGGCCAATTCTGTGGCCATTCTTTCTTAATTAGTTCAACAGCAAGCCTCGCCAATGATTCCTTTAGATGACCAGGTATATCTCCGTCCACCTAGTTCCAAGATAAAAGAATTAAAAACACGTAGGAGGTTAAAAAAATTTGTGGCTGTGAAAAATTTGGAAAGACTACAATGAAGCTTGAAAATCAATTATTTATATAAAACAAAGGACAATGATTACATCCCCTCTAATTAAGCACATCCCATGATCGTTAAATGGTCCTATTCCCATGAATATTGAGCATTTTATGGTTAATGACATTTCACAAGTCACTTAATGGTTAACGACATTTCATAATGACCAATGTGCTAATAAACTGTATAGAAATATGTTCATAAACTTGATCACAAACTGTCAATCGATAATACATTTATTATGTACCATAGTATGTGAACTGAGCCTCACGAGGTAATAAAAAAGTTTATTGTAAAACTTATGGACTATTCATAAGGTCATAAGTTGAACCTAACCCTGCGAAAAACAGTTCAAGAGTTCATGAACAGTTCATGAACAATTCATGAAAATTTGGAGCCATTTAACATTTATGAGATGTTCATGAACTCCTGAACTGTTTTTCGCAGGGTTAGGTTCAACTTATGACCTTATGAATAGTCCATAAGTTTTACAATAAACTTTTTTATTACCTCGTGAGGCTCAGTTCACATACTATGGTACATAATAAATGTATTATCGATTGACAGTTTGTGATCAAGTTTATGAACATATTTCTATACAGTTTATTAGCACATTGGTCATTATGAAATGTCGTTAACCATTAAGTGACATATAGTGAGTCAGAGCTCTCAACCCTCCCACACTGAGCAAGAGTCTTCCGCATTTTTAGGGATTCTAGGATCTAGGAATCCTATTTTTGTCGGGCCCTGATTAAGTCTATCTTAAATCTCCAGCCATAATTGACTTCCATTGACTAAATATACTGAAGCATTTAAGAACATTTTACTTGCTCACTGCCCATATAATGATAATATTATACAGCTTTACCTATGCATATGCAACGAGTAATTAGCAGCACCATCGATCAACGATCTTCAAAGATAAGTTATTCCCGTTAGAAAAACATGAACGTTCTCAACATTAAATTTATGTATTAACTTAGAGGGGCACCGGGAGACCATTTTCCGACATCGGACTGAATTCAAATTTTGGACAACTTGTTTCTAAAGCAAGTCAGACAAGAAAATGGGTTGTGCCTCAAACATTTTCAACATTCGCTGTTTGGACCAGCCTACATCAACCAGCACCCAAACACCTAAATTAAAACTCATCAAATGATTGAGTTTAAATCAGATTTAAGCATTTAGCATGTCTTCTAGACAACTTGCAAATCACAAGTGAAGTGTGATAACATAACTAAGATCTACTTCTACCATCTACCTCACACAGCATGTTCATAACTTCTCGTTTACATGCTTCTCTTGCCTCACATCCAATTGATCCCCATTTGAATCTATGAATAAAATGGCATTTGTTAGACCAGGGGTACGGTGAGTACATTTTAATCGCAAACACGCTTGACACTAGACCATGATGGATCGCAATTCGATCATGTGTTTCACTCTTCCTTAGGTCTGTTAGGAACCTGTTAGGAATTAGGGTCTAATCAACCCAGACCAACTTAAATATGTTTCTGTTTCATCAACTTCCGTCGTTTTGTAGGCATAGGGCAGTGGTTAGTGCGTCTGTCCAGACTTTATGGCATGCCAGTTTGAGCCCTGGTAGGGATAATATTTTAAACATTCTTTCAGGAGCAGGGGTGCAAAAATTAATGTGTATATCAATGCGTCATATGTTTCTTGAAAATATATGTTGATTCACTGCATACAAAAGTCTGAAAATATCATTACTATTGTTATTATTATAGCAAACAAAGAGTTAGGCTAATATCTTATTTTTTTCTTTAAGGCTTAAGCAAAAGATCCAACTTTGTTGGTTTGACTCTATTAGACTTTGTCAAAACAACAAAGCTGGATAGTTTACCCATAGAGTTAAATGTAGCGGGATGGTTGACAATCAGTGTTTAATTTCTGTCTTAACTACCGATAGTCAAACAGACTGAATTTCCTTTTTGATTCAGTTCAACAACTTTATCAGAGTTGTATGAATGCTGAGAAATTTTGATGATATGTTCATGCCTCATAATACCTGGATATGCCTGGAGCACTGGCAGGAGTGTATATGTATATGCAGGTATAATAGCCAGGACACTTTCCAGTTGTTTTCGTTTTAGGATAATTTTTTATCCTGTTTATTTAGATCTTCAGAAGTTAGGTCTAATTTACGCAATTTTGAAAAACTTGTATGCAGTTGGCTGTAAAGTTGTAATAAGGGTAAAATACCAAACTGCAAACTCTTGCAAACTTACCAATCAAGCCCAAAATATGGAAATGGCCTTCTTGTCTAGACCATGGGCTAATCAACCTGAAAGAGTTACTACTCCTGTCTCTGTTGTGAATGGTTAAATATGTAACACGTAGATTCTATTATAACACTTGTATGTATTTAGTCACATGTTTATGTGTTGTGGATTAGATTCATCCAAACATCACATGGCGCAGTTGATATTTTCGAACTGTTAGTTTTGAAATGTTCTTAATCATCGATTTATTACATTTACTTTTGTTATAATTAGTTTTACTTGTTTATCTTACCTTTTTAATATATTATTATCATGAGTCGTCGCTCAAAACGTAAATCTGTTAATTCAGAAGCAAATACTTCCGTCGAGACGTGGTTAGATGGTTTAGAAGAAATGGTATTATCCCTCACTTATAGTTTAAAAAATTAACAACCACCAACCAACAAGATGATATTAAGGCAAAGAAAACAACGATAAATAGCAAGCCTGGTAATAGCAGTAAAGACATTTCAGTTGGAGGTAATATTCCGACGATTAGAATGTCAAACGCTTACCCGCCCCCAAATAAATTATCTGAACATGTTACATATGGGCAGTATTTAGATTGGAGATATCAAATTGACAATTATTTAACTTTTACTCAATTGAATCAATATCCTGATGAAAATCAAGTATCATTTTTACTTTCTCGTCTTACACAAGAACTTATTGACACTGTTCGTATCGTTTTGAAACTGGGTTTACCTCGTGTTCTGCTAATGACGTCTTGGATCAGTTATCTTCATATTATAAGAAGAAAGATAACTCTCGCATACGTCACTCTACATTTTTGCGTTGCAAACAAGGTGAGAATGAAACATTTTCTTCATATTACAGAAAATTATTAAAATTATACCATCTCACGGATCCGTGCAATAATTGTCACGATAGAACTTTGGGCGATTTCTCATAGAAGGACTATTTGATTCTGAAATTTGCCGGAAGTGTTGTGCGCTAAGCGAAGACACAACTATTTCAGAGATCGTCACTTTGTGAAGCGGAAGAAGGCGCTCGAGCGGAAGAACTTAAAAGTGTTGAACGCGCAAATTATAAAGTTAATAAAGCAGAAGCAGGTGCAAAATTTAAAACTATTCCAAAAAGCACATCAGATACCTCCTGCAAACATTGCGGAAATAAAAATACAGCTCACGAGAATAATAATTGCTGGGCTAAGGACAAACTTTGTCATAATTGTGGTCGAAAGGGTTATATCAGACCAATTTGCAGAGATCCAGCGAAAGTAAATAGCGTTAGTGTTAACGAATCTCATGTGGTTCAAATTCAAGGTGTTAAATTGCACAAATCCCACATTAACGTTAACGCTGTTACTCAACATCCAAAACGGAGTAAACACATTTTTCTGGACATTGTGTTTTAATTAATAGGAAGAAACCTATTAAAGTTATTGCTACTCCTGATACTGGTGCAGAGGTTTGCGTTGCTAATAGAACATTATTAGACGAAAATAATATACCTTTGTCTAGACTACACCCTACTGATGATAATTTAATGGCCACAAACGGATCCCCCTTGTCAGTTATGGGTACATTTACTTGTCACGCCCAAATTAAAATGTACAAGACAAAGCTAAAGATTTACATATGTGATAATATTTCTGACTTTCTATCTAATACCAACGGAAAAATTAATCGAATTGGGGATTATTCCTGCTACATTTCCAGGACCCATGCTGACAGTTAAGAGGGCAATTTTGTCTCCTAACGATGTTCAAACCAGCGCATCTATTCGCGAAGATTTACTGAATGAGTTTAACGATGCATTTAGTGCTGATGAGCACCTCAAGCCTATGTCAGGTGCACCTATGCATATTTATATGGAAGATGAATATACACCATATGCCATTTCTACACCACGGAAAATTCCATATGCTTGGCAAGACAAAGTCAAATCAACCCTTGATAGGACGGTAGCAAAAGGTATTATTAAACCTGCTGATGATATACCAACTGACTTTGTATCAACTTTGGTTGTGGTTCAAAAACCAAATGGTAAGTTACGATTATGTGTTGATTTCACTAATCTTAATAAATTTGTAAAAAGACCAGTACATCTTTTCAAGGACCCTTGGCAGGCCGTCTCAAACATTTCACGGTCATCTCAATATTTTACAACTCTAGACGCTATGTCTGGCTATTGGCAAGTCCCGTTAGATGAGGATAGCATACCATTAACAACTTTTTTAACACCATGGGGACGCTTCCAATATCGTCGAGCTGTAATGGGCTTAGTGTCTGCTGGCGACGAATATTGCCAACGGGGAGACGAAGCATTTGCTGATATTGCAAATTTAGAGAAGGTTGTTGATGACATTCTATTACAAGATGACACCTTTTCGAATCATGTTGAACACCTACGTCAGGTTCTCTCACGTTGTCGTGAAAAGGGTATTAGGCCTACTTTGAACCCTGATAAATTTTCTTTTTCATGTGAAAATGTTGAATATGTTGGCTATATTATAGGCAAGGACGGTGTTACAGTTCACCCTAACAAGCTTGAAGCAATTAAGAATTTTCCTGTACCTACAAACATTACAGAACTTAGATCTTTCATGGGACTAGTTAATTAATTAGGACATTTTTCTCAGGACATTGCTACACAGTCTGTACCATAACGTGGTTTATTGCGGATTACTAATGAATATTTATGGTCATCTACACATCAAGAAGCTTTTGAAAATTTAAAACGTATCTTAGCTTCTTCCCCTATTTAGCTCCATTTGACGTCACTTTACCAACCAGCTTACATACTGATGCTTCTAGGTTACATGGTCTCGGCTGGAGTTTACTGCAACAACATGAAGACAGTACATGGCGTCTTGTTGATTGTGGTTCTCGTTATTTGTCTGACGCTGAATCATGGTATGGTACTATTGAATTAGAATTACTACCAGTTGCTTGGGCATGCAAAAAGTGTAGAATTTACTTATTAGGGTTACATAATTTTATTATTGTTATTGATCACAAGCCCTTGGTACCTATACTTGACAGTTATACTTTGGATGCTATTGAAAACACTCGCTTACAGAGACTGAAAGAGCAGTTATCTTGCTATTCATTCACTACTACATGGAAGAAGGGTAAAGAACATTGTGTTCCTGATGCTCTTTCACGTGCTCGCTCCTGTTTCTAAACCCTGTGAGGAAGATTTGTTAGATGAAGATGTGAATCGACACATCAAATCACTGAAGTATATTAATATTGCATCCATTACTGTTCCTGATGGCACCAATCAATCTCACTCAATTGACCCTCTATTATCAAAATTAGTAGCTGCTGGTAACATTGGTGCAGAATATAAAGAGCTTATTAAAATTATTATTAAAGGTTTCCCTAGCAATATAGACAGGGTACCTTTTATCTTACGTCATTATTATAAATTAAAAGACGAACTATCAGTTGACGATGGTTTAGTTTTACATGGCACTCAAATTGTTATACCGCGTGCAATGCGCAAAGATATTCTAACTCGTTTGCATGATTCACATCAGGGAATTGTCCGTACTAAATAGCGTGCCCGGGCAGCTGTATTTTGGCCTGGCATCACTTCTGATATAACAAATATTATTTCATTCTGTTCCACTTGTCAAGAACATTTACCATCTCAACCTAAGGAGACTTTTCAGTGTGATCCTTTGCCATCAAGACCTTTTGAAGACGTATCTGCTGATTTGTTTCAATATAGTGGCAAACACTTTATGGTTTATGTGGATCGATTATCTGGTTGGCTAATTGTTTGTCGTTATGGCAACCGTGATCCAACATCATCTTTCGTCATTCAAGATTTGAGGAAAATATTTTCTGATACTGGTGTTCCAGTTCGTTTCCGGTCTGACAACGGACCACAATTCCACTCAAACGAATTTATAAATTTTTTGAAACAATGGTATGTTAGTTATGACCCTTCCTCTCCACATTATCCGCAGAGGCTGGCGTTAAGGCGATGAAAGCAATAATTATTAAGTTGTTTAATGGTAATACTTTTGATGAGGATAATCATCACGCTGGTTTATTAGAATGGCGCAACACGCCTAAATTTCATGGTGTATCACCGGCTCAAATTTTATACGGTACAAACTTACGTTCATTAATACCTGTACATAAATCGACATTTGCTCCTAAATGGTAAGCGTTTACTTCATTGAAAGATGCTAATAGTGCGTTGAATGAAAAAGTAGTTGCTTATTACAATGAATCAGCGAAAGATTTACCATCTTTATCTATTGGCTGTAATGTATATCTCCAAGATCCTGTATCGAAATTCTGGACTCGAAAAGGCACTGTGGTTGAAAAGAGAGCTCATAGACAATATGTTGTTAAGCCCCGATCAATCAAATGATAATAACAAAACACATATATCTATTCCTATTGCAAATGATCCTCCGCAATTGCGAAGATCAAATCGTAACATAAATACTCCTATCAGATACCCCAATAGCAATTAATACATTTTTACCTTAAACTTCATATCTTAATTCATGAATTTATTGGACATTTTAATCCTTTACCTATTAATTAAATATCAATAATAATAATAAAAAAAATAATAATTTAGTTTTCATTTATTTCAAACTTCGAAAAGGGGGGGAAATGTTGTGAATGGTTAAATATGTAACTCGTAGATTCTATTATAACACTTGTATGTATTTAGTCACATGATTACGTGTTGTGGATTAGATTCATCCAAACATCACAGTCTCAAGATGTTGCTTGCTCACGATTTTATTATTTTGATGAATCTCACAGCGTTTGACTTCTTGTAGCATGAAGTTTTCATTCCTGTTTGTTTTCTTATTAAAACCTGCCAAGAAAATGATTTACTTACCCCTACTGGTAAAGTTGTTTTGTTTAAACATTGTTTGAATTTTGTATCCGACAAAGTTAACCAAATATCATTAGCTCGGGCTTATAGTTCATACATCATCTCACCTTGTAACATGCTCCATCAACTGAAGGCCAATATGTTTGAGCTGGAATATATTCTGTCCACGGTATAACTGTACTCCATGCTGCCAGCAAAGATCTGAATTATTCTGTTTGAATGATTCAATTACCTAAAGTTATTGTGAAAAATATATAAGAGATATATGTAACGTACAGACATAGCTAACATTTAATAAAAAATCAGAAGTAGGTCTAGTATGCTTGAAATTTTTGCGGTGGGCTAGGCTATATATGCAATTTTCATATAAAGCTCAATTTTATGTAGGCCTACAGTGAGCTTCATAGGATTAATTTGATTATCTTTTGGGATTCATTTCAATTTGAATTTCGATATTGATTTTTTTCAAGTTTCTAACTTCTAAATCAACTATGCCAGACCTTCCAACTTGAAATTTGAAAAAATAGTGAGATTTTTAAAATTCCGTATTTTGGGGACACGCCAAAGCGATGGCCCAATTCTAGAGGGTTTGGGGGCATGCATTCCGTCCTGGATTCAAAATGGCTTAAAACGAAAATTTATGACAACATTTTCGATAACGTTGACACTTGAAAACATAAAAGCAGTTCAGAAACAACAGCGTAGAATAATCCAACATAGAATAAATTAATATGTTGAACAGTAATTAGATTATCAAAGAATTTATACACAGAAAGTAGGGACATTTTCTTAAGATTGGATTTTGCCGTGAGAAAGTGAGAGAAACCGTGAGACCGTGAGAATCAGTGTAAAAGCGTGAAACTCACGGCGAAGCCGTGAGACTTGGAAAGTCTGACTATGCCCACACCTTCTGGCTTTGAAATGAATATAACTTATTAAGAAATGCATGAAATATAAGGGCTTTTGGTAGTTTGTAGTTGTTTTCTACCCTTTTGGAATACTATTCTGGATTATTCTTTGGATCTTATCAAACATAATAACTTGAATCCATTAGGCTACAAGTGTATGTAATACATTTGTTTGTGAACTTTTGTACATTTAAATTCATTGTCAAAGGTCTAAACATAATCGAAATATTAGGAACAAATTGAGAAATAAAACTTGTCTGTGTTTTAATTTTATAATCTTCAAATAACAAGATACAAACTGCATGCTAGGCTTGTCATTCCACACCAAAATGATTTCATATTTGATTCAGCTTATAATGTTTTTGCATGTTGAACTTCTTAGTAGAAATTATTGAATAAAATTGAGTTGAAATTATTCACAGAAATTATAAATTGTAAAATAATCGTTATCGAAGTGCTTATATGTCCGTACGTACCAATAAGAAAATTATTCTATTATTCGTCCGTACGGACCAATAACAGGGATTATTTTCGTTATTCGTCCACATGGATCCTTGGGGATTAGGGAGAGTCGTTACCAGGCTTCATTCCTCAAGAATTGGCGCCACTTTCACGCTGAACATATTTTCGTCGTTTCTCATCGTGGAAGGTCGCTAATGAAATATTATTTGTCCAACTAGTTTAGTTAAATTAATTCAATCATGGCTGCTTTATTTGTCGGTGATACCAAACTTGCTTGCTTACAACATACAAGACGTTCAAAAAAGATGCCAAACAGAAATCTTGGAAAGGCTTGTGTTTGCCTTGATCATCGAAGAGCCATTGCCGTAGAGGCAGCCATTTTTTATTAAAAGAAATTAAAATGCGTTTTCAAAGTATTCGATTAAAGCTTTAAAAGACATTTGAACGTAGCTAATTTTAAAGGAAGAATATGCCACGATTGGCTATTACGTCGAAAAGTTTTATGTCGAAAAGTTTAACGTCGAAAATTTAACGTCGAAAAAAATAAACCGCAAAAATGGATGTTTAATGTCGAAAAGCGGTTTTATTGCCATTTTATTTTTCTGCGTTTTTTTTCTGCGATTTTTTTAATTGTGCTGTTAAAGTGGGAATATACCCCCCGACTATCTTTACATATGTAGTAGAACTCGACGTGAAAAAAACAATGGCGTAATTTTTTTTTCGATCTGGAAATTATTTCTTGGTGAAAAATGCCTTCAAAGTGGTGTTTTGACCCAAATGTCGCTGAGAAAAAAAAGGGATTGGATCTAGCTTTATGACGACAAAGTCACAAGTCGTGCGGTTTTTCTAATAGTTAGATCGAATTAGTCACGCGATGTTGCGTTTGAGATGGCGTAGCTCTGTAACAGCAATCTATTTTTCTCTCTCACAAAACTGAGGTAAGGAAGAACATATAAACTCAAGAGTAGCAAAATTCCAGATGATTTAATGATTTTGAAGTTTACGAATTTGAAGAAAATAAAAATCAGAAAATGTTTCATTCGTAGCACGTGTTATACAGATTACATTTTAACATATCATTCTCACACATATTTAACACATATCAAAAGATTCTCTGGTGACCACAATAGCTAGATAAGTAGAATTTATTGTTGTAAGCATGAGTCTGAACTGATAATGGAGTATTCTTTTGAGGGTAAAAATCATAACGTATGGCGGGAAACGCTATAAGAACACCATAACCGTTAATTTTATAGTCCTCTTTTCACAGAAACGAAATCTGCTCATCTGATTTATCGTCTCTGTAGAAAGGTATTTTTTGCAAAGTATAGCTTCTGCACTGTACATTACCACATCCTATAAACTACAGATTGTGATATGAATGATGCTAACATGTTCTACTTTCTAGCCAAAGGAATGAATACTAGACTGGTATTACAATTTGGTGGCGTATGTATAATCAGGAACGAGACTTCACATTGCAAAACCCTAATTTTGTTAATCAGATAACGTTGGTAGAGAGGATAACAATTTATGCAATGAAGATATACCGCAAAACCGAAAAATGATAGAATATGCATAACCGTAGTTCTGGTATACGGCTGTAAACTTGTATAAGAACGTCCAAGCCCTCATATCATTGTTGTACTATTTTCCGATATTTTATAGAATTTTAGAGTGTAATGTACTGAAGAATTTTCGATGCTTTTATAATAATTGAATGCTTGGTGAATAAATGATGAACACTTTGTTAGACTATTGAGTATAATATATCTGTCTACAGTCGTATAAACTATACGATTACATGGTTAAAGAATTACTAGACAAACATCAATTTCAACTTAAACTTTGAAATGATAATTGAAAAATGTCTATTTAATAATTTAGTAATACTTAAAGAAATCCGAAAAAGTGCAATTAATACTTTGCAGTACCAACTATTTCGAAAGAAAAGTCGTCTGTGCATGCCTGTGCAAATCGAGTCAGTTTACATTCACATTTAGATCAAGAAAAGGATATCTTGTAGAAATATTTACTCAAGAACAAATTTCAGATAGAGTTAAAAATAGCTATAACTTATTTATATAGCGTAGGATAAAGCTATTTCGAAGGACACGTGTCTAATTAAGATTTGAAGAAGTACTGCGGTCACACAGAATACGTAACTAATATGTATCACTAGACTAGTCACAAAGGAACACTCGCACCGCCTGACATTTGTGTTTATCCGCAATCTATATCAGATTCTTGGTAAAGGTTTACTTGACATGAATTTCATGATGGTATATGCGATAAAAAACACACAATAATTGGCGCAACAGTTTCGATTTAATCTAAAATCATCTTCAGGCAATGTAAAAAGATTGACGTTCTTACTTAATTATGAAATCATTTACATCAAAAGATCCCTTATTATTAAATGCATTCAAAGTCTATGTAAGACCTATTCTAGAGACTTGTTCCCCAGTTTGGAACCCTTGCTTAGCAAAAGATATCGTATTGCTAGAAAAAATTCAGCGATTTTTTACAAGATTCATATGTAACGTTGCCAACCTCAAATTTATTGATTACTGTGATCGCCTAAAGCTCCTCAAGCTAGAATCATTAGAGTCGAGGAGGGTTAAAGCTGATTTAATCATGATTTATAAAATCACGCATGACTTAGTTGATTTATCTCTTGATTCGATAAATTGTAAATATCTTGTAAACAAATATACAATGCGTGGTCATCCTTACAAACTATATTCAACGCAAATGTGTAGGACCAATATTACGAAATTTATGTTTAACAACAGAGTGATACCATAGTGGAACTCACTACCGGACTTTGCAGTTAATTCTAAGAATGTCAAAGAGTTCAAGGCATCACTCGAAAAAGTAAACACGTTATCACATTGCAAAATTTTTGGCTATGGTTAATCAGTTAATCATTGCAACAATATCTTTACATTAATTACTTATATACAATCAATTTATCACACATTAATTATCTTCTTATTCATGTATTATATATATTACTTAGGCCACATGTTAGTGAGGGTGCAAACTCTCCTTTGTTCTTGCCTGTCATTTTTTGGCAAATAAATGAATGAATAGAGTTAAAAAATTACATGAATATTTATATAAAAATCTAATTAATTTGTCTATTGAATTTATCGGAACGGTATTATACTTTTTAACAATGGCAAACAATAATTACAGGAGAGATATTTTAGCATAAGATTACGAATATATACGATACAAACACGGTGAAATAACAGTTACAATCAAAAATAGTTGAACAGCGGCAAAATGCTCTTTGGTATTATTCTTCCATTTTCTGTATTTCTTCCGGTCGTTGTTTAATATATTGCTGACCTGAGTGGTCGACATGACAGCATCGCGCATGTCACACAAGATAACAACAGTTAGATTTAGCGTAACTATGAATATGGAATAGCAATAGTTTTTAGAACAAATTGACAAACAGAAAAACTAAGTACGGATATACTTTAAGACAGATACAATGAAATAATTATTACAACCAAAAACAAATAATCCAAAATCCATTCATCAATGAAAAATATTCTATCAGATTGATTACCAACTTTCTGTATTTCCTCTGGTCGTTGTTGAAAAAATTGCCGACTTGATTGGCCGACATGACAGCATCGCGCATGTCACACAAGACAATAGACAAATTAATTAGATTTTTATATAAATATTCATGTAACTTTTTAACTCTCTCTTTTTACATTGCCTGAAGATGATTTTAGATTAAATCGAAACTGTTGCGCCAATTATTGTGTGTTTTATCGCATATACCATCATATATTTCAGATTCATCGCGCTTAATGACGCTACGAGAAATTATTTCGACTGAGCGTTGCAATAGATTTTATTCTGCTCCTGTAATCACAAATTGCATCTTTTTACGTAATTCGGGAGTGTATATGTTTGTTCATGGCTCAGCCTTGTCAGAAATTTTTGTTGTGTGACCTCTCGGAGCTAGGTCACCTCAAAGATAGCGTCGCGTAATCAGCCCACTCTAAAGTCTGTTAGACAAACCGCACGACTTGTGTTTTGTCGTCATAAAGCTAGATCCAATCCCTTTTTTCTCAGCGACATTTGGGGGTCAAAACACCACTTTGAAGGCATTTTTCACCAAGAAATAATTTCCAGATCGAAAAAAATTACGTCACTGTTTTTTTCACGTCGGGTTCTACTACATATGTAAAGATAGTCTGGGGGTTTATTCCCACTTTAAAGATAGTGCCGTATAACAGATAATAAATGTTAGTAATTATTTCCATTCAAAATACCACGGTTTTTAAATATGAAGAATATTGCCAGCGTGCACCTATCGCAGGGGCGTGCACTAAAAACCTTTTAAATATGAAGAACACTACCAGTCTAGTATTAAGTTGAATATGAAGAATACTACCAGCGTGTTCCTGTAGCAGGGCGTGCACTTTAAACTTTTAATAAAATATGAAGTGTATTACCGGCGTGCACCTATCGCAGGGGCGTGCACTTAAATACTTTTCATTTCAAAGAGCTTTTTCATCAAGTTACTCATTTTCGACATTAAACTTATCGGGACACAACGCCAACGCGATACAACGCAACAGTAACGCATGAATTTGATTCATTACAAACTCCTGCTAAATAGCTATAATTAAAAATACAGACGAAGGTGTATATATATATTATCTTTGTTTGGTATCCAATACTATTCATTTTAAAGGGGTTTTTCATCGAGTTATTCATTTTCGACATTAAACTTATCGGGACACGACTCAGTACCTGTACCTATATAGGTGAAAGTGTTATTCTTCGAATGATATATCGTTTTCTATTACATCCTAGAAATTATTTGACATACAACTAATCGATATCGAACGATTATTTAATATAGAACTATTTCATAAATATTTAACAACCTCATGTAAGTTCTTTATTTTATTGACAATTTATATGAAATCAACAAGAGGCTGACAAGGTAAATATGACAACGAAGAGAATAAATATATAAAGTAATTTTATTGTATTTAATTGTAATTAGAGGATATATGATATTGTATATACAGGATATACATGTTAACTTAATATAAATTGTTGTTAATAGAAAATGAAAAGTATTGGAGACTGTAGAAAGGTAACGTATAGATACACCTTCTTATGTAGTTTTAACTATCAATTATAGTTATTTAAGTATAGTTTGTAATGAATCAAATTCATGTGTTATTGTTAGTGATGAAAATCGCGTTGTGTCCCGATAGGTTTAATGTCGAAAATGAATAACTTGATTAAAAAACCTTTTAAAATGAAAAGTATTGGACACTGTAGAAACGTAATATATAGATACACCTTCTTATGTAGTTTTAATTATCAATTATAGTTATTTAAGTATAGTTTGTAATGAATCAAATCCATGTGTTATTGTTAGTCATGAGAATCGCGTTCTGCCCCGATAGGTTTAATGTCGAAAATGAATAACTTGATTAAAAAACTCTTTAAAATGAAAAGTATTGGACACTGTAAAAAGATACCATATAGATACACCTTCTTATGTAGTTTTAACTATCAATTATAGTTATTTAAGTATAGTTTGTAATGAATCAAATTCATGTGTTATTGTTGGTGATGAAAATCGCGTTGTGTCCCGATAGGTTTAATGTCAAAAATGAATAACTTGATTAAAAAACCTTTTAAAATGAAAAGTATTAGACACTGTAGAAACGTAATATATAGATACACCTTCTTATGTAGTTTTAATTATCAATTATAGTTATTTAAGTATAGTTTGTAATGAATCAAATCCATGTGTTATTGTTAGTCATGAGAATCGCGTTCTGCACCGATAGGTTTAATGTCGAAAATGAATAACTTGATTAAAAAACTCTTTAAAATGAAAAGTATTGGACACTGTAAAAAGATACCATATAGATACACCTTCTTATGTAGTTTTAACTATCAATTATAGTTATTTAAGTAGAGTTTGTAATGAATCAAATTCATGTGTTATTGTTAGTGATGAAAATCGCGTTATGTGAAAATCGCGCTGTGTCCCGATAGGTTTAATGTCGAAAATGAATAACTTGATTAAAAAACCCTTTAAAATGAAAAGTATTGGACACTGTAGAAAGGTAACATATAGATACACCTTCTTATGTAGTTTTAACTATCAATTATAGTTATTTAAGTATAGTTTGTAATGAATCAAATTCATGTGTTATTGTTAGTGATGAAAATCGCGTTGTGTCCCGATAGGTTTAATGTCGAAAATGAATAACTTGATTAAAAAACCCTTTAAAATGAATAGTATTGGACACTGTAGAAAGGTAACGTATAGATACACCTTCTTATGTAGTTTTAACTATCAATTATAGTTATTTAAGTATAGTTTGTAATGAATCAAATTCATGTGTTATTGTTAGTGATGAAAATCGCGTTGTGTCCCGATAGGTTTAATGTCGAAAATGAATAACTTGATTAAAAAACCCTTTAAAATGAATAGTATTGGACACTGTAGAAAGGTAACGTATAGATACACCTTCTTATGTAGTTTTAACTATCAATTATAGTTATTTAAGTATAGTTTGTAATGAATCAAATTCATGTGTTATTGTTAGTGATGAAAATCGCGTTGTGTCCCGATAGGTTTAATGTCGAAAATGAATAACTTGATTAAAAAACCCTTTAAAATGAAAAGTATTGGACACTGTAGAAAGGTAACGTATAGATACACCTTCTTATGTAGTTTTAACTATCAATTATAGTTATTTAAGTATAGTTTGTAATGAATCAAATTCATGTGTTATTGTTAGTGATGAAAATCGCGTTGTGTCCCGATAGGTTTAATGTCGAAAATGAATAACTTGATTAAAAAACCCTTTAAAATGAAAAGTATTGGACACTGTAGAAAGGTAACGTATAGATACACCTTCTTATGTAGTTTTAACTATCAATTATAGTTATTTAAGTATAGTTTGTAATGAATCAAATTCATGTGTTATTGTTAGTGATGAAAATCGCGTTGTGTCCCGATAGGTTTAATGTCGAAAATGAATAACTTGATTAAAAAACCTTTTAAAATGAAAAGTATTGGACACTGTAAAAAGATACCATATAGATACACCTTCTTATGTAGTTTTAACTATCAATTATAGTTATTTAAGTAGAGTTTGAAATGAATCAAATTCATGTGTTATTGTTAGTGATGAAAATCGCGTTATGTGAAAATCGCGTTGTGTCCCGATAGGTTTAATGTCGAAAATGAATAACTTGATTAAAAAACCCTTTAAAATGAAAAGTATTGGACACTGTAGAAAGGTAACATATTGATACACCTTCTTATGTAGTTTTAATTATCAATTATAGTTATTTAAGTATAGTTTGTAATGAATCAAATCCATGTGTTATTGTTAGTGATGAAAATCGCGTTGTGTCCCGATAGGTTTAATGTCGAAAATGAATAACTTGATTAAAAAACCCTTTAAAATGAAAAGTATTGGACACTGTAGAAAGGTAACATATAGATACACCTTCTTATGTAGTATTAACTATCAATTATAGTTATTTAAGTATAGTTTGTAATGAATCAAATTCATGTGTTATTGTTAGTGATGAAAATCGCGTTGTGTCCCGATAGGTTTAATGTCGAAAATGAATAACTTGATTAAAAAACCTTTTAAAATGAAAAGTATTGGACACTGTAAAAAGATACCATATAGATACACCTTCTTATGTAGTTTTAACTATCAATTATAGTTATTTAAGTATAGTTTGTAATGAATCAAATTCATGTGTTATTGTTAGTGATGAAAATCGCGTTGTGTCCCGATAGGTTTAATGTCGAAAATGAATAACTTGATTAAAAAACCTTTTAAAATGAAAAGTATTGGACACTGTAAAAAGATACCATATAGATACACCTTCTTATGTAGTTTTAACTATCAATTATAGTTATTTAAGTAGAGTTTGAAATGAATCAAATTCATGTGTTATTGTTAGTGATGAAAATCGCGTTATGTGAAAATCGCGTTGTGTCCCGATAGGTTTAATGTCGAAAATGAATAACTTGATTAAAAAACCCTTTAAAATGAAAAGTATTGGACACTGTAGAAAGGTAACATATTGATACACCTTCTTATGTAGTTTTAATTATCAATTATAGTTATTTAAGTATAGTTTGTAATGAATCAAATCCATGTGTTATTGTTAGTGATGAAAATCGCGTTGTGTCCCGATAGGTTTAATGTCGAAAATGAATAACTTGATTAAAAAACCCTTTAAAATGAAAAGTATTGGACACTGTAGAAAGGTAACATATAGATACACCTTCTTATGTAGTATTAACTATCAATTATAGTTATTTAAGTATAGTTTGTAATGAATCAAATTCATGTGTTATTGTTAGTGATGAAAATCGCGTTGTGCCCCGATAGGTTTAATGTCGAAAATGAATAACTTGATTAAAAAACCTTTTAAAATGAAAAGTATTGGACACTGTAAAAAGATACCATATAGATACACCTTCTTATGTAGTTTTAACTATCAATTATAGTTATTTAAGTAGAGTTTGAAATGAATCAAATTCATGTGTTATTGTTAGTGATGAAAATCGCGTTATGTGAAAATCGCGTTGTGTCCCGATAGGTTTAATGTCGAAAATGAATAACTTGATTAAAAAACCCTTTAAAATGAAAAGTATTGGACACTGTAGAAAGGTAACATATAGATACACCTTCTTATGTAGTATTAACTATCAATTATAGTTATTTAAGTATAGTTTGTAATGAATCAAATTCATGTGTTATTGTTAGTGATGAGAATCGCGTTGTGTCCCGATAGGTTTAATGTCGAAAATGAATAACTTGATTAACAAACCCTTTAAAATTAAAAGTATTGGACACTGTAGAAAGGTAACATATAGATACACCTTCTTATGTAGTTTTAACTATCAATTATAGTTATTTAAGTACAGTTTGTAATGAATCAAATTCATGTGTTATTTGTTAGTGATGAAAATCGCGTTGTGTGAAAATCGCGTTGTGTCCCGATAGGTTTAATGTCGAAAATGAATAACTTGATTAAAAAACCCTTTAAAATGAAAAGTATTAGACAGTGTAGAAACGTAACATATAGATACACCTTCTTATGTAGTTTTAACTATCAATTATAGTTATTTAAGTATAGTTTGTAATGAATCAAATTCATGTGTTATTGTTAGTGATGAAAATCGCGTTCTGCCCCGATAGGTTTAATGTCGAAAATGAATAACTTGATTAAAAAACCCTTTAAAATGAAAAGTATTGGACACTGTAGAAAGGTAACATATAGATACACATTCGCATGAAGTAATAACTATCAATTATAGTTAGTTAAGTAGAGTTTGTAATGAATCAAATTCATGTGTTATTGTTAGTGATGCAAATCGCGTTGTGGGAAAATCGCGTTGTGTCCCGATAGATTTAATGTCGAAAATGAATAACTTGATTAAAAAACCCTTTAAAATGAAAAGTAAATGACACTATAGAAACGTATCATATAGATACACCTTCTTATGCAGTTTTAACTATCAATTATAGTTATTTAAGTATAGTTTGTAATGAATCAAATTCATGTGTTATTGTTAGTGATTAGAATCGCGTTGTGTCCCGATATGTTTCATATCGAAAATGAATAGCTTGATGAAAAAACCGTTTAAAATTAAAAGTATACGGAATGTCGCGTTGTTACTTGATAAGTTTAATTTCGAAAACTAAATTTGAGATTGATCAAAAGTTTCTTCGTGAAACATTTCAGAGTGAAAGATAGCAACAAAAAACTACAAATAGATTATTTATTATACCATCGTCAGTTCAAAAGAATAAATATTAATTTACAAATTATTTAATAGGCTATAATGGATTTATAAACTTAACACATTGTAATTGTTATAATACTGCTAGAAATTAAACAATGAAAAAGGAAGGAACCTAGTCAATTACAAATGTGTTATATTTATGCAGTACTTTACAAAAGGAGTCGGGAACGGATAGAGTCACTCTGAGTGCATTGTGAGGTTTTTTATCAAGGATAATTAACATTTCATGTACTACACAGTCGAATTTATTGCTGCATTTTTCTCTACTGAAAATAAATGTTATACTATACAATACTATAAGTTATTAGATATATATATTTTTTTTGGGGGGGGGGGGTGTAACACGGTAATTCCAGCCTCTGCAAAGAACAAAACTTGAAAATGCTCCTAAAATCCAACAAAATACGGTAATTTTTTATTTTTCCAATTCAAAGTTGATTTTTCAAAACTCTCAAATTTGAAAAGGAGACTAAAATCTGAATTTTGCAATTCAATTTTTTTCATCGTAATCGTTTATCGGGGTGAACAATTTAATCCATCGTTTTATCACGTAGTTCTTTGTTTCACTATTACGTTTGACCATGGTTTGACTATTTCTCAAAAATGTAGTGTATTTCCGCAGTATCCTTTTGCCACCGGGATTGTGTCGGTTTAACAGTGGGGAATCTGTCATAACAAAGCGAACAAAGTTAGTGTACGTGTAAATAAGATAAATTCAAATGTAATATAGT
This sequence comes from Haliclystus octoradiatus, assembly GCA_916610825.1. NCBI lineage: Eukaryota > Metazoa > Cnidaria > Staurozoa > Stauromedusae > Haliclystidae > Haliclystus > Haliclystus octoradiatus. The sequence goes on from OU744448.1 coordinate 23,391,311, forward strand.
TAAAAGTTTCAAGTGCACGCCCCTGCTATATAGGTGCACGTTGGTTTAGTAGTCTTCATATTTAATTAAAATTTTGATTGTACCACCATGCGATAGGTACACGCCAGTAATATCCATATGTAAAAAAGATTTTAAGTGCGCGCCCTGCTATATGTGCACGCCGGTACTCTTCTATATATTTAGTTTTATGTGCACGCCCTGCTATAGGTGCACGCCGGTAATAATCTTCATATTTAAATTCAAGTTTTAAGAGCACGCCCTGCTATAGGTGCACGCCGGTAATATTCTTTATATTTAGTTTTATGTGCACGCCGGTAACATTCTTCAGATTTAAATTTAAGTTTTAAGTGCACGCCTTCCTATAGGTGCCCGCCGGTAATATTCTTTATATTTAGTTTTATGTGCACGCCGGTAACATTCTTCAGATTTAAATTTAAGTTTTAAGTGCACGCCCTCCTATAGGTGCACGCCGGTAATATTCTTTATATTTAGTTTTATGTGCACGCCGGTAACATTCTTCAGATTTAAATTTAAGTTTTAAGTGCACGCCTTCCTATAGGTGCACGCCGGTAATATTCTTTATATTTAGTTTTATGTGCACGCCGGTAATATTCTTTATATTTAGTTTTATGTGCACGCCGGTAACATTCTTCATATTTAAGTTCAACTTTTAAGTGCACACCCTGCTATAGGTGCACGCCGGTAATATTCTTTATATTTAGTTTTATGTGCACGCCCTGCTATAGGTGCACGCCGGTAATAATCTTCATATTTAAATTCAAGTTTTAAGTGCACGCCCTGCTATAGGTGCACGCCGGTAATATTCTTTATATTTAGTTTCATGTGCACGCCCCTGCTATGTACACGCCGATAATATTCGTATATAAAAAAGTTTTTAAGTGCACGCCCTGCTATAGGTGCACGCCGGTACTATTCTTTATATTTAGACGATACGATAGGGTGCACGCCGGTAATATTCTTCATATTTAAATTCAAGTTATAAGTGCACGCTCATACGATAAGTGCACTCCGGTAATATTCCTATTTAGTTTTATGTGCACGCCCCTACTATAAGTACACGCCGGTGATATTCTTCATATTTAAATTCAATTTATAAGTGCACGCCCATACGATAGATGCACGCCGGTAATATTATTCATATTTAAAAAAAAATTAAATGCACGCCCATGAGATAGGTGCACGCTCTTAACATTTAAAAACTTTTACGTCCACGCCTCTGTTTTAGGTGCACGCTGTCGATATTTTAGGTTTTCGTTTCGTGTAAAATTGCGGTAATTATTTTACTTCCGCGGCAAATCGTGCCGGCTCCTTCTTGTATCTACGTCATTTCGTGCAAAATTGCGGCGACAATTTTTGCCGCGCGGCAAAATCTCGTAGATGCACGTGGAAAAACGTACATTTTGGGATTTATGTCGAAAATTTAACGTCGAAAAAATTTTTTCGACGTTAAACTTTTCGACGTTATAGCGTACAATCGAATATGCTTCATGTCACGATTTTCTGTATTTGTTTGTCTGTATAAAAATTCTTTAAAATGTTTGCGTTTGCCTCGATCATCGAAGAATCCCCGGAAAGAGCCGTAGAGGCAGCTATTCTCATGTTGTAGAAATTAAAATTCGTTTCCAAAGTATTTGATTGATGCTTTTAAAGATATTGAACGTAATTAATTTGAAAGGAAGAATATGCTTTTATATACTCGCCATATTTTTGATGTGTTTTCTGTAAAAAAGACTAACAGAACAGTATAAAACTCTGATAGCACAACTGTTGCTACCGACCGTAGCAACTTAGAGATATAATTGTGATTTAAATTACTATACCACCTGACCCTTGAATAAAAATAAACATTACGACAAAAAGTGATATTTGTAACTTATTTTCAAAGTTATGGACAAATAATTTATTATTCAATTGTTGGTACGTACGGACGAATAAGGTATTTTTTTTATTATTGGTACGTACGTACGAATAATGGGGATTTAGTCGGTATTCGTCCCCAGATTACGGACCAATAACATAAATTTTTCGTTATTCGTCCGTACGGACAAATAATCAAAACAATTTGTTATTCGTCCGTACGGACCAATAAGGTTAGTGTAGATAATCGGCAAGTCTATTAATCGGTGCAGATCTAGTGACAAACTTTGCTTTTTCATTATTAACATGTATCAAATGCCAGACCGTGACGGTTGTTCAAAATCAAGTGGTGATGGAGGCTAGGCTATTCGAGTAATTCGACGGTAGCCAACTCAGCTATCATACTCTTAAAAGAAGGCAATATTAGCATTAATTATTTTGCACCTCGTGAGCTTCTTTTCGATCATGCTGCTTCGTTCCAGGATCGAGAATTCGCTGTATAAGTGTGCACAGATTTGGGAACGACAAATATTTGTACTCGACCGCCATATTTCAAGCACTGCAAGAGGGCATCACGAAACAGCCTCGGTTATAACATGTGCAGTCGTCAGACGGTCACCGTGAGACGGTGAGAGTTACGAGTTCGCCGGTTTTCGTTGTTTTCATCGTTTTCATTGGAGATTTGGAGTTGCCATAATGCCATTCCAATTTAAAGACAGAACAGATCTACTACTTTGACTTGTTAAGTCTCACTCTTGTTTTGCCGATGCCAATATGTTGGTAAGTTATTGCAAACTTTTACCAAATGGTCCTATCCTGACCTGATTCCGGTCCCTTTCCACGAACTAAAAACGACATGTCATTGAGTCAATGACATCATGATGACATTGACGACAAGCATAAATATATATCTATCTATATATATATATATATATATTTACGTCTGCATCTTTAAGCTCCGAATCCAGAAAAGTACTACAGCAATAGACCCTGAAAGAAGCATTTAACTCAGAGTTCAGATCCGCAAATTATGTAAGAAAAATAGACTCCAATTCCGACTCAGCTACAAAAAAAACAAAAATTTAATCCAGCCCTGAGTTTATCTACTCAACGTTCTTGTTTTCTGTAATATTATTGTGTGCGAAACTGAAAAGTTTGTTGTGCGCGCCTGAGATCTGAGGCGCGCAGCAGACTTTCCTTAGTAGGCTACTTAGGATTTTAACTAATTTAATTAAGTCTCAAGTGCGCAAGTTGCAGTATTTTCAATATTGCTTGTGTGCATGTATGCTGCACTCTTTTGCAGGAAATCCGTCATACGTTATCACCTTTTATTTCTGACTCCACTCACGTTTCTAAGCGTCTCGCCGTTATGAAAGACATTCTGGCTAGGCGGAATTTGGTAGTCGCTGTTGCGTAATAGCTGGCAGGAACTCTATTCCAGACTTGATTGATTTCCGTAACTTTAGGCTGGTATGACAAATTGAGCTGTTTCAAATATTCATAATACACAGCAGGGCATCAATAAGGTGCTTATGTAGGCTATAGGGGGCATAACCTTCGAAATAGGGTTTACGATATCCACATCGCAGCAAAAAATTTCCTTGATCTCCAATATTCAAACTAGGTTCCCTAATTTCTGCTAACATACATATGAGAAAACAATTGACTAGCGCGGTCAATTTATAGGAGCATATATTATTGTTTACCTCTGTTATTTAAGTTATTCATTTATGTATGTATTTATTATTTTTATTAATTAACCCAGCAACTTCATGAACGTGAAATTGCTCAAAAGATCATGAGCAGTTCATGAACTTTCAGGCAACTCATGGATTTTTTTCACAGGGGATATTTAGGCTAACAAATGTAAATACTGTACTATAATTAAACTACAATATCCTACTTGAGAATTATAGCTCCTTATAGCCCCCAACGCTGTCTACGATCACCTTCTGACAGTTTATTAACCATTGGGCAACTTTAACTATTATGGCGATAAAGCGTTTTCTGTAACTTACCTGAAATATTGAGAGCTCCCAAAGCGTTGAATGAATTCAAAAACAAATTAAAAACACTCCAGTTATTTTATTTCATGTTTCACACCTATAATTATATTAGGCTACTATCATTAATTAGAATTATTACATTAACCTACTGTTTAATATTATGCTTTTAGTATTGTAAATCACTTAGGGAAATGCTATATATAAATTTGTATTACTATTGTCATTATTATTATTATTATTATTATTATTATTATTAGGCTATTATTATTATTATTATTATAAAGTAAATATTATTCTGATTAATTAATAGAGGCAATTCAAAAAGTTACCTTACAGACTAATTACATATGAATAATATGTCCAAGCATATTTCCGAGAGTTTCATAATTTTTGAGTTTGATGTCAGACTAAGAATATATGTTACAACATCAATAACTGAATCATACATACTTCTTTTAAATGATAAAATTATGTAATCACTTTCATATAGTTCATTGCGTTGCTGATAAAACATATTCCCTTGAATCCTCAAATATTTCTGAGCTAGGCTCTTCTGTTTACTACCCAATATACCAATCTTAAATCGGTTCTACATTGAATCCAGTGCAGAACATAATTATTCTTCAAGTACTGTAATGTAATGTCTGAAAAGATAAAAATCAAATGTACATTTATTTCATTGAGAATTTTTATTGTTATTGAATTAAGTATATTATTATATAACATAATGGGTGTGTGAAATACCAATGTGTGTAGCTATCTAAATTACCCAATGATATGCAAATCTATGCTTAGTATCCAATTGCCGAGGCATGTTATATTCAAAATTAATTGATTATTATTATAAGAGATGAGAATTTCTAGTACATTTCAAGTGAAGCATCGGCACTGAATTGACTTACGTATTATTGTATTATATGAAACGGTAAAAGTTTATGACTGAGGGCAATTAAGCGGAAGATCAACTGAATCTAAGCAGGGACATGGACATAGTATTGTATAGCAAAGAGATGAAAAAAGATTAATTAATTAAAATTAATTTGAGGTACAATTAGGGAAACAATTTATCCCACTAAGCCATCCCCTCCCCCAAATCAACAAGTGTGTCAGAAACGGCAAAAGAAAATGGTTTGTAGTTGAACCTGGGTGGTCTGGAGAAGAAGAAGATGGCAAACATTTATCAAAATTTCAGATATGTGAATACAACAACATCATCCTCAATCTCCTACATCATCCAGGTTCATAAAGACTCAATTTTAGTAGTAAGTATACCATAGTATTATTTGCTAAATCAAGCTGTTTGCTTTGGTCTCTCTTTGCTTGAAATGATAGGGCCTTAACATTACAACACTCAGAAAAAATACTTCCTTTGTCATATTCAATTTATATTGGGAGATTTTAAAAGGCCAATTATATCACAAAACTTCCTTCTCTATCAAACAGTCTCAAAGCTATGTGAAAATAATAACCACTGTTGTTGATAATTACTGTTTGATGCGTAGATTAATCCCTTCTGTTTTTTCTCTCGTTATTTAGAAATGGAAGAAGTTAAGAGTAAGTTTAAGAACACCGTGTTGGCATTAAGAGGGATCAGTAAAGGTATCTCACCCCTCGTAGAATACTGGGACTGCAACCAGCTGCCGTGTCAATGTCGTTTGTAAATCGTTTGTCTTTATTATTAATTGAATGTTATAAAAAATTTATCTTTTTATATTGTATTTGTTTTCTTTTGATTTTTTAAATGTTTTTTGCTTGAATATATATGTTTTGTACTAATCACAATTTCTTATTCGACTACTCACATAATATACATAAACAGAATATGAAAAAGACAACTTTCAAATCAAAACATTTTGTTTCTCTAAAGCAAGATTTGTTATCATCAACTCAAAACCACTATAAAACAATTGACACATTATAGCTTTTATAAAGTCATCATTATTGAGATCTATTGATTTTTTCACAACATTGTTCAATACATCACAATCGGTTTTAAAACAGTATTTATATATCTCAAAAAGCATATGAAAAATTTAAAAACAAATTTACTCCATTGTAAAGTCTATTATCCTCGCTTTGATTCCAGAGTGCGATCATAGCTAGCATATCTGATTTCAGTTGACATTGTCATCGTATAGATCAACCAAATCTGACGAATGACATAATATTAGATAATGAAGAGATGAATAAATATTTTATAAAAGAAACTGATATTCGGCATACAAATAAAGAGAAAACTCTTCCCACCCCACCCCACCACCCATCCAAATCGAAAACAAAAAGAACAATAAGGAACAAGATTCTTGCTTTGGGTTCAACCATCCCGCATTAAAAGCGGTTGAGTATCCAATATGTTATCCAATATGATCAAAAAAGAAGTCAGTGTCTTTTTGTGATTTTAATATTGAGTTCAAGTCGTATTTCATAAGTACCCTGTCACAAACTCAGAGTTAACCCATCTCAAAATCAGATTTGTTCATCATAAAGTACTATATTAGTTCCAAAAAAATTAAAACATTGTACATTGACATGATTGAAGTATATTCATGGACCCTTAACAAATGGATTAAATATTCTATAATGAATTATTTGCAGGATACATAACTGAACACTCTGTCAATTTCATCATCCTCAATGGTACCACTTGTTGACAATTTCTCATGTGCTATTCTCGGATATTATGTAATTGTATCGAAACCCATTCTCTTTTCTATAGAATGATAGTTTAATGGTGCAATTAATCCCACCACTACCTCGTCAGGGCTCTGTTATCCTTGGGAAAATTCATATCGACCTAAATATTATTTGGTTCTAAGTGTCTTCCCATAAATGAGAGAATTATGACTAATTCAACCAATCAAATTCACAAACAAGTATCTCATCCAACCCTCCATTCTATTATGACATGCGTATATAAATCACCCGAAAAATCAATACTTCACTCTCAACACAGCAAAGCATTACGTGTGGTAGTATCAACAAAACTGAAGAAAAATAACGTAAGTCCTAAATACTAGAGATTGTACTATATTGTTATTACTTGCTTCACTTCAAAGTATTGAGTTTTCATCGTATTCTATATTCAGGAATAAATGTCATAAATGGTATCAGTTATTTATTGAATCCTTGATAAAGGCAATCACATCTGTTAATTCCTCAATCTTTGTCAAAGGTCTTTTACAATAAATGTACACAATAATAATGAAGGTAATGATTATGGTTACTATATTAGACCTAATAACTTCATATCTAATATCATATTTATTTTTTTTCACAGGATGGCAAATATATTCCATAATTTTGGAAATGTAAAGATGGAGATGGGAGTATTCAACACCCGATTCAACAACCCTCAACAATATCAACCCACTTGGCGTCAACCTTTTACAAACTACGTCGATTCAATTTTTGGTAAGTACACCATATTATTATTATTATTATTATTATTATTATTATTATTATTATTATTATTATTATTATTATTATTATTATTATTATTATTATTATTATTATTATTATTATTATTATTATTATTATTATTATTATTATTATTATTATTATTATTATTATTATTATTATTATTATTATTATTATTATTATTATTATTATTATTATTATTATTATTATTTTTATTATTATTATTATTATTATTATTATCATTTTTAGTAATTAAGCCGATGATTTGTTATCGATTTTCTTGTAATGTGGGTTGTAATGTTATCTGTTATCTCAAGTATTCTAAAACGTTTACTCTTACACCTATGTAGTTGTATCATATCACTCAGACTATCAACCTGACCGCATCCTATACAGGGGGTGAAAACATTATATTACCAATCGATAATTACTGCTTGATGCATAGAGTAATTTGTTCTGTTTTTTTTTCTCGTTATTTAGAAACACCAGAGGTGAAAGAAAATTTTAAAATGGCAGCGCTAGCAAATTTAAGCCAGTTTATTTACAGGGGTCAGGAAGGGAATCTGGCCCCTCGTAGAATGCTGGGACTGCAACCAGCTGCCTTTTGAATATTATATCAATTGAATGTTATAAATAAATATGTCTTTTTATATTGTATTTGTTTTCTTTTGATTTTTTAAATTTTTTTTGTTTTTTGATTGAATATATGTGTTTTTATGGGGTTTTTATACTGATACTATCGTGTTTTTTCTTTTCGTATTTCTTATTCAATTACTCACATAATATACAAAAACAGAATATCAAAAAGACAACTTTCAAATCAAAACACTTTGTTTGTCTAAGGCAAGTTTTTATTACATCAACTCAAAACCGTTATAAAACAAATGACCCGTTATAGCTTAAATGAAATCATCATTACTGAGATCTATTTTTTTTGGCACAACGTTCTTCAATACATTACAATCGGCTTCAAAACAATACCGTGTATTTATATATCTCAAAAAGCATATGGCCATATGTCATATTTATATTCTGTAGGCATAAACTCAAAGGGCCAATTATTTTACAAAAAACTTCCTTCTTTATCAAAGAGACCCATGTGAAAATTCTGTTATTGATAATTACTGATTGATGCGTAGAGTAATTTGTTCTGTTTTTTTTCTCGTTATTTAGAAACAGCTTTAAAAACAAATTTACTCCACCACTATAAATTCTACTATCTTCACTTTGGACAATGTTCAATTATATTTGCCAAACCCTCGTATAATAGAAATTAACCCAATCAAAAGTTCCAAAAAAATATGATTATTTCGACTTTGACTCGCTACTAGTATCTCTATCAGAGTGCAGAAGAGTACTTAGGTGTGACAAAAGGAAAAAAGGATTTATTGAACGTACACTAGAAGGAAAATTCATTGCCATTGAGATAAACCCAATCAAAATTCCTCGGCTTGACCATAAAATTGTTATCTCAAAAAGGCACTTACCCCTATGAATATTTTGATTCATGGGCACGATTCAAGTAGTCAAAGCTCCCATCGCAGGAAGCTTTCTTCGGTCAACTTACAGGAAAAGGCGTAAACAATGACAGTTATGCACATTTGCAACGGGTGTTTCAAGAGTTTGAATGTAGACATCTTCGTGATTATCATGATTTGTATTTGCTCACTGATGTTTAAGGTTACTTGCAGATGTGTTTGAAGCATTTCAAGAAAACTGTTTGGACTCACATGGGCTGGACACAGTACATTTTGTTCATTACCCGGTCTCTCTTGGGAGGCTGCGATGAAGATGATCAATATTAAGTTAGAATTGTTAACTGACATTGATATGTATCAATTTATCAAGCAGAGTATACGCGATGGAGTCGCTTCTATTCAACATCGCTATGCAAAGGATAATCTTCCTGATCTACCAGGCTATGGTGAAACCAAACCAAATAGTCACCTTGTCTATTGGGATGCAAAGTAAGTTCTTGTTTGTTTTGTAATTAGTTATATTCTAGCAATCAGTATTTTACCTATTTCTATTTTTATTTTAATAAGACCTGTCCATATCCTATGATTCATTGTTTGTTGTTGCTATTGTTGTTGTTATTGCTCTACCGATAACACATTTGTTTTCTTCTTCTACTGCCAGCAATTTATACAACAGGGCAATGTCCCAGCCTTTGCCTACAAGCGGGTTTCATTGTCTCAACGAGTCTGAAACAGAGAATTTACAAAAGCAGCTGAGCACCATTCATCTGGATTCAGAAACTGGCTACATCCTTGAGTGTGACCTCGATTATCCTGAAAGTCTTTACGACGACCACACTGATTACCCTCAAGCACCAGAGCGGGTAACTGTGACTCCTGGAATGTTGTCACCCTATCAAGTGGAAATCCACAGAATGGAAAGCGGCCTATCGCTGTTGAATGACCCAGAGACTATTCATCGCAACACGGGGAAGAGTCTTCCAAAACGCATTCTCAATGTCATGGACAAGAAAAAGTATGTTGTTCATTACCATAACTTGAACTTTTACATACAGGCAGGATTAGAATTAAAGCGAGTTCATCGCGTGCTTGCATTTAAGCATTTTTGCATTGTTAAAGCCGTAGGCTACATCGATTATAACACTGCCCAGAACACTGCGTGATTTCGATCGCACGCTTTGGTTTCTACGAAAAAGCGTTAGAGTGCCTCAGAAATTGAGCAAGGCTGACCTGGTGGGTTCTGTAAAAAGCATGAACCGGCTAGCAGCTATGCCAACATTTAAAGCGACTAAAATTCACCTCGATCATCTGTGTGCTGTTGAAAGAACTCATACCAACTTGTTGCTTACTCGACCCATTTATCTAGGATTCTGTATCCTTGACTTATCTAAATGGCTTATGTATGATTTCCATTATAATTTTTGCAAGCCACGTCATCCAGGAAACGCATCAACATTATGTCTTACAGACTCAGACAGTGTTCTGTACCACATCCGAACAGATGATATTCATCCCGACACAAAATACGATCTAGATTGTTTTGACGACATTGGATCTGATATTAACTATCCGAATTACAACACCCTTGACAAAAACGTGGTAGACTATTTCAAAGACAAATGGAATGGTCAATCCATGGCAGCGTTTGCTGGGTTACGTGCAAAAATGTACCCCTTCCAGTACGCTGGAAAGGAAGTGAAATGTGCCAAGGGTGTTAAAAAATCTGTAGTGCGAAAAATATTATCATTCACTGATTAATAGTGTTTTTTGGCGCGAGCATTGCACTTTGATGCGCAGCATTGTTCAAATGCGATTAACCATTCATCAGGTCAGCACTGTCAACATCAACAGAGTCAACATAGTGCACATCAACAACAACAACAACAACGACAACAACATAAAGTATTTCACACACACACACAACATTGTAGCACAGATAGAAGAAAGCATCAACAAGAAGATGATGATGATGATGATGAACAATACATACAATCTAATAACAGATAATTGTCAAAGAAAAAAAGAAAATGCGATGAAAGGGTTTGATGCCCTGGAACTTATTTTAGTTATAAAAAATGTAGAATAATAAAAAAGAAAATGAAAGTAATAAAGAAAGAAACACGAAAATAATAACAAATGTTTCTTTTATTTCAAATCCTTTTCCCTATACTTATTCGTATATTTTATTAATATACACGTTTCGTGGGTTAACCCCTTATCAACTTCATCATTGATTCATAAATGCCACAAAGGCGATTCTTGAAATTATTGCTTAAGTTTCCAACTCTAAAAATTTTTGTGGAAGTTTTCAATTATTATAATTTATACGCTGTTAGCAAAAATAACGTACTTTCCATGTTACTTCATGTTTCCGTGTTATTTCAGATTTAATTACAATCTTTTTTGTACATTTTTGTACACGTCACAACGTTTCAACATTACTAAGATCATCCTCAGGTGGTTTCTATAGCAACATTGATATAATTAAAAACATACTTTTTTTTCTTACAGTTGTTTTAATACTTTTTATTCAATTAATCACATAATTCAATTGATATGTAAATGTTGAAGATCAGTTCCGTGGAGGCGTTAGAGTACAATCGCTGATTTTTGGAATTGATTCTTTCTAGAAATTCTATCGTGAAGACAGGAACTAATTCCTCTATAGTATTTGCTTTAGATGGATGGAGTTTATTCAGAATCATAATTAGTTCAATCAATGGTCAAAGTGGTAAAGGGATATTACCCATCTTCGAAGGAAACCCAATTCTTATTACAAGCATTAAGAATGATAGAAAATATAATATATTCCACGTAATGCTATAAAAGGTCTACAAAGCCATTCGGATTCCAATGGCCAAAAAGTGAGGTTTCACGGTCGGAAAGCTGGATAGGCCTACTACAGACATGAGAATTCAAATTTTAAAATAATAGTCTGAAATGTAGGATATTTTGATAAATCTTAAATCGATTTCAATTGCAAGAACAGAGTTTCACAAGGCTCAAACTAGTCTGAAATTCACTACTACAAGTCTGAAACTCTCATGTCTGATACTAGCAAATTCAGAAGAAAAAGTTTGATTTGTTCAAGGAATGGGAAAGTTAGAAACATTTTGTCGGACTCTCATTTAGCTTTTCCATCATATTCTCATCAGTATCAAATATGAATAGATTCCAATGAATAGGTTCTACCCCTGCGATAACAGTTCAGGAGTTCATGAACAGTTCATGAACGTTAAATGGCCCCAAATTTTCATGAACTGTTCATGAACTGTTCATAAAATGTTCATGAACTGTCTGTGAGGGTTCATGAACTGTTCATGAACTCTTGAACTGTTTTTCGCAGGGGTAATCATTAGCCTATAATTATTTGTACTCTTTGCTTTCAGTTTAGCTATAATCAGCAAAATATAATATCCGATCTGTATCTTCTTTATTTTCACCTATTTAATAAAATGGGTCGTTTTCTGTGAAAAAGTAGACTTGAAAAAACCATGAGTCAAAAACATGCATAAGGACCATGTCCAGGCATAGGAACAGAAGGAACGACAACTTAGAACAAAATAAACAAACATTCAAAGGGTGATCTTATGAAATAGATGTCTTCCCTCGTCCAGCCCTGCATCTCATAGTCTGGACATGTGAGCTGCCAATGTCGAGATAAATAGATTTTAATAGTGGAGATTGTTAGGATCTGGTAACTAGAAGCCAGACCACTTATATACACTTATACTATGAAAAGTGAGTAATATAACACTCATTTGTTGCATGTATTCCGAGAATTGATTACGAATACAGGCGAAATTACCAAGTAAACTGGACCTTGGAGTTGATTGATAAGATCAATTCAAAGTTTGGAAAATGAAATGGGATGGTTATTCCTGTTTTACAGATATCAAATCAGTAGTAGGTAATATGAGAGAGTTATAACACACATATTTTTAGGGTTGGAAATCTAACAATGGATTTTGCTTAGACAATGGATTAGGATAACACAATGGATTTGGATCGGGATTGAAGTTTGGTGTGTTAGGTTTTTTGGCTTAGGAATAGTAGTGCTAACACAATGGATAAGGATTACATAATGGATTGGGATTGAAGTTTGGTGGGTTAGGATTTAGGATTGGGATTAGTAGTGCTAACACAATGGGTTAGGATTACACAATGGATTAGAATTTTAGGAGGAACACAATAGACCTCAGTGTATAAATTGTGTGGACGTAATCAAGTGTAATCAGACTCAATTTGTTGTTGGGGTGATAGTGCGAAGTAATATGGCAGCTCCAATGCTCAAAAGAACGAATACTGTGCATCCCCTAGCAATTAAGCTTGGAAAGCGAAAACAACCAACCTACTTGATGCACTTCGATCAATGAAGAATATAGTGCAGCGATAGGTACCTAGAAAGTTACCTATAATGATAAACCTTTGATGTGTAGCGATTGGTCTGATTGGTTCTTAATAGAACAATTACTTATCACACTAATTAGTAATACGATACTGCATGCTTACATCATACTTACATGCATTCTTAATTATGAAGAAAAATACAAGTACAAGTACAAAAAAATTATAAATATACAAATATAATACATTATGAATATACTAATAACATACATTATACTATATACTTTCCTTTTCATATGATATTGTAGGCTAGAAATGCGTAAATGATTGCCCAGAATCAGGCGTAAATACCCCTGCGAAAAAAAAGTTCATGAACCAGAAGTTCATGAAGTTCATGAACTGTTCATGAACTCGTGGATCTTTTTCGCAGGGGTAATTAAAAAAAAAAGAAACCCGTATGAATCGGCTGTGTATTCAATACACATTATTTTTCATAAGAAACCAAGCAAAGGCTGTTAGATCTGAAAGTTTCTAATCTTTTATAAGAATTTAGTACCAAAAGTTTCTTAAAAGCTTTTTTTAATAAATATTAAATTTAACACCTCCATACATTATAAATCAACTGAAATAGAATTCAGAACTGTAAAATACATATATAGGATATTTATTTTTAGAAAAAAAATTTGTTTCATAAATAATTTTGAAGAAGTACTAAAGTTATTTATATAAACGGGTTTCCCTATAAACAAACAAAAACGTGTATTCCTATACATCCTATACAGTTTTACTATTCCTATACATTCTATCAATGAGTAGTGTTTTGACTCTGAAATTCATCAGATTCATGATGCACAAAACAAAGAGCGGATAACATTTGTACATCCGTGATACCCCCAACCACAAAATATAAAGACGATACGCGCGTCACTAAATATAAAGACGATACGCGCGTGTGTGTGGTTTGGAACAGTACAGAAAACTTTTCCTTCTGTTTAATTTTTCTAAATTTTCAGAATGGAATTTAGACATGCAGAACTTCACTTTTTCTAAAAAAAGAGGGTGCCCAGACTATATTTTGAGCTATTCAATTAATTTGTAAACCCGTTTATATAAACAGCTTTAGTACTTCTTCAAAATCATTTAAGAAACAAATTTTTTTTTCTAAAAAGAAATATCCTATATATGTATTTTACAGTACTGTATTCTATTTCTGTAAGGAAAACATTTCTTTTCACTGTGTATTTCGTTAACAATGAAGCTCCCTATAACCTGCTAGCCTACATTGTTTTGGAAAATATTGAGCGGGGGAACCGCGTACTTCTATTTCACTGACGTACTTTTATTTTTCAATGTCACTTACGTAGCCATGAGTCAAAAAATATTTGGGTTATATTTTTCATGATCTGAAACATTTTTATGGTTATCCTGAACAACCCCGTCGAAGCGCAATGAAAGTTACTCCTGCCCCGGAGTGAAAATACGAAACAAAATCTTTTCCATTTAGCTCAATATATAATTATTTCTGCATAATGCATTTTAAAAATGTGTGAATATATACATGAAATATGTAACTGATAACATAATAGAATTACTAAACAGAACTATTATAAATAACAAATTATTATTGCATTGATTTACATAAAATACGTTCTAATATGGATTTAAATTACTTAATATTTGAAGTTTAATTTTCTTGGTTTCATAAATTGTCTTACAATATCATCAGTAACGGCTTTTCTTTTTTCGATATGATTAGCAATGATAGGTTGCAGTACATTGATTAATTCTTTTTTAATTTCACCAGTTAACATTTCACCACTTGAATACGCCTAAACATAAGAACACAAAATACATTTTAACAACAATCGGATCATAATAAATCCGATATCATTTAATAATCTTACATAGCGTGACATCGGATACATGTAAAGTATTTACATTTAAAATGCATAAGCCTTCTGGAATCCTAGAGGCATTTCAATATTTTCTTATGAATTTTTGTTGATGTTTGACCAATAAATCATAAAAATATCTATTTTTTCTGATATTGCTCTAGCCTTCCAGAACCTAAGATTGCAGGATCCCTCCTTTTTTGGATCCTGGTTGCCGTCAGTGAATACTCTCCTACGCTAACATTTTGCATGCAATATTTAACAGTCTAAAGCTAGCGATGTCAACCCAAAGTAGAGCCCCAAAATACAGCTGTTAAATTCCATCACATAGATTTCATCAATCACGTCAATTACCTTGTAGCAACCATGAAGACAGATTTATTGAAGTACATGTTTACCTTTTTAATTTCCGCTAATTTGTTATCGTCCTCAAGAAAGAATGTTAAATATTGATAAGCAATGTCTACTTCAGTATCGCCACCCATTTCTCTATGCTCTTCAATGGTTACTCTACCTCCAGAAAATGCATGTTTATTAACCTAGAATAAAATATAACACACGTGTGACTTAGGGTTTGACAAAATGTTCGGCCTTCCAGAATCCTAGAAGTACATTTTATACGGAATTACTTTATTTAGGGAAGTTTCACCAATAAATTATAAAAATATCAATTTTCTTCTGAGTTTGTTCCAGCCATCTAAAATCTAGGATTCCAGGATTCCTACTTTTGTCAGATCATTACAGTGCGACTTTAATACTTAGATGTAATCATACTTTATTACATTATGTAATCATACTTTATTACATTATGTAATTTTCAAGAGGGAATGCGGAAACCAATTGCGAGAAGATTCTGTTTCTGTACAAGTTTCAGTTGATTTCGCTAAATATAGGTGATTATATTTTATTTTAATTGCTTGAGGACTTTTTCTCTCTTCCCCTTTCCATAATCACTGATGCCAGAAATAATGTGATAATGAAGGATCAAAAAGGAGTAACAGACTGTATTTCCTTACTAAATAAGACGACTCAGACTCACTGCCATCAATAATTGTATATCATAAAGAGCGGCTTATCTCACTGTGAGCAATAATTGTAAATGCACATTGGAAAAATTTCAAGCGCAACACTGCCTCTGCAAAAAAGTCATTCATGTGTGCTGTTCATGAACGTTATTAAATGGCTTGTTTTTCACAAACTCTTTATGAACCGTTAAAAGTTCATGAACTCGGTAAATCAAAAACCACAGACCTGATGAAAGATTGGTTTTCATTGTCAAGGTACACCACATGTCATTATAAGTCCCTTCTATTTAGACATTTGGACCACAGCCATGGTAGGCTCTGGTAGGCTACTCGTAACCTACTCATTGATTTTAATTAAGAGAATATGTCAAGGCTACGTCGACATTAAGGGATTTAAGTAACAGCTGTCACAAATGACCTACTCCTTGCCTAATGAGTCAACATTGATAAAAGAATAATGAAGATAGAATTCCATTTTAGAAAAGCATTGCCTACTTTGGTTTTAACTTGTTTCGCTGTATCTGTTAGAAAAATAGATGAGTTTGGGTCACTAGAACTCATTTTCGTTTTCGCTCCTTGTAACGCAGGGAAGAATGTTGAATGAATAAGAGCCGGTTTAGGACAACCAATTCGTGGTGCAACATCTCTTGTCATTCGAAAATAAGGATCCTAAAATAGTAAAGTCATATAAATAACAAATTGAAATTGGAATCATGTCAACAGAGAACACTCTCCAAATGACCACACAATATCATTCTAATAATCTTGATGTAACTCTGTTTTAATGCTTTCTGCTATTACTTGCTGCACAATTTTTATCTCCAAATCGAATTCAAAAAACACATAAAATGATAATTCATAATGTTTGGAGATATGTTGATTTGATTTTAGAATGTATCAATTATTGAAATTTATTTCCCTCCACGGAGAAATCATCAAGCAATATCTGACTACTGTGAATGACATATTTTGTGTGCTGCCAGTTTGAGATATAGACCATTGGTCCTTGCATTTCTGATACAAATCTTTATTGATCATGATTTACAGGTCATCTAATCAGGGCTCAATATAATGGGGACCAAACCTGTGAAAACAGATCATGAACGTTGATGGCAAAATTCTCATGAACATTGAACTCACAAATATTACTTTGCTTTCAGAGGAATGCAATGATGTGATGTTCTGATATCTGATTGTTCAGAAGTTAACGACGTTTGATTTATACATGTATATGTTATGATGTATACATTTTCAATATGGCGCTGCACAACAGATCTGAGGTTTTTCACTCACAGATCACATGACATTAACAATAACATTTACAATTCGCTACAGTGGAATAAATTACATAAAATAATACACTTTCCGCCGGGACAAACATTCTTGAACGGTTCATGTAAAAGTAAACGAAAATCATGCCCCTTAACGATCATGAATTGTTTGAAAGGTGTTTACGAACACTTCACAAACTCAACACATTTCTTTGCAGGGGCAGGGATATTCTAAGAATACAGATTTTCCTGAATTAGAAACTGTTATAAATTTCAATTATGTTTCAATCAATGTTAGTTTCACAATGTCCCTTCATTAGCCAGTAGGCTAACCTAAGCAATTTGCAGACACTTTGAAAGGGGACAATTTGGTTGCAGGCACAAATACATCTTGTCTAGACCCTGCATCACACACAAAATTTTCCATAAACTGTCCATTAACTTATCAATTGGTTTGGCATCTATCATTGATGTGAATGCTAAAATAGTGGATTCAACTTACTTGATCAATAGCACATGGTATAAGACAGGGAATGTCTTTTCGGTTGCCAAATATATGGGGAAAGCTGTTACTGAAACTAGGCGATGCTTGAATAGCTGGGAATGATATTTTACCTAAAATTTAAGAGAACAGATTGAATTACACAAACAAACAAGACTCATAGTCACATTAGGCTTAAAATGGAAAGTGGTCACAAATATCCAGGAGATCCTTTAAAGGTGTATCTTCTAGTCAAGCTCCCTTTCTAATGTTTTATTTTAAGCGATTGAGATACAAACTCTTGTGAAAAACAGTTCAATTAAGTTATTAATAAATGTTATGTCAGTGCATTTATTATTTAAAATCGAAATACTTTTGTATGCATATATATTAAACAAATGAATACATAATAAACTAAATCAATGGCACCATTCTTATT
Organism: Haliclystus octoradiatus; assembly: GCA_916610825.1. Classification (NCBI taxonomy): domain Eukaryota; kingdom Metazoa; phylum Cnidaria; class Staurozoa; order Stauromedusae; family Haliclystidae; genus Haliclystus; species Haliclystus octoradiatus. The sequence continues at coordinate 23,409,545 of OU744448.1, forward strand.
CACTGTTTATCAACGATCAATGTTCATGAAAAACAGGTCATACAAATAACATATTTGAATTGTTAATGAGAAGAGTTCATTTAAAACAGATGAACACTGTCAAAGTGTATATGTCACCTTTTGGAACACAACGGATTATATAGCATCTTTTTTCTAACCCTACATGTCACTTTTGCGATTTTGAACAGCGAGACTGTTTCTCCATCAAAATTGAATTGACCTTGAACATGGTATTTCTGAAATTCTTGTGTCCCAGGTTTTGAAACCAAGAAGGAAAGATATTATATAGCCTACCTTAAGGGAGTTTGACCGTGATGTTCGGCCAACATCCTTCGTTTTAATTGCTATACGCAAAATGAAAAAAGTCGGAATCATTTCACGTTTTTCATTAAATGTTCATCCCGATACTACTACCTCCCTTTTCTTATAGTATAACATATCACATCAGCAAGATTTTCCAATTTGATCATATACATCAGGCGATATATACACCTTAAAAATTTTGTTTTGTCTTGGAGCAATAAGCAAATTGTACCAGCTAACGGTATATTAGGAATACGAGTGATTATGATCCAAACACATTTTACAGGGCAGATAATATTGAGAAAAGAGAACATAGGCCTATATGATCCATTGTCTGACCGGTGTGACAAAAGGTTTAAGCTACCCTTCCCGCATCTTAAACAATATTATACATTTTCTTCTGAATTTTTGTTGAAGTTTGGCCTATAAAATAGGAAATTATCAATTTTCTCCTGAATTTGCTCTAGTCTTCTGGGATCTAGGTACTTTTGTGGTACCTTGCCAATATCTAACAGAAACCCATTCACTTTTGAGGGCTTTGATCTATCTAGAGGCTGCAAATACTTACCGATACAATCGCCTTCAACAAAACCGAAGATCCCTTTTGCTTGATTGAAGGTTACACATTTTTGAACTCGTAGCATATTCCTATAGAACTCCGGTGAAGATCTACAAACACAAATTATTTAGGTAATGATATAGCTTTGGTGAAAATATTTCTGCCTCGTTAAGACTTTATGTACTCTTTTGAGCCATTATTTGACTAAAAAAGAATTTTTATGTACAATATAAGAATTATAAATTTCACTACAAAGTGTCTAAAATATTGTACTCTACTGTATGTATCGTACTTTAATATTGTTTAATGTTCATGCTTTGAATTTTTCGCCTCCTACAGATCTAAATATTAAGAAACTCTTGGTACTAGGCCTACAGCGTCCACTTGGTTTCTTATAAAAAAGTATATAAAAACACAATTCCAGATCATGCTACAGTAGGCTATGTTATAGATCTTTATAAAACCTCTGTTTGGATATGCAATCTTACCCAATATAGTCCACATCAGAGAAAATAAATGTTTTGTTTACGTCAAATCCACATGCAATAATATCTCTTGCATTTTCAAAAGCAAGACGATTTGCCTCCTCGATTGACATATCTTTCCATAAGAATTTTTCATCATCCGTCATTTGGATTACAAGTGGAACATCAAATGCTTCTTGGAGATATCTTAAACAAAATAAAATATGATTTAAAATTTGAAATTTTAATCACAGCATATAGTGCTTGGTTGTATATATCACATTTTGGGACACACATGAGTCGGATGAAACTTTTTTTTCTATCAGTATGCCTACATATCACTGTTGGGTTTATCGGCCTTGAACATCGTATTTTGGACATTCTCATGTCCCACTTTTTGAAACCAAGAAAGGATGTGATAAGATATGCTAGAAAGTGGTAAACGAAAGTTACAGCTTTGAAGGTCTATAGTCCTTTCTCGAATATGTTATTCTATAAGAAAAGTAGCTAGTCACGAGTGGGATGAACAGCTACATATTTAATGAAAAAAGTCAAACAATTCGGACAATATTTTTGCGTGTAGCAATTAAAATGTAGAATATTGACTGAAAATCACAGTTAAACTCTCTTGTCGTAAATATATCCGTTCCTTTTTTGGTTTCAAAAAGTGGGACACGAGAATCTAAAAAAAAAACCATGTCCAAGGCCTAAATTTGACAGGGAAAGAGTCGCGCTATGCAAAAACGCAACAGTGACATGTAGCCGTAGAAAAAAAATTCCATCCAAATCCTTTGTGTCCCAAAAGGTGATATATCAACTATGATTTATTATATAAAACAATAACATATCAAGCCTATCAATGAAGTTAGTAATATTAGTGGTGGGCTAGTTATGGATTTTTGAATTTCGGTGAATGGATTGGTGAATTTTCTAGATACAATCTAAATTTAAAAGAAACAGATTTGTTCACATTGTAGACTACTTACCTTGTCATAATAAAAGGTATCAAATGCCCAAGATGCATTGCTTCGGATGATGGACCACGACCAGTATATACAAAGAATGGTTCATTTTTTTCATATCGAGTCAGAATAGAATCAAGATCCCTGAAACAAGCAATACAGATTCAATTATTTTCACATTACAGTCTAATAATTTCAAACATATTTTTGAGTATAGAAAGATGTCTTCTGTATTTAATGCTGTAGAGTAGAATCAATGTACCAAGATTTTAGATTTTTTAGCCAAAGTTTGGCTGGCGGAAATTTGGCCTTATGTTTAGGCTGCTTTGGTTCATCGGCCATCTGTTTGATGAAATAAATTCAGATTTTATGTTTGATTCTATAGTACTTTCAATACATCATAAATGTCCTCAATAGGATTATACAATGTTTTCCGTTAGCCCCACCCGGTAGGGATGAATGGTCACCCATACAGTCCTATACGTCGCAACTTCAAGTCAAGACCACCATTAAGGTTGTCAGAATCTGATAAAATCAAAATTCATATGGACTGTCATGACGGACGGGCAACATTCTTCCAACAACTGTTATGAACAAATGTTGCAAATTTTTGATTTTATTCAAACTCAAATATTTATTATAATTATACATTCGCTGTGGCTATTTGACTGGCAGTCGCAGCCATTTTGAATAGGAACACATGCGTATTATGAACGAAAAGTAAATTATAAACACTTTGAAAATAATGAAAATAAATTTAAATTTTTGGAACGACCTAAACTTGAACCAGCATGACCTGGACGCTAGTCAGACGCACTCCCAATGAGCTATGCCGATGAAAGTTGATGAAACAGAGACAAATTTAATCTCGATCGGGTGGTTATCACATTAACCATTTAAAATGAATAGAAGAAGAAAACAATCATGTGTTCTACCAATGAAGAGATAATCACGATGGAAACTAATCCAGGAGTATTAGAAAACATTTCATTTAATAATGCAATTATAATCTCGCTAAGCTGCCAGTCGACCATCATGGCGGGCAATGGAAAATATTAATGTCAAATCCAGCTAAAAATTTGGAATTATCACACAGCTTGCCCATTGTATTTTAACAATAAAATGGTGTCTCTTGCGCAATCGTTTTTTGTTCGACCTTTGTTAGTACGCAAAGCAGTAGGCCTATGTTGAACGTTATTTCAAAAGAACAAAAGAGTTGAGTCAAAAATGAAATGTATTTGAGAAAATCAACGTCTCTACCATGACAGGATAGACTCAATGTCACTTACGTAACCATGAGTCAAAAAGACGTCATTATCATTTAGGTGGTGGCTTGAAGAAAGCTACTGGTATAACACATTGCAGACATTAAGTAATTGTAATAAAATGATAGGCTACTGATACTATGGATCAATAAAATTGTGAAAACCTTGTGATTTTATTACAAATGTTTCATTAGTTTTTCACAATGTTTTCACATGTTGAATTCAATTTTATGAAAATAAATTAGTTAGGCATACCGTTGTGAGAAAAAGATGCCACGCCGTAAAAAATGATGCACTTCTTTACCAGTAATCTTTTTTATCCTCTCAAGTTGTTCTTTTGAGACAGGTGCACTTCCAAACCTCTCTGCGATAAATGGAGATACAAAATTGTAAGGTTATGTAAAATTTGCATACACTTGAAGCCATGATCCGAGAAAAAGTATTATTTACACAAGCCATCAAATATTAGGATCTAAGCTACGGCATCGTAAGAGTTTAAGTCAGTGTCTATTGAAACCCTACTTAAATCTGTTATACAAAATTACAAATTTCTGAATTTTGGGATCCCGACTGTTTCAAGCTATAAAACAATAAAATGTTCATGTTTGTCTGTACGTAAGTATACAAGCATTGGTGCTGTATGTGTGCAATTTTACATTTTTCTTCATTATATTTCAGTTTTCAATATGAACTTTTCTTCTGGATTTTTGCTAGCCTTCTAGGATCCCAGGATCCCACTTTTGTTAGACCCTGCAAGTAGGGCCTACTTATGATGATGATGTGACTATGGATTCAGCTACTGGTCTATTTAACAATGTGCTTTATTACATGCAACAGTAAACTCAAACCATTTTATTTGAAAAGTTTACAGGTCTTTACATATTACCTAGCGGGCTGAACAGAAAGTAACATAACACAATAACAAACGTCAAGTTGCAGAAACAAACTTTGACCCATATCATATTATAATTACTAGGCAACATTCCTTGTTGAAAATTAACAATACCCTTCAGCCGAGTAGTTTACGCAATAATTTATTACAATATAACCAAAACCTTGTAGTGGTTTATATATATTGTAACTTCCGTTTGTATCAGTTTTTCTCTACATGTAAATAATCACTGTAATACGTAATCGCCCTCTTTCTATGTCAACCTTTGTAGAGTCAACCTCTATTAAATATAATCACATACAAAACTCTACATTGGTGACACCGACGTATTTTATTTTCAAGCCTTCTGAAGAATACAATTTGGTTTACGGAGATTAATTATACCATCGTTTGTTCGTTCATATATAAATATATTTAGCGATGTTTAAGGAACTGTAATTCGACAAATCAATTTGGTCATACCGGCGTTAATGGCAAGATCAAAATAACAAGAACATTATAATTATATCTCAAATGCCTCAAATGAGTGACACCTTACGTTTCTCTTCAGTCATTTCATTATGCTCATTTCACGATACTCATTTGCTTGGTATTGGTAATATGCTGTACATATTTAATTAGATGCTCTACTGGCAAGTCCTTTCGAAGCCCCTTTTTTGTCTGCCAGTAGACATCATCAATTAATACCTCAGATACAACCATATGGATGAGCAGACATCACTCTCCTTCACTACCGTATGGAAATTATCCAAACAAAGATTTTAATGCCAATCGATAAATAAACAATATCCGAAGAATTAAAACAAAATATCGTCCACTCACACTCAAGATCAGCGTCGCTAAAGTTTACAACTATATTATATAATATCTGGACTGTCGTTTTTGATTCATGTAAAGTATTTGTTTATTGTGACTCAGTCTCCGTAGGGGGGACATCTGTAGTGGTTTATATATATTGTAACTTCCGTTTGTATCAGTCTTTCTCTACATGTAAATAATCATTGTAATACATAATCGCCCTCTTTCTATGCCAAGCTTTGTAGAGTCAACATCTACTAAATATAATTACATACAAAACTCTACAACCTACAATGTAGCCTAAAATCACTAATTCATAATATATATTCACTATCAGGATGCTGGAAGTGAACTTAACTAAGGAAACCGAACCAACAGTATGGATAACATAATATAGCATTTAATATTTAAACTTCATATGTGATTTTCTTTCTATCAATGAGCACGTGGGTGAACTTTTCATAGGTTTAGCCTCTTTAGGCTGATTGATGTTGACAACAGAACAGAACATACTTACTTATCAGTTTATCATAATCGATGCCTTTATTATCCTTTGCAATTACTTTATCAATTGTGACTAGTTGTTCATTGGTGTGATTAGTTTCTGTTTCATTGCTGTTTTCCACATCTGTGTTCACCATCGTCGATAGTGATATAAATCTTCTTCTTGGCAAATTAGCAAGTGAGGTTTTCAAAAGTTTATTGTAGCGGCATAAAAACATAAAACTATATACTTTCCAGCGTACAAAATGAAATAAAAGCAATCTTTAAAATAATATGATTCGATATGATCCTGTTTCTTCAATGAGCACGGCCAACTTACCGGTAAATAATTTTTTGTAAAACAATGGAAGTACAAAACCCTTTGACTTCGTGGAATGATGAAAAATCTGATGAAATAGGAAATCAAATATCATGGAGATGAGGCATAGCCTCGATTCTAACTGCACTTGCAAAAGTATCACGCATCAATGTATGAATACTAGAAATTGCGTAATATGTCAAAATTCTCAATGAGAATAATGAATGATAATTTCAAGCGATTGTGTCTTGCTCAACCTATACACATTTGATAGGTGATTTACTGTAAGACTATTATAATCAAAATGCCGGATAAAGATGAGGATATTTTTAACGAAGACTTTCTTGTTAGTCAAACATGGATTTATTTAGCTGAAGGAAACAAAAACATTGTTGTAGCAGCGAAAAACACAGGGCTCATATTGAGGCTCCAGAAAAAACCAAGAAGTCAAAACATTTCCAAACAATCGAATCGAGATCTGCAGAAGAGCGACACAGATTTTACTTTACAACAACAATTTACTTACGCAAACAATATCGTTTTACGGCTTCTAGAGAATGATAAATATATTTTAAAAAGATGGATTATCAATATACCCTTAGAACTGAGAAATTGTATTTCAAAAACAGTTGAAGATTTTCGTCCCAGACACCGGAGAGGTAAAGGAATTGATGAAGAATACGCTGAAAGTTCTGCTGCCACATTGATGCTCAACGCAAACAATCTACACAATTCCGAATTTCAGAATAATACCCACGTACCAATTTGCATTGAGATAAAACATAAATGGAATTGTTTAAATTTAGATGAAGCATCTCAAACATGCAGATATTGTAAACTTCAATATGAAAAACTTGCTCTTGGGAAAGTAGATCGATTAAGTCCATATTGCCCTTTGGACTTGTTCTCCAAAAGATCATGTTTAGTTAAGCAATCGCTACATGCTCTATTTGAAGAACCACAAAATAATCTAAGAGTATTCAATGGAACCAAACAGGTTTATCCAAATCATAAAAATTCACCTGACACTATTTTCAAATCATTGTTAGATGTTGATACAAATGAAGATGCAAAACTTATTATAATTGGATTGGTTCTAGAAACTTTATTTCAAGATTCCATTAATACGCAACAAGATAAAGTATCATCAGAAAAGTGCTATTGTCATCATAAATCAAGATGTTTAGCTCGATTGAACAAAAACACTATTTTACATCAATCTAAATCGGAATGTTTTACGTTTGGCAACAATGGAATCCTGCAAAAACTTTCTGATCTACAAAATTTAAGTAAAATCAAATTTGAAGAGTTAACATATATATACAACAAACTAAAAGGATCGAAGGAGAATTCTATAGAACAATTAATTGACTATGGATCTAGTGAATGGGAAGAATCAGTTAATCGTATCTGCAATGATCTACGTCACAAAGATAATAATCATGTAATTGAAACAGAATTATCAAACATGGAAATAATCAGAAGATTTTTAATTTCTCGTTCGTTTCAAGATTGTTCAATGATGATTACATTATTAGAATCTGATAATGATAATCAAAGCAATTGCTATGTTACGTGTCCTTTGACTGGTCGATTATTTCAATATCAAATCAAGGTAATTGATATTGATCCAAAATCGTCTGATAATATCCCTTTTTATTTTTATGAAGAACAACAGATTAATGCATGCTTTAAATCAGCAAATAATGATGTAGAAAATGAAAAATAAATTATAATTGACATGATCCTTTAAAATGATGTAATCCATTAAAAAAAATATTTTGTAATATTAATTGAATTATGAATTATATTTATGCAATAAATGACATTTGGAAATTAATCCTGCTCTTTGTTTTATGTTGTTTCAATTGTTTTTGATCTAAATTGTGTATCTTCTGTTTGTACTCTATTTCCAATTAGTCTGGATCTCTGACTCTGTAAGCCTATAGTGTAGCTATATCGGACGTTAATGGCCATTAAAATTCATAGTAATGTTTGATAATTATACTTTATTATTTATCAATTGCTGATTTCAATGATCCAATCTGGTCATTTTTGTTTTACATGAATGCCTATTAACTGTTCTATCTTCACAAAACTTGTAGGCTACAGTCAAACCTGTTATAGCGGTCACCTCTATACAATGACCACCTGTCTATAATGGTCACTCTTAATTGTTATGTCTAGTATTGTATTTTCTATTGAATCAACCCTGTATATAAAGGTCACCTGCATATAGTAGTCAATGTATCTACCTCTCATAGCTGGCTGGTATATACAGGTTTCACTGTACAAACAATTACCATCACACCATTTCTACATAAACTGTATTTCACTGCTCCTCCCCGGAAAAATGTTTGTTGAGCTCATGAAGTGTTCATGAACTTTACAAACATATATGAACATCTTATAAATTGTTCATGGATGTTATATAATATATAAAGAAACAGTTCACGAACACTAAATGGTCTGTTTTTTATCAATGGTTCATGAAAATTGGGACATTTAAGGTTTATAAACTGTTTTCATAGGGCGTCCAAATAGCACATGAATGTTAAATGGTTTAATGTTCTTTTCACAGACATTTCATGAAAAGTTAATGGAAAACATACCATTTAACTTCATTCATTGGAGGTATCATGATCTCTTTATGAAATGTCGGTGAAACAGCTTGTGAATGTTTGCTATGAGAGGTAGATAAATTGACCACTATATGCAGGTGACCTTTATAGACAGGGTTTATTCAATAGGAAGTATTATTCTAGGCATTGCAATAGCGAGTGACCACCATCTGCTATATACAGGTGACCAATATATAGTGGTAACCGTTATAACAAATTTGATTATATTTCCTGTCCACGGATTCTAGCCAATCCGACTAGCTAAAATGTTATCATTTAGATGGATTGATTATCTAAATAACAATAACATTTAGTTTGAAACAGTAAGGGAGGTGATCATTTGAGATATTTGTTTGTATGAGATAAGGAATAATCGTTATGCTTCTCTTTAATCGTTTGTTTCATCTAATTCACCAAAAGCTGCCAGTTCTCCCAGTTAAAGTTAAACTCTTCTTACTTAATAAGCATATAAATCAGGCAAGAATATAATTTCAAATTATTAAAACGATGTGATGCTATTGCAAATATTAAGGAATCAAATTCATTAAAATATTTTTAAAATTGACTGAAATGAAGCTTAAGCGTCATAACAGCATAACAGTTTATCAGAAATTGCAAGGGTCTGTATATACAGATATATATGGGGCAGATATATTGCTTGCAGATTGCGTTAAGCTGTGCTTGATATTTGATATGTAGATCGTGTGAACGTGCTTGGTGAATTAGAATTACTCTGTCCTATCCATAAATGTTAATACCACTCAAACAAAGAAAACAATATGGGTAGGAGGAGAAATTTAATTACATTGATAACCCTAAAAGACAATAGGGTATGCAACACTACAGATTTCTAGGATAGATATTTGCTTTGCTAATTTTTCCTACTATAAATCAGACAATAATTTTACAAATATAATATGATATTGATTGAAACTTTGCATAATTGTCAATGCAAGTAATAAATGACATAGCATTATGAGTTCATTTGAGTATCAATTAGTCATCATCAATCTTTAATTCCATTTGGCAAGCATGGTTCCACATGCCAGATGTCTTTACAATATTCTGCAATTGTTCGATCACTTGAAAATTTACCAGAACTAGCAATATTGTGAATGCACATATTTACCCAAAGTTTGGGATCCTGCAAAAATATGCATATTAAATTTAAAAATGAGTTTTCAACCTTTAAAACGTCTAGGCTATAAGTAATAGATTTCCTAATGTTTATTATCAATAAAATCAAGTTAGTGGAAAAGTTTGAGCAAATTTGAATAAATTTGACCATAATTTATTATGGTAGGTAAATTGGTTTCCAACAAGCAACTTGAAAAACATTCAAGCAATTATAGTCAGTGACAAAGGCTTTCTCTATATTGAACCAGAAAATATCCGGAGCTCCAACTCAGGTCCCATTATAAGCTTTAAAGTAACTAAATTTTATTGCACTCATTTTCTTTGTGAAATGATTTGACAAGTAAGAGCTTGATGATAGTTAATCAGAAATATAATACTACAGTAGAATGCTGTCTTTCTAATTCCAATTACATTAGCACCTTTATATCAGTTGTTCATGTTCATAAAGGTCAACATCTTGAGTGCCAATATGATGGCTGCATATTGTATGTTATACAGTTATCATTATATATATATACGGTATCTATTCACTTTTTTTCCGAAGTACACATACTTTTGGTGGTACCATTGCTATTTTTCAAAGAACAATATTTTGCTTTCTTTCAAATCACCCAATAAACTATTTCATAAAGTTTGAAAATATTGAACAATTAAATGAATAAACTTTCATACCTTGTAAGCTTTATTGACAATATCCTGGCATTCTACATACGAGGCAAAATCAGCCAAAAGGAAGAACCTAAACATGGCGAGAGAGATAAAAATTAAGAAATTATTATACAAACAATGATCATCCTTCTTAAATATTCCATGCAATTAAACTAGAGAGAAGATTGATAATAGTTTCACCATAACCACTGCGAAAAAAGTTTATGAGTTCATGAATGTGAAATTGCCCACAAGTTCAAGAACTGTCCATGAACAGTTCATGAAAGGTCATGAACTTTTGGGCAATTCCATGTTCATGAACTGGTTTATTAAGTGTTCATGAACTCTTTGTGACTGTTCATGAATTGTTCATGAACTGTTCTTCTAAAATATCACAAAGGTTTTCTGCGATCTGATTGGTCGAAAGAGCGTGCATGAAATCCTAGGGTAAAACATGGCTCCGAAAACCGGGAAAAACCGCAAGCTTCAAAAAGTTTGATCTGTGATAAAATACAGAATTTATAACTTTTTGATAACAATCCAATAAATATCTCAATAATGGCTACGATTTACAAAACGACATTTAGCTCAAGATGTTTTTACTTATTGAAAAGCGTGGTAAATGAGTCGTGTAACATGCAAAATAAAAACACAGAATGAAAGACAATTATAGGCTACGCTGTTTCAAGGTAAACCTAAATTTAAATAACAATTACTGCAATAATTTGCTAAAGAACTATTGTACCACTTATATTACAGACGTTCTTGTATATGTCTTTTTTTATTCGACAAAATCTATCTTGTTGTGCGATTCTCTTTATGCTTGGTTTATGAATTGAAATTGAATTTTAAATTGTGAATTCATGAATTGAAAATTCGCCGTTGAATGAGATTCCGACATTTGTTTTATTTTAGAAAAGGGTTACCACATGCTTGCAAATGTTTGTATTCATATTTACTAAACGAGAAAATGTTGGGAGACACTCGGGAAGCTAAAAATCACTCGCTCGGAGCTCGTGATTTTTTAGCGCTTCACTCGTGTCTCCCAACATTTTCGAGTTTAGTAAATATGAATACAAACATGGCAAGTATGTGGTAACCTCTTAATGAAATTCATGAATTATTTTTGAACTGTGCATGAACTGTTCATGAACTCATGGATTCCTTTCGCAGGGGAATCATTGTTATCATTGACATATACATAGACAGTTTGTGACTCAGATTCAATATTTTGGTTAATGTGACAAACTTGTTCACCCTTTTATTAGGTAGTGATTAGACTTGATGTCAGAAAGCTTTCAAGGAGCACTTTCAAGGACAGAAAGTTATAAAGATCTTTCATCATTTTATTACATACAAACAATGACAATCAATCATAAAAATGAAGCATATATTAATTATATATTAACAACAAATCAACACCGAAATACTTGAATTAAGGAATTACTATGGAATGCTACTATCCAATCAAATTGCTTATTTATTTGTTTATTTATTTTGAAATAAAATACGTTGTATGAATGTATATCTTGAATGTAAATTTTCAAGTACATAAGATATTTAGTACAAGGTTGCTACAACGTTAATATTCTATATTTGAACTATTAGTAACTCACCTGTCATGTTTCAAAAGGATGTCCACCAAATCTTTAAATGTATCTTTTTCTCCAGATGAAAAGAAACCAGATGCAATTTGATCAATGACTTTTTTCAATTCAGGATTAGAATTGTAATAATCCATGGAGTTGTAACTGAATTCAAAAACCAAACCAAAGTCAGTTTATATAGGCAATTAAATAATGTTTGAAACAATAAAATATTTCTAACCCCCTTGGCCCCTGCAAGTCAAAGCGCTTTTGTTTGTTCATAACAGAGAAAAATTCAAATCTTCTAAAAATTTACGTTTATAATGTTTATGCTGATTCAGTTTATGTCAATTGCAATTAAGGACAATTTAAGAGTTGCCACAGCACGAAGAAAGAGTATGTGTGACACCAATTGGGATTTTCACATACCTAACAGTACAATATATACACTTTAATTGCAAATCTAATTTTCTGCTTAGAAGATAGCTATGGAGTCCATTTTGAAAAGGCTTGTTGGGGTTCCGAAATAGTCATAAGACTTTTCAAAGCCATGGTAAATGTGTTAAACGAACAGATGCTTCCACAAGGTTTTGGCTTTGGATTTTACTAGTTTTATAGCCCAAGTGTATATATATAATGTATATGTACACTGTCCATAGCTAGCTGCAGTCTTTGTTGTTATATTTAATTTTCAAATGCTCCATTAAACGATTCATTACTACTACTGTTAACTTTCAAGCTTGGTTAAGCATTTAACATATAGATGGATGATGATCGATGGTATGAAAAATTATCAGCATTGCAAACTAACTGCTTATAAACGATGTCAATTACCCTTTGATTTTGAGTTTTTCAACTTCATCAACAGTCATTCCAAATATGAACATGTTTTCCTTGCCCATTTCTTCACACATTTCAACATTGGCACCATCTAACGTCCCAATAGTCAGTGCACCATTCAACTATCAAAAGAAACACTTGAATATACCTTATTCTATAGAAACAACCTGTACATAGCAACCACCTGCACACAGTGGTCACTCTAGTGAAGCCCAAAATAGTATTTTCTATCGAATCAATCCTCTATTGAGTGGTTAATTGTAGTAGTCAATGTCTTAATATTTAATAGCTGATTGCTAGATACAGATTTCATTGTGGTCATAAAGTAGAGTTACATATAAATGATCAGAAGAGCTACGTAAGATATTTCTGAGAGTCTGAAATTTATTTTTCGTGTGTTTTTATTTTAATGTGTTTTCTCACTGGATGCACTTCCTGTTCCATTAATTAATAATTTGATCAAACCAGGGATAAAACTTCTGACCGAACGCTCAGTGAGTAAACCGTGTCTGCATATGGGTTAATCCGGCACTGGACAAACGTTTTAGCCATTACACTACTATTTCATATTTTGCTGTAATAGCCTTACGATTTTGTCGAAGTAATAAGTAAGCAATTGAGACGGTACTGTCTTATCGAACGAGGGCGTCCATACCACTCTCCCTAGAGGAGAAGCTCTTTTTGCTAAGAGAAAGTAGTGATTGTACATACTGTACTCTTTATTGATCCCTGACACTGCATATCAATTCAACAGATTTAATGGCATATGGGTCTCGATTATCAATGAGCAATGATGCTTCGCAGGTACAGAATCAACTTTCCTCTGGACCATTTCATCCACCATCAGAAGATGATACTCATTTGATGATTTATAGATAAAGTCAAGACACAGTTGAACTTCAGGGGACTTGAAAAACACTCGATCAGAAATGATCAGAACTGAGTTTGACCTCTCTACCATGTGAGCTAGCCCCTTCATTTTGAAGACAAACCTTCTATATATATATTTTCAAAAAACCGACAGTCAAACTTGGTTCAAGAAGAGAAGAACTTTATAAAGACTATTGGAAAATATTTATAAACATAGTGAAATCAAAACACATACCATGAATTTCATGTTGCCAGTTCCAGAAGCCTCTGTTCCAGCTAAAGAAATCTGAAAATTAAAACACAGCAAGAACAAATGTACAAAGCAATTTCTACATTTCAACCGCATTAGCAAAAAAAAGTTAAACCATTGGTTTAACAAGATGTTTATATAAATATTCATACAGTACCTGCTCAGATAGATCAGTGGCTGGAATAACTGTATAGTGAATCAAGGCATTATAGTAAACATTAAAAATAACAATTGGAATGGGAATCATTGCAGTACCGGTGATTAGAATTTACATTAAAAAAAAACTGTAAACAAGATTATTCTAGATCTTAAATATGAGGACAGATGGTGTTTATGTTGGCTAACATGATAATCAGATTGGCAGTAAGGCTATTCTTCAGCTTGTGATTGTGTTGACAAGGTGGCATAGAATGTATAAGTTTGTTCAAGTACACATGTTCTACATCTGTGGTTCTGTCACCCTGAAGATTAGTTAACCAATTACATAATACAGGCTTTGGCATTGGCAGCCATCAGATGTTTAACCAAATTATCAGCATCCAATGTTAGTCTGGTTTAAGGTTATGACACCCTGATATTCTCGTCTTCTGCCTCCGTTATTTCTCATAAGAATAAGAACCCATTATCAAGTTTGCGAGATTGTGAGATTATTATGTTGAGATATCAAAGTCGGATTCTCCACAGCTTCTGCTTGGCATGCTCGACTCAAAGCCAAAAGGGAGGTTTTGTTGAGGATGTAGACAGATGTCCACGTGATGTAATATGGTATGTTTCTATGATGGAAGTAACTAAGTTTCTTTGCCTACTACCGTATGTCTGACCATGATTTATGGCTTTCTTTGTGTAGTAAATATGTTAGGCAAAAGAGGGCCAGCACATTCATATAATGTGATTTTCTATGCTATTATTACTACTATACTACTCCACCGATATAGTATTAATATAAATAGCTATCAGGAAGGGGGTTTAATTTATTATTGGCTCAGTTACTTTGTTTCTCTGTATTACACAATAACCGTGCAAACAAGTACCAAAAATACATCATCATTTCTAAATTTGTCAAGTGCTCAAGTCAATTAATGACAAAAAGATACTTTTCTCAGCCAGGGAAACACGGTAGTTTTCCAAATAGACAATCTTGAGTTTATCACCAACAATTGGATCATTATTAACAACTGAAATAAATAACAATTAAACAAATATATATATAAATGCCGTTAAACAATCAAATCACAACCAAATGAATGTAAGGAAAAGCATGCAACGTAACAAGGTTTATTCACACATTACCTTTCGCAACACAATTAATCAATTTGATGATCTGCTTTGCTGTATGGTATCCAGGAGCAGCCTATAAATGGGAAAGGTAGCTAGTAACAAATAGATAACAAATGTATGTTACCTCAAATATTCCTTGTCTATAGCGAAATGTGCAAAATTATGTTATTGTAAATTAACTAATTATTTAACCTTTGTATTTTTAAAAATTATACATTATTGTATACTTTTTTATAATGAGCCCTTTGAAAAAAAGCCTGTGTTACGGCTCAAGGTTTATCTCAATAAATGACAATGATGATGAAGATGATGATTGTCACTACCTTGAGTACAATAACAATAATAACAATCATAATTGTAATGGTTTTACCTTTCCTCCAATCATGACAGTGCGAGGGACAAAATCACGATCTGGACTTTCCTTGATTCCTTAAAATCAAACAAATGAAATGCAAAATCTGAAATCCAATAATTACATAAGGAAAAAATTACGTTTCTATAAAATTCAGTAAATAATACTTCAAGACACAGTTCATTAGTTCATCAAGTTGTTAATTTATCAAGTCAGCACATAACCACATGAGAGAATACTCTTTATGTTGATGTCCTTGTATTTATATATATGTGATAGTATTACCCCTTTCAACAGGCAAAGCTGTACTGTATATATTTATGTCAACTTGCAGTGATACATTTGACATTGTGTTGTTGTTCTATGCACAGTTCATGAAAAGCTCATTAAAAAGTAGGTATATTCACAATCACAAACCAATAAACATATTTGTATTTAAAATTCTACTTGACAATCATGCAAGAACTTGTATAAAGAAACCAACTATCATGTTACACTATGATGAGATTTGAAAGTACTGAAATGGTACTGAAAAACTACTAAAAATCCGGTAGTATTTCATTACTTTTAAATCTCATAGTGATATATGACTATGAAGTGCCAAAAGGCTCACTACTACTTCTTGTTCGGCGCGGTACTTGTTTATGAGATCGCGTTACTTGTTCGGAGATCCCGTTACTTCTTTCAGAATTTGCGCTACTTGTTTGGAGATCCCGTTACTTGTTTTTGAGATCGCCCTACATGTTCGGACATCCCGTCACTTGTTTAGAGATCCCGTCACTTGTGAAATTTTAAGATAATTATAGCCGTGACAAGTGCGGTTGACCGTGATTTTTTTCAAAATCTGAATCTCGATCGTAGATCGTAAGGCTTTGGTAAAAATATAACACGGGGAATAATGTACCAAAAATATTAATTTACAATAGCTTGTGTAATCAGTTTTGTTTAATGGTTATAATTCATTAAAGGTCATGTTTGTACGTTTGTTGCATATTTCAATAACGAATAATTTATTATTATTTACTATAATCTAATAATTTATAAATGACAGTCGACAATTTCTAATACTACAATATTGTATTTAGATTCTATGGAATGAAAGTTTGAATGACTTTCAAATTTACTCAGTATCTGCATACAAGTCTTACAATTATAAAAACTTGTCTTATAACTTTAGTGAATAATACTCCGAAATGACACAAAAACTTTAAGTAAACAAAATGATTGAAAGGAGAGTTTGTATAGGAAATGGAAAATATTCTAGATTGAGTGATTGTCATATACCAGTTAATTAATATAAGTCTCATAACGAGTATTTTAAGGACAACCTAGCTACAACAGTACACTGCACGTAGCTGATTCTTACTTCCCGTATATTACCCCCATATATAGTAAATTAAAATTAAAATTATTCATATCAGTGGCAAACGAAAAGAATAAATAATTCTACTCAATTTGGACATTTTGATCAATTGATTTCTTTTTTCTATACAGCAACGCCATATGAAACTAATTTGGCTCTATACTAGTAGACATAATATTTCATCGCAATAAAATTAGTATATACTAGTACAGTAGCATATTACATTTAGATTATTGTTTGTGAGTACACGTATTCGATTCGACAATTGTCAGTCAGTCCTAATTAAATGTAAATGCAATCAGTGAAAACAGAAATAGCTAAACGTATCATGCTAAATAATCGATAAACGCACAGACGCGATGACGCGACGCGATCGCATAAAAGTACCACGCACAAGTAGTAGTGAGCCTTTTCGCCATACGTGCCAAAAGGCTCACTTCTACTTCTTGCTTGGGATCGGCACTTGTTTAACGAGATCGCGTTACTTGTCTGACGTTCCCGTCACTTATTTCGGAGATCGCGTTACTTGTCTGGAGTTCCCGTCACTTATTTTGGAGATCGCGTTACTATCATCAGAGAGTCATAGTTATAGTTTTTGTCAAATCATTTTATACTGTTATAATTGTAAATTCTACACACTGTATGTTTTATTAAATAGTGTAATAGTTCATGTTTATTATTAATACATTTAAACATACAAATCAAAATCATATTATATCTTAACAATTATTTTATGTGTATTTCTAATCAGTCCTGTGAAATAAAGTGATATAAAACTTATCAGGATTATTTGGAAATACACCCCAAATAAACATAGTGGAAATATAATGAAGTTTTGATTTTATCTTTATCTTTGACTTATATTAATTAACTGGTATGTGACAATCACTCAATCTAGAATATTTTCCATTTCCTGTACAAACCTCTCCTTTCAATCATTTTGTTTACTTGAAGTTTTTGTGTCGTTTTGGAGTATTATTCACTAAAGTTATAAGACAAGTTTTTGTAATTGTAAGACTTGTATGCAGATACTGAGTAAATTTGAAAGTCATTCAAACTTTTATTCCATCGAATCTAAATACAATATTGTAGTTTTAGAAATTGTCGACTGTCATTTATAAATTATTAGATTATGCTAAATAATAATACATTATTCGTTATTGAAATATGCAACAAACGTACAAACATGACCTTTAATGAATTATAACCATTAAACAAAAATGATTACACAAGCTATTGTAAATTAATATTTTTGGTACATTATTCCCCGTGTTATATTTTTACCAAAGCCTTACGATCTACGATCTAGATTCAGATTTTGAAAAAAATCACGGTCAACCGCACTTGTCACGGCTATAATTATCTTAAAATTTCACAAGTGACGGGATCTCTAAACAAATGACGGGATGTCCGAACATGTAGGGCGATCTCAACAACAAGTAACGGGATCTCCAAACAAGTAGCGCGAATTCTGAAAGAAGTAACGGGATCTCCGAACAAGTAACGCGATCTCATAAACAAGTACCGCGCCGAACAAGAAATAGTAGTGAGCCTTTTGGCACTTCATATATGACATATATTGTACTTACTGTTGTACATCAGTATCATGTAAAGGCAATTCATCAGCTGTCTTTTGTATTCATGAATACGTTTGACTTGAACATCAAAAATGGAATTGACATTGATCTTGATTCCAAAATTTTCTTCAATATAAGCAGCTAATTTGCTCTTGTTTTGCTAAAAAAGGGGTAAAAAAGAAGTTTTTTTAACTAATCAGTTGTTTGTGCAATTAAACATAATGTGAAGGTATTATATAGGCTATAGCGAGTGTTTATATGAAAACAGAGTGGATTTACTTTTTGAGACTTGAACATCCAAAAACCTCTAAAAAGGATTATTCTTACGCAGTCAATTCATTGACTTCGATATGCTGATCTGCGTTTTCAAAAAATTCAAGTTTAATTTGTTGAATAAATAAATTAACTATTGTCTTATGTTTTTTCGTTATAACATATTACAAAATGTCTATTGAGTTCATGAACTGCTAATTTAATGAGGTTCATGAACAGTTCATACAGTTCATGAACTGTCCATACAAACGTCAAATGGCCTCTTTTCATAAACCTTGTGAAATTCTATTCTTGAACAGTTCATGAACTGTTCATGAACTTTGGGAAAATGTATTGACTTTTTGAAAACACCTTAAAAACAGTTCATATACAGTCCATGAATGCTAATGAACTGTTTAAATGATTACAATAAAAATCCTTAATTTAATAAAAGTAGGCAAAAACCTTGGTACCTTGGCAATTTTTTAATTCAATCCATAGCATGAACAACTCCCTTGCTGCAAAATAATTTACTTCATAAAATTAGATAATAACAGTAACACTGATGTTGTTGTAATGTCCTAACCTCCTTGCACCTGGATACTTGATTGTAAAACTTCGGCTGTTCCGCAAACTTCTTAAGACCTTCAAGTTGATAAAGATCTTTTGTCCAATCTCCACTATCCAATTTCTAAAAGTCAATCAATTTATACATCATTATTCCTATCTCAGATATTATAGTCTCTTCCAAATCTGAACTGGCCCCTGATTGTCATGTTTCAATGGTTTTATGATATCTAATAGCAACAGTTCACAGTGGGTAATGAGAGGGTCAGACTGGGGCTAGGGAATCAGGTTGCATATTATAGTAGTGCAGTGTAATATGTGTGAAAATGTCACTCTAGGTATAGACAAAGGAGCTGTCTAAAACCGTCACTTCATAATGTTACAAATGTTAATATTTATTGAATTTAACCTATATAGAATGGTCACCTCCCTTTAGTGGTCAGTATTCTCTTTTCTCCTTAACTGGCCGTTATACACAGTTTCACAGTATTATTCTGGTGGTGGTCTGACAAACAACTATAGAAACGGACCATTACCTCAGTGATTGTGTCAGCCAACAGTGGATTACACAGTAATAGCCAACGCCTTGGTGTAATTCCGTTGGTTTTGTTTTGAAATTTAGTTGGATACAGCTCATAAAAGTCTTTGAAACTGAAAAAAGAGAAATAACATCATACCGCATACAGTTAATCCTGAATTAATGGTCACCTGTCTATAGTGATCACTCTAGCAATGACCCTGAATATAATATTTATATTGAACCAACAACCCTGTATATAAAAGCCACCTGTTTATAGTGGTCAATTTATCTAGCTCTCAGCTGACTCTTGTATACAGGATTCACTGTATCGAATAACATCATTGATATTGACAAGCTGATGATATGTTGGAAACTATATGGAATCAATGAAAGTTAACTGGCATTCAATTGATGTTTTGTCACAAAATAACTGAAAGGTTCATAAAATCATGAAAGTGAAGTTGTACAACTTTTTGTGAACAATTCACAAACAGTTTGTTGAAATGCTCATGGACATTAGAACAATTTCACGCTCATGGAATATTCATGATTATTTATGAACTGTAAACCCTTCAATAATCAATACACATTTCTTTCATGAACTATTCATAACGTTTTTGCATGGGCTATGGTCATACGAAAATTGTTCTCAGAAAAAATTGAATCATAACGGTATGCTAAGGAGACAAACTATTTTACCGAGTTTTGGCAGAATCTGCTATTAGCATTGAATATTTAGCAAAA
This sequence comes from Haliclystus octoradiatus, assembly GCA_916610825.1. Classification (NCBI taxonomy): domain Eukaryota; kingdom Metazoa; phylum Cnidaria; class Staurozoa; order Stauromedusae; family Haliclystidae; genus Haliclystus; species Haliclystus octoradiatus. Next base: position 23,430,195 of record OU744448.1, read on the forward strand.
TTTTCCTGTAAATTATTCAGTATCAGAGATTTTGGCTTACTGTTAATTGACAGAATACCGTTAAAGTTGTAACAGTTATTGACGGATTTTACTGTATCATATTTTTACCCCCCCCCCCCCCTTAATGAGCAATTTGAAGTGCACATTCACAAAGTGTAACGTAAATACATCATTGACTTACATTGATGTCTTGAGAATTTCAGAATGGAGGGCTGCAACTCCATTAATAGTATGAGAAGAAACAATTGATAGATGTGCCATATTGATTCGCTTTTCAGGATGTTCTTCTACTACAGACATCCTTTGCAAACGATCGTGATCCCCAGGCCAATGCTTTGCAACTTGCTAAGGATTCAAGTAAGAAAACAGTTGAATGATATTTTCTTATTTTATCTTCAGGGACTTCTGTAGCATTCCTCGCAAAGAACTTGACTAGTAGGCAATCAGAGTGCTCTTTCTAGTGTTCCTAGCATTTATCACATCAGTCTACACCTCTCAGAGAAATCTTAGCAATAAAATTCATCACTTTGATCTTTATTATTATGACGTCCTTGTGCGAAACGAGAAACAATAAAATTTGAGTTAGCTTCCTTTTGACTACGTAATCAAATCCACAATGGCGACGATAAACGGTGTTTCGTTATTATTTTAGATATTGAAGATATTGTTTTAAATTGTTCTCGTAGTGAGAAAGCGATAACGATGGAAGGGTTGAAATTAATTTTCCAGTAGAGATAAGGACCTTCTTAAAAAGGATATGCTGGACCTAACAAATTAGAAATATGTAGCTTCTCAGAATTGCAATTTCCATTCTCAGAGTGTGCAGGCTCAGCAAATTGCAACAATGTCTGGATGACCTAAATTTGATTAATTTTGATATTTATTTACGTATGTATATAATTATATGTGCTCACTGTTTCTATATTTATTTTTGTTTACGTTTACCCTACGTTTATTTTCGATTTTTCCATGCTTTAGTAAATTAATGATTTAAAGGCACAACCCCACATGTTATCTTTCTTGCCATCCATCTAAATTATAATTTCTTAGGGCCAAGCCAAATTGATAATTTGATAATTTGTCGGATTATATTGATGTCTATATTTTTCAAGCTAGTCTGAACTTGTATCCTGAGAGTTGCATTGAAGGTCCTCTAAGGATTCTATTTTCATTTTTCAAAACAATTTTTGGGGGTATGCACGAGCCACATAGGAGGATGGGGCGTTGCCCCTCTTCGCCTAAATTCTGCCCATTTTCTTGCACCTGTCAGTATTTTGGCTACATCCGTCCCTGCATAACAGTATGCAGGTAGCAAGATTCATACGAAGGAAAATCAGGAGCACAATGCAATTCTCAAGGATTTATAGCAAATAATTGGAAAGGGAAAGAAAACATATATTCAAATAGTTGATATGTAAAAAAAATATCCTATTTAAATAGAACATTTTCCTTTAATATTAACCCCTACGAAAAACAGTTCATCAACCTTCATGAAAATTTCATGAAAAAGTTCATGAAAACTGGGCCAACTAAAGCAAGGTGTTCATGAACAGTTCACAAACTCAACAAATTATGAAAGTCTACATCTTTGGAATCTGCACAAGTAGCCATAATCCCAATGAGTACCATTCTTACCTCCAAATGTTTGCTGTTAATAGCATAGATGATAATGAGATGGCGAGGCAAAACCTTTTGCAACAGGGTAACAGGCCATCTTTCTAATGCTTCTGGTAAGACAGTGTGATTTGTATAAGCAAATGTGTTGACGCATATCCTCCAACTCTATAATAATTTAAATAAATAATAATGATGTAATAAATAGCATATTTCAAAGAATTTTAATGAAAAGAGGTAATAATAATACTGTAATAATCATTACAACGGCTTAAGCTCAACACAATTCCACTGACCTCATCCCAAGATAACTTTTCATCATCCAGTAGAATCCTCATTAGCTCTGGAATAGCAAGCGCTGGATGTGTATCATTGAGTTGGATGGCAACCTAAGAAAAACAAATTGGATATAAAATGTGACAAATTTAGTTCTTATTCATTAATATTGGGCAATGGGTGGTAATGAAAGGACTGCTTAACGATAACTTTTTGTTATGAGGAAACAAGTATTGTTTCATTCAGTTCCCCTCTTACAAAAGGTTTAAGCCCTCCTAAGTCCTAGAACATATTCAACTTTTCTTCCAATTTTTTGTTGTTGAGGTTCCTACGTAACAAATCATAAAAAATATAAATTTTTTCAGAATTTGCTCTAGCCATTTGGGATCCACAATGCTACAATCCTTATTTTTTGCACCCTTGTTGGACCATTTAGACGGGTTTTTGTTACATATTTACAAAACCATAAACTTATTTCATGGATTCTACAAAGAAAGCAGTGAATATTGACTAACACAAGGCACTATAAACCAAAAGTCTAAATTTGAATATCAATATCAGTGGTTCCTACCTTCTCAGGGAACAATTCGTAAGTTGAACGGATTGGATTGCGAGATCCAAAATCTGGTGCCTTGTAGCGACGAACAATATCATGGAGTGTGGCAGCAACCATCAGGTATTCTTGCTTTAGTCGTAATTCTTTACCTTCAAAGAACTAAGATAATACCAAGCACAAAATAATTATGTTTATTTTTTCTCACACATTGAGATAGACTTGGATAAGACTTCAATGTCAATGAGGAATATTTACCACTACTAATCAAGTTCATGAATGTTTATGAACTGCTCATGAACTATTTAGAAGCATAGAGTTCAAGAACTCATAGCGTTCATGAACTGTCACTAACTTTGATGAATGAGCAGTTAGGCCTACCGTTCATGAACAAAATTCTAAGTTCACAAACCAATATTTAAAGTTCATGAGTTATGATTCAAGTAATAAAGGGTTACCACATATTTGCCATGTTTGTATTCATATTTACTCGCTCGGAGCTCGTGATTTTTTAGCGCTTCACTCGTGTCTCCCAACATTTTCTCGTTTAGTAAATATGAATACAAACATTTTCAAGCATGTGGTAACCCTTTTCTAAAATAAAACAAATGTCGGAATCTCATTCAACGGCGAATTTTCAATTCATGAATTCACAATTTAAAATTCAATTTCAATTCATAAACCAAGCATGAAAAGAATCCCACAACAAGATAGATTTTGTCGAACAAAGAAAGACATATACAAGAACGTCTGTAATATAAGTCGTACAATAGTTCTTTAGCAAATTAATGCATTAATTGTTATTTAAATTTTAGGTTTACCTTGAAACAGTGTAGCCTATAATTGTCTTTCATTCTGTGTTTTTATTTTGCATGTTACACGACCAATAACTCATTTACCACGCTTTTCGATAAATAAAAACATCTTTAGCTATGTCGTTTTGTAAATCGTAGCCATTATTGAGATATTTATTGTATTGTTATCAAAAAGTTATAAATTCTGTACTTTATCACAGATCCAAAACTTTTTGAAGCTTGCGGTTTTTCCCGGTTTTCGGAGCCATGTTTTACCCTAGGATTTCATGCACGCTCTTTCGACCAATCAGATCGCAGAAAACCTTTGTGATATTTTAGAATAAGCGTTCATGCAAATTTCAATTGTCAACATTTTCAAAAATTAGGCCTGGTTCATACGCTGTTCTGTCCAACTGCCAATCCTATTATGCTCTAACCTAAAACCAAAGATTGTGAACATCTTCATACATCAGGTATGAATTCATGCATGAAATTCTTGGAACAACATTTGAAACCAACTATTCAAGTAGTCGATCTGAAGGTGCTCTTAGGCAAAACAGAATTGGCACATGTACAGAATGGCGTATGCATCAGGCTTAAATTATTTAGGGTTGATATACATTATCATTTGGGTACAACACTCTTGTGATATTTTCTGCTTCGTTGCGATCAAGTACAGCTTTGATGTAGTCGCCATCATTAACTAAAACACAACGAGAAACAAACCTTTAGCAACATACGGTAAAATGACATTTTAAGAATACATCTCTTTAATCTAGTAACAAAATTGTTGAGTTCATGAAATGTTCATCAACTTCATGAACTGTTCATAAACCTCTTTATAAAAATTCCACGAACAGTTTGTGAGCTATTTCATGGACGCTGGATGGCCCAATCATTCACACAGACTTTTACATGAGCTGTAGATGAACAGTTTAAGAAATGTGGGCCATTTAATGTTTCAAAACTGTTCTCACAGGGGTATGGAAACAGTTAAAGTTGTAGTGATTTTATCAGCATGAGATCACATGACACTTGAGGCACAAAACTGTTCTTTTATTGAATGAATATCTTTCCTGTCAAAGACAAACGACCAATAGTACCTTTAAACCAGATATCGAACTGAAATGCAAGATACTGTAGTTCTTTCAAAAGTTGATGAATATGTCGGATTGGTCGGATCTGATCAGATTGAAAAAATCTTAATCAAAATGTTAGATTTTTTCAGGATTTTTCTCATTCTGATCGGATTCAGATTGCAAACTTTTTCAGACATTCGGATTAGCCTACTAGTACCCAATCTGATCTGATGTACTTACAATAAGAAAGATCAAAACTTTTCGGTGACTTTGCTGACCAAAACCGCATAGTGTTGACAACACCATTTTCAAATCCAGGCACAGGTATATCATGTGCCATAGCATCAACAACTTTAGTATCAACCCATTGATAATTATAACCATCAGCATCACATTTAACATGTCCGTAGAAATGAACTGGAATGTTATATTCGGGACGTTCTTTCTCCCAAGCGTTGCCATGCAGAAGCCAATTGTCAGGCATTTCAACCTAAATCAAAAAGATTCATAATATCTGTTTTTTTTATTGTTACGATTGATCTTGAAGAATTGTAGAGCAATTTGTCTGTGGAAAACTCAATGAGCTTATGAATGCTTCATGAACTACATCAAAAGTCATAAAATGTTCATCACCAAAACACACTATGAGATTTTACTGAAAAAGTATTAGATATGTACTAAAAAGTATTGAATAAGACAAAGTTCCTTTAACACACTGAAATAAAACTGACTTACTTTCAGTACCTTTAAGTCTTATAGTGACATTTCATGAGCCTTTTGGATTATGCATTTGAAATGGTTTAGGTTTACCTGCTCTTCATTTATAATCTTCTGTTTGAACAAACCATAGTCATATCGAAGACCATATCCATATGCTGCAACCCCTAATGTTGCCAGTGAGTCCATAAAACAGGCAGCTAAGCGCCCCAATCCACCGTTTCCTAAACCGGCATCTTCCTCTTCTGCTTCAAGCTCTTCAATATCCAATCCAAGCTGCAATAAATACAATACAATTTGGAAATATATCTTCATAAAAAATTTTTTGAACTTTTTCTTGAAATTCAACAAAGCAAGCAACATTAAAAACCTTGCGACTGAAGACTGGAATCATCGTCGGAATTCCTATTCTTTTTCCATATGATCAAACGCAATTATATAATTAAAATAGGAGAATTTCAGTCTGGTATTGAATCACAAAAAGTGCTAGCTATTTTATAAACCAATTATGAAATGCTTTATTACTCTTAGTTGGAATTTAGGCTACACCAGAGATAGCCTACCATGAGCCACTCAAAAGGCGGAAATGAATCTCCACTGAACTGCTTGTTGTTGTTTCATCCAGGGTTCAACAAAAGGTTCAACCTTCTAGAATCCTAGAGGCATTTTCTTCTGAATGTTTTGCTGAAGTTTGACCAATAAATCATCAAACTATCAATTTTCTTCTGAAATTGCTCTAGCCTTCGGGAATCTAGGATTCCTGATTTCATCACGTTTCAGCCAATTCAGCCCAGCACAAGCTTTCTGTCGGCATTACGCAGATCCTACTAACCATGAAAAAGATTTGGGTCTGTGTGCAGGCCAAGTGATAAGGTGAAATTTAAACTAAGAACTTTTACTTCAATTATGAAGTTCAGTATACCATAAGTATATCATTGAAAACATGGGAAGATTGAGACACCTACTTGTAACATTGCTTCTTCATACTCTCCTTGATTTCCCAAATTTATCATGGTGTTTGTAAGACTTCTGCCAAGGTAATATTCAAGTGATAAATAATAAACACGCTAGAAATAATAACAAAACAAAAATAATTATCTTCACAAACTAGATCACTATGATCCTAAAACAGTGTGAATATCAAAAGAAATCCAAAGTTTATAAGTTTCTTACATTTTTGGAAGGGATAATTGCAAGGAATATTTTTTAAATAAGTAGGCCTGTGAGTTTCACACCTTGCGTAAAAAGTATCTGTGATATCCTTTACAATTTGAAATATTATCTGTAAGCTCCAATATTACCTTTAATATATTAACTTATAAGCATGCGTACAGAAACATTACAATGTGCGCGTGCTCATGACCAAGTGTTCAGTTGGCAACAAAAATCGAATCCATCAACATCGTTATATTGTAATGATAGTAGAAATATCATATTTACAATAAACATTTAAAGTATACTATTATTAGCCCATCAATCATATTAACATCAACAACGAAGAACAAAGATAGTAGCTGACACACGGTATGACATTATAATTTATCAGTTTAGTTTAGTGTTGAATTAATCATTACGCATATAATAGATATAGCTAACTTACTTTAATTTACCTCATTTTACTTTTCCTATCTTATATTTTAAAACAAGTTTCCATATCATATTGTACATATCAAAGAGATCAATAGTTATGTGTTATTGTTAAAAGCTGTGTCTATTTCTTGAGTATTCTATGTCTATCTATTCGCTTTCATCAATCTATGTATCTGTCAAGTTACCGCCAACTCATCGTTTTAATCAATTTGGCAGCTACATTATCATTTATTTAGGGAGTGATGTATTAGCGCTTTTTTGTTAATGTGTTGCTGCACAAATTATACCGCTGAGCTTGAAAATTCTATTTTTTAAACTATAGGCCTATAAACATTTCAACATTTTTAAATAGTATGAACAAAATATTTAAACTGAAACTCCATTTACATCAACTGCAGTGTGATGATCTGCCAGTTTGAAAATATACATAATTAATGCAGACTTTCCAACTTAAGATTTGAAAAATACTGATGTGATATTTGTAAAATTCTGTATTCTTGGGATAAATTAGAGGGGCCTCCCAAAGGGCTGGCATAATTCTATGGCGTCCAAGGCATAAATGTCATCATAAACTCAATATGGATGGAAACAGAAATTTACGAAAACATTTTGGATAATGTTGGCACTGGCGCATGTAGCTTAGACATAAAAGCAGTCTAGATAAAATACCCAGGATAACCCAGGGAAGCATAAATTAAGCTGTTGAACATTAATTACATCATCGAAGAGTGAGAATTAAACACAGAAAGTAAAGGGAATCTACTCAAAATTGGGTTATGCAGGGAGAAAGTAATAGCAACATTAACGGCGAAATTGTGAGACTCGCGGAAAAGCTTTGAGGTCTGCATAATGTAGCTTTATTTACAGAAATGCTTCTGTGTCGAATGCAGATTTTGACGTTATGATTTAAGGAATAACATATTCACATAGGGGAATGTTTCTAGGCTCATTTAAATAGGGTCAGCACGGATTTTTGGGTCGATTTTCCATTGGTAGGAACGTTTGTTGATCTAAATTTTTGTTAATACATCATACACGTATTGTGACTTAATTCCTCAAAGATTGTCCAACTCTTTAGCAAAAATGTGAACATCATGGGCGGATCCAGCCAAAAATTTGAGGGGTGCAAGAATTCCGGGGTAGAGGGGCGAAGCCCCGTCCATGTAGGGGTCCGGGGGCATGCCCACCGGAAATTTTTCGAAATTTAAAACCTCTTAGGATGTCTGTAGCATTGTTTTTGCATATCCAAATCGGACTTTCAAGTAGCTACAAAGTATGGTCTATCTCATAGTTATTCCAAATTTACAGCGACAAAAATGTTGTAACTAAGAAAAACAAGTATATATTCAAGTTAAATATATCAGCATTTGTAAGAAAATAGTAAATACAAATTTAAACAATGTAGCCTGGAGAGAGAAGAACATTTGTCTTGTTTAGCATTTCCGGAGTTTGGATAAGGATGACTCGTGAATACCAAGATAAGTTTCCACCAAATTTGAGATGACCTCATGAGTTTATGAGTTTGCTCTCTGACGATGCAAACTGCAACTCTGAACATTTACAAACTTCTACCAGCATCGTTCAAATAAAATGACACCTTGAACTCATGTGAAATAATCTCCTTGGAGTATATGTTTTCAAACTGCTTCAGTTTTATCTTGAGAAAGATCGCCATTTAATTTTTTTTAACTTCCAACAATTATGAATTTAATCCTTCGCTAAGCGCCATTTGTGATTAAGTTAACAAAAGGAGGCTAGATGACGATGAATGATTCAAGGGTTTAAAAATAACAAAAGAGAAAAGAAAGTACAAGCAGGACAGTAAGCAAGACAAGCTTTGTTATTCACGGGTGCCGAGGGGGGCGAACTATGTCAGGAATGTGAAATAGAGCATTATCATTGGTTCATAGCTAAATTCTTTGAAGGCTACGTCATATGAGGGGAGTGAAATCAAAGCAATCTATTGGATGCTCTACTTCCGCGGTAGCGAAATCAGTGTCGTTGATTGGTCAAATTAAGTTGACTTCCTTCTAGTCTAGTGTCCAATCATACGATTGTTATAACAATCGTACTGCTACTTCCAATCTGCTATGAAAAAATATGACATACTCAGGATGAAATTTCATTTAGGCTACAAGTCGTTTTCCCAGTTATTGTTTTCGTAAAGAATGAAAGCAGAACAACAGCCGCGGCGCCATCAAACAGTTTAAAAATCTGACGGGTGCACTTGCCCCTGTCGCGTCCCCTGGATCCTCCACTGGTGAACATGTCTTATTTTCATGAAAAACTCTCACAATTTCAACCGAATGATACTGGGAGATGATCTGTAGAAACTTGACTTTGATTTAAACGATCTGTAGAAACTTGACTTTGATTTAAACAAGTTATTCTGAGCTTGCCACCATCTCACCCGGTCTGCAAGCGAGTATGGCAAGCCACCTTTGAGCTGCCCGCAAAAATTTCATGGAGCCCTTTTACAATTATTTATCTACATAATATTAGCTTTCCGCCTGCGGATAAAGTAAAAATCTGTTTACTATCTACATACGCATGTGCAAAGGACGCACAGAACATTATCTTTTGAGGACAGCTTTCCGGCAGCCGGAACAATATCCATCGCGTAAAATTATAGATCTATGCAAGAAATGAAAAGTGGGCCTCTGGTCCATGGTTACAATTTTACATGACACCTGCTGTGTACACCTAGTGCATAGATAATAGAATAAACAATAGGCTAATAGCATCACTTTATTTGATTCAATGGGTATAATGAAACACTTGAAAAAAAAAGAGAAATCTGAGCAAAGACTTCCCCTGAAAGATTCCAGGGTCTGATTGAAACCTAAAAAGACACATAGGCCTCCTACCTTTGGATCCTTGTCGTAATACAGCTGTTGAGTTCGAATCCATTTTCCTACTAAATTATCTCTAACAGTATGAGCAAGAGTTAAATAATAATCTAACATCGTCGCAACATTTCTATCTTTAACAACAGTGTAATGAAGATGTCTAACAAACGCATCCTTGATAGATTTTACATTTTCAACGCTTGGTAATTTTCGAACAGATATTTGGCGTCTCTTTTCCAAATCACTTAGTGGTCGTTCACCCATTATGGAAAATGAACAAAAAATTGACTGTTAGTAGCTTGCTACTGCGAAGCACTACAATTTTGAGTCAACTGCTGTCTCATAAAACAGATAATACTTTTCTCTGCCAGTCCAGATTGAGATTGGCAGGTTGATCCAGCGAGAGCGACCATTAAAATTTACTGATATCGGACGCCTCTTGGGATTGCCTCTCTTTATAATAACAAACAATCGAGAAGTTAAAAGGGGCGTTAGATTCCATTGTCTTATCTTTTGTTTGCTGTCTGGAACGTGTGGTCGTGAACGATTTCCCAAACAAAGGAATTTTTCCAACAAGTCCACGTAGCTTGAACATCTGTCGTCCGATCGTGTGTCCTGGGACCCTAATGGACCGATTGAGATTCCACATCGTGAATCTGATGAAAATATCAACAGAGCAACAAATTTGAATTCGACCTACTAGCAGTGAGTTTTTTTTGTTGCCTTGTGTGGTTTTGGCTACAATAATTATTCTGTTATTCTGAGAAATGAGAGTAGAAAACCTAAATACAGCCAGTATCTTACAGAAGAAATAGCTAAGAAAATGTGGACACAATTGGACCACATTTCACCTTTATAGGTTTAATAAATATTTTCTTGTAAATTGAGTGTAACAAAATTATAAAAACATAGTGAAAGAGTTATTTAAATGATGTATCATAAATTCATAATTTACAGTATACTGTTTCTTGAAACAATAATTTATTAGCTACATTATAATTTGACCTAGCCCCATTCACTTCGTGGCTCACTGTTATCATAATTAACTGGTTGTGGTTGCAAAGATGGTGGTAATAAATGAACAGGTGGAAATCCAGGAGGTAGTTTAATCCATTTCTGCTTTGGAATATTAGATTTCGTTTTTGATTTGCTCTTCCATTTTGCTTCCCATGCAGCTACATCAAAGTGTTTATCAACTGACGTGGTACTTTCTTGCGCTTTGGCTGTTTTACATAAAAATAAGATATTACGAAATCAATAATTATGCAACACTTTTCCTGTGTGAAATGGAGCATACGAACAATGAATATTCCTACTGTCATTTATAATTTGGTGACTTCATGAACTGTTCATGAACTGCACTAGAGACCTCAATTCATTTACGGATAAATAATCCCATTTCTTGATAAATGAATTGCGGTCTCGGAAAATCCATGAACGTTGAATGAACCGTCCATGAACCCCTAAATAATACATTGATATCTTATAAACAGTACTTGAGCGTTAAATGGCCTGTTACAGCCTGTTACAGCCTGTTAAAGGATAGGAATTTCCTTGCTGCAGGAATGTCATGTGTTTAATTTGGTACAGCTGTGATAATATTTTCGTTCAGAATTTCATTTAACCGTTGTGTTGTAACAAGTATTTAGTGGCGTTTTGGACTGATAATATATTGAAGGTGATGTTGTCTAAATGTATCTATATTGGGATAACTCACTGATTGAAAATAAATTTGTAGAGTTGCAGATTGTTTGTGAAGTTAATATATAAATGTAGACTATTGCTGAGAGTTTTATATATGAGGGTTGGACTCAATCTCTGAATAATGAATAAAGCTGAATGTCGTTTTTGCCCCTTAAAATTATTTAAGTAATTGCACCGTACATTGGTCATCCATCCCCTCTTCCAAAAAATATGCCTTTGTAGAATAACTTATAGAGGAAAACCTCCCTACTAATTCTGAGTTTCATGGTTGTCTAATTCTCAAGCAATGATACCAAAAGTTAGGCACATGCTTAATTAACTGTTAACGGTAAAGCCACAATATACCTGAGTTGATTGCCGTCTGTAAACTATCTTTACTGACATGAGAATAAATGCAATTTTCACCAAAATGACATTGTCCTATAAATTAAAAATTAAGTTCATAACAAGTTACAAAAATTAAATTAAGTGCAATCAATTACTTGATGGTAATTGTTGAAAACCCATACACACCCCTGCGAAAAACTGTTCAGGATTTCATAAAGGTTAAATGGCCCCACATTTCATGAAAAGTTCATGAACTGTTTGAACTGTTCATGAACCCTCATAGACAGTTTGTTAACAGTCCATGAACTGTTCATGAACGCCTGTACTGTTTTTCGCAGGGGCAGGCTTGTGAACTGCATTTGAGTGATATAAAGGACTGTGATGGATATAAAATAACAACAAATACAGTTGAAATTGTTGATAGACCCGATCCTGGTGAAAATGAGAAGGGATATTAAGCAAGGTAGGAATATGAGAGTTTGAATGTAGGATAGAAAATAGAAATCAGTTTTATAGCATTGATCCTTAATATGTCATCAGTACGTGATAAACCAGGATTTTGGCGGGAAACTTCAAACTACGGAAAAACAAGTTTACAAACCGGCATTGTAACAGCAATGTTTGACAACCATAATAAATAGGCCAATCTGCACCTAAAATAGTTACGTTTAAAGGCTGTTGTGTCTAAAGGATGTTGTGTCTAAAGGATGTTGTGTCGAAGGGCCGATATGCATAATGGTTGTTGCATCTAAGGCCTGCTTGCTGTTACGTTCTACATATTGAGCTGATTCATCATTGAGTGCTGATTTAATCACGACAACTAAGGATCGATACGATGAAAGTTTCTCCAATCCTGTCTTTTCAAATCAAATTGTCCAATGGCAAATGTGTCTTGTCACAGTTGAGGAGGGAGGGACATTATTCTAAATGTTGACATTATCCAGAAAGAGAAAGGACAGAGAGCAAGTCAAAAATTTTAAAAATAGCGTTGTATGATGTTACAACTCAAAACTTGTCATGATTATTTACATATACTCATTGGCCTTCATTGCTCCTTTACTATTCAAAGTAAGCATAAAGGATTCTTTTCCATTACTCAATAGCTACCCCCATTTGGATAAAGCGCTTGCATTTAGGGAGGATTAGCTCAGATGGTAGAGCAATCGAACTTCAGATCTGATCAAATCTGGTCGACTGTGATTCAAATCCCCCAAAGGTCAATTCAGACTTGACTTTATCTAAAACATGAAATGAGTATCATCTAAGGACAGTGGATTGAATGGCCAGAGGATATTGCATTTTGAGTAGCTTAGGCGCATTATTGAGCATTGATAATCAAGACCTATCTGCCGTGAACTCTGTTGAAATTGATCTACAGTGTCGCGGCTGAGATCAATAAGGGGCACTTAACATCATTGCACTCAGCAAAAAAAAGCCACCCAATCACTCATCTAGAAATAGAGGAGTGGTATGGGTTCCTTCGGTAGGGCGTTACCGTCTCAGTTACTACTACTTGCCCCAATTGGCAAAAGGTTTGTTATTGACAGTAGATCTTCTGGACATATTTGTTTTTGTATCATTTAAGGATAGTCAAAAACATAACACAGGAGCATTCACCTTTGTGTCAACCTAAATCTAAATAATATATAACTCAATTATTAAGTTTTACATACCAGATTGGAAATATCTTTTGCAAGGATTACGCGCTGCTTCATCCTCTAATAAAGTGACAGGATCTGAAAAATCAATAATCAACATAGTCAATTTTATTGACAAGTACAAAATAATCTGTGGGTATGTTAGAGCGGAAGTACTGGTACCATATAAAGCATGTTATTGAAATAAATCAAGCTCAATACCAATACACCTACATTCTACAATGGGTCAGATTGTAGGTAGATCCCTACATGTTCAATATTTTTTAACTTTAACTTTCTGATAAATAAAACATTTTCTTGGTGTTAGCTGAATATTGAAGGTGAAAAGGCGAGGATTGTATAAAAATAGATCAAGTGCCTGGAAAGTCGTAATGTTCTACAGAAAGGTAGCAATTCCAACATAAAAATATGGACTTGACAGAAAGGAATCATTTATAATAATTAAGAAAAAATATTTTACTTGTTGGGTTACATATATGCTACGGTTAATAAAATGATCATAAGAAACGGAATGTGTAAAATTGATTAGCGCTAAATTAGTTCTTGACAAAGGCTTGTTATATCTCTTGAACATGATAATCATGTGATAATTCGCTGAATATCAACCTCATCAGACTATGTAATAACCGTTAAAGCTATCGCTTAGCGAAAAAGTGATTTTTTTTTGTAAAGCATGGATAACTTTGGATATGATCACTTCACTTTGCTACAAATGAAAAACAAACTAGGATCAGGTATACAGTCTCATTCACGTCATGCAGTAGTCATTCTTATTTAATGCAACATTACAGTGAAAATTTAATCGCACTCTTTTTCTTTTCTGGTGGCCAAGCAATCCAAAAGCCCCTGAACTCCAGCATAACAAATGTGACCAATAAACTTAAGAGACAAGCCATAAGTTGACTAAATCATCGGATGGATCAAGGCATTCATTATACAGGTATAGGCCTATTCTTCCATTATTATTACTCACATCCCTGGATAATACTAGACATTTGAATGGGTTCAAACGCAAAGAAAAAGCTGAAAATTTGTCATTGACTAACAGTATGTGTCCAACAACGGCATAATTAAATTGTAAAATAAAAGGTACACTTTAGTCATGTTGTCTTTAACATGTTTCTGCAGCCTTTGAAACTTTGTAATGGATCATTCTCACTGAAAAATGGCATTTTTGGTCTTCATATTTATTTAAAACAATTAAACTAATTTTTTTGAAGTGGCAATTGTTTATGCCCAAAGTTGGTCGGATGAATGAATGCAATGAATAGTCAATGGTTATAATTTTACGTTTTTCTTCTTTTTACGAGTTTAACAATATTCACAAATAACAATATCAGAAAGCAAAAAAGCGATTTATTAAAAATGTAAGATTTTAATGAGGTGTGATTCTGGGGGAGAATTATTCTTATATAATCCACGACGAAGCTCAAGGATATCATTGGAATAATTCTCAGGCAACATTGCACCCCTGCGTTTGCTATTATAAACCAAAGCAAACAGTTAACACATGTAGACTTTGTAGTACTTAGTATCATAATGTCTAACATGATACTGTTGCAATTCATATGTATCAGCGAACTTTGATCAATGCTCAAGAATATTTTCTTGGCTATTTACCTACAACAATGGTTTATTTTGCGACGGAAGTGCAGGCCAATATAAAACCTTGAAAACTTCTAAAATATGATGTGGCATAAATCAGATTCCAGAGCGGCTGCGGAGTGGCATCTTTCCACTCTGCATGGAAAAGGGCCCTGTGATGCCAAAGATGGTGCGTTGAAAAGGCTAGCAGCAAAAACAAGCCTCCAACGTCCATTAAATGGCCAAATAATGACACCCAGACAGTTAGCTGAATTTGCTAAGACAACTATGCTCATAACCAAATTTTCCTATTGCACCAAAGAAGATCGGTTAAGCGAGGAAAAAGAACTATTTGAACAGTTTAAAACTGCAAACGCCGTTGACGGAGAGTGCAGCCTCCACTGCTTATTCCTGTTTCAGAGGAATGTATCGAAGTAAAACCTTTTTCAGGTTTAGAGAGAATCTGCACGAAATGTATACAATGTACATGGATTTATTGCCTTGGTGTATTCCTGCCAATGGTTCATTGGATATGTACATGTACTGCAGATCAATGTTGATAAAGACGGCGTGATGTAATAAAAGTCAATATTGCAAACATATTATGATATTATGCCTCATTGACCCTGTTACTTATTGCAACTGGACGAACATACACATTACTGGCAGTATATGTGACAAAGGTAACAAACTTATTTTTAAACCAATAAAAATGTTATTTATGTAATGATAGACAAAATATAATAAAAGATTTGCTATTAATTACATTACCTGTTAACATTGAAGCATTACCATATTGACTACATCCGATTATCGTTAAAACTTATAAACATTATAATATTGTTATTATTTTATACTATTGAATTGTAACAAGCATTGCTTCAGAGTTTAATTTTATTTAATATCGGCAATCCAAATAATATAATCTTAATTCCAAGTGATTTAACAAAAGGTCGGGCTTTTGCCGATTACATCAATTCAGTCAACCAGCTAGCCAGCACAAAAGCCAATTATCAATCCACACAAGGCTTGGAAAAGAGACCAAAGCTCTTGATCTTTCCAATCTACACTCAATTACCTCAAGGTCATTTAGCAAAGGGTTGAATATAACGAAAAATGTCAATAAATATGAAGAGGGGAAAAACAAAGTTTGGTACAAGTTCAAGTACAGAATTATCAAAATTTCAACTCCAATACAGACAATGTTCACAGCCTAGCAGTAGTATGGTGGCGTTAAACAAAGGTTGTGAGAAAACGCTAAAGAATAGTTGTAGAAACTTCATTAGATGTGCTCTTGGCATAGTGAAGAGTAAAAGTGCTGAATCAAACTATGAAACACGCTTAGCGGAATTATTTGCAGCTGGAGCCGATACTGCTGATTTTAGCCACAGCAGGAAACTTTTTAATGACATACTAAAGATTGCTAATATTTACATTCATGCTGAATTCGCAGAATTTCTGGATACTCCACTGCAAAATACTGGTATGAGGCCTCCGAAATCAAGTGACTGTGGTAATACCCGTTGTAAATGGCAAAATGAAAGCTATACCACTATCATTAAGAGGTATATACAAAGACAGACAATACTAATGGAAGGGGTAAAGTCCAGCAAATTCATTGATTGACGAGCTGGCAGCACATTGTAAACTTGAAGGAAGTAGACTTTTTCAAGTGGAAGGTTTAGTGTTTGATTGGCAATACATCTGCAAACCTTTTGAAAAGGCAATCAAGAAAAACATTGTAGGCATGTTGCCACAATCAAGTAAAGAGTTTTCAACATCATTTTGGTGGCCTCTTCAGTGGGATCCCGTTCATCTTTTGAACTTGGTGTTCAAAGGTGTTAAAAATCATAGTTATGTTCGCCGCAATATCGACAGAAAAAATATCTACCAATCTCTATTTGGCTACAGTAAAATGAATGCCCTAGCAAAATCCACAGCCAAAGAACTTGAGCTGCCATTTCAAGTTTCAAGTTACAGTCTTCTTTGCACCGCAAAGATTTTTGAGTAGCAGATATCAGCAATTTATAAAGCTTGAAGCAAGCCTGGACTTATGCATTGAAACGTCCCAAGATCATGATAATATAGCAGATATTCTATACAAAGTAGCTGGGCAAGATTTTGTCTTTGATTTGGTTGCCACAATCGATTTACTATGGCCAGTTGTCCTTCTGCAACTTAAGGCTCAAGAATTGGCAGTTCCAGGGTGAAAGGTTTCAAAATGGATTAATGAAGTGATACATCATCTGAACAAATTTGAATTAGAAATATTGAAAGTGAACCCAAACAAAGAAATATGCCCATACCTCAAGTAGTATCTCAAGGAAATCAGGAAAAGTATGGTAAATCAACATTGGTGGATGGTTGGCTGCTTATGTCCAAGGATGATTGTTTGGGTGATGTTGACATTGGAAATGATTCTACTTCAGACAGTGACCATGATGAGGATGCTCTTGATGATAACACTAGTAGTGACACTGATGATGATTCAAATGATGAAGACTTCATCCAAGCTCAAGAAATTGATGATGTTGCTGACAGAGATAATGGTAGTGATGACAATGCTGAAAGAAATATCAGTGATTCTGACTCCAACCAAGGCAATACCAATGACAATGACAGCATCCAAGGAATTTCGAATGATGAGGATGGAAATCAAGCAACTTTGAATAATGAGGATGATTCCCACTGCCCCTTTTACGTGAAGATTACAGGACCTTCAAGACTTTAAAGAGGATATCCCAAACTTCACTCGGCTTGTCATAAACAAACTACAGCAGCGCTGTCAAAAAAATGCCCAAAATCAACGATTTGCTATGCAAATGTCTTGATTTTGGAACTTTATTCAATTATTTATTTGGAGAGAGTCTAAGCAAAATCCGATGCACGCTTAACAAAATTCAGTATGCAAACGTAGGTGCGACAGAATTCAGGCTTTGTGTTAGGTATGTAGCATCAGTTCTTCATGTTCAACAAGGTATCCAGGAAGATGACCTTGAGTTGGATGAATCTTTTTCTCAATCTGTATTCTAGAAATTTAAAAATGTCTTGATGAGTGTTGTTTGGGGAAGCCACCTACATCAGTTTTTCCCAAAAATTTTCAGAAAGATTTCATCAACAACATCAACATTGCCGATATAATTCTAAGTCAGGATCTTCCATCAAATCTTTCGATGTAGTTAATGAAACAAAATTCAACTTGAGTGATGTGTATGACGATCTATTTGAAGATGGTGAGAATATGAAGGTCGTTCTTGAAGAGGACAAATTAATTTATGCGCTCTGCTGCAATGTTAACTTTTACGAGGCAGTTGGCAGAGAATTTTGCATTTTGTTTGATATTATGTACCAAAAGACTGGAACCGAGGTACCTGCGGAATCGCATTACCGTATTGTTGAAACTCAGGAAATGGATGGTGGTCAAGATATTTCTGTTTTGAGTCTCAGGTCACGAGTTGGTAGCTGCTTCCCTTCTGTAATTCAATGCAGTAGGCCTATCACAGAGATATCCAAATTGTATTTAAATGGGTAACTTGAGTTGGGATCAAAAAAGCATATGATGCCTGTTTATAAAGACAGAAGATCGATGAAAAACAATAGAGAGATGTCCAAAGTTAATGACATGTGAATTTGTAAACCTTGAGGAGCAAGATGCTCTCGACGAAATCACAGAACATAGAATAGAAGAAAGTATGGATGTAGCCAGAACAAATCACGAAGACGCTCTACCAGAATTGGGGCGATTAAAGAACAAATGAACGTACAAAACCAACAAAAATATGATAGAGAAGTCGAATTATTGATCGCACATCTTACGGCTATTCCACGTGAAATTGATGACAACTTGGTGAACTGTGACCGTGAGAAAGAAGCAATGTCCGCGATGCAAGCTACAGCGGCCATTGTTGGAAATATACCTGAGAATAACAACCATGAAGATGATGATAGAGAGCCAAGGATTACAAATGGAGATGAACCAAAAATAAGAGCATTGAAGCAAGATGAAGAAAATATAGATTATAGTGAAAGAAGAAAGATGTAAAAGAATGAATAATATTGATATGGATATCATTAAAGAGATATCAAAATGTGTTGCTGAAGCTGCCGCAATAGCTTCAGTCAATGCAGTGAAGACACAAGAAGCAAATAATGGTAGTGGTGTTTCAATAAAACTGGCAGGATTTACTCCTACTAAATGGAATGGAGACATGAAGACGATTCCTACATTCTAGAAAAGGTTTTTTTCTGCAATGAAAAATGCAGGAATCAAAGATGACAACGTTATACTGCAATGGCTCGAAAAAACAATTCCAGAAAACTACAAGCCACTGATAGAAAGGAGAGCCACAATGGGATCAGCATGGAGTTCAATTAAATTGGTAGTAACGGAGAGAAAAATATCTGACCAGCTGACATGGAGCTTTAGACAATTGAAGCCATTAGTGAATTAAGATTCTGAAACATTACAGACATTTGTGAATACTATGCGTACTCACATTATGTACTTGAGTGATTTTGGTAAAAGTGCAAAAATCAAAGATGAAGAATTTATTAGAGATCTTAAAAGAAAAGTCGGACAAGAATACAAAGAGCAATTAAAGGATCAATTAGCTACAGAGAATAAATTAGCTGCTGAAATGGGATGTAATGAAGAGATTCTAACTGCAGAATATATTTTAGAGTTTTGAGAGTGACAAATACAAACTGCAAGTACAAAGAAGGATGAAGGAAAACAAATACCCTGTGAAAGGATAAATGTATTATTGAGAAGTATGAATACTTGTAAGTTGAATTGTGATCAGCTAGATCATTATTTGCCTAATTGCCCAATTTTCTTAGAAATGACAAGTCAAGAAAGATCAAATCACTGTAAAACAAAAGGGTATTGTTTTAGATGTTTGGAGTTGGGACACATTAAACCTTGACTTGCTCAAGTCTCACTTCTGTGTTATGCCCATCTTGATGGATTGGGAAGTGAGACTTGTGTCATTTGAGAAATCTATTGAAATCAAACACAGAGAAACCGCTTCAGTTTTCAGGAAGTGACGCACATAGTCTGTAGTGTCCCAGGGAGTCAATGTGCAACTTGAAATCCTTTTCTCATCATTCACAAATAAATATGGAACCTGAAATATGCGAAGCTATTGAGTTTGTGTAGAGTTCTGAAAGACTACATTTATTGCATGTTGATTCTTCGAAGGTTTCTTATAAAGTGGGTGACTACAAATTATAGTGATTATTTACATGTAGAGCGAGACAAAATACGAACAGAACTAATGTATAAAGCATAACAAATAAACTGCAACATTGCACGGAAAAACCAAACGTTGAAGCATTTTCTTATCATCAAGTTGACGATGTCGAAGCTGTTTTCAATGGCAGAGATGTTTCGTAGTCAATCTATAGTGATAATTGGCTCTGGCATTTATTTGATTGATATCAAATAATGATCAAATTCCCGTTCCTGAGAAACCTCGCGAAGTCGTGATTTCTGAATATTGTAAATATTTTGCTATGATCATTTGTCATTTGATATTTCTAACGAAAGACCAAACTATTGTTTTAAAATACAATTACTTGTCTTACTTTGTAAGATGTGAATGAACATTAAAAATTCTAAATGTGAATGAGCCTAAAATTCTTTAAAACGTTATCACCATCAGAGAACTTGCTTGTGTTGGGTGCCCCGTCTTTTTCCACCTTATGAGCGAGTGAACATTTATGAAACAATATGATCAAACAAAATACCGTTGTGCAGGATTCTGCACAACGGCTCTCAAAGGACACAAATCCTGCTTTCCAATCATGAAAATGAGGCAGCAAAAAGAAAGCGGGACTTGAGCCAGTCAACATTAAACCTAATTGTAGTAGCAGAGATTTATGTGAGTATTGTACCAAAGATCATCATAGTTTGTTGCATTGGAAAGCAACAAATAGAGTTATGAATGAAAATAATGAAGAAAATTAAAGATTACTATTATTAAATTAATATATGTCTAATACCATAAGCAAGATAACATGGTAGTAGATTTTAAGAACAATGATTTTGAACATTTATGTAAAAGAACATTTAATTTTGAAATTCATCTGAGATATCATTCGATTACTCAAGTATTATCTCATTGAGGCGGAGTGTTTTGGGAATTTCAAATGATATTTACAATGATTGTGTTTATTTTAGTGGATTAAGTAATTAAAGTATTTTGTAAAGTGATGTAGTAGCTAAATTTGTAATCCCTAATGTAAACAATGATGTAATGCCGACTTGGATATTTGTGTATGTATTTTTAGATATGATATAATTGTTATTATTGTTTTGTTTAGACATGTGAATTTGTAAACATATAAAAGATATCAAATAGCTTAGATTAAGTAGATGGAGAAACGTTTGAAACAAGAAGCAGAAATGTATAAACTAATATGTGAAATGTGAACATTGTGATAGTGAAATAGAAATTAGTGATGAGAATTATTGATTGGTTCGTACATAGTATTGTCTTTGACGGATCATTTACTTAAATGGAAGCAGTTTAAGGAGATCAATCCGGGGATTTGTCGAATTGAATGAAACAGGCAGAGCAACCGAACTTCAGATCGGATCATATCCAATCGACTGTGTCTCAAATCCCCCGAAGGTCAACTCAGCCCTGACTTTATCTGAAACATCAAATGAGTACCATCTGAGGATGGCGGATGGAATGGTCCAGAGGGAATTGCATCGAGACCTATCTGCCGTAAAATCTGTTGAAATTTATCTGCAGTGTCGCGGCACTGAGTTCAACAAAGAGCATTCAAAATCATTGCTCTCAGCAAAAAAAGCCACCCCTCTAGAAAAAGAGGAGTGGTACGGGTCCCTTCAGTAGGGCGACACCGTCTACATTACTACATTTTTATAATTAAGATCAGCCTTTTGCAGAGCCTCTTGTTCCTGATTTATCACAATCAGAGTCAATGATTCAAACTTAAATAATTGTCATTGATTTTTCTGAAGTATGTTCTTCACCTCAATGTTCTTATATGCCCTCACTGTGAACGTACATGTGTGGCTTCGGCTTGTGGTTTAGTAGCTTCATTCTAATTAACCATGCAAAGACAAGAAAGCCGAAAAAGAACAAAGTAACTAGTAAGTAGCTTACCTTCTATCATCTTAATAATTCAATATGATTACTTATCAAGTTATTTATTAGAAATATTTATGAAACAATGAATTGGTATTTCAAGATCTGTATCTTTGACAAATAAATCATAAATGAATAAAATACATTCTTACGAATAGTCTGAATATGGTTATAAACTTACATAGGTTAGGTATACCGTATATGTATAATAGGGCTAAGCGCCGAGTTTAAAAATAGATTCACGCAATGAATCATGGGATAGCTCAACAGTACAGTGTTCAGAAACCGACATCTTGTTTTGTGTACAATCGCTTGATGTTTACATTATGCTCGACAGTTAATGTCCGTTTATGCATTGCTACAGAAAGATTTTTACAACTTGGATTTGGTTTATGTATTGTCATTTTAAAGATATTAAGGGTATGATGTTTCCATCCAGACAAGTGTTCTGTATAATGTAATATAATTAAATTAATAATAATAGGCTAGACCTAGCTAGAAGTGTCAAACCTACGGGTTGTCATAGCCTCACGACATAGACACCTAGACTTAATATATGTAGACTATAAAATATAACCACGTTTTAGTATTATTGCATGAATGTTCATGTTTTACGCCTTGTTGAGCAAAGTTAATTGACTTCTATTGTTCTATTATGTAAAATGAGAAGAATAGAATTGTAGACACCTTTGTTATGTTATTTAGTATATAAACTTGATAATACGCTGGTAAAATCAATTACTAAAGTCGAAGAAAGAAGAAGGCTAATTCACGAAGAAAGAAGAAGAAGATCAAAACATAAAGATATGAAAGACAGAAAAACCCGTGGAAAATTACCAATGTAAGAATCTATAATAATGTTGTATAAATAGACAATTTCATAAGAACAGTATAATCACATAGTTAATAGCATTTATTTACGATTTGTATTTTGTTTCGTTATTTAGTGAATTTTACAGTTTAATATAATCTCAGTCATTCTACGGCGTCTTTAATTTGGCATCAGACTTCAGAACAACAAGAACTGAGACCTTATCTGCCATCAGTATTTAAACCATTTAAAAATATCAGGTGCTCAGTTGACTGTACAGAGTTTTTCTGTCAAACCCCAAGTGATTCTGGTCAGCAAGGCAATATGTATTCCTCCTATAAGCACCATAACACAATGAAGTGTTTGATTGCAGTAACCCCATGTGGATCAGCTGGCTTTGTTTCAGAACGTTATGAAGGAGGTATTGACGATGTGTCTATATTTAACGAATGTGGGATATTGGAGTTTATCAACTCTAATGAAGATTCACTTCTATCTAAGCAGCCATTTATATTTATGCCACCATTTCTTGGTTCAAGCAGAGATAGTGTACCCAAAGAAGAAAACTTACTCACAAGACGTATCACCAAAGCAAGAATACATGTAGAACGATTCAACGAACGTCTTAAGAAATTTCGTTTAGTTGCTAACATTATTCCACTAAATCTAGCGTGCTTAGCATCCCAGTTAGTGTATGTATCATGCTGCCTAGTTAATTTTCAATCATGCCTCTGCAAATAATGGTGGTTATATTGTTTTTTATAATAATAGGCTATTATATTAATGTTTGACCTTTAAGTTCAAATTCATAGTATTTACTGTATTCGAGATCTTGATAGTTTTATTATTTATGCTATGATATGTATGTAATTTGATTGGCGTCTCTTATAGGTTGGTCAAATCAGTGACATCTACGTTTTCAGCAATAGGAACATCTAGAAGTGAAGTTGTTGACCCATGAATAATCAAGCTCATCATATGTAACTGTTTATATGATATTTTTATTAGCAACATCAAACATGACCTACAGTTCCAAACTTATAACATTATTGTGTATCTGAAAATGAGGTACACTATGTACAGGTGGTCTTTACTTACAGGTTTCAATACAATAGAGTCGAAAAGTTGATCCCTAAATAGAGTAATGCAACAAGAGTTAATGAATAATTAAGCTCATCATATGTAACTGTTTATATGATATTTTTATTAGCAACATCAAACATGACCTATAAATCCAAACTTATAACATTATTAAGTGTGTATCTGAAAATGAGGTACATTATGTACAGGTGGTCTATATTTACACGTTTCAATAGATTAATGCAACTAGGGTTAACTGTTCTAAACTCTGTAAACTGAAAATGTAATTATTGTATGCTAGATGCTTGAAATAATGAATTTTGAAAAAAATGTATCTATTTACAGCTAAATGTTTGGTGCTGACTCTGCAGGTAAAATAGTAGGACAAAGACGACGTGGGACCCTCATCATAAAATATTCCGGGGCGTAAACACGATACCAAAATGAGCTAGTGGCAATAATAATTTCTTTTTGCATTTCACTGTCTGGTAAAATTCTTTGTACAGCTGGATTGCTGTTCTTGCTATGCAGAACAAACTCACAATAAGGTAATCCAGTAACAAGCAGTAAAGTTTGAAATTGGTAGCTGTGCATGTGCTTTGGCTTTATGGTCAGCTCTCCATTATAAAGTTTGAAGCATTGCCTTGACAAGAGTTTATTTTTGTCTGAATTTAAAGTAGGATCTGAAAATAGTTTTACAACATCGTCAACAGAGTTGGTATGCAAAAGCTTGAGACATTTGATTTCTATAATCCCAGCTGGTACATCTTGTTCATCAATAATGATACCACCTGGGCTTTCAACTAGGTGGGGAAATTGTGTAGGCTACACACCCAAAGTCCTGTTTTTATCACTCTAGCACCACGTTTTTGACAGTATGCAGCACTAGCATTAGATTATTCGTCAATACCATACAACATATCTACAGTGGTAACATATCCAGGTGACCACATATGATCATGACATAATGATAAAATCTTTGATGCAATGTTAAATTATCTCCTGTTAGCACAGCATTTCCTAATGTTACAGCCTCTTTGCATACAGAAGCAGTGATTCTTGGCCATCTCTGACAAAACCACACTCTGATCAAGTGTACCAGAAATGGAAGAAGAAGCACTTTCCTGGCAGTGTGTCTCACAATAAGATCTGAGACCATCACGAAACAGCATAACTTCTTGACTTAATATTTCTATGTCATCTTTATCAACATCAAAGTCTTTATGAGGATATTTTAGAATTGTTTCCCACATACTGATCTGTCCTGTTAACTGGCTATCACGTTGCAGACCACATACAAATGTTTTTAACATAGAATCAGCATTGCCTCTGTGTTCAGCAGGTCTTGGGTCAAAGTCAATAACTCTAGCTTTATCACCAGTTTTGCTAGATTCATAAACTGCATTGTGTAATGGTTTTTGCTTCTTTTTCCTTTTTTCCTTTTATTCCAAGAACATGGCTGAGATGTGCATGTAGCTGCTACGACACAACCAAAGTTGACTACATGATCATTTAACGTAAGTAGAATAGCAGCTACATGAGAGCAACATCCAAGAGCTCTTGCTATGCAAGTACAACTAGCAGAGATAACAGAGCCATTAGCTTTACTAATTGAAACTTCAACCTTTAGTGGAATCTCTCTCCTCATAGAGTGGTGGACATAAGCCCTTAATAAATAAAAGGTAGTAGTTTCACTGTCTTGGATATTTTCCACACAGTTACTTTTTAATAAATTTCTACCTTTTTTGAGTATGATCGTAGGTGTCATTTGCCTCATCATCATCACTTAATTCTTCTAACGGATCTCCAGATCAAGTAATGATAAACATGACCAAAGTTAAAGGAGGTAGATGTCTTTTGATGGGAAAAAAACCTAGCCAGAATCAGTGTCAACCCTGGAAGTCGAAGTTGAGACAGTTGATGCTGAAGCTGAGACGGTTGATGTTGAAACGGTTGAAGATCGTCCTGTTTGTACTAGTCTAGCCATATCATACCATTTTCCACCATCAACCTTGAGGTCAACAGGCTTGTTTATAGCTATGCAACCAAGTACACAAGTAACTAACTCCGCTTTCTTGCCTGTCCTTTTCTCGCCATGACATTCAAGCCAACATTTGAAAACAACGACAGAACAGCCTTTTGGTTCCTTCTTTAACAAAGCTCCATGTACATCACTTTCACTAAGAATAATAGCAATAGGCTACCAAGAGAATCCATTAGACTATATAATTCGAATAATATGTAAGTTTAAGATCACTAAAATCGAGGATAAAATCAATAATAAACACTATCGTTATTAGAGAAAAATCGTACTACACAGCTTGGGACAGAAAATCAATGTCTGTAAACCTTCCCAGGATTCATTGCGCGACAAAAACTATGACTTATTAGGCACGCAGCCCTATTGTATATGATATGACAAAAAGCGTAATTGTAAATACTAGGCTAAAATACATAACCTTAGGCTTCCTAGCCTGCCTTGGCAGCTTAGCCTACTCCTAGCTTACCTGCTAGTTGCTACATGTACATGGCTTATGGATAATGGCTAGCCTACATCATTTCAGAAACTAAAATATCATTATTATAAATAAATACTTTACACTTTATAGCAATGAATTATAAGATAAATTGGAAAATGTAAAACTTCTAAAATGTGAGATTGCTAAAGGATGAACATGAAGAGCATTGGCCAAGGTTTTCATTTTTATCAGTGCTATTATCTATTTTAATCTCATCAATATAGGAACAAATGCTCTGCAGTAATGTCAAAGTAAATATTTTCAATCCAAGTGACACCCTTTTGTGATATAAGAATCAAATCTCCTTTTCAAAATATGACGTCATCCGCAGCAAAAACTGCTTCGCTATGCTCGGATTCATGATTGAATGATAGAAAAGAAAACATTATGCTTTAAAAATCGAAAAAAGCTTTGATAGAAAGCATATAGAAAGCTAAAAACTAATCAGTTAACAAATGGGGCCTTAAATCAGTTATCAAATCATCTGTGACCTCAATCATCACATGAACCAGTTTTAAAAGGTTTTGAAGATTATTAGATATCAAATGAAATTAGAATAATTAAGCAATAGTGAACAGCTAAATAATAATAAATATTTAAAATCTCAAAGAAATATGAAAAATATGTCAACAATCATTTTACCCAGCAGCAGCCAGCCTAGCTGACTACCCCAAAATAAACCCCCAAATCAAGTCCTAAACATTACATATTAATAGACAAAATACCTGAAAAAAATTGTCATGCAAGCCAATGTATTTAAGGTCTAATGGTTATCACGTCTGCGTAGTAAAGTCCCTGACATAGTGTCTTCGGTTCGACTTCTGCAACTGTAATTATTCTTTTGATAATAGACAAAGATGTTCTAAATAAACACATGTGCAGGAATTATTTCAGTTTGAATCATAGTTTTCAATTTAAAAAATTGCAACTTTGAATCAAAGCATTGACATAATTGGATTGAACTGTTTTGAGATCGATAGGCCTCGGTAAATTATTTCAACACACAAAGTAAATAAAACAGTTGTATATTATTCAGAGGTTGACAAAGTAGATAACAGTATTGTGTTGTTTCATGTTTATCGCTGATATTGGATAGTAGGCTAAATACTTCGGCATGATCTTTCTTTTCCACTTTTTGACAACTGGCACCACTGTGCTTCACGCCATTACTTCGATCGAATTTATCAAACATTCTGTTCAGTATTGTTTACGCGCAATGTATGATGCGATCAACTTCCGTCTACGCGACAAGAAGATGATGAAAAAGTCAATGCTTAGTACCTAGCATCATAGAAGGTCATAGTCTAATAGACTCAAGGATACTTCGAACCATGAGTCAAAAATCAAAATGGACATCGAACGCGCAAATATTTTCACAAAAATTTCTTCCGCCCTGGACTGCAAGCCCGGCAAGGACCATAGTCGATTTCATGTATGTTACGTCGGATATATCTAGCGAAAAATGTAGCTAATTTCAAAAATTTGGCGTACAGATTCTCAAATCCTGGTATTGTTCTATAGTTTTCAACTCATTGTTGGCGAACTTGGCGTATTTTGGCGTGGCGTAAAATTTGCTTTTGTGTAGCATGAAATTGGCGTAAATATCTGGCGCTCCGAGAACAAGGATTCCATTGTGGTGCAAGGATTCCAGTTGGGAAACCGTGGGTGTTCGATAAGCCACAGGATTACGCCATCAGGTCTCCACGGATTGCAATTTCCGTCCACCTTTTATTAGGCCCTCACTGGAGCCATGATGGAATGAGGCTAGTTCTAGCCTACTCTGCAAAAATTTATGCCATTTTTGCCATGAACTTAAGTCCCTGTCTGCAGATTATAGCAATGGCGCACCCGAGATTCAACGATATTTATAAATTTACGGTCAAACGTCAACAACGTATTTGCTGTTGCGCACCCGAGATCTCGGCGAAAACTGCCCTGATCTGCAGACTTGAACTTAACATACATGCCACATACAGACTGCAAACTGCAAAGCAGAGTTTGTAATTTATGCGACTAATTTATATTTCAAAAATTATAATTTAGTTCGGCTGGAAGCACCGTTTTGTTTTGATCTTTAACCTACCTTTGAACGAATCATAATGTAGTTTCCTAAGGCGTTGATGCTGAATTGAGTTCAAATGCTTCTTTCGAGCTGAAGGTGTATCTGCAAAGCTTTTTTCACAAAAGTCACAATAGTAGCCACGGCCCATATTGAATAACAATGTTGTTTTCTGCCTGGTTTATTAGGCACGCGTTGGTCGTCAATTCAACATACTCGGATTATTTCTCTGTCTTTTCACTATCCAAATTTGGGATCCCAAATTCCCAAATTTATAACATTCTTGTAGTAGCCTCACTTTCAAATGAAATGAGCCTCGCAACTCCAGGATCTCGATGAATCTTCCTTGCTTTAGTTGCTTTATGAAGTTTGTTGTAGTTATTGAAACTCGAAAGTTTAGAGTTCAGATTATTCTCATTTTCTTATCGGTTTGGGCATGTTTAGCTCTCGTTACGTTGGTAGGCTGCGTAGAGGTCTGTGCAATGCGCAAAGATACCGTCTAAAAAGTTCTGATGGATTCTTCCATGAACCGATGGTGAGTTTGATTTCCTTTTCATTTCAAATCTCATTCTTAACAGCCTAGATTAACATAATAATTTAAATTATGAAAGCAATGCAGACAGTTAAGTAGGCTAGGTGCCTAGGATTATTTGGATACAGTAAGAATGATTCACTAAGGGGTGTTTATGTATTTTTAAGTTTTCCAACGAAAAACAAATAATAAGTTTTAAAATGTTTCAATTTCAGCTCAATTTCATTGTTTAAAATGTTTTCACTAAAATGCTAGATTTATTGCAAATAATCGTCTAAATTCAATGTTATCTGTTTGGTGAGCTTGCACCAGTCTGCAGATTATGGCAATGGCGCACCTTGAGTCAACAGTATTTAGAATTTTTACGGTCAACGTCAACAAAGTATTTCCTGCTGCTCATCCGAGATCTTGGCAAAAACTGCCCTTCTCTGCAGACTGGTGCTTGCGCAGATAAAGCGACAATCCGGACTGGCCCGCCAAACTGTGTTTATATTTAATTTCTGTCTCACTCAGGTGAGATCCCATTGCTCATCTGATGAGACCTCATCTGGATTGGCTAGCCTGGCAAGCATGTCAACGCACCGCAGTACAACAATGGAGGACAGTCGTGGATATCGATCTCACTCAAAGGTGTCGGCTCACCTTGCAGAGGCTGGCCCACCTCATGTAAACACCCTCTAAGTCTAGCCTAATTATTAAGGCTGTGAGCCAGTGATCAATATCAGCCTAGCCTGCGAGCAGATTAAAAAGTTTCTTAAAATCCTTTAAAACGATAACTTAATGAGTCTAGCCTGCATTACATACCACAATCAATTCACAAAAGGATAAGAAGTGTACAGATGTGTTAAGGTTAAGTCTATATATAGAAGCTGCAATTTATTACCACCAGCTTTATGTGTTATGACTGGATTTTACAACTTCTTACCTTCATCATCATTCATCATCATCATTTATTCAGGACCTGATAAGTTCATATAGAACTTTTTGTCACAGGACTGATTATAGAACTAAAATATATGATATACCGTAGGAAAAATTGATTTATACGCAGTAATAGCAATAAATATAATCTTAAAACAAAATTAAGAACCTCCTTCATTTCAAACGGTAGATTATTCCACTTGTTTGTGCACACCAGCATTTTGAAATGAATGGCGATGCCTTGACTTTCATATATAAATGTCATTGTGGGTGTGAGATTGTGTTCTGATGGTATGTGGTTGTTGAAACATATGAAAGCGCAGAGAAGATGGTGAGAAAAAATTTCTTGTTGTTTACTTTAAATACTTGTTTCAATTGAAATCGCCGTTCGTTTTATTGAATGGATCACTGTTTTGATTTGCAACCCAAGGTGGTGACATGAAAACTGAAATACTTTATTGAGGTGAGACAACGATAATACGACAGAATGGTGGAATCAAGTTTGGTGCACTCTCAGTGCAATGAATGTAGGCCTATTGAACTTGGGAATCACTAGTCTTTAATATTCTTTGTAACTGGGTGGATTTTTAAAACTTACAATTGAGGTGGATTTTCTACTATTGGCCCCAAAGATTTTCTTCAATATATCAATTAAAAATAATCATCTTTAAATATTTTCAAATAGCACTTTGTTGTCAAGTTGATATTCAGCTGGATTATCTTTTAGGAAAATTATAATGATTCTTAGAGTGTGAGGGTTTTTGTTTTCGAGTTGATGTGGAGTGACCCACACAGAGATTACCAGAGAAACTCAGTTCATGAACTTTAGCTAACGCAATATTCATAAATACAATTTATACAATTAAATTATACTTCATTCTTATAACTTCAATATGAAATGTTTATGTTAGGTCTTACCAAAAAAGGAAGCGAAGACAATTGTTCATTCAGGTGGTGTCATATTATCATCTGGACAGAAAGGAGATTTGTTTCTTAACAAACCAAACAATGTAAAAATGTATCAAAAGATCTTTCAGGTAAAAATCCTTCCTAAAGTTTAGGCTACTACTTTTATTTTATAGATTCGTCTCGATGAGTTCATAAACAATTTATTACCACTTTTTAGACATCAATTGCTCAATTTTTCACTGAAGAAATTAAGGAGCCAATATTTATTTTCATGTCAAAGTGCCATGCTAATCAGAATCACTTAACTTTGCTTGGTTCTTAATATACTGCTAGCAGGCTATGTTGTAAATCTATCGGGTAAATTGTTGGCCCAGTCTGCCTAGTAATGCATTTCAATTTTCATGATTTTCTAGACATTTAAACAATCTCAAGAAACAACTTTCAAGTTACTTTTTGCTTAGTTAAATATATTAGTTAGCAAAGCATTAAACCTACAGCTTTCTAGATTCTTACTTATTACTGTACTAGCAATGAGTCCCCCGTATTTCTGGCCTAATTTAGTTGATTTGGTTTTAGGTTACTGTTTCGAAATTGTTGAGAAAGTGTTTTTTAGCATTTCAAAACAGAACACTAAGCCAAAATTTTTCAGAGGTCAAAACTAACAGAAGCAAAACAGCTGATAAGTCTGATTCACAGAAGTAATTATGTAAACAATAATAAATGTTTCAATTATGTTGATGTGTTTTTGAATGGCGCAACACCCAGTGAAATTTTTTATCAAAACATGATCAAAAATTTAAATCAATGTAAAATATGCAAAATATTTATGAAAAGGTTAATCATGAGTGTGAAAAATGAGAAGCCAAAATTGCTTGGATGTAACTTGTCGCAACGCAAAGCTAAATCAAGGGAGAAAGATATGTTTTCTTCTTTCGATGCAAGAAATGGAAAGCAAAATCTTAAAATCGAAGGCCATCAAAACAAAGCTGTTGTGTTGCGCTACACAGACCGAGGAAACCGCTCTGGACATACATACATACATACTTACATATTACATTTACATGCATGCAGATACACAGACTTTGACATTTATAGGTAGGCCTATAGATTAGTGGACTTTTTAAACCTCTCTGTGTCTGATACAATCCATTGATTGTATTGTCCTAATGCTAAGTGGTTGTTCTCTCACCAGTGTTTATCAAAAGTGAGACCCATTAGGAGCAAGGTCAAAACGTTTCAAATGAAAAAGCAATCATTGATTCATTGCACATTTAACAAAGATTATATTAGAGAAGCTAATCTGACTTTCCCATTGTTTACAGAGTGGTGATTCTACTGTCCCTGTTTATTTGAGAAAAGGACGTAACGATGATATTATTTATAAGGGTTCAATGGGATTTTCTGTTGTTGCTGTGGTAATGACATTATTTGGAATCTACTCGACTGCCTTGCCTAAGAAAAATTAATTATCTTGCAACTGGAGTTTTAGAAATGATTTATTTGTACAGCTTATAATATGACATTTTGTCAACTTGAATAAAATTGATTAATCTGTTTAATATTAATATACCATGATTTGAAATGTTAAATAAAAGCAATCTTATTTGTTTACTCGGATCTTCCTATATTTTAAATACGTATTTGTTATACCAACTGTCCACTTTCAAACGTTAAAAAATAATACGCAAACAATTTATTATCCAATGACTTTGTAACATTATCACACCTGTGCAACTCTGTGTGATGTAATCAAGTATTAACTATCTTAGTTTTATTCCCACCTTCTGAAATAATAAACCTATTGTTGTATAATGTATAGATCAGACTACAATATAAATTGAATCAATTATTATAAATAAATGTTATCTCCAACAGGGAAAATCTTTACAAAATGATGATATTATTTTTGAATTTTCTATTACATTACCTAATATGGTAACAGTAAAATGCCTTGGCATAGATTTATTCATAACAAGTTTAAAAGTCAGATTAATTGTACTACCACTGGGACATGATATTGATCTATCTAATAGTAACAATGGCTGTTTCCAGTGTGTTTCAGGTTTATCAGGTGCTGTGGAAAGCACAACACTGTCTAGTTTTTCACCTTTATCTAACGGATTGAAGTTAACCTCAAACCATGTACAAAATCCATGAAATAGTCTATCTTGTTCAACATCAATACTACTAGTGCATTCAAAATCATCTAAGCATTTTATCTCAGAAATATTAATGTTGAGAACAGGAGTTGGTTTTCCTATACAGTCTGCTACATTTGCCACATAGTTATGTATGGGACGCCCAAATAATTCCTCCTGAGCTTTCTCTCGTAAACAAGAGAAATTAAATCCATAGACATTACTCCAAAACTGAATTTTTTCTTCATATATATTTTCTGCATTACATGGACAAACAAATAAGCTTGCTTCTGAAGGCCATATATCACCATTTGGTTTTAAAAATAAATCCCTTGCTTGTAATACCGTCTGTAGCATACCTTCCGCAAGTAATAGGGTTCCCATCCATTCTGAAATAATCAAATCAACTTTTTCTGGTATAACAGCATCTTCAAGTGTTGAAGGAATAACAGTGATGATATCTGAGTAACCATTTTGATCTATGACATTACGAGCATATTCTGCAGCATCACTTGCTTCCACCGCATACACTTTCTTTGGTTGACCATATTTTGCACAAAATAACGAGATCACTCCAGTCCCACAACCAACATCAAGAATAACTTTATCCTTTAAATGTTCAGCGTTTGATCGAATTGCTTCTAAATATTTTTTAGTACGTTCTTTATCACTCAGCATTTCTAAATGGATCTTAAGGTTACCATAGCTACCAAAATATTCCTCATTCTGCCAGTCTTTGTTGTTTGAAATATCACATTTGCTGTGGACATAGTTAACTGGGAAGTACCCGCAGTGACCATCGAGCTCTCCCCACCACCAGACACTGTTATCTCTACTCAAAACATTAATTGTATTTCCTTTGGAAAAAGTCAGTTGTGTTGAATCTGTCGCTGTGTAGCTAGCAAAAGCAACTACTTCATCAAGTATCGTATCGATATCATCAATTGAAATACCTTCCATACTGCTTACTAATGTATTATTTTGTTGAACAGTTCCATTCACTACATTATTGGAAATTCTAGAATTCTGTAATTCTGAGCAATGATGATATTTATCTACCTCGAACGATGGAAAGATGTCATCGTAATTTGAAAGTGATTCTTCTCCTGCTGGTGTTTCGTCTACCGTTGTCATAACTGTAAACAACCACTTGATAGTCGTATAGTGAAATGTGTGTAGTTAATTATAATTATTATATTTCTAAAGCAATTTCCAGGTAACTTACATTACAGAGATATTTCTGCTTAATTGATAAATGAAAACTTTCTTTCTTTCGTAAGCAAACAAATCCTTTCGACCTTGCCTATGGTTTTGGAATACATTTTTTGTGGATTTTGCGTCTATTATATCACAGCCTCGTATTAGGTTAGATTTATGTAAAATGGGTGTTTTTATCCGAATTTGGGATGGTTGATGTTAGGTTTGGTTGAGTGGATTGATCAGGGGTACCGTGGGTACATTTTATGACTTTTTATCGCTGCTTTTATTTTAATTAAATTCTGTTTTAACCGACTTTCAAAATTCATTTTGCATTTGGTACTTTTGTACATTTACTACAATTCAACCACGCATAAAATGAAAAGTAAAAAGTTTTTAAACTGCATTTGGTTGTAAACGTGTTTGCCTTACTAACATTTGCTGCAATAACTTATTTATTTTCCCTTTTATGCATCGTAAAATTGCAGTGAATATATACAAAAGTATCAAATGAAAAAGAATTTTGAAAGCCGGTTGAAAAAAGAATTTAATAACAAATTAAAGTAGGGATAAAAAGTCATAAAATGTACCCACCGTACCCCAGATCTAACATCAACCATTTGGATTTGGGATAATGTCCCGGATACTGTTCAAGAATGCATATAGCCTACTCTACATGCTGACTCAAAAATTCAATGGGAAAAACCTCTGATGTTAGCATTTTTGCAAGACTTACAGTAGTACTATAGTCGTACAAAAAAAGCTACGATGATAGACTATTTACGAGACGATTTTTGATGAATTTCAGTATAAATTCAGGACACAATAGCATACCATTCCAGTAAAGAACGTAAAGAACATAAAACATTAATTATGATGCATGCTGACGGAACGCTGTAGACATTCGTTCAGCTTAGTGGACATCGTTTACACAAAATAAAATAAATGTCAGAAAAACTTAAAAACTTCAACTAGCTTTATATAATATTTGGAATATAGAAAAACTGATATATTCCAATTTTACAAATTTATAACTTGCAATTTCTCATTCCTTAAAGAGGTCTTGAAAGTACCAAATTGTAACTTGAAAGTACCAAATCGTAACATATTATTATCCATAGGCTTATATACCTAATATCTCAATTATTTGAGCACTTATAACAACTTAAGGTTTGACCCTGGTCATAATTTATATAGCTTGCTTGTGTAATTTAATTAATATGTATGCTTTTTATGACCAAGTATATATCACAGTGTTTAGATATAAAACGATATATGAACATATTAAACATTATATAAAAGAGCATCAAATGCATGTCAAATTGTATATCAAATGTACAACTATGTATTTATTGGTGCTAACAAAATTGTATATGATAGCAACAAACAAAAAAATTGAAAACGTATTAAATTTCTAATTACAAAATTCTGTATGTTGAATGCTTATATAAATGGAAAATGTATCAGGCTAATACATTAACGAATTGAAAATTAATGTAGTCATGCATGCTGTACTATACAGCCTATATACAACTGTCGAAGTAGAAAAAAACTATACAAATGAAATTAAATCTAAATTAAATTAATTAGGAAACTTTACAAATACAGTTCCAGTGTTTTCATTTGGACTATATGTCAAAATATCCAAGCCTTTCTTATAGCATCGAAGATGTTTGCATAATCTTCAAAATCGTTTTTATATGTTGAAACTGCATTGGAAAATTCAATGTTTTTTCATGCAGAAATATTAATCTGGCATACTTGCATTTTCAATTATACCTTATAAACCTATATCTAAATCGTATATAATCCATCTAATTTACATCTATGTTACCTTGATTTAGGTATACAATTAGAACATAAAGATACAGTATTTAATTGATCTATTGATGCACTTAGTTTAATAATTCCCTCATAGTCATTAATTGGGGATACACATTGACATTTTAATGAAACAATTTCGTGTTTGTTACAATCTTCACGATCTAGTAAGCATTGTACCAATGATGAAACTGCATCCTCTACGAAATAATAAGATATATATTTAGCCATCAATTAAGTTATCATCCCGGAGGGGGTAATTGAGCTCCCATGTCAGCTATATGGAGACGTGCCACTTTTATTAGGGTCCATATTCCAGGTGAGAAATATTTACATTTTGTGTAGGAAAATTCAGATTCTGAAATTTTTTTCTTTTCCTTTTTTGACTTTCTAGAGAACTTTGAAGAATTTTGCACGCTGGTACACGGCTACAGACACCGTGACTTTTGATTTAAAATGGACCATCATAAAATAGTAAGAAAAGCTACAGACGTGCATGCAATCCCAAACATTAGTTTCGCTTTGCTCGTCAATGTCCAAACCAAATCATGGTCCATGGAAGCAGCATGCTTTCCGAAAGCCTATTCAGCTTATCCATCGATCACTTGCAACCAATCTGTCTCCTTTTCGCCATTACGTTTTTTAAGTCACATCAAAATCAATAAAATGCAATCAAAACTGTGCGATTTTGTCCCGATTTTGACAAAAAATTCTCCTTTTTCTAGCGACTGTTCTGCACATGTTATGCACGAGACGTACAATTTTTGTCAACGCTTGCAAAATTAATGAACCCCCTCGTCAAACTATCATAGGAATAACCATCTGGCGGGGGAAAGAAAATCCATCTCTTATTAATTAACAAGTTACAACTAATCTAGCCTAATTAAATCAATAACTCACCTAAGCTATCGTTAGACTTTGCAGTAGTGGGAAACCTGACATAAAAAAGAAAGCCGTTAGTGATATAATTTACATCCGCGATGAAATAGCTTTTGAGATACTGATGATTTAGTAGACCATGTTATATAGTTTCAAGGCCGGCTTTTATTTCAAATTGGAAAGCATCAGCTAGTAGTCCCGACAATCGTTGATCAACCACCGTCATGTAGGATTGTATAATTGTCCCAACAAATATTATCCCGAATTAAAAATCAGACTTCACGGCTAATTTTTATAACAGCATAACGGCAAACACATCAATGGTGGCACTTAACAAAGACAATGGGGCTCAAATAAATTGTCTTGTATTCAAAAACCAAAGGCAATACAGCAAAGTTCAAATTAGGAGCATTGAGAAAGTACACATTTTTATATCTAGACAAACATAAAGGTAAAGTAGTCCTCACTTGCGTTAGCCTGCGTTACAGACCGCGACTTATTCACGAAAGAATCCTATTCTTTTGTGAATGAATCGCGGTCTGTAACGCAGATTATACTCGCGTAGGTACAGTGCTCAATGATTCACATCAGAGCTTAAATAATGAATACTATGAGTTCAA
Source organism: Haliclystus octoradiatus (assembly GCA_916610825.1). NCBI lineage: Eukaryota > Metazoa > Cnidaria > Staurozoa > Stauromedusae > Haliclystidae > Haliclystus > Haliclystus octoradiatus. The sequence goes on from OU744448.1 coordinate 23,467,544, forward strand.
GAAGGAGACTATAATTCTCGCTACACTGAGTTTCACGCCATATAGGAAATCGCTCGATTAACGTGCTAAAGTACCTACCAGCTGTGTAACGTATTATTGTTGCATAGATTATCCAAAATATCTGGTGTTAATTCAGCATCCCAATCTAAATCATCCTTCAATGAATAAATAACACATTTCATTATAACGGCACGGCATGATAACTACACCCAGAGGAATTCAATATAAAGACCATATAGGACTTGCCATGTTCCAGGGCAATGGAATGCATGGGTCTCGCCTCTCACTTGCTGTGAAATTTTGCGATCCATGTTGAATAATCAAATACCCTGGGGCTCCGTAATGGGATGGGGTAAAGCAGGAAAATTGTCCCGAAAAAAGAATAGGGCCTACAATATTTTGTTGTTGGATTTTGATGAGCGAGTAATTATGAGATTATACATGTCAGTAGTTGGGAAAACAGTTCTCGATAGGAGTAAGAGAAAATTCTAACTTGCATTCAGTATTTGCAAATATTCCCAAAAATATCTATAGACATATTAGACGCAAGGGTTTAGTTAATCAAGATTTAACTGGTTATAAGTTGTTGTTTTGCAGAAGTTCTTGATTAAGTAACGTATCCTCTTTAGATGGATGAAGGATTTTTACAACAGTTTCGCACTGGGAACAAGGCAGCAAAGAAAAATACTGATCTATTTGGAAGCAAGTTTCAGAATCACTCAATGCAAAGAAAACATGTGTTGCTTACTCTGTAAAATAATAACCACAATGTATTTGTATAATGTATAAAGGGGGGACTTCCATACATCGGCTGTATGGGGACGTGCCATTAAGGGGTGTTTTCCACATTATTGTGAAATTTTACAGTGTTAATATAGAGATTTTCAAAATTTTTAGAACCTTTCCTTTGTTTTGCTCATAAAAACCTGACATTTTAGGGTATTCATTCTCATTTGCTGTGAAACTTTACGATGTTCCTCCATTTTTGAAAATGGCACACCCTTGTTCAAAAACTACCGAAGTACCTCCCCCCTCCGAGTATACGAGTGATGAAAATACTAATTGTAGATATAATTGCACTACCTTATTCGCAAGAAGAATAATAGGAATGTCAAAGTCTGTAGATATCTCAAGGGCGTCGTGTATAGCTTCAGTCCACTGTAAATTAATTATAGTATTAGCATTAACATATTAAATACCATATTATAAAATCACAAATTAGATGTAATAATAAAACGAAATGCTATGAAATCAAATTGATCAATAATAATATGAATTAAGATCTGACATGGTCATTTCAGTGATATACAACAAGCATTTACTGTATGCATCGAATCAGCTTTGTATTATAAAGACTACATGGCACATGGTTATATAGCATAGAGTAGTATTACCATAGGCTGTTACACAGATTACACAGTGGAGATTACAGACAGTAACATGGTTACCCAGGCATGGTTATCCAAAAGTGCAATATCTTGTATTACAAGTATCCGACAAAAGGTTTTTGTTGATGTTTGGCCTGTAAATCCGAAATTTAGAAATTTTCTTCTGAATTTGTTCTAGCCTTTGGGGATCTAGGATCCCACTTTTGTCGAGCTTTGTGTATTACATTAACATGGCTCTGGTTTAAACAGGATACCGCAGTTATGAACTATAGGTAATCTTCTTTAACAGTCACCATTACAGTGGATTCTTTTTTATATTTATTCCAGATTTCCCGTCTTTCAATTTGAAGTGCCATAATTCAATCATCCCTGTATATAAAGACCACCTGTCTATAGCAGCCATATACTCTAGATTATCCAAAAACAAGCGGAAATACAGAATGATGTTGCTTGGACCTAGGTGATAATAATTATCTAATAGCGTATCTAAACACATATTTCTCATATAAATTTCCATTTACTTACCAAATCAACAGATTTGAGTGTAGCATAACTGCAAATAAGAAATTCAAACAAGTAGAATTTAGTGAAATCAATCTTGAGAAAATACTTAGAAATTAGAAAGCATATCTGAACTACATATTACAGCTTTTCATCAACATTTCTTGAATAGTTGCATCGCCAGTACGTTAATCAAATATAAATGCATAATCTTTTCAAGCAATGAATTTTCAAAATATGAGAATCTAGTACCATAGAAAAATCAACCAAATATATTGATACTTTGACTATCAGATAGTTATTGAAAATACTCTAGAATTATTTACCCTGATATTCTGAACCAATAAGCGTCAAAAAATATTTAAAATGTACACCGGAACTAGTTCCAGGCTTTTCTATCTTAGTCTTAATGATAAGAGCCTGGAACTAGTTACAGTGCAATAATTCTTTTGATTCTAATTGGCTCAGAATATCGTGATGAATAGTTCTAGAGTATTTTCAATAACTATTTGATAGTCAAAGTGTCCATATGATTGGTTGATTTTTTCTATGGGGCAATAACACTACATAGATTGTAGATTTGCCATGGTCAATAAATAAAACATCCAAAATTATAATTCGAACATAGCCCCTGCGAAAAATAGTTCAGGAGTTCCGGAACAGTTCCGGAATAAGTCATAGATGTTAAATGGCCACAAATTTTCATGAACATTTCATGAACTTACCGTGAAGCTTCGTGAACAATTAATGTAAATTGGGGGCAATTTAATGTTCACGAGCTGTTTATGGACCTGCACTGTTTACGCAGGGGAGGTATTGCATTTTTGTTATATGTGGATCATGGCTGCTGGGTAAGACATGATTTGATAAAAAGTGTTTCGAAATGTGAAATGTACCATTCATTTACCTTGTGACATCAAACACTAGTAGAGCAGCATTTCTAAAAGATTCAAAACATACAATATTTACATTGTGTTTCCATAAAATATATGTACGTATTTGATTCAAATACAATCTTTATCAATATTTTAAGCTAAGCAATTTCCTCCAGCAATACCAAGTCATGCAGCCAATCTGTTAAGGAAGAAATCATCTGAAATTATTGTTAGCACATTCTCGCATAGGCTTCCAAGGTCGTTTTGGGCTTGTGTGTTGAATTAATTTGGTCAGAAACCCAATGATATCTGGTAACATCTAAACCATAAAAGCGTACAAGATATATACTAGACCCACAATTAGATGATTCAATGAAAAGCATATTTACAAATGGGAATAAATAATATCAAATTTCATATGATAACGATAAGATAGTCTATTAATTGGTAAAACAAAAAAAGGTGTCAGTGTGTAGATAGATAATAGACCTAATTAACAGTGATATATGTCTACATACGCATGTCTGTAATATGCTCTGCTGAGCTTCCTGCACATTTCCTGGCCAGCAATATCCCTGCAATGTGAAGGATGAAGATAATATTGATATAAAGACAAATACAGACGAATACGGCTAGTGAAGATAAAGAAAATGTATAATTATTTCAGGTGGGTTTCGTAAAATCAGAGAATCTCACAGTCACGTATATATTACGGGTATAATCTCATATAACAGGAACAATCTCATCTTAACTGGGTAGTGGGTATAGTAATCAATTCAGTAATACTATTCAAAAAGCATCATTTGCTTGAACGAAACCTGCGTATAAAGGCTACCTGTCTATAGTGGTCATTGTATCTAGATTTTATAATGACATGTTTTACTGTATTAAATCCTCACAAAAATCGAATAATTCATTTTCTTGTGAAAATATTAAATATAAGTTGTGAGATCTATCTTTAACACAATAAATTCCTAAGAACAATAATCCAACAATAATTTGGGAAGCAAAAGTCTGAAACTAGAAAAATAGTCAGACTTACCACAGCTGAATTGTGATGTTTGTATTTTTGTCATATTTAAGAACTTTCAAAGCAAAGTCGGCACCAACCGTGATTTTATAATAAGGGCAGAAGTAGCCTGGAAATAATAAACATGCATTTAAGTAGAACAAAAGCAAGTAAAGTTAAATATTGAGGAGAACATTGCTAAGCCTATTCAGCTCCCAGTTTTATTCAGTCAGACAAAAGATCTTGGCTTCTGCAATCCTTTAAATTAAGATTACGCTAAGAGTATCATAAATTAAGAGAATTATGCAACACTTCCCACGTCGTTCAAAAAACAAGAGAATTACTTGATAGCAGCTCATACTACAAGTAATTCTATTTAATTGAGTTGAAGAAGAAAGGTGATTTCAACCAAAAAATTACAATTTTTGATTTATCCCTGATCTACACAATGAAGTATAACCAAACTATTATAGTATTTATTTTGTAGACATTAATTACAAGAATCATGCAAATATAAGGTATATTATAACACAACATCTATTAACCGAGCTGCTAGTTTGCATTTGGCTCCCTTGTATCCACCCACAATACACAGAGAGTTACACTTCTACAGCCAGTCAGCCACTATTAAATGTAAGTATAGTAAATATTATAGTAAATATAGTAAATATTATATGATATTATTATTAAATGCTATGATAGCTTTACCTCTTGTATATTGGTTAATAAGAGATGTCTGCAAATGAAAACATATTTATAAATAACAAGAGGGAATATTAGATTAGATCTAGCAGATATATGTCATCAGATTTGTAACTAAGAAACACTGCTGATGAATATAGTTATAAATATCGTAATTATGGCTGGGATGCAACCATGTTCAAACATCCCACTGTACTACTAATACTACATTAGGTGGAACTTTTGGCATCTTATTCTATAGGGTAAATGTAGATTACCAATCTGAGGAAAAATTTACTGATCCATTGTTACCCCAGCGAAAAACAGTTCAGGAGTTCATGAACAGTTCATGAAAGTCAAATGGCCCCAAATTTCATGAACTGTTCATGAACTGTTACTAATTTTAAATCAGGAATGCGACATTTGGCTAGATTGAATAATTTTGATAGAAATCAATCATTTATGTAGGTTGGTGGGTCCGATAAAAATTGCAACCTTGAAATTGCAGTCAAACCTAATATAGCAATCACCTCTATACAGCAGCCACCTGTCTATAGTAGTCATTTTTGCAATGTCTAAAATAGCCTTTTCCAATGAATCAACTCAACCCTGTATATAAAGGCCATCTGTCTATAGTCAATGTATCTATCTCTGTCGATAGCTGGCTGTGATATACAGGTTTCACTGTAGTCACATTGCCAAAGCTAAAAGAAACATACACATCTGTATTTCTGATTCCAATCCAAATTAGAAAATTGACTGTATTTAAAGCAGTCCCCTTTGTCAGCATTTTTTAAGGATTCTGGAGATGTGAGTTTTGTAAGGAAAAAAACGGATAAAACCAATTATTTGAAATGTTATATTCAGCCAGATATACTACTGCCATCATTGACACATTTTGATTGTACTATCATAATAAAACATGTGGGTCTATCTGCCTGTATAACATCAGATTTTCTTTATATACAGGGCTCAATTAATAGAATATTAGGTTTAGTCTCACTGTAAAAATTCAATGAGTTATCAAATGGTGTACGATTCATGACCCTTTTTGTGAAAGTTTCTCACGACAGATATCGATCAATTGTTTCTAACAATGAAATTTGAAAATCAAGTTGTTGATAAATTAATTTCAATTTATCTTGCTTCAATGAGCCTGTCAGGTGTTCCTGTTGTTTAGTAAACATCCACAGAGCTAATATGTTGATTGGTTTCCACAGAAAAGGTAACATTCAAGCCGTTAATAAGCTTGTTGATTTTCATTGCAATTGAGAATTAATTTCTTTTTTGATTTCCTTCAATAATGAGGCATTGAGAACATTTCTCACCTTCCCTGCAATATACAAAGAAACAACATTTTAGCAAATCATCAATAGATGGAACCTGAATCAGTACTTTTATAATACAGGGGTCACTTCTGTATAACAGCCGCCTGTCTATTTTGGTCTATGTCTAAACATAACTTGTGTCGTATCAACCCTATATATATATATAGGCGATCTGCATATATCAGTTAAATTTCTCTACATCCCAAAGCTAGTTATTGCATACAGGTTCTAGTGTAATTAAATTTCACACATGCAGAAGAGATAGCCTACTATGTCGTGCAAAATGGCTAGCTACAGAGTCAAAAAATATTCAGCACTATCTAGACATGGTGATCTTTTAAATGAGGTTAATTTTAGACTTGTGGTGTACAGTCATTGTTGGATATTTATTGCTCTTTCGGATTCAATAATTTATGGAGGAAAAATTATTGTTAAGCACATAAATTTCAAATTGTTGGTGGACATAGTTGTGCAGTATTGAATGTGGTAACAAAAAAGTTTTGGATAAAACATCTGCTGTAAACTATTTTTAAAGCAGTTAATCCTTCTCTCAGTGGCAGAAGGCTTCAGTTCTGCAATCTGGAAATAAGATTAAACCAGTGTGATTGAACATTTGGGTTTAATGTTAATAAATTGGATCACCACAAAGATGAAACACAAGTCCTTATGTCTCAGTCTGATTAATTGATGTAATGCTAATGCAAATTTATATTGTGCAGCTGAATGAATAACAAACCATTTGAATATTAACTCAGTAACAGACAGTGACACTCAGTGATAGATTTAATCTATTGTCAAGGTCCAACAAAATGTTTGAAAAGATAAAAATGAAATGGATCAATATGAGATGCGCACATACAAGATCATTACCATATCTATATTAATAAGATTATCAGTCTTAGAGACTAAAATGTAACAAGTCGGCAAACGCAGAAAATATATGTATAGATGGTAGATTAAAGCCATAAAATTGATCAGCAGCCTTTGTGTTTGGTCTTAGAAACGGTGAATCATGCGTTATGTACTGATTCACAGCACTACTTGTGGCTTGAAAAATGTCATTCACTTTTCAACTTTGAGACTGAAGATGCGATGGTCAATTTTATGTCTTTAAGCACAAAAGACGAATAAGTTAAAAAGCATTGCATGAACACACACAAATCCACTTAAAGATGAATTCCTGAAAACCCACAACAAGGCTTTGCTGAGTTGTTCACTAATTGGCTGAAGAGATGACCAAAAATGATTTTACTATACGAAAATAATTCGTAAAAGGGGCTAGGCATTTATTTTTAAGTGTCAACCCCCGGTTTTTGCTACGTCTAAAGAATTTTCTTAAAGTTAATTAGAACAGGTCGCTCTAGCTATGCAATTTCTGCGGTGGGTCTAAACAGCAGAAGCGCGGAAGTGCGTGGAAATCATTGTTTTAAACTGGTGGCTTTTTAGAGATGCAGAATCATCACGCGCGGCGATTCTATTGTCACGCTCTGCGATAGTCTTTCTATACCTTTTAATCTTTTATTGATTAATACGATACGCTATGAGGATTTTTGCCTGCATGCTACTTTTAAGAAATTATAGCGTTTGATATTTTGATTATCATTGATTTAACATATTTGTCACTTCAGCATAGAATGATCACAAATTCACGATCAGAACCTGTAATTGGATCGAAATCATCGTTCGTCAGATCGCGTCTAATAGATAGATATCTACCGCAGCCAACATCAAGGAGTAATTAGGAGAAAACAATGAAAGTTAAAATATTGCATAAATATGATTATATGACGTTCTATAGCTTTAGTCTAAATGATGTACTTAATAATTTAACTAGGCCTACCTATTGATTTCACACAAATATTTCCTGTCCTTTCCAATTGATAGTTTGATAATCGACTTTATTTAGTCACATTATTTTAAAAATATACTTTTGAACTGACTTGAACCCACCATAAACTTGGAACTTGAACTTGAATTGAGCCTCACCTTAAAACCATTTACTTCTCTTCGATCCAAATCCATTTGATCCATTCTGATATTAAATACCAATTCAAAGAAAATGCCTTTGTTAACAATACCAATTGAAAGGGCGTATCTGTATAAAATTACTTGGCAGTTAAATATTAGTACATCATTTAGACTAAAGCTACAGAACGTCATATAATCATATTTATGCAATATTTTAACTTTCATTGTTTTCTTCTAATTACTCTTTGATTTTGGTTGCGGTAGATATCTATCTATTAGACACGATCTGACAAATGATAATTTCGATCCAAGTATAGGCTCTGATCATTCTATGCTGTAAAAGACAAATAGGCCTAAATGTTAAATCAACGATAATTGAAATATTAAACACTATAATTTCGAAAAAGTAGCATGCAAGCAACAATCCTAATAGTGTATCGTATTAATCAATAGAAATTAGAAAGTATTGAAAGACTATCGTAGATCGTGACAATAGAATCGCAGCGTGTGAAGATTCTACAATCTCTAAAAAGCCACCAGTTTAAAACAATGATTTCCGCGCTTCCGCTGTTTAGAGCCACTGCAATTTCTGGATTTGGAGGGCATCGTGTCTGGTTAGAAGGGTGCTGCTATAGTGAGCCAATTTTTCACTTACTGTAAGCAAAAGTATGGCACACTCAAAAGTGCGCTGTATAATCTAGACCTTAACATTGCTCTCTACATGTTCAGAAATATAAGACTCAATTTCTAAAACGTGTGCTATTTTCTAATGGAATGCTCACATATTTCAAACATTTTGACCTGACTTTTTTCAAATATGCATCTCCGGACACCTACTAATTACCCCCATTGTAACACTTGCCAATTGTTAACTTTCTGTGCGTTTTTCGTGGGTCCGTGAAAAGAAGGCCGTGATGGGGCAAGTTATACATGGCATGACATCATGTCTGATAAGAGCTACGAATACGATTAAGTCCTATATTAGTATATTATTGTCTTCATTTGCAGAAACAACGGTCTAAAATGTTATCAGTTGTCATTGTGTAGTTTAAGTAGACATTTTACATTGCATTTCGGAAATCAGGTGTCCAATAATGACACTATTTATCTATGTGCTATTATATTCACGAAAACAAGAGACAAATAAATATATTCTGGAAAAATCATAAAAATTCGTCTTACAGGTTATGTAGGGTTGAACAATGGGCAATGAAGGAGGTAAACATCTGCTAGCTAGCCCTTGAATGTACCCTTGACATTCCCGTGTTCAAGTAATAACTATTTGTTATCCGCAGGACAGAGCACAGCCACGCGAAAAGGCGCTGTTATTCATTCAAAAATAAACAACAAAGTTATAAAGTCACGACTCACCCACGCCACTATCACCTACAACAAGAATTTTGAAACAAAATTCACGTTGTGTGTTTTCTTCACTATCCATAATATTATATCGTAATAAAATAAAATGTCGATAGAGAAAGTTTTCAAGAACAAGGACAATATATTCTTAATCAAAATGTGTTTGTCTTGTACCTCGACGTGATTGTTTAACTTTTCCAAGCCACAATAAAAACCATAAATAACAGATATGCAACAGTGGGTGGTTAGATTTAGTAGTTAAAATATATTGAAATTAATTGAAGGAGAAAACGAATCCATATTCTGAAGCACCAATAAAAAATGCAACATTGCGGTGTGATAAATAATCACCGTAGGAGACAGCTGGTTGACATCAAGTCGAGTAGTCTATCGACAGGATCAGCTGTGTGCAAAATAATATCTGTTGAAAATCTTATTTTCAATGCCGTGAAATCAGACAATTCCATCAATGGAAGCGCAACAGAAAAGAAATTAATGTGCATATAATGATAGCTCATTGTTGTCTTTTAAATAATCCCAAAAATATTAATCTTGGATCTCAAGCGTTGTGAACTGGGCTCTGACCTAGAGGAGCATGGACTCTCCTAGACGCACCCCATCAAGAGGTCACGTGATACAAAGGTAACCTGTAATAGTGGCATAGACGTTTGATGTAAAACCTTTCACATCATGATTCATGAGCCATGAGTCTTTACAGTTTTTGCTTCCTTAGTGCCTTGACTCATCCAATAATAGTGCACTTTGCATATCATAATATTCAAGCTTTCGTTTTGATTCCTAACTGATTAGCTTCATTTGTTTTCACTGAGGTAATCGTCTATCTATATGAAAATTATTTGGCAAGCAAAGATATATATCCGAATGATTAATTCATTTCACTCCTTTTATAAGAACATATCAATAATAAAGTCATGCCAAAATAATTGAGTCGACGCTCGCAGTGTTCTCAATTTATATCTATCCTGCAAATGTCAGCCTGGGGCATGCCTTCATAATGTTTGTTACTTGTTTGTTGAAAATGTATATCAAATATTATTTACAGTATGTCGTATCTTATAAGTGAATTATATGAATATATATAGTTTATTATTTCTATCTGATGATTGCTATAAGAGCATGAAACTTAACAGTATAAGAATGTGTGGTCTCTGACTCCTTTCTATTTCTATTATTATTATTATGTGAATATATAGATGTATATATATATTAGATATTATCTAATAGCAAAAAATAGTGCTCGATATCATTTGACAGAGCTAAACATAATAAAAGGAGTCAAAGACTACACATTCATAATTGTTACTAATAGTTTCATGCTTACGCAATCATCAGACAAATAATAGTTTATTTGTCTGATGATTGCGTAAGCATGAACCTATTAGTGACAATTATGAATGTGTAGTCTTTGACTCCTTTTATTATATATATATATATATATATATATATATACAGTATAACCCGCTTATGTGCAATTCGGATAACTGAAATTCCCGCTTTTCTGCAAGCTGGCTTTGAAACTGTTTGCAACCCGTTAAACAATTTTCTGGTCACTCAAGTCCTTGGTAAACAATTTCAGATAACTGCAAATTCGGATAAATGCAATAAAAACCGTTGGCATTTTTGACTTGCACTTAATTAGCAGGTTATATATATATATATAATAAAAGGAGTCAACGACTACACATTCATAATTGTTACTAATAGTTTCATGCTTACGCAATCATTTTTGCTATTAGATAATATCTAATATATATATATGTATTATGTATATATATATATATATATATAAATATGACAAATTTATAGAATGAGTGAGGCTTTAGATAAGACAGTCACTGTTGTGTAAATAAGCTACGCATGCGCAGTAGACCATATTGGTGATAAGATAGCTGAGTCAGACAAGTCGCCACTAATCCACTATGTTAAGACCGAGTAGTTAGTTATTAAGTTAGTACATGAACCATATTTGATAATAATAAGGGTGACTTAATAGATTAATAAATTAATTTACTAAAGGCAAAACATCAATATAGAGCCCGGGGATAACACCAGCTTTGCATTGACAGGGGCCGGAGTGCCACTTTGGAATGGAAGTGAAGTACGCAAAAATTCTAACAATCCTGTAAAAATGCTATCCAAAAAGTTTCAAAATATTTTAGAAAAGTTGTTCAAATTTTTAATACTTTTTTCAAAGTTCTCTGAATCAAAATGGCAGAGCAAAAAATCCCAGAACCTGAAATTTCCTACTCAAAACAACTTTTCTCAGCTGGAATATGGACCGAGAACATGCAAATTTACATTCTTGGATAGTACAACATATGGCATTGTATCTATACCGTTCTCTTATCTCGATCGTCTCTCGCCATCAACTCTCACATGAAACTAATGCAATTACGAATACCTGATTGTGTAATATAAAGGCTACTTTTTATTTATTTCAATATCGATTGGATGCAAGATCACAATAACATCATTTTTACATATTATGTAGAATAACTAATTGAGAGGTAATTAATTTCGACATCATTATACTGAGTAGCGACATATAAATCACACGGTAATCTGCAACGGTTTCGATTTATTCCAAAATCATCGTTAGGCAAAGTAAAAGAGAGAGAACAAGTTTTACATTTAGCTTATCGCATTCCTAATAATTATGTACTATTTTTATTTATTTTCTTTTTATTTTCTTTCTTTATTTTCTTTCTTGATTTTCTTTTTTTATTTTATTTTTATATTTTATTTAATTATTTAATTTTTTAGTTTTATTTTGTTATTTAATTCTTTATTTTATTTTGTTTTTTTAATTTTTTCGAATTCCATTTTTTCATTATTTTATTGTATAAATTTATTTTTATTCCACAATTATTGGTATTTTAATTCGATTCCTATCATTTTTTGTTGAAATATACTATGAGAACGATGGACCACCATAGCTGACGGTGGAAATAAATTAGAGAAGAGACATTACAATGATTACATAATACATTTGTTTGATTCTGCAGAGTCGGACCAAGGTCGGACTAAAGACATACGTTTTAATTAATTCCGCATTTCCAAATATCTGCCGATTTCTCAGAACTCTGTTTATTCAATATTACACCTCTAACTCATCTGATTCATCTGATTCTGTTGATCAGCGACCATCGTGACGTAAACCTCTAAAATTGCACAATGTCAAACCTCTGTCAAATAGTCAAACTGCTACTGCACACGACAAGATGAACGTACGGCATCATGCTACTACTGAACTACATTCTAGATGATTCTAGACAAATACAATACTCGTTTTGTCATCCTTAAACCAATAACAACTCAGATTGATCAAATAGAAAGTTTAAAGTGAGAAATATTATTTGAACATTTCGAAACCCTTTGGTGATGCAAACTCTCCGGAACCCTGATCCCGGTTAGCAAAAGCAATGAATATTTCATCTGAAATTCAGGAAGAGAAAATATTATGAATTTGAGAAATTTCATAATTTTGTTTCGTATCAAATTATCTGATTAGAAACCGATATAAACCGCTTCTTGTCGGTCCCCTTTCTTGTTTACAAAAACTTACTACTTTCACAATAGTCTGAAAGTCAGCTTCCGGTTCGAGGGGAATGACCATGGGAATGACATATGGATTGGGGAAAACCTCAGTTTGTTTTACTTCCAGGTGGAAATATTTTTAAAGAGTTTATTTCAAAACACATCATTTCTCTGCTGATTGCTGTTTGAATCGGCAACATCTTGATTTGGTGTGCTGGTGCCTATAATTCATCATGACGCATGGAATTACATTTCTATTAATGATACTGACTGCTGTTCAGTTTCTACCACGGATTCAAAGTCAGTTGTCACCATCGGGGTAAGAAAATTGAATGTACAGCAATTGCTGGAAAGTGTTTGAAACAGCAAAATGCATACGATCATACTCATATAGCCTATATAATAAAGACTATAGTTAAACTTTTGCTTGTTTCTGAGATAGAAAAAAATATATAGCTGTTTTTTACTGCATATAGAATACATAGATAGACATATATCTGAATATACGCGACAATGATAATTGTCAAGAAACCACACGTAAATAACATTTTTATAACGGTTTAGTATGAAATTTTGCAATTCGCACTGTACCATTAGGCCATAGATCTACATGCGGCGTAAACTCCGTATAGTCTCTGCAAACAATATTTAATATTTTCTAAGTATTATTTGCTGAAGTATATGAGCTGTTTGATCAAGAATCCAGCTGAAGTAGTAGTCTGACATTTTAACACAAGGCTAGTAATTATCAAAACTGAAAAGGTCACCTTTTGAGCAAAATTGTGGCAAATCTTATGATGCGTCCATAGGCATATTCCAGCCGAGAAAAATAAGTTTTGCCTAGGAAATCATTTCAAAGTTGGAACTTTTTGGTCTTCTTTTTGACTCTCTAAATAATTTTGAATTTGAAAAACTTTGAAAAACAAAAAATTGAAGAACTTTTTTTAAAAGTGGTGGCACCCCTGTCTTTGATGAGCTGGTTCACCCATGCATCGCCTCCTCCACGGCACCCACGAGGTTTCTACGTCACTATAAGTTGACCGTGTATGCTAATTGTTCAATAATGATTATGAGTCAAATTATGAAAAATGATAACTTGAATGCTATAAAGTAAACGTTAATATTTGAGCGAGTTGAACTCATATAGTTAATCATTACGCCGATGCGCAGCAGCACCAATAATCTAGGTTATCATGCACGACGACTGTTACAATCCAAACCGATGTAGCGAAAATATATAGGGACAGCCACGCAAACCCAATTTAAGCATAAAATATTACTCCAAGCTTCGAAATAAGAATAAGAATAAAATCACATTATAAACTGGATAAAAAGTGAATATGAGAATAATTTTTTTTTAAAATATATATACAAAGAACTTTCGCGGGAACAAGATATTATTGAAAGTCTACTCTGCAAATTAAAACACATTTATTTATTTCTATTTCTATTGCAGGGCAAATGTATGCAGTAAAGATGTTTCTTTCAACGTTTATCAAGTGAAACAAAGTCAAAGGGTGGGTTATGATAACTACAGAACATGTTGTAAACGATTTCTTGGTGCTTGTACAAGCAGATGTACTCGAACAAGGTATGTCATTCATATAGTTACCATATTCAGAACTTCAAACACTTGCATACGCCGTTACTCAGTTACACCTTAGAAAGCCTCAAATAGCCAATAGGCAAAATGTTGACAATATTCTTTCAATTTTTCAGTGTAGCATATTTCTTGGATTTCCAACGTTTAAAGAAGTAAAACATATTTTCTGGAAACCATCACTCCCATGCAGTTATTTGCTTGCTTATTTATAATGATACTGATTTAACTATACATATTGTAATGCTCTTCAAGCTCTTGTACGTTAATAGTCACTCATTACGTTTGACAATCTTGTAATTCCTCTTTCATCCCATATATGCATAGTAAACCTACCTCCTGTAAGTGTTCCCCGCCTATATGTAGAACACTCTTCAGTTATTAACCAGGTGTGAGACCAGGATTTCCCCGGCAAGGCGGCTAGCTCCCCCGACAAGGGGGCTATTTATAAACAATATTCGCAAAAATGCTTGAAAATGTACCAATTATTTCCTCGATAATCAAAACGTTCTTCTCCGACGAGCGATATGGGTACACCTAACAGGAGGTTTTAGCCCGCTGCTTTCTAAGGTGCCCCTTGTTATTAACCTTGACTCGTAGACGTAGAGTAAGGTTAGTCCTGTCATGGAGGCTCTGTAATTATTGTTATACACACTTAACTGTGAATCATCCATGAATCTTCAGGACAGTGGCCAACCTCACATTATATCGAATGTATATTTACCAGCAACATATAAGTAACTTGTTCATGTTACAACATACAACTGTAACTAGGCATAGCTTTTTGTTCTATCTTCAAGATCAAAGATGGTCACTTATTACAAGAAAATCATTCAAGTTCAGTATAAGAAAAGCTATTTCTGTTGCTCTGGTTGGGCACCTACAGGAAGTTCATGCTCAAAACGTAAGTTATTCATAGATCATTAATAATTTACTTTTTTATCTTTTATATTTTACTATAAATTTTCTGCAAGTTAAGTAACATTTATTTTATTTTAATTTCTGCTTTGTTGAATAATGTTTTGTCCTACTTAAATTTATTACAGCAATCTGTCGCCCACCCTGCAAGAATGGTGACTGTGTAAAACCAAACCAATGCAAATGTCGATCTGGCTTTCAAGGGAAATATTGCGAAAGTGGTAAGTGGTCTACTACAATCTTGATATTCACTAGGCCTACAATATATGTTTGGTTTTTTCCCTCTTAACCAAACAATGGCAATAATTGACAGTGCTATTTACCACATCATAATTCTATGTAAATATAAAATACTTGTAACTAAATTATAGAAATGTTTAACTAAAATGTAGGTAGACTAAAAATATAAAAAGTACATATTTTATATTTACATATAATTATGATATTGTCATTAGCACGGTCAGTTGTTGTAACTACTTGGTGTATGTGAATTTGAAATTGTAAAATGGATTTAGATATTTTCGCAAATCCTTTTCTTTATTTTTGGAAAATCTAACAAATATTTGCCGCAAGAGAGCTGACAACCTCATTGACCAGTTAAGACCATAGACAACGAGTACGAGACTATATGAACGGGCTATGAAGTGTCTTAATCACTGTTTTAGTAGGCCTAGACATCGGCATAGTACAAACAAATCAAAATCCAAAACATTTGCTACTTGAACAAAAATGAACATGTGAAGAATTAATCAATGTCAACCAAATTTTGACAAGCATGCAATGGTATATCGAGAACATTGAACGATTGAGCAACCAATCAGAATGCAGATCATCGAATAATAATTAATTTGGTTCTATATTAAATAAATGTATAGCTTTTACTCTTATTAAAATTATGATTTATTTCAACTCAATAAATTATTTTAAAAATCATTTCAGATATTAATGAATGTACTGGTAAACCTTGCCAACAAGTATGTAAAAATTTACCAGGCACATATTCATGTGGATGCAACACTGGATATAAAAAGACATCCGCAGTACCAACACATGCAGGATGCGCAGGTAAGAGCAACGATGATGGCAATACTTGAAACGTATAGAGTACTCTCTATATTTAACCAAACAATCCAGTAGATCACATGGGACAGATTATAGGGAACTCGGTTGTTGATACATAATCGTTGAGGTCTATATATTTAGTATTATCGTTGCTACATTTTTCAATTTATTAGTCAAAGTCAACATTTGAGCAGTATAAAATTTCCAACTTTCTTATTCATTATCACATTCAAAATATACTTTTGCTTTAGTAAACAGAATTTTAATAATTTCAATAGATGGAGGTGCTTGAAAAATATTGATTAAATCTAAAAAGGTGGTGGATTTTTCCCCCTAAAAATTGGCTGGTTTTACGTATAGCATTTCACAACTGATACTACTCCAAGTTCAAATACTATAATCTAGGACTGTTTGTGTGTTGCTTTATTGAAGTGGTATGCATCTATACTTTGGTCTTTCCCTCTAAAAAGTTTTGTTGACTGAAATGCATGAGTAATTGATTGTTGATGTAAAATTTGGAGTGACTTTGAAGCCTTTGCCCCCTGGCTTAGTCTATATAGGCACCATCTAGTATTAGTATTAGTGCTGCACGTCTATAAAGGTTATTCTGAAAATTTAACAATAGTTCAGCGTAAGAAAGTGTTTTACCCTACTGTTGGCAAGCTTCCTCATAAATACCGATATTCCCATTTAAAAATGCACAGAAAATTTTGAAAGATTTTGTCTGAAATTGAAATTAAAATGGCCTGTCTGTTCTCAAAGTGGCACTGATCTATATGTTAGGGAACTTCTAAATAATAAGACGCCTGTTAATGTCTCCACTTCAATTCTTAGCTGTATGATGGAAAATTAAAGTCTGTGCCATTTCATATTGTCTATTTTCAAAATACAGGACGTAAAGGGCAAAGCAAATACTGTATGGGACGTAAACCCACATGAATGTAAATGAGCAGGGAAGAATATTTGCAAATGTAGTAAGGGTTAAGGAGATATATGCTCAGATTGATAATTTCAGATATTACAAGGTATTATTATACAAATTTAATTTATATACTAATGTGGTAATTATGATATCTTGATACAATGAAACCTGTATATAACAGCCAGCTAGGAGAGGTAGATAAATTGATCACTATAAACAGTTGTGCTTTATATAAAGGTTTGATTCAATGGAAAATACTATTTTAGACATTGCAAGAGTGACCATTATACACAGGTGGTCGCTTGATATAGGTGACCGTTATAACAGGTTTGACTGTACTACCTATTTCCCAAAGCACATACTTATGTCGTAAAATAACTCCTGTTTATATTACGTTACACTTCGAGTAATACATATCAATTCCATAGATATTTACATGTAATTGTTTCATTCTTTCCATTAGATGTCAATGAATGTAAACTAACTCCCTGCACATGCGCAACTCAAAGCTCTTCCTGTCGTGCCACATGCACAAATTCTGCTGGAAGCTTTTCCTGTACGTGTAACAATGGTTATTCCTTAGCCTCAGGAGATCGAATATGTAAAGGTAATTTTGCAAGTTTAATTTTGTTCTGTATTCTGCACATATACACTGCATAAACCAATACCGTAGCTATTGTAATTGCATTAATGCGTCAAAAACTAATACCTTAAAGTGAATAATTGTGATGGTGTCACCCTACCAAAGGCACCCATACGCTAGTCTTCTATTTGTAGACGGGAGTGACTCTTTTCATTAAGTGCAATAATTGTAAATACTCATTACCGATCCGAACCGCGACTCTGCAGATCATTTTCCACAGATTTCATGGCAGATAGGCATTGATTATCAATAAACAGCGGAACGCCGACGCTTTTCACGATGCAATTTTTTCTGAGCCATTCTCTCCGCCATCAGAAGAGTATACTACTGTTTAATGCTCAAAAAAGGGTCATGCCTTTAAATAATAATAAAGTCTGGAGTTGGCCTTCACTCGTATGAACCAAAGTTGATCATATCTGAAGTCCGGTTGCTCTCTCTAAAGTGCTTTAGCTAAATCCTCCTAAAGGCTTTCGGGCAGGAATGCCTATAGGCGCACTCCTTTATCCATTTATGATTATATTTTTGATTGTAGTTTTGTTTCATATTTATTACACATGCATATCTTCCTTTTCAGATGTTGATGAATGTGCAGTTCCTGCATTAAATGGATGTAAACAAAGATGCCTGAATAGCCTTGGTAGTTTTGCTTGTGCATGTAATTCTGGATATGTTATAGCTTCAAATAAAAAAGCTTGCAACGGTATGTGTTGCCTAATTTTGTTTCAATCCGTATTCGTATGTCTCATTGGATAAGAGCAAATATCAATTGTAAATATTCATCATTGACTGTGTTGATCTATGTGTTGCTCGACTTATGATGTAGTTGTTCCAAATACGTGCCCATTTAATCGGAGATCTATTGCACTGCAGTATAATAGCTGTTTACCACTGAAATTTAAAATATGCGACGGTTCATGTCAGAATCAACAATCGTGGCAAAATGCAACTGTTCAGTATGGCGGCAAAACGTACGAAATTATTGAACGTTTAATGTGTGTTAATAAGGAAAATGAGATATATTCTCAGAATGGAACAAATTTTATTGAATATTTGAAAAGATAATAAAATTCTACATTAGATAATAAAACGAATTCCAATATTTTTTTGAAATTTCGATTCTGACAGGAACAGTCACATATATTGGTCGTATCAATGACTATATCCATTTCTGTTTGTAAACTCCTACAGAACACTGAATAACTCCATGCTTAAAAATGTAGTACATTCCAGCATAACTATAATGATTAACCCGAATATATAGTCTGTCTTATAAATCTTAAAATATATGTTGTTTAAACATCAGATATTAATGAATGTTCAACACTGAATGGTGGCTGTGGACAAAACTGTAACAATCGACCTGGTTCATTCTCTTGTTCATGTAAAAATGGTTTCAGATTGAATGGAAATAAAAGAACTTGTGACGGTATGTTGACATGAGAGAATACTCCCGGGGAGTTAAATCCAGAAAAATTTTTAGGGTATGCTTTGTCATGAAAAATTTTTTTGGTATCCTTTAGACGCCTTTGCAATTTTTATATTTTGCAAAACAAGTTTTACAGATGTTTTTTTCAATTTCTTTTTTAGATTGTATTGTCATTTGTAAAAATATATTTGTGATATCTTTTTCATGATGTGAATTTTTTATGGTGATTCTTCCATAAACAATTCCATTTGAACAACCCCGTCGAAGCGCAATGGAAGTCACCCCCGGGAAACGTACTATATCAATATCATTGTAATTGATTCGAATGAGTTTTCTGGGCTTCCTCTCATTATTTCATAAGTATCTGCGCATCAATAAGTAAACACAAATTTATCAAAGTGTCCATAGAATAAATGCTCTGATGCCGGTTCCACAGTATCTCTTTTATTTACTTTGAATGTAAGAATGCTCAGTTTGTAAACTCTTCATCAGTTTTAATTATGGTATGAATACCCTTTTGACTGATCATAGTTTATATGGACTGATCAACCAATATATATCGTATTACCAAGGGTATTACCAAGTCTCAACCTTATTTTCAAATTAACTGATCAGTCTCCGCGGGTGACCAAAATTCAGCACATGGTCCCGTTTTCGATGCCAAGCTGCCTTTGGTCTATCTATCTATGCTATATCTTTTTATATTTAGTTACATCAAGTTACATTTACTCTGTCCAGTGACACTCGGGAGTCGGGAGGTATTGGAAGCACTCGTGTCTCTTGCCATTTCCTGTAGTAAATATGTGGTAACCCTTTTCTAAAATATAACAAATTTCACAATCAAGCTTGTTTATATTGCGGAATGTCGCTCGAATCTTGAATTAATGATTTAAAATTCAATTTAAATTCAATGTTTTCACTTACTAAAATATTATCAAATTTAACTTTCAAAACGTTATAGTCTTTCTTGAAAAAAGATAGCTTTGTTGATATTATTTCTTTAGTAATACATTGCAGTTTCCTATTCTTCTTCATCTTTGAGAATCTGAAAAAATTTTATTGACAAATTTCGACAGGAATGTTCTAAAAAATATTTACCTTGTATTTCCAAACAGACGGACCAACCAATCAAATTGTAGGATTAAGCCCCGGCTAAATGAAGCCAACATTTTTTCCAGATTTTCACAACATCGATGTTGTGAAAAATGTTGACTTCATTTGGCCACCCCAGCCAGCATTTGGCCACCCCAACCAGCATTTTCACAACATAGAGCCTAATTTTTATCAAATGCTGGCAAAATATTGGCTTCATTTGACCACCCCGGCCAGCATTTGGCCAGCATTTTCACAGCAACACGGTCGATGTTGTGAAAAGACTGGCAAAATGTTGGCTTCATTTGGCCACCTCAGCCAACAAATTTCAACAAATTTCGGAGTTTGATTTTGTTGGCTGGCACTATGAAGATGATCAAAAATATTGCCAACATTCTATTTTCCTTTTCGATGTTGCGAAAATGCTGGCTTCGTTTGGCCACCCCAGCCAACATTTTCACAACATTTGACATATCGAATTCCAAAGAATGAAAAAAACGTCTCTACTATTGGTCAATGATTACGTAGTGCTTTTAGTTAGTCACCTATTCACGTAATAACAATAGTTTGGCGCGAAAGTCTCATAGAGTCATAGAGTCGAAATATATAAATAATAGAGTTTGACATTTTCTTTAACATTTTTCGCTCTTTATTCGAAATTCTCAAGTGGTTTTAATATTTCTGCTAGGGAAGACACAGTTTTAAAATGACAAAAAAGATGCGATTCAACAGAGACTGATTAAGAAAATGTAGTGAGGTTTAATTTAAAATTGCCCACGAAGTAGAGCAAGGAGGGACAACTAAAAATAAATATATTATTGAGCTAGAATAATTTGAATAAATAAAAAATCTAAATCGAAGGACGCCGAAGATGATTTCCCCTTTCAGAAATTTCTTTCCGCCTCCGGATGTTGTGAAAATGCTGGCTTCATTCGGCCACCCCAGCCAGCCTTTTGCCAGCATTTAGCCAGCACCGGCGATTGATGATGTCAAAATGTTGGCTTCATTCGCCCTCCTAGCCAGCATTTTGTCAGCATTTTCATTACATTGATGCGAAATTTTATTAAATGATGTGAAAATGTTGGTTTCATTTGGCCGGGGCTTTACATTCGATCACGCGTCACATTTTAGATTAAAGGTTAACAACGTACTTGCCGTGTTTGTATTTAAATGTGCTACACGAGGAATGCTGGAAGACACTAGTGAAGTGTCGAACGTTTTGAAGTTTAAATTTGATCCAAGGATATTTTAGTAAGTGAAAACATTGAACCAATCAAATTGCAGGACTACGTTCGATTACGAAGTCATATTTTAGAAAATTGATTAATGACTTCTATATAGCATTTTCCATGACTCCTGTTACGTGGGCTGTTAAAAATAAGTAACCTGGCAGGGCTGAATTTTATATAAATTTAATAATCCCAGCAATTATAACGTGTCGTTTAGTAATTTGTGTGTGCAATGTTTTCAGCTAAAAAAATAATTTTTATTTCATTTTTAATCATAGATATCAACGAATGTACTGAGCTCAAACCTTGTGATAACTCAGTTGGAATATGCACGAATAATATAGGAAGCTACAAATGTTCATGTAATCAAGGATACAGCCTGCAGGCTGACGGAAAGACATGCGTTGGTAAGAGGCTTCAAAATCAGACTTAATTATAGAAAAATATCAAACAATTTCTATGCAATATGATGTCATGTTCCGATTCATGTAAAGAGGAGTTTTGCATTATGGGACATAGTGAACTATACATCCCAAAGTGTGAAATCACCGGCCGAGCTCCGGGCCGAGCTGATCAAGTCGTGATATGTGATGCATTTCTGGAGCTTTATAACGCCACTTCATGTGATCTGATAAGGGCTGTATATTATCGTTTCTTCAATCCTCAGGGCGCTGTTTAAGGTATACAACAGATGAAATCAGCCTTATAATTTTTCGCTTTCATTCGCCTCGTATGCGCATCGCTCTTGGGAATGCTGATACAATGTTGTACATAGTCCTTGTACCGCTCCTTATCTTAAAGAAAAATCAGCGTGTCACTAAACTGGCACTTTTAAACTTGTAATACACTATACTTCAGTACTATCACAATGAAACAAATGCCATGTCACATCTGCCGAAGCAAAATCTATTAACGTAATCCTCTTAATTTTACCTATTTGTTCACAGACAACGACGAATGTGCTTCGAATACTACTAATACCTGTCAGCAATTATGCACGAACAAACCTGGCTCATACGACTGCAGCTGCCGCAACGGATACCGACTAGCATCGGACAAACAGTCTTGCGATGGTATGTATAAATAGCAGTTACATGATATATAGCAAACGAGCCCATGATTTGAATTTGATAAATTTAACACCCTCGGCAACACGTGTGAGAATACATACTGTTCAGTACACTTGACAATCAAATGTCCAAAGTTGCTACTTGTAGTTTGACTTTTCCTTCCAAAGATCGGATTTATAATGCACAGCAAGCTCTTGTTTATTTATGATGCAGTCAACCATGAAAACTGTATCCATAAATTGTGAGAAACCCTTGCGAGACCAAATGCAAATGAATCGTTGCGGCTGAAATTTTTGTTTTTCAAAACGCTTCCAATTTGGTCAATGGCAACATATTGTTTAGGGTATTTCTGCAGTATGCCATCGTGTTTGCATTAATAATCATTATAGAATTGAAGCGGCGATGAGGCAAGCGTCTTTTTGTAACTCAGAGTTTCAAGCGTTGAAACTCCGAATTACGAAAAAGGCTCTCTGCCTCATCTTCGATGTTTTTCCAAAGTGCTCTGTTTTACCAAACATTCAGCACTCTCACATACATTTGTTTACCTTATATTACATTATATTAAATAATTAATATGAGTTTATTTTTAAACATAAATTATTTGTTGATGTCAGTAAGTAAGAAGTAAAGATGTTCAAGATTTTTAAATCAGCTGCAAGTACCCAATGAATGTATGGGGAATGCATAATGATGCAGATACGTCACCACATAAATCAACAGCCTATAATGCATATAATTATGTGTCTGGTTGTTTATCAGGAGAAATACCGTACCTTCTATAGTCCAATCCTCTTCAAAGCTAGAAATAGTTACTATAAATATGTGTATATTTCTGTTTGTAGATATTGATGAATGCAAAGAAGGAACATCCACGTGTGCACATCGTTGTCATAACAATGTTGGAGCTTATTCGTGTAGCTGTCGTCCTGGCTACATATTGGAGGCTGATAGACGATCGTGTAAAGGTAACATCAAATGAAATCCATGCACTGGTATGCAAGCTACAGTATACAGTAGCAACAATATATATTAATGATGTTCCATGACGAGTTGATCTTGTTGCAAAGACATTCTCTAGATATCGTCCATAATAATTAAACCGAGAGCTTCATAGTTTCATGCTTGAAAGACGACAAACTCTGATTAACTTCTCGCGTTATCTTTTCATTTGGGTCTAAATAAAGTGCACATCACACGAAAAAATTTTGTCACAGATTCGAGAAGCTGAAGCTAAATGATGAAGAGTGGTGACAATGATTTCTTAATTTGAACGCGTATAAGCAGAGATATTTAAAGCTGAATCTACCCTATTTTGATCAGTCACCTTTTCCAAACACGGAACGACAGTAAGAATAACAAGAGAGCTTACTATGAGGAAACGGAAGATTGAAAACTTTCAAAAATCGTATCTCCATTCACGTGGAATTAAAAGTTTCTAACGCCCAAGCAAGCTATGCCTACACCTTTGGACACAATTTCTGCTTAAAACAAGCTCATTTACCCGAGAAACACAGGATACAAGGACATTTAGTAGTTGAAATAGCGTTTTTCTGTAGAAAAAGGCTCAAATACCTGACAGACACTTGTCACAAATTGAGGTAATGCGTACCTAAACAGCGGGTGCGCAGTCCAAACCGCAAGCCGCGGAGGATGATTGACTCATTTTTAACAGAAAAGGTAAATCCAACAACTAAAACCCTTGTATTTCTTAATAAATTATATTTATTTCAAGCAGAAAAGGTGTCCCAGAGGTGTGGGCATAGCTGACTTGAACGTTAGAAGCCTTTGACTACGAGCGATAGGAGATACGATTTTTTATAATTCTGACTTCACTTTTTTCTGTAGTAAGCCTTCTTGTCATTCCGACTGTCATTCCGAGTTTGGAAATAGTGAATGATCGTAAATAGGGTATATTAAACATTAAATATCTCCGTTTATACGCGTTCAAACTAAGAACTCATTGTCACCATTCTTCATCATTTAGCTTCAGCTACCCGAATCTGTATTAATTTTTTTTGTGTCATGTGCACTTATAAGGGCTCAATCCATAATTTGTAGCCAGTACGTAATGTGCTTTTATTCTCTCCCTCTGATAGAAGATGGCATAAAATAAAGGCTGGATTGACCATCGAAATAATTTGAACCTCGTACAATTCGATCGGAGCCCTGATACATACCCGCTTCTATATGCAGTCCAAACATACAGAAAACAATGATGCATTTTAATGATACGAATGTTTTTTGAATGTCACTTCTATAGATTAGAATCTACATTTGAAATTGTCTACATGAAATTTTATAGATAATAACATATATATATATATATTGCTTTTAGCCTTACCTTGCGTTGATATTAAAGCTGCTACTTTTGGTCAAATCAAATGCTCTGGGCTAGTGACAGATGAAATATGTGATTTTCAATGCAACCATGGCTACAATCTCTTTGGTTCTGCCAATCGGACATGTCTTGCATCAACATCATGGTCAGGGGAACAAACGCAATGCAAACGTGAGGACCAGGAAAACATATGTTATTTTTGTAAAGGCTGCATCTATAGTTAGTGTCCTTTATTCAAGCTTAATTTTCCATTTGAATAGCGCATTACATTCTGGTCATTTGAATAATTGGAATGAAGCTATAGAGCATGTTTTATCCTTGCGAACTACCAAGCTTTCCCGGCAAGCTTTAATACTTCATATGTCATATGAAGCTTAGCATCAATATAATTTTCATATCGTAGCTGCTGTATACATTCTCTTGCAGAATGCTGGTGCTCATTCGTATTCGTATACATCGATCAATGTTCCACCTATATCAGTAATCTCTCTCCGAGTTTTTCTTATTTCATATTTCGTATTGTCTTATTTTCCAAGGGAAAACTGAGGGATGAAATCTGCACATATTTTCACGTGAGATAAATACTGTTTATTTCCCTGGAGAACAATAGATTAGAGGGAGTTTAGTGACCCCAGTGTGAGACAAAATGACCCAATTGGAGACTTTTATTCATATAAAAACAAAGTTTCGATAGGTTCATGCAATAATTTTTAAGTTAAATTTTTACAGCTTTTATATATAAGTTTATTTAATGCAATAAGGATAAATTTAAATACAAAGGATAATAATATCATAATAAAAATGAAAGTAGAATAAAATTGACAAGAAGTATTTGATTTCAAACAAGGTTTCTTTAAACTATCGAAATTTTTTAACATTTAAGAGAATAACCTTTTTGAGCGATCCCTTACCAGAAGAAGTTCAGATTGGTTGTTAGAGTCATTAACTTGAATTTGAAAAACATTTTATTTTAAGTTGAATAGTTTGTTTGATTACAATCATTGAATAAATTTCTATTTTCTAATAGCAAAATCATGTCCAGACATCATCCCACCTGAACATGGTTCGGTTGTACTCCCTTGTATCGAAGAATTCGCATCAAATTGTTTGTTCAAATGCAATAGCGGTTACTACTTATCTGGAAATCGTATTGTCAATTGTGTTATGCCAACATCTCAAACAATATGGACAGGAAGCAACGTTACATGCAAAGGTATGTACAAATAGGATACTTTGTAAACAAGTATATAATAAAACTTAAACTGTAACGTAAATATTGAGATTTTAGCTGATCCAATCATAGGGTTTTATCATGATTGCGTGATCATTAGTAAGATGACTTCCCTTGTTATATTTTGAATCAGGAAGCAAGCACGTGGCAGTTCAATTGGTCCATGATCAATCAAATTATATTAAATTGATTTTAGTATGACTTTTAATCTTTAATACTCCATTCTAATGGTTATTCTTGTGGATTTGGAAGCATAATGATTACAATGTAGAATTTTATAAAATTCGCAGATTTTGTTACCGAATGTGATCAGCCAATATATCATTCTTAACATTCAACAAACACACGGGAAAGATACATCTCCACCAGTTCCAAGGGTGAAGGTTTGGATTGATGATCAATTTCCTACAAATCTGTTCAAAATTTTCCTGATATAGAAATTTATTAAAAGCCAAAATGACATGGAATGCTCTTCATTCTTAATCTAATGTTTTTATATCAGCAATTCACTATACCCTCCGTGGAAATGTGCCAGCTACTTCATTAGACCAATTATTTAAAAATATTTAATAAATTTTCAATTTGGAATATGTATTAAAAATTTCAAATCTATCTGTGCAATTTTAAAAAAGTTAAAATTTATGAAAATATTTATAGATGTGACGAGACTCGACAGGTCGAAATTACTTTTCTGAGCTGATCCTTGTTGCTTGTCCGAGGTGGCTCGTTATCCCTGCTCTTTTCTACTTATGAATATCTCATGCATGAAACTTGATCTATAATAATGGCAATAATTTAATAGTTGCTTATGACATTAATTAAATACTTTGAACTTGGTAACACAGATACATGATCATCTGTAATTGTTTTATTGCGTACATGTCATAGTATGCTTTTGTTTCATTATTGTTATTCACTGCATGGAATTTAAATGGATATCTTTTTCGTTTCAGCAAACACTGCTTGTAATCCTAATCCTTGCCTGCATGGTGGTTCTTGTCAAGAGAGTGCTTCTTCAACAAAAAACAATGCCAATGGATTCGCTTGTAACTGTGAAGCAACCCTTTACAAAGGGGAACGATGTCACATCGGTATTCTGGAGACACCAACATTGCCATTATTGGAAGTAGATACATTTTCAGTAGAGTTAATACTCAGAGCACGACCTGATAACTATGTTATGATTTCTTTTGCATCTGATGACAACACAATTACATTCGATCCTTTAACTGTAACAATTAGACATCCTGACAATGAGGCAGTATTTAAAGTTAAAACAAAAAAAGCTGGATCATCAAATATTAAGTACATCTTGACTGGATTAGATGCTAGCTCCTTCGAAGCACCATCATCTGACGTTTTATATTCACGAGTTTTGCGCCCGAATACAAAACCTGTGATGATTGATACAGATTTTCTATCTTCTGCTTGTAAGACTCGCTACGCTGGTCGATGTGCTGGACCAAGCAGTGGACCTTTGGATTTCATATCAACGTGCTCATGGAATCCTGACACAGCTGGATTCGTCGCAGTACGATCTAATTCACAGCGGTTGCCTTTGTCAGTGACTGGCCTGAGATCATCGACAGCTGATGCAATATACAACCGAGAAATTGTCGATCCAATCCGTGAAACGCTTGAGTATCTCAAAAGTAGCAGAGTTCCCTTGTGTCCTAAATCATCTTCTTGCAAAGGCCAACAAATGAATATGGATTCAATAGATTACATTACATCTGGTAACTTGTTTATGCGAACATACTTTGATCTATTTAATTCAAAAATGCCCAAAGGTGTCCAGCTCTCTTCGACTCTATCCTCAAATAGCTTTAATGCTGAAAATTTGAAGGCTGTTTATGGTATAGGCAGTCAATTGAATGATAGAAAACTTTGTCCTGCCATTAATTTCTATCCTGGCAATATGTATGGCCTTTACAGACCAAAAACTGACGCCAATTTAAATATTCTCTCGTCAAGTACACATATCGATAGTAACGACGCCTTCTGTGTCGCAATTGATGCATGTGGATACAGTGCTTCATTAGAGATGCCTGCAGAAAGAACATTAAGCATCAGCAATGATCTAATTGATTTAGGATTAACTGGTGTAGATTTAAATATCAAAGCATTTACTGTGCACCAATCAGGACCAAAACATTGCTTATCGATTGAACATCCACATACTTCTGAAACCTGCCTTCATGCAAACGTCATTATGAAAGGATCATTAAGCATTAAAAAATCATCTGAAGTCATGTTCGAAGGGGATATTATGGCTGAAGGCAAAGATATTGATAAGGTTAGTACTGATGAAAGTAAATTTGTAAGTTCATTATAGGTTCAGAAATTGTTTAAGATTTTTGATTTACACCTAAAAGTTTCGAATTGTCACCTCCTTTTAAAAATTTGTTCAAAAACTGTCTAGTCAGAAAAGCTTCTGAAAAAATAGTTATGATAAGTACACGATGAGTACAATAATTTCATTTCATAGTGAAATTATCTTTTTATAAACTACAGTATACCTATAAATTTGAATGTCTTGGTGTACGTGTGTTTGTGGAGGTTTTCCGCGATTTTCTCAGCAATTTGAAAACCGAATGAATCAAATAACATATCATCTGAATCTGATAGATAATTGCAGATAGTCGTACATAACGGGCTTTGTTTATTCTAATTTTCCCTTTGCTTTGTGCATTGAAAGATAATTTCAGTTCAAGCACAGGTTTTGTTTTGCTTTTTGGAATCGCCGTGCTACGACATGCTTCGTTGCATCGCCTTTTTATTGTTGGAAATCGAAATTCACATGTTTTCCAATTTCATTTAAGAAATTTTCCTCATTAGTTTCCCCATAATTATTTGTTTGTCTTCACAACCAAACAACATCAAAGTACTTCCTATTCAGTCAAAATTAGCCCAACATAACGTTGAAGTCAGCAAGGGATTCATTTTTATGATATATCTATTCGCACAGGTGACGTGTATAACCATAATGCTCTATTAGGCGTATTAGACATTAGATAATTCTGTTATTGTTTCGTGTTTTTGATAAAAAAATACTTCAATGATTATGAATACATAGAAAGAATCTAACTAAAGTCCTAGCTATTCATGCGGAGAAGGCGTATAACTTGAAGTTAAAAATTCATTTTTTAAGCTGTAATCAATTGATCATGTATAGTGCATACCCATACTAACAACCATACATAGATTGTGTTTGTTTTAATTAATCATAAAATTTCAAATAGGCTCTTCTTCGGAAATTTGATGATGAAGTTCGAATATTATTGCGTGGGAAATTGTCAATTCGAATAAACATGGCAATGTTTGGTGGTGTCCTTACTTTTCAAGGAAGTGATAAAGTGGGTGAAAGTCTCATTCAATTTGGAGGTAAGAGAACAGTAATATTTCAATGCTTCATTTATGCTACAAAATTGGAACGCTTGAAAGTAGGTTATCTCTCAGCTCATGTGTTTTAAAGAGATCACAGTATCAACGTGCCTTTACGTAAGTAGCCCAACTAAACTATACCAAGGAGCTGTATTTTACATACATATATACATTGATAAATCAGACGAAAAATGGATTGTTTGGTGACATCACTAAAATTCTTGTCAAAAATATGTCTCTGTTAACCTCATCTACAACGTTTATCAAGCTCGGAAACAATAACAGTTTGCGAAATAGGAAAATGTTAAATTTTTCATTTCCTAGGAGCATTCATATTTCCAAGATATTATGATAGAACCAAGATAATCTAACTCAGATTTGGGTTTGAAAGAGTTTTAAACAGACCATAATATTATCTTACCTTTGTGTAAATCAACCAAATAAATTGTATTTAACATCCTCAAGCATTGAATAATTCAAATTTAAAAATGACGTTTTTGTCCGACATCAATAACATCCTCAAAAGTCTATCTTTGTTGACCCAATATCGATCATTTCCAAACATTTTGATCTGTTTTGCCACGGCAAAATCACTGAGAATTGGCCTAAAAAGCTATTTTAAGATCATCTCGTTTCGATGCGAAAAAATTACCGGGGTTCAGATTATCAAACAAGCAAATTTACTTTCTTGTGAAAAGTAAAACATTTATTAAACATTGCTGATATTCAATATGTTTGAAATGTCGCGCGTGGTAAAAAATCAAACAGAACCGGGTTTCATGATTTCATCTGAACCGCGCGAAAAAATGTTTTACTTTTCACAAGAAAGTAAATTTGCTTGTTTGATAATCTGAACCCCGGTAATTTTTTCGCATCGAAACGAGATGATCTTAAAATAGCTTTTGAGGCCAATTCTCAGTGATTTTGCCGTGGCAAAACAGATCAAAATGTTTGGAAATGAGCGATATTGGGTCAACAAA
Source organism: Haliclystus octoradiatus (assembly GCA_916610825.1). Lineage (NCBI taxonomy): Eukaryota > Metazoa > Cnidaria > Staurozoa > Stauromedusae > Haliclystidae > Haliclystus > Haliclystus octoradiatus. The sequence continues at coordinate 23,498,106 of OU744448.1, forward strand.
GATAGACTTTTGAGGATGTTATTGAAGTCGGACAAAAACGTCGTATTTAAATTTGAATTATTCAATGCTTGAGGATGTTAAATACAATTTATTTGGTTGATTTACACAAAGGTAAGATAATATTATGGTCTGTTTAATACTCTTTAAAACCCAAATCTGAGTTAGACTATCTTGGTTCTATTATAATATCTTGATATCTCCTATATGGGATTGCTGACGTTCAGAAATACAGAATTAGAAAATAAAATTTTTCGATTTTTAGCGTCCCCCTGTAGTTGCAAAAGTGCCGCAATACAAAAGTTTTGTTTTTATCGATATAGCGAGAATATAAGACTAATTATGCAAAAAGAACTAAGTGGATTGATGCAGCATTATCTCTCCGATAAGATCATAAACATTTGATATGTTGACTTTGCACCGTTTTTGTAAACACTTCGGGATTAGTCTTGCAGTGCCAAAAATATCGAACCTCAATTAAAATTGAGGCTAAACACATCGAATACAATCGCAGATGTTAGCCATACACATAATCAAGATATTATAATAGAACCAAGATAGTCTACTTCAGATTTGTGTTTGACAGAGTTTTAAACAGGCCATAATATTATCTCACCTTTGTGAAAATCAATAAAATCAAATGTATTTAACATCCTCAAGTATTGAATAATTCAAATTTAAAAACAATATCTTCGTCCGACATCAATAACATCCTCAAAAGTCTATCTTTGTTGACCCAATATCGATCATCTCCAAACATTTCAATCCCTTTTGACACGGAAGAATCACTGAGAATTATTGGCATCAAAAGCTATTTTAAGATCATTTCGTTTCGAATTTCCGGGATTCAGATTATCAAACAAACAAACTTAGTTTCTTGTGAAAAGCTAAACATTCATTAAACATTGTTGATATTCAATATGTTTTGAAATGTCGCGCGTGGCAAAAAAGATGTTATTGATGTCGGACGAAGATGTTGTTTTTAAATTTGAATTGCTCAATACTTGAGGATGTTAAATACATTTTTTTTGGTGATTTTCACAAAGGTAAGATAATATTATGGTCTGTTTTAAACTCTTCAAAACACAAATCTGAGTTAGACTATCTTGGTTCAATTATAATATCTTGACAGAATGAAGCTTATTTCACAACATTCAAATATCGTCAATAGGTAGGTTTTAATAATTCTACATTTTGACAGTAACTAAAAGTTTGTTTACACTCTTAGGCTTACCATCAACATGTCCCTTCTGCCTAAACCGTGGTATTCACACCACAATGAAGGACAGTCGAGCTAAGTTCATATATTCAAGTTCAGCAGTGAGGTTCATTCCCTCTTCTTCCCGAATGCAAATTTCTCTACCGTACGACATTACTGGTGGGTCAATTTCCAATGTGTCTAACAGTGCTTCACTGCTATTGCGTATACGCTCTCTCGAAAATGTTGAAAAATTGATCATTGGATTGAAAGCAAATTTACCTTTGGCATATGCCGAAGATCATCGAATTTTGTCAGCATTCGCGAAATTGTTAGATGAGAAAATTTCTAAAGTCAAAACAGCATTATCAATACCTATCCCAATTTACACAGACATTTATGAAAAGCTTATCGAATTGAAATCATCAGCATTGGATGTCCTTACAAGTGTTAAATACTTTTCATCAAGGCTTGGCTCGTATCCTCAAGCAAGGGCTATTAAAGGTAAACTGAATTTCCTACAAAAACGATTGGAGCAAGTATCTCAATTTATCGTCCAGCCATCAACCTCAAAGCTTCAAGATAACTCTAATGGAGCTGTTCTTTCTTACTCCGGATCAGTGTGTTTTCATCAGCTATGCATCAAAAATTCAGATGTCACTATCTATGATGTTGAAAAAGCGGTTGATAAATCTTGTGGGTCTTGTCAGAATCGTGATAGAGCAGATATCAAATCATCAAAATTAACGGTTTTGATTAAGCCGAAAGGAAAGCTAATGCTTAACGAAGAATTAACTGTGGATGAGACAACTCGCATAACTCTAACAATTGATAAAACAACTCCTACCTTTAACTTGAATTTTGAATCAACTGTTCAATTTTTTGGCCAATCATACAAAGCCAATATCAATCTAAATGAACAATTTATCTCGTTGGAAGCAGCAGGCGTAAGACTTGGTAACTTACTATTTACAGCAAAGAATAAAATTAAAGTCTCTGAAGCTAACTGGAAAGATTTAGTGAGAAACATTGATGGTATTGAAAGTAGTAACTCTGAAGCAGTCAAGACACTCACTAAAAATGCTCAAGACTGGTTCAAAGCGACTGGTGGAAAAACTAGATCTCGTCTTGCCACTACAATGGCAAGGGTTCTGAAAAAATCAGATGACGTTGTGATAAAAAGTGATACCGTAGATGAGAAACGTCAACGTCTCTTACAGTCTACATCCTCATTGCGTGCAGCAACAAATGATTATCGTCGCCAGTTAATGTCTCTTAATGTCTCGCAGACAACACTGCAGTCATATGTTACATCAGTTTCTGATACTTTTATCAAAAAGTCTCTTGATATTGTATGCCTATTGAAAATATGTCCAAAAAGATGTGTTAGCATGCCCGAGTGTAAAGTATGTCAAGACCCAATTAAAGCTGATGTTGATACTCTAAAATGTACACCTGTTGTTGAGAAAATCAGGACTAGTCAATTGGGAACGTATACTTCATCATGTGCATTGACAAAGTATGTTTTTATTCCTGTCTACACTGGTTCATGCCCTGAAGACCCAGGAATGGCAGCACAAAGAGATGCTCAATTGCAACGGAATCTTGTTGCAACTGGATCAGCCGTTGGAGCAGCTGTTGGATCAATAATTCCTGTGTTAGGGACAGCACTTGGCTCTGTTATTGGCGCAATTGTAGGTTTTATTGGAAGTCTTTTTTCCTCATGCGATAAATCCTATGAAGTCTATACGAAAACATTTGTTGTGCAAGAACCATGCACGTTGACTAAAGTTGATATTGTTACCATTGAGAGGACTGTCTCTGAATGCTTCAATGTAAAGAAAAAAGTCCTAACGGGTTACTCTAGCCCAAAACGATGTAATTGTAAAACAAACCCTTGTGTTGCTAAAGTCACTGAGCCAGCATGTGTCATTGAAAATACAGCATGTCAGAAGCAACGAGCTATATTCCTAAAAGGTTGGTCCAAGGTTCCTAAAGCATATAAGGAAACCTTTGACAAAGTTCAGCAATTAAAAGACAACGTCAAAGCTTCCAGAGTAGCTATGGTCCAATGGGAGAGTCAAAAGAAGTTTGATAAAAAATCCCTCGAGTTAGCCATAATTGCACTGAAGACAAAAGCTCAAGAGTCCAAGTTAGCAAATGACACTTATACAAATCTTATTTCATACATCCCATTACAGCGATGTGTCTTGTCACATTTCAAAACATCCGAAGACATCAAAACACATCTGACAATTATGGAACTTGTATTCAAAACATCCCTGCCAGTTGCAGATGGAGTTTCAATGCAAGCTGAAGTGAAAAACAAAGTCACTGGAAATAGTGTATCGATTCCACTGAGAATGGATTTACAAGACATAGAGCTATCGTTGATTGGATTTGGAAAGGAAATAATTTCAAATGTATTATGTTCTTCATCTCGAAACCGCCGGTCTTTGGAGGGCAAAACTAATGCTGAAACGATATTTACCTCTTGGTATATCGATGAAGGTTTAAATACTACAGTTGTACAACAAAGCTGTGTTACATTGAAGAAAGTAGAAAGCTTCTTGAAAGGTCTTGGCACGGAGTTAGATGAGTTAGCAACACAAGCTAACATGTTTGCGGATATGATTGAGAAATCACAAAACTCTTTACCATTCAAAGCATCTTCATATAGTACTACAGAAAACAATGCTACAATACTAAATGCTGAATCTTCTTTGATGAACTCAGTGATATCATCCATGTCAAACCTAGTAAATGAAAGCAAGCCATCAACTGTTATATCGGAATGGCTTCAGAACGCAGAAATATATACAGTTGCTAATAATTATACATTCTGTCTTGATCTTCAAGATTGCATTGAGGTTGCATTTGATTCGTTGAGAAATTTACCTTCAATATTAAATGTAGACCGTGGTACGTATTTAACACATGTAAATGAAACCGAATCAAAAATTCTCAGCTTGTTTACACCAGAAAGCTTTACAACCTTCAATCAAATATCTTCAGATATTAACAGCTTCCAGTCATCGCTTAACACAACAATGCAACAAAGTCTTCATTGCTCTAAGCCACCAAAGGTTTCCATTGATAAAACCGAAAATATGACACTGGTAGCTGGTAAAGCATTGGATCTAGATTGTAAGGTTATTTCTGATTTGCCAAGCGTTGTTTACCGTTGGAAACTTCATGGAAAAGTAATTTTAGTATCAAATTCAAGCCAACTGAATATAAAAACTACTGAACAATCTGATGGAGTGTACAGTTGTGAAGCAAGAACGGTTATTGGTTGGGGTGAATCTAATGGTACCAATGTTATTGTCTCTGCTCCTGCTAAAATTATTTCTTCACCGAAATCCATTCAGTTTGTTCTACCAACGGAGCCCGATATTGATCCTACATTTGTATGCAACGTTTCTGGAAAACCAGAGCCAAGAATTTCATGGTATTTCATTCCGTATGATTATAAGAAAAAGGAAGCTACTTTATTGATGGGTCAAACATCCAAAGTATTAATCTTGAAGAATGCGACCAACTCAGATGCTGGTATCTATTACTGTATTGCAAGAAACGAATATAAAAAAATTCGAAGCAGAAACGCTAAGCTCGATGTACTTGGTAGTGAAATAGCGACACAAAATCTTAAATTCTGTTTTAATGTAACTGCGAATGATTCACTCACTGAGGAACGCTTTAGTAACATTCCTGGTCATATTCGAATGGATTCTGAGCAACAGATAGACTTAACTTATGTTCGTAGTGACAAGATCTCTGGTACAATTTGTTTCACTGTTCAAACCACGCCACAAATTCCTCGAAATGCAACTCGCAGTACCTTGGTCAGCTTAGCTGCAAAAGCGAGGCAGAATGTTGCTAATTCCGTTGCTGTTGTAATCCGTGAGATTGTTTTGAATGGCTCCTCTTTGATGACAAATGATGGAAAATTCGTTCGTGTTGACAATGAATCATTCGCCTATGACTTTAACGGTGGAGAATGTCCTCGTGGTAAAACTCTGCAAAAGAATGGATTCATTTGTGGTTAGTATTTCTTTTTGTTTATTTAACGAAATTAATAGTTTTTCTATATTGCCTGCTATTTGTTCATATTGAAATTGTTGATGCTGGAACCTAAATAATCACAATAATAAATTCAGCATGTTTTCTGAATTGCTCCTTGGAAACTGCATTGTATCATCAATACTGCACCTAATTTTAATTAATTCATAACACAGTATCAAATTTAGGCATCTATTTGTTGGAAAATTTAAATTTAATGAAATTTTACAGGATCCAATTTCCATTGAACGTGTATGAGTATTGAGTAAGAAATCTAACATCCAAACCCTTTGTGTTTCAGTTGACTGCCCTGTTGGCACATATGAGATAAATGGTATTTGCACGCTATGTCCGTCCTCATCATTCCAATCAACAACTGGTCAAACAAAATGCATAAGTTGTGGTGCAAATGAAGTTACAGAAAGAATCGGGTCATACAACTACATGCAATGCATACATTACAGTAAGTTACTTTTAATCAGCTTATTTTAAAGCTTTTCTTGTCACAAGAAGCTGTGAAAATGTTGCCGCAAAAGTATGCTCGCTGTGATAATTATACGTTACTTGTTTCCCATTAAACTGATCGGTATCTGTAGCATTTTTTCAAGCAGCGTAGAAAAATTGTTCGAATCCATGCTGATGTAAGTTCAATGGATCTGAAGGAGAAATATCAATGAATGCAGCCCTAAACCGGGGCCTCTACAAGATATTACCTTTCCCTGACCTCAAATCATATGACCATTGGAGATACTGTACAATAGTAAGAGTACAAAGTTATCTCTAAATCTTTGTATGATATATTGTAAGGTATTCTGTTTCTGTTTAGATAAATATTGTTCTGGACGTCGTGATGGTCAATACAAAATATTAGGACATTGTGATAAATTATTTTCCTGCTCTGGCGGTTATACCTACGTAATGCGTTGTCCAGGTGGATTATTATATAACGAATTAACCAATCAATGCGATTGGAGATGGAAAGTTTATTGTCCTAAATAGATGACTAATTTATGCAATAATCTTTATAGATTCTGCGATATCACTAGTATGATAACATTCCTAATATATTTCTGCTTATCTTCGTAATATATATAGTCAAATATTTAACAAGGAATTACACATAAATTATATAGAAATTCAATAAAAATTTGAATTTTTTAACTTAATAATACAAATTTTACCTATTTTTGTGCTCAATTACTTTGTAATTTTGCATTATTTAACTTATTTCAGTAAAATTCTAGGTTTAGAGTTTACAGCTGTTGTTCAAATCGGACCAGTCATGTGTGTTCTGTATAACTCTATATATTGTAATCAATTCAACTACTGTAGGCATTATCTTTATGTTAACTTTACGAGGAAAGCAGATATCATAAGTGAAAAAGTGTGTAAGAAAGCTCATTTTCATAAGGCCCAAGGAATTGTATCGATATCATTGATCGAAATGAGTGATTTTTTAGATGAAATTCAGGAAACTAGAAGCGGCAGAGTTCAAGGCGTAAAATTAATCGTCACGCCTTGCGCTCTCAAAGTTGAAAAGTGAATGCCATTTTTCAATATACAAGTAGTTGGTGTAGTGAATATGTGCATCACACAACATATCCGATGACAGAGCGCAAAGGCTGCCGGTCAATGTTATGCGTTTAAATTGCTAATATATCTACTAGCTGACATTTAGCATTATTGGCACACTCATTGCAGCAAACATCTGTTATTTCACTAAGTAATTTTCTATCCGACTACCTTCTAATCAAGGTAACCGATCAGCGTTTCACGATAAGGACCTTGTACTAGCTCTATTGTGTCTAGGTAAGACCAAGATAATATAATGAGAACTGAGATAGCGCAATTCAAATTTGCATTGTCAAGAGATTTAAAATGATATTATCCTACCTTCAACTTGAAGAATCCAACTAAAGTGTAATTAACATCTTCAATAATTGAGTAACTAAAATCTAAAAACAGTTTCTCCGACCGATATCTTTCTAACATCCTCAATAATGTGTTTTTGTTGACCTCAGCTGCGATGTGATCACAAAAACGTATCACTGTGAAGTTGCTCCACAAAATATGGAAAATAAGGGGTTTTCGGTATTTTGGATATTTTCGTTTTGTTGGGGTATAGATCAAACAAACGTAAAAGTGTATATCCTGGATATTGGGTGATTGCTTTACATTATATAGAAATTCAATAAAATTTGAATTTTTTAACTTAATAATACAAATTTTACCTATTTTTGTGCTCAATTACTTTGTAATTTTGCATTATTTAACTTATTTCAGTAAAGTTCTAGGTTTAGAGTTTACAGCTGTTGTTCAAATCAGACCAGTCATATGTGTTCTGTATAACTCTATATACTGTAATCAATTCAACTACTGTAGGCATCATCTTTATGTTAACTTTACGAGGAAAGCAGATATCATAAATGATCATGAATAAGTGTGTAAGAAAGCTCATTTTCAAAAGGCCCTAGGAATTGTATCGATATCATTGATCAAAATGAGGGGTTTCGGTATTTTGGATATTTTCGTTTTGTTGGGGTATAGATCAAACAAACGTAAAAGTGTATATCCTGGATATTAGGTGATTGCTTCGTTAGATAGAGGAAAAGTTTCTATCAGTACATGTTCTTCTTGTATTTTTATTTTGCGCAAGCATTTCCCCCTCAAAAATGCAATCAAAGTTACGATTTTGTGTCTCACTCTTTTTCCTCGAACAGGAACCCACTTATTTTCCACAAGAGGGTTTACACCGGAAAAAACACTAAAATTTTTACTTATTTGTCTTTAAATAAATAACCGCTAAACCAAATGACAATCTGCTTTGGGAATGAAATTTTCAACGTTCAGCTGAAGATTTAGAGCTATATTTGATCAATATTCAAGATCCAAGTAAAGAGATTTAAGCCTCTAAAGTCAAACGTTTTTAGTTTTGGATTTTTCTCACTCAAGTGCTCACGCAATTAGCACCTCTTTACGACTTTGTCTCTTGTATCTCTTTACCTGGATCTTGAATATTGATCAAGTATAGCTCTAAATCTTCAGCTGAACGTTGAAAATTTCATTCCACAAGCAGATTGTAGAGACAAATAAGTAAAACGTTTAGTGTTTTTCCGTTGTAAACTCTCTTGTTGAAAATAAACGGGTTACTGTTCGAGGAAAAAGAGTGAGACACAAAATTAACCCAAAATCGTCACTTTGACTGAATTTTTGAAGGAGAAATGATCGCGCAAAGTTAAACACAAGAAGATCATGTACGAATAGAAAATTTTTCTCTATCTAAAGAAGCAATCTCCCAATATCCGGGATATACACTTTAAAAAGATTATGTTCTCTAACAACAAACGAGAAATTCGTGTCGTAGACGAGGCTACCGAATTTTCCCTTGTTATCAATTACCCTGAATACAGATGAGTCCTGATTGGTAGATTTTTACTTTGATTTTTACTAAATATTCAGCTATATCATGACAGTGGAGAGTATTTCATGGTAGCCACTAAATATATATGGCTTTTTGCTACTCTGTCGGGTATAGCTTATACCTGCACGGTCTATTCCATACCTGGTAGCTTTAAACATAAACTTACATAGACTGTCAATCCCATTGGCAGACTTTGAGCTAAAACCTTGTACAAAAGTGTTACTGCATGACAGTCTTGTGCTTGGGTTCTCTGATCTCAACACTTGAGATGTTGGGAGACACTCGAAAGCTGGAATACACTCGCCCAACGGTCTCTTTTTTCTGATGCTTTCTCGTGTCTCCCAACACCCCGCGTGTTGATTTCAAAGAGCTCAAACACGGCTGACGTGCAGTAACCCTTTAATTGCAGGTACAGTATAACCCCGTCAATATCACTACTGTTAATATCATTAAATAAAAGTAAAATTAATGTTAAAGGATCAATAATTACAACAAAAGGGAAAACAACCTCGATCGAAGTGCCGAATGAAAAGCTAGCCAGCATAAAATCATCCTTAAGTAAAGGTAAAATTACCTACAAAGAAATAAAAAAAAGAGATCCAGTCGCAATTATTCCAAATGTTCCGAAATGGATGACATCTAAAGCTATCCATGATTCACTGCTTGCTGACAATCCAGACATTTTTGAGAGTCAAAATGACATTATTAATTTATATCTGTTTCCAACAAAGAGAATGCTCTTGATCAAAGAGTATCCTTACGACTAGCATGCAAAGCATTCTCTAAGCTTGCCGAGAACAACATGTGGCTAAGACTTGATTCAATACTAAATGTCTGCGCCTATCCAGATCTGAAGCCGATTCGATGTTTTCATTGTGGCCGTCTTGGTCACAGTACAAAAAATTGTGAAATGATTGACGAAGAGTCAATTTGCTTTGATTGTGGTGATCAACATCCACTGGACGGGAAAAAGAAATGCAGCAGGAAAGAAAGAAAATGTGCCGCATGCTGCAAATCGAAGGCATTCCAATGCAAAGCAACATCGCATCACACCTTCGATGGCAGTTGCCCACTACTACTCTTACACATAAAACGCAACATCGGATTACAACTTTCACAAACGCCACTTATGGAATCATCGAAAAACAGCTTCAGCATATGACCCAAACAAAATACCGCAATGCCCATCAATAATCAACAATTCCGAATATCAACTGGTTTATTTAACTCATCCATCAGTAAATATCAAGTAACTACGACTAACACCAAAACAAAACTTTATAAAAAATTGAAGCATATCGTATTATCCACCATAAACAATTTGTATGTCACAATAACTACATCATTCACTACTGTACTCAAATGTTTTTCACAGATCAACCAATACTTTATAACACTTATCTATCTAATAATGCTCTGCTGTGGTGATATACATCCCAACCCTGGACCAATTCATAATATTAACATCGTCAGCTGGAACTGCAACAGTCTAAGGGGGAAGCAGCACGAAATCGACCACCTCACTAATAAATTATCACCGAATATCATTGCCCTATGTGAAACCAAATTAAACACTAATATCAGCAATAAGCAAATAGACTTAGATGGATTCACTCTACATAGAAAAGACCGTCCCAACAGCACTGCTGGAGGTGGGCTTGTATTCTACATCAACGACAACATCGCTTGCAGAAGAAAACCTAAATGGGCAAATAACGAAATTGAGATGATGGCATTCGATATTAAATTTGGCTTAAAAAAGGTGTCAATAATATTAACATACCGGCCACCAAATTTTGCACTGAAAAAGTATTTTGACTGTCTGAATAGTATTATGGAAACATTACTTAGATCAAGATCTAGTAGTAAGATCTGAGGTAGTATTGCTAGGTGATTTGAATTGCGATATTAGCAAAAAAGTGAATAACACTCCTGGACAATCCCTTCAAGAATTTATTGATAACTACGCTCTCATCAATCTGATCAATGGACCAACCAGACCATCATCAGGGACATCACTTGATGTCATACTCGTATCGCATCCAAGACACTTTGTTGCTAGTAACATCATCGCAACTGGAGCTTCCGACCACAGTATCTGCATGACAACATACAAAACTAAATGCCTACGCACACAGCCAAGATTAATAACTTACAGAAAAACGAAAAATACAAACTTTACTTCACTCAATAATGATCTCTGTGGGATACAATGGGAACGTATGTACACTAATGATAACGGTGAGCTACTGTCAGCCGATGATGTATGTAACAGATGGTTCTTTGAAGTTAACTCAGTCATAGAGAAACATTCACCATTGAAATCTAAACTTATTAAGGCACAACGACCACCATGGATTACAGCTAACATCGACGAAGCAATGAGATTCAGAGATCACTTATCGAAGTTACCACGAAATGAAGAAAATATCCGCCGCTTCCACACTCAACGGAATCTAGTCACAAAACTTAAACGACACAGCCTCCAACAATATCTCGAAACATTTTCAAAGACTGAACCCTCAAAATTTCACCGTAACTTACAAAAGATCACTGGTATTGGGAAAAACAATTGTTTAATAACCTCCGCTAAAGAAAAAGCACAAATAGTAGGAAGATATTTAAAAAAATGTATACCACCTACTCCAAACTGGACTGCCGACTATCTCAAAAATCACCCAAGCATACATCAAATCATGAATCGCTCCTACACTTCCTTCTGTTTTCAATACACATCAGACAATGAAGTATATAATATTATCAAAAGATTCAGAACTAATAAGGCAACTGGGGCCGATAACATATCCGTAAGCTTCCTCAAAATTATCCTAGCTAGCCTCACCTCTCCTATTACCGATCTATTTAATCACTTAATAACAATAAATGAAATACCAAAAGCCTGAAAACATGGCATAGTCTCACCAATATACAAAAAAAATGATCCATCAAATAAAGAAAATTATCGACCAATTACCATCCTCACTCATATCTCCAAAGCATTCGAGAAAATCTTAGCAAATCAACTCCAAAATCATTTCAAACCAATTTTCCCACCTGATATGTTTGGCTTTGTATATAGTCACACTCCTGAAATGGCCCTCATGAAACTCACACAAGATTGTAGAACAGCATCAACAAAAAACAAACTACTGCAATCGTCTCCCTCGATCTCTCCAAGGCATTTGAAATGGTACACCATAAACTTCTGATGGAAAAATTGAGAGCTTATGGTGTAAATCCATCAAGTTGTAACTTAATCAACAATTACCTAAGTGGAAAAACACAATCTATCAGAGTTGAAAGTCAGACTTCCTTGCCCTTCTCCTGCCCTCGGGGAGTCCCACAAGGATCGATAATATCACCACTACTATTTAATATCTACGTAGCAGACTTTTCATTTCTTCCAATAACCTCTTCCATCATACGATACGCAGATGATACAACGCTATACTGTTCCTCCAACCACAAAAATACTGCTGTCCAACACCTCAACAAAGACTTGGAAAAGGTGCACCAATGGTTCCAGCTGAATTGTATAAAACTGAACCCCTCAAAAACTCAATGCCTACTAATCACTCACATTCCAGAACCCGACATTCACGTCACGAGCGCAAATCTTCTAAGTACTAATCAAATACATAACAAAGACATTACAATCGATGATGTAACCTTACCTTGGCTCAATATAATAAAGATACTCGGTGCTCACATTGACAGTAGATTAAACATGAGATGTCATCTTCGCAATTGCATCAGAAAAGCCAATCTCTCCCTATATCAAATCAAACAGGTTAAAAAATCCCTAAACCCACACCTTGCCAATACACTTTACAAGACATACATCTGTCCTCATCTAGAACATTGTAGCCTACTTCTTCTTGGAATTAATCAAACGGATAGACTGAAATTAGAAAGAATTCAAGAAAAATCACTAAAACACCTAACACGACCCAATACTGGGAAAGAATATCGTCTTCCATCTCTAGACGTCAGAAGAATAGTAAAATTAACCAATATGATCCAAAAAACACTCATAATAGAACTCCAAAACTTTTACACTCCCTCTTCAAGGTATCCAACACTAAATATACGTCATCTTGCCGTCCAAACAAACTCATCCCACCCATTTGCAGAACAACCCTGATGAAATGGTCGATTGTAGCAGTAGGTACTAGAGTCTGGAACTTTATCCCGGAAGTAATACGTGGGGAAGCAATAAGAACATTCAAAGAGTCAACTCTTGCGTATTTGACATCCCTGGAATGGAAAATAAATTATTGGTTTATGTCAATCAGCTGTCGATAGTTAGATTATAATGTTATAAATATCAAAAACACTAGCATTCTCGTCATAAATATAATACAATTAGCATAATTATGGAACTTATCTCATTCAAAAAACGAAAAAAGAATAATTATAATTATAATGTTAATAATAAAAAAAAAATAATAATAATAAAATAAAAATAAAAATAAAAACTTATATTATATTATTAATACTATTATCCTTATCATTATTTCTACTAATTTACAATATTATAATTAATAACTTACTTTTAAATTCGTATCAATGTATAAACGAGCATTTGCTCATTTTGGTTACGAATCGAAATAAAATTATAAACACACACGACCCTCTTATTATCACGATTTTAGGCTGCACCAGGGACAGTGATAAAAAATATAAAAGGCATCAAATGTGTTAATAAAGGACATTGAATAGATATTCACAAAGTAGCTAGATAATCAGATTGCATCATGATGTTGTATTCACCTTGATGTTGTATCTCCAGAAATTTTGGAATAATTTGATAAACTCCACACCGCGATGCAAATTGAAATGTCGAATTAAAATAAGAAATCTGTGTAAGATCCTTATAGGGTTGGCAAGGAGAAGACAGACAACACGCAGTAGCTTCTTGTATACTTTATTACGCTCTTCACGATGATCAACAGCAAGAGAGGGAATACTTAAACACGCAACAACTAATACCACAATACCGCTGAGACAATGACACAATTAACCAATCACACAATACATCAATAATCTTTTCTAATACAATGCAGATAATCCCTAAAGCCCCGGCCAAATGAAGCCAACATTTTTCCAGCTTTTTCACAACATCGATGTTGTGAAAATGCTGGCTTCAATTGGCCACCCAAGCCAGAATTTTCACAACATTGATCGAAGTTTTTATCAAATGCTGGCAAAATGTTGGTTTCATTTGGCCACCCCAGCCAACAAATTTCAACAAATCTCAGTGTTGGATTTTGTTGGCTTGCACTTTGAAGATGATCAAAACATTTGCCAACATTCTATTGTTCTCTTCGATGTTGTGAATATGCTGGCTTCATTTAGACACCCCAGCTAGCATTTTCACAACATTTGACATATCAAATTTCAAATAATGGAAGAAGCGTCTCTACTATTGGTCAATGATTACGTAATATTTTTAGATAGTCGCGTAATGACAACTGCAGTTTGACGCGAAAGTGTTGCTATGAAACTGTTGATTTATTTCATAGAGTCGAGAAATTCAAATAATAAAGTTTGTCATTTTCTATAGAAGGTTTTGCTGTTTATTCGAAATTTTCAAGTGATTTTAATATCTCTGCGATGGAAGATGACATTCATACTCTTCATAGTGACAAAGAAAGTACATAAGATTCAACAGAGACTGATCATTAGAATTTATTGTGGTTTAATTTGAAAATGCCCACGAAGTACAGCAAAGAAGGACAACCTAAAAGAAAGATATTATTGAAAGAGTATAATTTGAATAAATATAAATCTAAATCGAGTGACGCAGAAGATGATTTCCCCTTTTACAAATTCCTTTCCAGCTCGGATGTTGTGAAACTGCTGGCTTCATTTGGCCACCCCAGCCAGCATTTTCACAACATTGATGCGAAATTTTATCAAGTGTTGTGAAAATGTTGGCTTCATTTGGCCGGGGCTTAGTGTTCGACATTGTGGAGCAGTAACTCGGATTAACAGGTTCGATATGACGTCACGATGGGATAATAGCTTCGATCATTATCCCTACTAAGATATTATAATAGAACCAAGATAGTCTAGCTTAAATTTGTGTTTTCAAAGACTTTTAAACAGGCCATAATATTATCAACCAAACAAAATGTATGTAACATCCTCAAGTATTGAATAATTTAAATTAAAAACAACATCTTCGTCCGACATCAATAACATCCTCAAAGGTCTATCTTTGTTCAACCAATATCGATAATTTCCAAACATTTTGATCTGTTCTGACACGGCAGAATATCTGAGAATTGGCCTCAAAAGCTATTTTAAGATCATCTCGTTTTGATGCTCGTTTTGAGATTTAAGTTTTGATCTCGTTTCTTGTGAAAAGTAAAACGTTTATTCGCACGGTTCAGATGAAGTCATGAAACCCGGTTCTGTTTGATTCAAATTCTTTTTCCTTGGATAATTAATGTGTTCGTAAAGGTTTACTTGACATGAATTTCATGATGGCATATGCGATAAAAAAACACACAATAATTGGCGCAACAGTTTCGATTTAATCTAAAATCATCTTCATGCAATGTGAAAAGAGAGAGTTAAAAAGTTACATGAATATTTATATAAAAATCTAATTAATTTGTCTATTGAATTTATCGGAACGGTATTATACTTTTTAACAATGGCAAACAATAATTACAGTAGAGATATTTTAGCACAAGAACAATATTTTAGCACAATCGCGATAGCCAGCTACACTTTTCTAAGTGACTTGGAAGGTGTGGCAAATCATTATCAATTACATCTGGAGATATAAATGTTGTCGTCGTATATATTTTACTTATTTTTTGGATGTTATACAAAGATTATTTTGTTGTTTTTATTTGGAGTTTCAATGATGTGGTATATTTACAGACCGAAGGGAATACCTCATCGATTTATTTGGTGTCAATGTGGCCTAATAGATTTTGAATTAACTTTCATAGTTACGTTATATCTAACTGTTGTTATCTTGTGTGACATGCGCGATGCTGTCATGTCGGCCAATCAGGTCGGCAATTTTTTCAACAACGATCAGAGGAAATACAGAAAGTTGGTAATCAATCTGATAGAACAATTTGCCATTGATGAATGGATTTTGGATTATTTGTTTTTGGTTGTAATAATTATTTCATTGTATCTGTCTTATATAGTATATCCGTACTTAGTTTTTCTGTTTGTCAATTTGTTCTAAATTATTATTATTCCATATTCATAGTTACGCTAAATCTAACTGTTGTTATCTTGTGTGACATGCGCGATGCTGTCATGTCGACCACTCAGGTCGGCAATATAGTAAACAACGACCAGAAGAAATACAGATAATGGAAGAACAATACCAAAGAGCATTTTGCCGTTGTTAAACTATTTTTGATTGTAACTGTTATTTCACCGTGTTTGTATCGAATATTCGTAATTAGTTGTTGTGCTAATATATCTCTACTGTAATTATTGTTTGCCATTGTTAAAAAGTATAATACCGTTCCAATAAATTCAATAGACAAAATTAATTAGATCTTTATATAAATATTCATGTAACTTTTTAATTCTCTCTTTTCACATTGCCTGAAGATGATTTTAGATTAAATCGAAGCTGTTGCGCCAATTATTGTGTGTTTTTAATCGCATATACCATCGTGAATAAAAGAAAATAATTAATGTGATGAATAATAAAACAATTATCAAACTCGATATTTCGCGCGACAATGATATTTATCAGACCTCGAGGCTCTATTATCTACCTCGTAGGCTTCAGTAGATAATAGAACCCTCGGTATAATATTTCTCAATGTCACACTCAAACTCGTTCGAAAATTGTTTACAGTTTGATACCATCAGAGCGATGAAACGTTCGACACATCAGTTATATTTATAATTAAAAGAATGCTCAGAGAGGAACGCTTGGTCAAAATAGAAAGCCAGCTTGCATATTCTTGACTCCAGTCTAAGTCTTACCTTGATCACGTGTTTCGAACATAGCGACGAGCTAGGATAAATTTAATAACCTTTCCGAAATAGAAATTTACTCTGTAATCAAATAATGACCTCTCAAAAATACGATAAAAAGCAACATCTCAGGAGTTGCGACTTTCGATATTCAAGTGTAAATATTATTCAAGAATTCTACATTGAATTGCTTGCGTTCTGTTTGATATTGAGATGATATTGCAGGAATTTCATTAGAATAATAAATGATTACTGAAAAATCAATAACGCATTAAATTTGAAAACAACCCATTGTTGTGGCGAATCTCCCAGCTTGTTACCATCCAATTAGGACGGTTTTATTTATTCTTCAATTGGTAAAGATTTATTCTTCAATTGGCAACGAAATTATAGCTTCGAAAAACAAAGCAGACATGAGCAATGTAACCAACTGGCTCAGAACAAAGGTACCATTTGTAACTCTGCGATCTAAAATCTTATGTATCAGAGGACCTAAGACAATATCACATACCTACCGTATGTATCAACCAACGTTGGTGACATTGAACTCAGTCGTGCTGTTGGATCTCTCAAGTAATTATTTAAACTCCAGATCAATACTAGTTGTATCTAAATATCACAAAACATATTTCCTGTATGTTAAAAATATAAAACATAATTTCTTGTGTTATTGAAATGCTGTGTTATTATTGTTAATCTCCAATAAAGAATATGACTATTAGTGACAATTGAAATTCCAGACAAAGGTTGTGTTACATGATTAATAAAATAATTAAAGTTTTGTTTCTACTTATTCTATTTATCCACTCTCGACATCCTTATTGGGACAGTTTGGGGTTCTTTTGATGTAAATTGTTCTTGGTTAGTATCAATTAGTGTTGTAAATTTTCAATTTCAGGAGAGGTCAACTGCGTAGCCTCCAGATGTCGCTATGGTGTATTTTAAATAAATGTGGCTATGTGTGTCATTACTTGGGTCTGTTCTAAATTAGTTTATGATAGATTGCTCTATTGATTTTAAGATTATTGATTTCATAATATTTACTGGTTTTATTTGATCATTATTAATTGGAGTGTGTCCTGTTCCAAATACATCACTTGGTATAAACTATTAGTCAACTAATGTTAATTTGGTTCATATTTACTTGTATTTGTAATGATAATTATATAATATTTGAAATGATAATTATATTATATTTGAAATGAAGATCCATGTACCTTTCTGGTACAGTTGTTATGAATGTATGCGGTCACATTTTTCAAAGTTACAGTTCTTTGTTGCTCTTCCAGTAGATTGACATAATTTTCTATTGTGTTGTTGTTTTATGTCCAAAAACTTTTTTAGGGGCCGTTTCAGAGGGGGGTGGTTGTCGTAAATTTTCAAAAAATCCCCCATTAATAGAGAGACCATTCCATAATTCCCACTATTTTTTTAAAATGGCGAGAGATTTCCTTCAGCTTAACATTGATTATTTGGCTGTTTATGGATTTCATGGGAGCAGGAATTGCCCTTACTGTTCTTCTCTACAGTATTACAACGGTAATGATACACCGAATTAGTTTTACCTATAAACTAATGTTATTTCCACAACAAACGGGAGCAGACCACGCCATCCAACATGCATGGTTTGATTTTCAGAACAAGCAGTATTTTAGATCACAGCTTCATTCTTCGTATTCAATCAAGGCTTAGCTCTCTCCCCCCGCCCAGAGCACACTACAGTCAGGGTCATTCTATTCACAAAAGGTTTTTATATTTTAATCTAATGAATAGGACATTAAAAAAATATATAATTAAAATTGTTACACATAATGGTTCCTATGTTTACTATTCGAGCAAGGATATTCCAATTATATACCCCAGATGGTCATTAAGCTCAGGTATTCAGGCAGAAGTGTATGAATGGCCCTCCTTTATGAGGATTAGATATGTTATAGTTGTTTGAGATGTCATTCGGCACGTGTGCACAGCATATTGACCCAGTATAGTAGTTCCTCATACATTAATTTGAAGTGGTCACTCTGCTCAGGTAACTAATTCTATTGTTATATATGGATAGTCTGATAATCTTTAACTTACCTGTTCAGATGTAGGCATAGGTTATAGTAATAATCAATATTGTTGTCATGGTTACCATTTGGTCCCAGGAATTACTGTTGTTCATTTCAGGTGGTCACACAGCTCAGGTAATACATATTCACACATGCTTGTACTGCTGTTAAGTTTCAAATCATTCCGAACTATATTTTGCTGATCTGCTGTAGGCCTATTGGTTCTCAAAACAAAGATCTTTTTAGATGTAAATTGGTCTTATTGTTATGAAACTAGAGAGTGATAGGGTATTCTCTAATGGCAGGTTCAAGTGCAGTGGGTTGCAGTAGGTTCCTTTATTGCTCATGGTAAATTCATAACGGATGACTCATAGTTTCAGGAAGTAATATCAGCAAAGACACAATATTAGTTGTTGTCTAGTATAGCATTAATGACAAATTGAAATCATGCAAATTGATATTAAAATTATTATCTAGGCATCTTAAAACTGATGTAGTTATCAATATTGTCTTCCAGGCAATGTTTGTTGAATGTTCTTTTTTCTTCATATCTTTTATATATTGTGTTGATAATTTAAATTTATATTATAGTGAAAGATAGTGATATAGCTATCATTATTTTAGCTAAGATATTTTTTACTGAGAGTAGCCAAGTTAATAGTATTGATAATAGTATTCAATTTAATCATGTTCTATTATTTATATTATATTATCATATTTGTTTTTGTTACATTATATTTTAGTATAGTATATAGTATAGCGACATCCATTGGTATAGGCCATTGTCCGTGTGGTATGAAATTGTCATTTTTGGATTTCAATATTAATAATCATAATAATTAAAGAGATCTGATACGCTGCGTTGGCAGACCAGGGGGAGCGAAACGCCATTGCCCTTATATATTTCACCACGATTGGATCATCAGAGGAGCGAATCGCAAAGGGAAATGCCAAAGAATAAATTCGTTGACAAATGGGAGTTGTTTCCGTTGCAAGTATCAGATCAAAATGCAAATATAATAATTTTTCATAACAATTCCTTATTTCTAAATGATTATTCTTAAAATAATTAGTAGCCCCTTTTCTTTCTTTGTTGACCATTGACAGGTTGGCAGTTGATTTCTTTGTATGTTCTGGTGACCAAGATGGCCGTTCCAGTAATGGTGTTCAATATCCAAAAGTCAGTGATTTTACTTGTAATCAAATGTTAATGATTTCATACCTGGTTATTTTCTTCTTTAGTCAGTAACTAGTAGTAACTGGTAGTGAAAGTTGGTAAAAAGTAATTGGTAATAATACACAATTGGCTTGATCCTTCTTCTTTGATTTGTCGTCGCAAAAGAGACAGATGATCTGTTGCTGCAAGATTTTACACGAGGTGCTTCAAGCTGTGATTGGTATCAAAGTGAGATAGTTGTTTTTGTAATAATATGCTGGTTTCCGTAAAGATGGTGGTAGTCTTTCCTGTGACATTAGTTTGTTGGTAAGTGGACTTTTTATTTTAAATTTTTTTAAAAATCTTTAATTTGCTTTATAATTAGTCCATGTAGGTGTATTTTACTGTAGGTATGTAGGTATGTGATTGTTGATTGATTATTGATTTGTGTGAATCGGGTCTCTTGTTCCTTGTTCTCGGGTCTCAAGTTTCAGAATCACTCAATGCAAAGAAAACATGTGTTGCTTACTCTGTAAAATAATAACCACAATGTATTTGTATAATGTATAAAGGGGGGACTTCCATACATCGGCTGTATGGGGACGTGCCATTAAGGGGTGTTTTCCACATTATTGTGAAATTTTACGGTGTTAATATAGAGATTTTCAAAATTTTTAGAACCTTTCCTTTGTTTTGCTCATAAAAACCTGACATTTTAGGGTATTCATTCTCATTTGCTGTGAAACTTTACGATGTTCCTCCATTTTTGAAAATGGCACACCCTTGTTCAAAAACTACCGAAGTACCTCCCCCCTCCGAGTATACGAGTGATGAAAATACTAATTGTAGATATAATTGCACTACCTTATTCGCAAGAAGAATAATAGGAATGTCAAAATCTGTAGATATCTCAAGGGCGTCGTGTATAGCTTCAGTCCACTGTAAATTAATTATAGTATTAGCATTAACATATTAAATACCATATTATAAAATCACAAATTAGATGTAATAATAAAACGAAATGCTATGAAATCAAATTGATCAATAATAATATGAATTAAGATCTGACATGGTCATTTCAGTGATATACAACAAGCATTTACTGTATGCATCGAATCAGCTTTGTATTATAAAGACTACATGGCACATGGTTATATAGCATAGAGTAGTATTACCATAGGCTGTTACACAGATTACACAGTGGAGATTACAGACAGTAACATGGTTACCCAGGCATGGTTATCCAAAAGTGCGATATCTTGTATTACAAGTATCCGACAAAAGGTTTAGCGTTCAGGAATATTGTATATTTTCTTAAGAATTTTTGTTGATGTTTGGCCTGTAAATCCGAAATTTAGAAATTTTCTTCTGAATTTGTTCTAGCCTTTGGGGATCTAGGATCCCACTTTTGTCGAGCTTTGTGTATTACATTGACATGGCTCTGGTTTAAACAGGATACCGCAGTTATGAAATATAGGTAATCTTCTTTAACAGTCACCATTACAGTGGATTCTTTTTTATATTTATTCCAGATTTCTCGTCTTTCAATTTGAAGTGCCATAATTCAATCATCCCTGTATATAAAGACCACCTGTCTATAGCAGCCATATACTCTAGATTATCCAAAAACAAGCGGAAATACAGAATGATGTTGCTTTGACCTAGGTGATAATAATTATCTAATAGCGTATCTAAACACATATTTCTCATATAAATTTCCATTTACTTACCAAATCAACAGATTTGAGTGTAGCATAACTGCAAATAAGAAATTCAAACAAGTAGAATTTAGTGAAATCAATCTTGAGAAAATACTTAGAAATTAGGAAGCATATCTGAACTACATATTACAGCTTTTCATCAACATTTCTTGAATAGTTGCATCGCCAGTACGTTATTCAAGTATAAATGCATAATCTTTTCAAGCAATGAATTTTCAAAATATGAGAATCTAGTACCATAGAAAAATCAACCAAATATATTGATACTTTGACTATCAGATAGTTATTGAAAATACTCTAGAATTATTTACCCTGATATTCTGAACCAATAAGCATCAAAAAATATTTAAAATGTATACCGGAACTAGTTCCAGGCTTTTCTATCTTAGTCTTAATGATAAGAGCCTGGAACTAGTTACGGCGCACATTTTAAATAATTTTTTGATTCTAATTGACTCAGAATATCACGATGATTAGTTCAAGAGAATTTTCAATAACTATTTGATAGTCAAAGTGTCCATATAATTGGTTGATTTTTTCTATGGGACAATAACACTACATAGATTGTAGATTTGCCATGGTCAATAAATAAAACATCCAAAATTATAATTCGAACATAGCCCCTGCGAAAAATAGTTCAGGAGTTCCGGAACAGTTCCGGAATAATTCATGGATGTTAAATGGCCCCAAATTTTCATGAACATTTCATGAACTTACCGTGAAGCTTCATGAACAATTAATGTAAATTGGGGGCAATTTAATGTTCACGAGCTGTTTATGGACCTGCACTGTTTACGCAGGGGAGGTATTGCATTTTTGTTATATGTGGATCATGGCTGCTGGGTAAGACATGATTTGATAAAAAGTGTTTCGAAATGTGAAATGTACTATTCATTTACCTTGTGACATCAAACACTAGTAAAGCAGCATTTCTAAAAGATTCAAAACATACAATATTTACATTGTGTTTCCATAAAATATATGTACGTATTTGATTCAAATACAATCTTTATCAATATTTTAAGCTAAGCAATTTCCTCCAGCAATACCAAGTCATGCAGCCAATCTGTTAAGGAAGAAATCATCTGAAATTATTGTTAGCACATTCTCGCATAGGCTTCCAAGGTCGTTTTGGGCTTGTGTGTTGAATTAATTTGGTCAGAAACCCAATGATATCTGGTAACATCTAAACCATAAAAGCGTACAAGATATATACTAGACCCACAATTAGATGATTCAATGAAAAGCATATTTACAAATGGGAATAAATAATATCAAATTTCATATGATAACGATAAGATAGTCTATTAATTGGTAAAACAAAAAAAGGTGTCAGTGTGTAGATAGATAATAGACCTAATTAACAGTGATATATGTCTACATACGCATGTCTGTAATATGCTCTGCTGAGCTTCCTGCACATTTCCTGGCCAGCAATATCCCTGCAATGTGAAGGATGAAGATAATATTGATATAAAGACAAATACAGACGAATACGGCTAGTGAAGATAAAGAAAATGTATAATTATTTCAGGTGGGTTTCGTAAAATCAGAGAATCTCACAGTCACGTATATATTACGGGTATAATCTCATATAACAGGAACAATCTCATCTTAACTGGGTAGTGGGTATAGTAATCAATTCAGTAATACTATTCAAAAAGCATCATTTGCTTGAACGAAACCTGCGTATAAAGGCTACCTGTCTATAGTGGTCATTGTATCTAGATTTTATAATGACATGTTTTACTGTATTAAATCCTCACAAAAATCGAATAATTCATTTTCTTGTGAAAATATTAAATATAAGTTGTGAGATCTATCTTTAACACAATAAATTCCTAAGAACAATAATCCAACAATAATTTGGGAAGCAAAAGTCTGAAACTAGAAAAATAGTCAGACTTACCACAGCTGAATTGTGATGTTTGTATTTTTGTCATATTTAAGAACTTTCAAAGCAAAGTCGGCACCAACCGTGATTTTATAATAAGGGCAGAAGTAGCCTGGAAATAATAAACATGCATTTAAGTAGAACAAAAGCAAGTAAAGTTAAATATTGAGGAGAACATTGCTAAGCCTATTCAGCTCCCAGTTTTATTCAGTCAGACAAAAGATCTTGGCTTCTGCAATCCTTTAAATTAAGACTACGCTAAGAGTATCATAAATTAAGAGAATTATGCAACACTTCCCACGTCGTTCAAAAAACAAGAGAATTACTTGATAGCAGCTCATACTACAAGTAATTCTATTTAATTGAGTTGAAGAAGAAAGGTGATTTCAACCAAAAAATTACAATTTTTGATTTATCCCTGATCTACACAATGAAGTATAACCAAACTATTATAGTATTTATTTTGTAGACATTAATTACAAGAATCATGCAAATATAAGGTATATTATAACACCACATCTATTAACCGAGCTGCTAGTTTGCATTTGGCTCCCTTGTATCCACCCACAATACACAGAGAGTTACACTTCTACAGCCAGTCAGCCACTATTAAATGTAAGTATAGTAAATATTATAGTAAATATAGTAAATATTATATGATATTATTATTAAATGCTATGATAGCTTTACCTCTTGTATATTGGTTAATAAGAGATGTCTGCAAATGAAAACATATTTATAAATAACAAGAGGGAATATTAGATTAGATCTAGCAGATATATGTCATCAGATTTGTAACTAAGAAACACTGCTGATGAATATAGTTATAAATATCGTAATTATGGCTGGGATGCAACCATGTTCAAACATCCCACTGTACTACTAATACTACATTAGGTGGAACTTTTGGTATCTTATTCTATAGGGTAAATGTAGATTACCGATCTGAGGAAAAATTTACTGATCCATTGTTACCCCAGCGAAAAACAGTTCAGGAGTTCATGAACAGTTCATGAAAGTCAAATGGCCCCAAATTTCATGAACTGTTCATGAACTGTTACTAATTTTAAATCAGGAATGCGACATTTGGCTAGATTGAATAATTTTGAAAGAAATCAATCATTTATGTAGGTTGGTGGGTCCGATAAAAATTGCAACCTTGAAATTGCAGTCAAACCTAATATAGCAATCACCTCTATACAGCAGCCACCTGTCTATAGTAGTCATTTTTGCAATGTCTAAAATAGCCTTTTCCAATGAATCAACTCAACCCTGAATATAAAGGCCATCTGTCTATAGTCAATGTATCTATCTCTGTCGATAGCTGGCTGTGATATACAGGTTTCACTGTAGTCACATTGCCAAAACTAAAAGAAACATACACATCTGTATTTCTGATTCCAATCCAAATTAGAAAATTGACTGTATTTAAAGCAGTCCCCTTTGTCAGCATTTTTTAAGGATTCTGGAGATGTGAGTTTTGTAAGGAAAAAAACGGATAAAACCAATTATTTGAAATGTTATATTCAGCCAGATATACTACTGCCATCATTGACACATTTTGATTGTACTATCATAATAAAACATGTGGGTCTATCTGCCTGTATAACATCAGATTTTCTTTATATACAGGGCTCAATTAATAGAATATTAGGTTTAGTCTCACTGTAAAAATTCAATGAGTTATCAAATGGTGTATGATTCATGACCCTTTTTGTGAAAGTTTCTCACGACAGATATCGATCATTTGTTTCTAACAATGAAATTTGAAAATCAAGTTGTTGATAAATTAATTTTAATTTATCTTGCTTCAATGAGCCTGTCA
Source organism: Haliclystus octoradiatus (assembly GCA_916610825.1). Lineage (NCBI taxonomy): Eukaryota > Metazoa > Cnidaria > Staurozoa > Stauromedusae > Haliclystidae > Haliclystus > Haliclystus octoradiatus. The sequence goes on from OU744448.1 coordinate 23,523,399, forward strand.
GGTGTTCCTGTTGTTTAGTAAAGATCCACAGAGCTAATATGTTGATTGGTTTCCACAGAAAAGGTAACATTCAAGCCGTTAATAAGCTTGTTGATTTTCATTGCAATTGAGAATTAATTTCTTTTTTGATTTCCTTCAATAATGAGGCATTGAGAACATTTCTCACCTTCCCTGCAATATACAAAGAAACAACATTTTAGCAAATCATCAATAGATGGAACCTGAATCAGTACTTTTATAATACAGGGGTCACCTCTGTATAACAGCCACCTGTCTATTTTGGTCTATGTCTAAAACATAACTTGTGTCGTATCAACCCTATATATATATATAGGCGATCTGCATATATCAGTTAAATTTCTCTACATCCCAAAGCTAGTTATTGCATACAGGTTCTAGTGTAATTAAATTTCACACATGCAGAAGAGATAGCCTACTATGTCGTGCAAAATGGCTAGCTACAGAGTCAAAAAATATCCAGCACTATCTAGACATGGTGATCTTTTAAATGAGGTTAATTTTAGACTTGTGGTGTACAGTCATTGTTGGATATTTATTGCTCTTTCGGATTCAATAATTTATGGAGGAAAAATTATTGTTAAGCACATAAATTTCAAATTGTTGGTGGACATAGTTGTGCAGTATTGAATGTGGTAACAAAAAAGTTTTGGATAAAACATCTGCTGTAAACTATTTTTAAAGCAGTTAATCCTTCTCTCAGTGGCAGAAGGCTTCAGTTCTGCAATCTGGAAATAAGATTAAACCAGTGTGATTGAACATTTGGGTTTAATGTTAATAAATTGGATCACCACAAAGATGAAACACAAGTCCTTATGTCTCAGTCTGATTAATTGATGTAATGCTAATGCAAATTTATCAGTAACAGACAGTGACACTCAGTGATAGATTTAATCTATTGTCAAGGTCCAACAAAATGTTTGAAAAGATAAAAATGAAATGGATCAATATGAGATGCGCACATACAAGATCATTACCATATCTATATTATTAAGATTATCAGTCTTAGAGACTAAAATGTAGGCCTAACAAGTCGGCAAACTCAGAAAATATATGTATAGATGGTAGATTAAAGCCATAAAATTGATCAGCAGCCTTTGTGTTTGGTTTTAGAAACGGTGAATCATGCGTTATGTACTGATTCACAGCACTACTTGTAGCTTGAAAAATGTCATTCACTTTTCAACTTTGAGACTGAAGATGCGATGGTCAATTTTATGTCTTTAAGCACAAAAGACGAATAAGTTAAAAAGCATTGCATGAACACACACAAATCCATTTAAAGATGAATTCCTGAAAACCCACAACAAGACTTTGCTGAGTTGTTCACTAATTGGCTGAAGAGATGACCAAAAATGATTTTACTATACGAAAATACTAAGTAAAAGGGGCTAGGCATTTATTTTTAAGTGTCAACCCCCGGTTTTTACTACGTCTAAAGAATTTTCTTAAGGTTAATTAGTACAGGTCGCTCTAGCTATGCAATTTCTGCGGTGGGTCTAAACAGCGGAAGCGCGGAAGTGCGTGGAAATCATTGTTTTAAACTGGTGGCTTTTTAGAGATGCAGAATCATCACGCGCGGCGATTCTATTGTCACGCTCTGCGATAGTCTTTCTATACCTTTTAATCTTTTATTGATTAATACGATACGCTATGAGGATTTTTGCCTGCATGCTACTTTTACGAAATTATAGCGTTTGATATTTTGATTATCATTGATTTAACATATTTGTCACTTCAGCATAGAATGATCACAAATTCATGATCAGAACCTGTAATTGGATCGAAATCATCGTTTGTCAGATCGCGTCTAATAGATAGATATCTACCGCAGCCAACATCAAGGAGTAATTAGGAGAAAACAATGAAAGTTAAAATATTGCATAAATATGATTATATGACGTTCTATAGCTTTAGTCTAAATGATGTACTTAATAATTTAACTAGGCCTACCTATTGATTTCACACAAATATTTCCTGTCCTTTCCAATTGATAGTTTGATAATCGACTTTATTTAGTCACATTATTTTAAAAATATACTTTTGAACTGACTTGAACCCACCATAAACTTGGAACTTGAACTTGAATTGAGCCTCACCTTAAAACCATTTACTTCTCTTCGATCCAAATCCATTTGATCCATTCTGATATTATATACCAATTCAAAGAAAATGGCTTTGTTAACAATACCAATTGAAAGGGCGTATCTGTATAAAATTACTTGGCAGTTAAATATTAGTACATCATTTAGACTAAAGCTACAGAACGTCATATAATCATATTTATGCAATATTTTAACTTTCATTGTTTTCTTCTAATTACTCTTTGATTTTGGTTGCGGTAGATATCTATCTATTAGACACGATCTGACAAATGATAATTTCGATCCAAGTATAGGCTCTGATCATTCTATGCTGTAAAAGACAAATAGGCCTAAATGTTAAATCAACGATAATTGAAATATTAAACACTATAATTTCGAAAAAGTAGCATGCAAGCAACAATCCTAATAGTGTATCGTATTAATCAATAGAAATTAGAAAGTATTGAAAGACTATCGTAGATCGTGACAATAGAATCGCAGCGTGTGAAGATTCTACAATCTCTAAAAAGCCACCAGTTTAAAACAATGATTTCCGCGCTTCCGCTGTTTAGAGCCACTGCAATTTCTGGATTTGGAGGGCATCGTGTCTGGTTAGAAGGGTGCTGCTATAGTGAGCCAATTTTTCACTTACTGTAAGCAATAGTATGGCACACTCAAAAGTGCGCTGTATAATCTAGACCTTAACATTGCTTTCTACATGTTCAGAAATATAAGACTCAATTTCTAAAACGTGTGCTATTTTCTAATGGAATGCTCACATATTTCAAACATTTCGCCCTAACTTTTTTCAAATATGCATCTCCGGACACCTACTAATTACCCCCATTGTAACACTTGCCAATTGTTAACTTTCTGTGCGTTTTTCGTGGGTCCGTGAAAAGAAGGCCGTGATGGGGCAAGTTATACATGGCATGACATCATGTCTGATAAGAGCTACGAATACGATTAAGTCCTATATTAGTATATTATTGTCTTCATTTGCAGAAACAACGGTCTAAAATGTTATCAGTTGTCATTGTGTAGTTTAAGTAGACATTTTACATTGCATTTCGGAAATCAGGTGTCCAATAATGACACTATTTATCTATGTGCTATTATATTCACGAAAACAAGAGACAAATAAATATATTCTGGAAAAATCATAAAAATTCGTCTTACAGGTTATGTAGGGTTGAACAATGGGCAATGAAGGAGGTAAACATCTGCTAGCTAGCCCTTGAATGTACCCTTGACATTCCCGTGTTCAAGTAATAACTATTTGTTATCCGCAGGACAGAGCACAGCCACGCGAAAAGGCGCTGTTATTCATTCAAAAATAAACAACAAAGTTATAAAGTCACGACTCACCCACGCCACTATCACCTACAACAAGAATTTTGAAACAAAATTCACGTTGTGTGTTTTCTTCACTATCCATAATATTATATCGTAATAAAATAAAATGTCGATAGAGAACGTTTTCAAGAACAAGGACAATATATTCTTAATCAAAATGTGTTTGTCTTGTACCTCGACGTGATTGTTTAACTTTTCCAAGCCACAGTAAAAACCATAAATAACAGATATGCAACAGTGGGTGGTTAGATTTAGTAGTTAAAATATATTGAAATTAATTGAAGGAGAAAACGAATCCATATTCTGAAGCACCAATAAAAATGCAACATTGCGGTGTGATAAATAATCACCGTAGGAGACAGCTGGTTGACATCAAGTCGAGTAGTCTATCGACAGGATCAGCTGTGTGCAAAATAATATCTGTTGAAAATCTTATTTTCAATGCCGTGAAATCAGACAATTCCATCAATGGAAGCGCAACAGAAAAGAAATTAATGTGCATATAATGATAGCTCATTGTTGTCTTTTAAATAATCCCAAAAATATTAATCTTGGATCTCAAGCGTTGTGAACTGGGCTCTGACCTAGAGGAGCATGGACTCTCCTAGACGCACCCCATCAAGAGGTCACGTGATACAAAGGTAACCTGTAATAGTGGCATAGACCTTTGATGTAAAACCTTTCACATCATGATTCATGAGTCTTTACAGTTTTTGCTTCCTTAGTGCCTTGACTCATCCAATAATAGTGCACTTTGCATATCATATTCAAGCTTTCGTTTTGATTCCTAACTGATCAGCTTCATTTGTTTTCACTGAGGTAATCGTCTATCTATATGAAAATTATTTGGCAAGCAAAGATATATATCCGAATGATTAATTCGTTTCATTCCTTTTATAAGAACATATCAATAATAAAGTCATGCCAAAATAATTGAGTCGAGGCTCGCAGTGTTCTCTATGGTGGCCCATTGTTCTCATAGCATATTTCAACAAAAAACGATAGAAACAGAATTAAAATACAAAAAATTGTGGAATAAAAATGAAAATACAATGAAATAATGAAAAAAAATAAATAAATAATGAAAAAATAAAAAAAATAAGTAAAAAATAAAAAAAATATAAAATTAAATTAAATTAAATTAAATTAAATTAAATTAAAAAAAATAAAAAAATAATAAAAAAAAATAAAAAAAAAAATAAAAAAAAAATAAAAAAAAAAATTAAATAAAATAAAAAAATAAAAAAAATAAATAAAAAAATAAAAAAAAAAAAAAATAAAAAAAAAAAAATAAAAAAAAAAAAAAAATTAAATTAAATAAATTAAATTAAATAAAAAAAAAATAAAAATAAAAAAAAATAAATAAATTAAAAAAAAATAAATAAAAAAAAATAAATAAATAAATAAATAAAAAAAAATAAATAAAAAAAAAATTAATAAATAAAAAAAAAAATTAAAAAAAAAATAAAAAAATAAATAAATAAAAAAAAAATAAAAAATAAAAAAAAATAAAAAACAAAAAAAAATAAATAAAAAAAATAAAAAAACAGACATTGAAAACCGAAACACAACTTCTGTTTTCATTTCAAAATCAAAATCGGTTTTACCACTTCACAGCCCATTGCTCTCATAGCCTGCGGTCACGCAAGCTGCGGATTGTGTGGCTGCGTCCGTCGAGCTTCGTCTATTACCCTCCGTGACAATTTGTGACAATATTAAGGATATGCTTCGATCACTTGACAAATACATACGTCTTTCAAGGACAGAATATATTGCCAGCTGTGGGTCAAGTGTGCCAAAGACAAACCCAGTCGTAGTCAGTAGAATAGTTTAATAATTTACACTCAATCGCTTTGAATGAATGGTTCACAATACTTTAAAGAATAATATCTACAGCAGTGCTCCCGATGTAAAATAGTGTCAAGGCAATGTGCATATAGAAGACGTAGTATAGGCATTATGTCACAATTTATATTATTTAAAAACATGCTGATAAACTATAATAACTATTTAGTATGCCTCGGCTATATGACCGATTGACCACACATCCACGCGTAAGGCCGTCTTGCGTGACTACGTCTACGACGTATACCGCTGCTCTTGAGCGGCGTGCATATTATGCCGCACGCTATGAGAACGATGGGCTGCTAGCAACATTCGAAAATGAAAATGAAAATGAAATGTTACTTAGCAGCCCATCGTTCTCATAGCCCGCGGTACGTTTGGTCAGCGCAAATAGCTGCTCACGGTACAGTTGCTCACGGTTTCATGCAACGTTGCTATGCAGGGATTAATCTCGCTAGACAAAAAGACAGATGACAGTTTCAACAGCTAATGACAGATTTGTGAAAATTCGGGTCAGTGTACACGGTGCAGAGGAGACAGAGAAATACACAAATGCTCAAGCAAATATGATTTTAGGTGTGACCTTGTTTTCGCATGTTGGCTCATTCGTGGTTAAATACAAGTGTGGATTTATGAGCTGATTAACAATAATATGTTCCATGTTATATAAAAATCCATGTGATAGCGTGTATTCATATATGATAACCACTTGAGTGAAAAAGGCTTCGTAATAATAAAAACGGATATGATAGCCTTCAATAATTATAACAAAGTTAACACATACATGCATTATAGACAGGGATAGTAAGGGTTAGTAACGATTACAGTAGTAACGACGTTACTGGTAATAGTAATTTTTTAGTAACTTCTACTTGGCCCTAGTTACTTTTCTGTAAAAGTAACTTCTACTTGTAACTAGTTACATTTAGGATTGAATGTAAAGTAACGATTATTCCCTACTTTTTCACAAAATTTTCGCTTTCTTCCGTTACTTTTTTTGCAAAAGATAGCTGAAAATTGGCAGCTTCTCGATCGCTTTTGTGTTTCAATTAGTCAAAATCTTATGTTCTTATTGTTACCATCCAAGAACAATAAAAACACAGACAAAAAGTTCCCTACAACTGCAGGAAATCCTGTTATGAATTTGGATGTCAAGGAAATTACATTCAGGGAAGTGACATTCTGTTTGACAATCTGTTTTTCCGAGTTTATAATATTCAAGTGATTCAACGAGCGCTTCACGGTTTCATGTCTTATATGTCTGTTCGATCAATTAATTGTCATAGCAACCAAGCCTGGAATAGAACTAATGGCGCGTAACTTGAGATTATCTTTCGCTGTGAATTATTCGTCGGGTATCTGTTTTCGTATTTATATTGTCAACAAGAGCATTTGATTAATTCACAGATGAAAATACAGAAATATTATTTGAATACTTCATATATGTCTCATTGCTTCTGTTGGATGTGTTTGGACTTATTCATAAAAAGTAACGGAAAAAGTAACTGTAACCAATTACTTTCGAATCAAAAGTAATCCCTGCATAGCTACGTTGCATAAAACCGTGAGCAACTGTACCGTGAGCAGCTATTTGCGCTGACCAAACGTACCGCGGGCTATGAGAACGATGGGCTGCTAAGTAACATTTCATTTTCATTTTCATTTTCGAATGTTGCTAGCAGCCCATCGTGCTAGCAGAGCAGCTCAAGAGCAGCGGTATACTTCGTAGACGTAGTCACGCAAGACGGCCTTACGCGTGGGTGTGTGGTCAATCGGTCATATAGCCGAGGCATACCAAATAGTTATTATAGTTTATCACTATGTTTTTAAATAATATAAATTATGAAATAATGCCTATACTACGTCTTCTATATGCACAGTGCCTTGATACTATTTTACATCGGGAGCACTGCTGTAGATATTATTCTTTAAAGTATTGTGAACCATTCATTCAAAGCGATTGAGTGTAAATTATTAAACTATTCTACTGACTACGACTGGGTTTGTCTTTGGCACACTTGACCCACAGCTGGCAATATATTCTGTCCTTGAAAGACGTATGTATTTGTCAAGTGATCGAAGCATATCCTTAATATTGTCACAAATTGTCACGGAGGGTAATAGACGAAGCTCGACGGCCGCAGCCACACAATCCGCAGCTTGCGTGACCGCAGGCTATGAGAGCAATGGGCTGTGAAGTGGTAAAACCGATTTTGATTTTGAAATGAAAACAGAAGTCTTATGAGAACAATGGGCTGTGAAGTGGTAAAACCGATTTTGATTTTGAAATGAAAACAGAAGTTGTGTTTCGGTTTTCAATGTCTGTTTTTTTATTTTATTTTTTTTATTTTTTTTTGTTTTTTATTTTTTTTTATTTTTTATTTTTTTTTTATTTATTTATTTATTTATTTTTTTTTTTATTTTTTTTTTTTTATTTATTTATTTTTTTTTTATTTATTTATTTTTTTTTTATTTATTTTTTTTTATTTATTTATTTTTTTATTTATTTATTTTTTTTTTATTTTTTTTTTATTTATTTATTTATTTTTTTATTTTTTTTTATTTTTTTTTTTTTTTAATTTATTTATTTTTTTTAATTTTTATTTTTTTTTAATTTAATTTATTTAATTTATTTAATTTATTTATTTTTTTTTTATTTTTTTTTTATTTTTATTTTTTTTAATTCAATTTAATTTAATTTTATTTTATATTTTTTTATTTTTTACTTATTTTTTTTATTTTTTTATTATTTATTTTTTTCATTATTTCATTGTATTTTCATTTTTATTCCACAATTTTTTGTATTTTAATTCTGTTTCTATCGTTTTTTGTTGAAATATGCTATGAGAACAATGGGCCACCATAGTTCTCAATTTATATCTATCCTGCAAATGTCAGCCTGGGGCATGCCTTCATAATGTTTGTTACTTGTTTGTTGAAAATGTATATCAAATATTATTTACAGTATGTCGTATCTTATAAATGAATTATATGAATATATATAGTTTATTATTTCTATCTGATGATTGCTATAAGAGCATGAAACTTAACAGTATAAGAATGTGTGGTCTCTGACTCCTTTCTATTTCTATTATTATTATTATGTGAATATATAGATGTATATATATATTAGATATTATCTAATAGCAAAAAATAGTGCTCGATATCATTTGACAGAGCTAAACATAATAAAAGGAGTCAAAGACTACACATTCATAATTGTTACTAATAGTTTCATGCTTACGCAATCATCAGACAAATAAACTGTGTAGTCTTTGACTCCTTTTATTATATTTAGCTCTGTCAAATGATATCGAGCACTATTTTTTGCTATTAGATAATATCTTATATATATATATGTATATAAATATGACAAATTTATAGAATGAGTGAGGCTTTAGATAAGACAGTCACTGTTGTGTAAATAAGCTACGCATGCGCAGTAGACCATATTGGTGATTAGATAGCTGAGTCAGACAATTCGCCACTAATCCACTATGTTAAGACCGAGTAGTTAGTTATTAAGTTAGTACATGAACCATATTTGATAATAATAAGGGTGACTTGATAGATTAATAAATTAATTTACTAAAGGCAAAACATCAATATAGAGCCCGGGGATAACACCAGCTTTGCATTGACAGGGGCCGGAGTGCCACTTTGGAATGGAAGTGAAGTACGCAAAAATTCTAACAATCCTGTACAAATGCTATCCAAAAAGTTCAAAATATTTTAGAAAAGTTGTTCAAATTTTTAATACTTTTTTCAAAGTTCTCTGAATCAAATGGCAGAGAAAAAAATCCCAGAACCTGAAATTTCCTACTCAAAACAACTTTTCTCAGCTGGAATATGGACCGAGAATATGCAAATTTACATTCTTGGATAGTACAACATATGGCATTGTATCTATACCGTTCTCTTATCTCGATCGTCTCTCGCCATCAACTCTCACATGAAACTAATACAATTACGAATACCTGATTGTGTAATATAAAGGCTACTTTTTATTTATTTCAATATCGATTGGATGCAAGATCACAATAACATCATTTTTACATATTATGTAGAATAACTAATTGAGAGGTAATTAATTTCGACATCATTATACTGAGTAGCGACATATAAATCACACGGTAATCTGCAACGGTTTCGATTTATTCCAAAATCATCGTTAGGCAAAATAAAAGAGAGAGAACAAGTTTTACATTTAGCTTATCGCATTCCTAATAATTATGTACTATTTTTATTTATTTTCTTTTTATTTTCTTTTTTTATTTTCTTTTTTTATTTTATTTAATTATTTAATTTTTCAGTTTTATTTTGTTATTTAATTCTTTATTTTATTTTGTTTTTTTAATTTTTTCGAATTTCATTTTTTTCATTATTTTATTGTATTTTTATTTTTATTCTACAATTATTGGTATTTTAATTCGATTCCTATAATTTTTTGTTGAAATATACTATGAGAACGATGGACCACCATAGCTGACGGTGGAAATAAATTAGAGAAGAGACATTACAATGATTACATAATACATTTGTTTGATTCTGCAGAGTCGGACCAAGGTCGGACTAAAGACATATGTTTTAATTAATTCAGCATTTCCAAATATCTGCCGATTTCTCAGAACTCTGTTTATTCAATATTACACCTCTGACTCATCTGATTCATCTGATTCTGTTGATCAGCGACCATCGTGACGTAAACCTCTAAAATTGCACAATGTCAAACCTCTGTCAAATAGTCAAACTGCTACTGCACACGACAAGATGAACGTATGGCATCATGCTACTACTGAACTACATTCTAGATGATTCTAGACAAATACAATATTCGTTTTGTCATCCTTAAACCAATAACAACTCAGATTGATCAAATAGAAAGTTTAAAGTGAGAAATATTATTTGAACATTTCGAAACCCTTTGGTGATGCAAACTCTCCGGAACCCTGATCCCGGTTAGCAAAAGCAATGAATATTTCATCTGAAAATCAGGAAGAGAAAATACTATGAATTTGAGAAATTTCATAATTTTGTTTCGTATCAAATTATCTGATTAGAAACCGATATAAACCGCTTCTTGTCGGTCCCCTTTCTTGTTTACAAAAACTTACTACTTTCACGATAGTCTGAAAGTCAGCTTCCGGCTCGAGGGGAATGACCATGGAAATGACATATGGATTGGGGAAAACCTCAGTTTGTTTTACTTCCAGGTGGAAATATTTTTAAAGAGTTTATTCCAAAACACATCATTTCTCTGCTGATTGCTGTTTGAATCGGCAACATCTTGATTTGGTGTGCTGGTGCCTATAATTCATCATGACGCATGGAATTACATTTCTATTAATGATACTGACTGCTGTTCAGTTTCTACCACGGATTCAAAGTCAGTTGTCACCATCGGGGTAAGAAAATTGAATGTACAGCAATTGCTTGAAAGTGTTTGAAACAGCAAAATGCATACGATCATACTCATATAGCCTATATAATAAAGACTATAGTTAAACTTTTGCTTGTTTCTGAGATAGAAAAAAATATATAGCTGTTTTTTACTGCATATAGAATACATAGATAGACATATATCTGAATATACGCGACAATGATAATTGTCAAGAAACCACGCGTAAATAACATTTTTATAACGGTTTAGTATGAAATTTTGCAATTCGCACTGTACCATTAGGCTATAGAACTACATGCGGCGTAAACTCCGTATAGTCTCTGCAAACAATATTTAATATTTTCTAAGTATTATTTGCTTAAGTATATGAGCTGTTTGATCAAGAGTCCAGCTGAAGTAGTAGTCTGACATTTTAACACAAGGCTAGTAATTATCAAAACTGAAAAGGTCACCTTTTGAGCAAAATTGTGGCAAATCTTACGATGCGTCCATAGGCATATTCCAGCCGAGAAAAATAAGTTTTGCCTGGGAAATCATTTCAAAGTTGGAACTTTTTGGTCTTCTTTCTGACTCTCTAAATAATTTTGAATTTGAAAAACTTTGAAAAACAAAAAATTGAAGAACTTTTTTTAAAAGTGGTGGCACCCCTGTCTTTGATGAGCTGGTTCACCCATGCATCGCCTCCTCCACGGCACCCACGAGGTTTCTACGTCACTATAAGTTGACCGTGTATGCTAATTGTTCAATAATGATTATGAGTCAAATTATGAAAAATGATAACTTGAATGCTATAAAGTAAACGTTAATATTTGAGCGAGTTGAACTCATATAGTTAATCATTACGCCGATGCGCAGCAGCACCAATAATCTAGGTTATCATGCACGACGACTGTTACAATCCAAATCGATGTAGCGAAAATATATAGGGACAGCCACGCAAACCCAATTTAAGCATAAAATATTACTCCAAGCTTCGAAATAAGAATAAGAATAAAATCACATTATAAACTGGATAAAAAGTGAATATGAGAATAATTTTTTTAAAAAATATATATACAAAGAACTTTCGCGGGAACAAGATATTAATAAAAGTCTACTCTGCAAATTAAAACACATTTATTTATTTCTATTTCTATTGCAGGGCAAATGTATGCAGTAAAGATGTTTCTTTCAACGTTTATCAAGTGAAACAAAGTCAAAGGGTGGGTTATGATAACTACAGAACATGTTGTAAACGATTTCTTGGTGCTTGTACAAGCAGATGTACTCGAACAAGGTATGTCATTCATATAGTTACCATATTCAGAACTTCAAACACTTGCATACGCCGTTACTCAGTTACACCTTAGAAAGCCTCAAATAGCCAATAGGCAAAATGTTGACAATATTCTTTCAATTTTTCAGTGTAGCATATTTCTTGGATTTCCAACGTTTAAAGAAGTAAAACATATTTTCTGGAAACCATCGCTCCCATGCAGTTATTTGCTTGCTTATTTATAATGATACTGATTTAACTATACATATTGTAATGCTCTTCAAGCTCTTGTACGTTAATAGTCACTCATTACGTTTGACAATCTTGTAATTCCTCTTTCATCCCATATATGCATAGTAAACCTACCTCCTGTAAGTGTTCCCCGCCTATATGTAGAACACTCTTCAGTTATTAACCAGGTGTGAGACCAGGATTTCCCCGGCAAGGCGGCTAGCTCCCCCGACAAGGGGGCTATTTATAAACAATATTCGCAAAAATGCTTGAAAATGTACCAATTATTTCCTCGATAATCAAAACGTTCTTCTCCGACGAGCGATATGGGTACACCTGACAGGAGGTTTTAGCCCGCTGCTTTCTAAGGTGCCCCTTGTTATTAACCTTGACTCGTAGACGTAGAGTAAGGTTAGTCCTGTCATGGAGGCTCTGTAATTATTGTTATACACACTTAACTGTGAATCATCCATGAATCTTCAGGACAGTGGCCAACCTCACATTATATCGAATGTATATTTACCAGCAACATATAAGTAACTTGTTCATGTTACAACATACAACTGTAACTAGGCATAGCTTTTTGTTCTATCTTCAAGATCAAAGATGGTCACTTATTACAAGAAAATCATTCAAGTTCAGTATAAGAAAAGCTATTTCTGTTGCTCTGGTTGGGCACCTACAGGAAGTTCATGCTCAAAACGTAAGTTATTCATAGATCATTAATAATTTACTTTTTTATCTTTTATATTTTACTATAAATTTTCTGCAAGTTAAGTAACATTTATTTTATTTTAATTTCTGCTTTGTTGAATAATGTTTTGTCCTACTTAAATTTATTACAGCAATCTGTCGCCCACCCTGCAAGAATGGTGACTGTGTAAAACCAAACCAATGCAAATGTCGATCTGGCTTTCAAGGGAAATATTGCGAAAGTGGTAAGTGGTCTACTACAATCTTGATATTCACTAGGCCTACAATATATGTTTGGTTTTTTCCCTCTTAACCAAACAATGGCAATAATTGACAGTGCTATTTACCACATCATAATTCTATGTAAATATAAAATACTTGTAACTAAATTATAGAAATGTTTAACTAAAATGTAGGTAGACTAAAAATATAAAATAAAGTACATATTTTATATTTACATATAATTATGATATTGTCATTAGCACGGTCAGTTGTTGTAACTACTTGGTGTATGTGAATTTGAAATTGTAAAATGGATTTAGATATTTTCGCAAATCCTTTTCTTTATTTTTGGAAAATCTAACAAATATTTGCCGCAAGAGAGCTGACAACCTCATTGACCAGTTAAGACCATAGACAACGAGTACGAGACTATATGAACGGGCTATGAAGTGTCTTAATCACTGTTTTAGTAGGCCTAGACATCGGCATAGTACAAACAAATCAAAATCCAAAACATTTGCTACTTGAACAAAAATGAACATGTGAAGAATTAATCAATGTCAACCAAATTTTGACAAGCATGCAATGGTATATCGAGAACATTGAACGATTGAGCAACCAATCAGAATGCAGATCATCGAATAATAATTAATTTGGTTCTATATTAAATAAATGTATAGCTTTTACTCTTATTAAAATTATGATTTATTTCAACTCAATAAATTATTTTAAAAATCATTTCAGATATTAATGAATGTACTGGTAAACCTTGCCAACAAGTATGTAAAAATTTACCAGGCACATATTCATGTGGATGCAACACTGGATATAAAAAGACATCCACAGTACCAACACATGCAGGATGCGCAGGTAAGAGCAACGATGATGGCAATACTTGAAACGTATAGAGTACTCTCTATATTTAACCAAACAATCCAGTAGATCACATGGGACAGATAGGGAACTCGGTTGTTGATACATAATTGTTGAGGTCTATATATTTAGTATTATCGTTGCTACACTTTTCAATTTATTAGTCAAAGTCAACATTTGAGCAGTATAAAATTTCCAACTTTCTTATTCATTATCACATTCAAAGTATACTTTTGCTTTAGTAAACAGAATTTTAATAATTTCAACAGAAGGAGGTGCTTGAAAAATATTGATTAAATCTAAAAAGGTGGTGGATTTTCCCCCCTAAAAATTGGCTGGTTTTACGTATAGCATTTCACAACTGATACTACTCCAAGTTCAAATACTATAATCTAGGACTGTTTGTGTGTTGCTTTATTGAAGTGGTATGCATCTATACTTTGGTCTTTCCCTCTAAAAAATTTTGTTGACTGAAATGCATGAGTAATTGATTGTTGATGTAAAATTTGGAGTGACTTTGAAGCCTTTGCCCCTGGCTTAGTCTATATAGGCACCATCTAGTATTAGTATTAGTGCTGCACGTCTAAAGGTTATTCTGAAAATTTAACAATAGTTCAGCGCAAGAAAGTGTTTTACCCTACTGTTGGCAAGCTTCCTCATAAATACCGATATTCCCATTTAAAAATGCACAGAAAATTTTGAAAGATTTTGTCTGAAATTGAAATTAAAATGGCCTGTCTGTTCTCAAAGTGGCACCCTCTTTCACTGATCTATATGTTAGGGAACTTCTAAATAATAAGACGCCTGTTAATGTCTCCACTTCAATTCTTAGCTGTATGATGGGAAATTAAAGTCTGTGCCATTTCATATTGTCTATTTTCAAAATACAGGACGTAAAGGGCAAAGCAAATACTGTATGGGACGTAAACCCACATGAATGTAAATGGGCAGGGAAGAATATTTGCAAATGTAGTAAGGGTTAAGGAGATATATGCTCAGATTGATAATTTCAGATATTACAAGGTATTATTATACAAATTTAATTTATATACTAATGTGGTAATTATGATATCTTGATACAATGAAACCTGTATATAACAGCCAGCTAGGAGAGGTAGATAAATTGACCACTATAAACAGTTGTGCTTTATATAAAGGTTTGATTCAATGGAAAATACTATTTTAGACATTGCAAGAGTGACCATTATACACAGGTGGCCGCTTGATATAGGTGACCGTTATAACAGGTTTGACTGTACTACCTATTTCCCAAAGCACATACGTATGTCGTAAAATAACTACGGTTTATATTACGTTACACTTCGACTAATACATATCAATTCCATAGATATTTACATGTAATTGTTTCATTCTTTCCATTAGATGTCAATGAATGTAAACTAACTCCCTGCACATGCGCAACTCAAAGCTCTTCCTGTCGTGCCACATGCACAAATTCTGCTGGAAGCTTTTCCTGTACGTGTAACAATGGTTATTCCTTAGCCTCAGGAGATCGAATATGTAAAGGTAATTTTGCAAGTTTAATTTTGTTCTGTATTCTGCACATATACACTGCATAACCAATACTGTAGCTATTGTAATTGCATTAATGCGTCGAAAACTAATGCCTTAAAGTGAATAATTGTGATGGTATCGCCCTACCGAAGGCACCCATACCACTCTCCTAGTCTTCTATTTGTAGACGGGAGTGACTCTTTTCATTAAGTGGAATAATTGTAAATACTCATTACCGATCCGAACCGCGACTCTGCAGATCATTTTCCACAGATTTCATGGCAGATAGGCATTGATTATCAATGAACAGCGGAACGCCGACGCTTTTCACGATGCAATTTTTTCTAAACCATTCTCTCTGCCATCAGAAGAGTATACTACTGTTTAATGCTCAAAAAAAGGGTCATGCCTTTAAATAATAATAAAGTCTGGAGTTGGCCTTTACTCGTATGAACCAAAGTTGATCATATCTGAAGTCCGGTTGCTCTCTCTAAAGTGCTTTAGCTAAATCCTCCTAAAGGCTTTCGGGCAGGAATGCCTATAGGCGCACTCCTTTATCCATTTATGATTATATTTTTGATTGTAGTTTTGTTTCATATTTATTACACATGCATATCTTCCTTTTCAGATGTTGATGAATGTGCAGTTCCTGCATTAAATGGATGCAAACAAAGATGCCTGAATAGCCTTGGTAGTTTTTCTTGTGCATGTAATTCTGGATATGTTATAGCTTCAAATAAAAAAGCTTGCAACGGTATGTGTTGCCTAATTTTGTTTCAATCCGTATTCGTATGTCTCATTGGATAAGAGCAAATATCAATTGTAAATATTCATCATTGACTGTGTTGATCTATGTGTTGCTCGACTTATGATGTAGTTGTTCCAAATACGTGCCCATTTAATCGGAGATCTATTGCACTGCAGTATAATAGCTGTTTACCACTGAAATTTAAAATATGCGACGGTTCATGTCAGAATCAACAATCGTGGCAAAATGCAACTGTTCAGTATGGCGGCAAGACGTACGAAATTATTGAACGTTTAATGTGTGTTAATAAGGAAAATGAGATATATTCTCAGAATAGAACAAATTTTATTGAATATTTGAAAAGATAATAAAATTCTACATTAGATAATAAAACGAATTCCAATATTTTTTTGAAATTTCGATTCTGACAGGAACAGTCACATATATTGGTCGTATCAATGACTATATCCATTTCTGTTTGTAAACTCCTACAGAACACTGAATAACTCCATGCTTAAAAATGTAGTACATTCCAGCATAACTATCATGATTAGCCCGAATATATAGTCTATCTTATAAATCTTAAAATATATGTTGTTTAAACATCAGATATTGATGAATGTTCAACACTGAATGGTGGCTGTGGACAAAACTGTAACAATCGACCTGGTTCATTCTCTTGTTCATGTAAAAATGGTTTCAGATTGAATGGAAATAAAAGAACTTGTGACGGTATGTTGACATGAGAGAATACTCCCGGGGAGTTAAATCCAGAAAAATTTTTAGGGTATGCTTTGTCATTAAAAATTTTTTAGGTATCCTTTAGACGCCTTTGCAATTTTTATATTTTGCAAAACAAGTTTTACAGATGTTCTTTTCAATTTCTTTTTTAGATTGTACTGTCATTTGTAAAAATATATTTGTGATATCTTTTTCATGATGTGAATTTTTTATGGTGATTCTTCCATAAACAATTCCATTTGAACAACCCCGTCGAAGCGCAATGGAAGTCACCCCCGGGAAACGTACTATATCAATATCATTGTAATTGATTCGAATGAGTTTTCTGGGCTTCCTCTCATTATTTCATAAGTATCTGCGCATCAATAAGTAAACACAAATTCATCAAAGTGTCCATAGAATAAATGCTCTGATGCCGGTTCCACAGTACCTCTTTTATTTACTTTGAATGTAAGAATGCTCAGTTTGTAAACTCTGCATCAGTTTTAATTATGGTATGAATACCCTTTTGACTGATCATAGTTTATATGGACTGATCAACCAATATATATCGTATTACCAAGGGTATTACCAAGTCTTAACCTTATTTTCAAATTAACTGATCAGTCTCCGCGGGTGACCAAAATTCAGCACATGGTCCCGTTTTCGATGCCAAGCTGCCTTTGGTCTATCTATCTATGCTATATCTTTTTATATTTAGTTACATAGTTACATTTACTCTGTCCAGTGACACTCGGGAGTCGGGAGGTATTGGAAGCACTCGTGTCTCTTGCCATTTCCTGTAGTAAATATGTGGTAACCCTTTTCTAAAATATAACAAATTTCACAATCAAGCTTGTTTATATTGCGGAATGTCGCTCGAATCTTGAATTAATGATTTAAAATTCAATTTAAATTCAATGTTTTCACTTACTAAAATATTATCAAATTTAACTTTCAAAACGTTATAGTCTTTCTTGAAAAAAGATAGCTTTGTTGATATTATTTCTTTAGTAATACATTGCAGTTTCCTATTCTTCTTCATCTTTGAGAATCTGAAAAAATTTTATTGACAAATTTCGACAGGAATGTTCTAAAAAATATTTACCTTGTATTTCCAAACAGACGGACCAACCAATCAAATTGTAGGATTAAGCCCCGGCTAAATGAAGCCAACATTTTTTCCAGATTTTTCACAACATCGATGTTGTGAAAAATGTTGGCTTCATTTGGCCACCCCAGCCAGCATTTGGCCACCCCAACCAGCATTTTCACAACATAGAGCCTAATTTTTATCAAATGCTGGCAAAATATTGGCTTCATTTGACCACCCCGGCCAGCATTTTCACAGCAACACGGTCGATGTTGTGAAAAGACTGGCAAAATGTTGGCTTCATTCGGCCACCTCAGCCAACAAATTTCAACAAATTTCGGAGTTTGATTTTGTTGGCTGGCACTTTGAAGATGATCAAAAATTTTGCCAACATTCTATTTTCCTTTTCGATGTTATGAAAATGCTGGCTTCGTTTGGCCACCCCAGCCAACATTTTCACAACATTTGACATATCGAATTCCAAAGAATGAAAAAACGTCTCTACTATTGGTCAATGATTACGTAGTGCTTTTAGTTAGTCACCTATTCACGTAATAACAATAGTTTGGCGCGAAAGTCTTGCCATGAAAATTTTGATTTATCATTTCATAGAGTCGAAATATATAAATAATAAAGTTTGACATTTTCTTTAACATTTTTCGCTCTTTATTCGAAATTCTCAAGTGGTTTTAATATTTCTGCTAGGGAAGACACAGTTTTAAAATGACAAAAAAGATGCGATTCAACAGAGACTGATTAAGAAAATGTAGTGAGGTTTAATTTAAAATTGCCCACGAAGTAGAGCAAGGAAGGACAACTAAAAATAAATATATTATTGAGCTAGAATAATTTGAATAAATAAAAAATCTAAATCGAAGGATGCCGAAGATGATTTCCCCTTTCAGAAATTTCTTTCCGCCTCCGGATGTTGTGAAAATGCTGGCTCCATTCGGCCACCCCAGCCAGCCTTTTGCCAGCATTTAGCCAGCACCGGCGATTGATGATGTCAAAAATGTTGGCTTCATTCGCCCTCCTAGCCAGCATTTTGCCAGCATTTTCATTACATTGATGCGAAATTTTATTAAATGATGTGAAAATGTTGGTTTCATTTGGTCGGGGCTTTACATTCGATCACGCGTCACATTTTAGATTAAAGGTTAACAACGTACTTGCCGTGTTTGTATTTAAATGACACTAGTGAAGACACTAGTGAAGTGTCGAACGTTTTGAAGTTTAAATTTGATCCAAGGATATTTTAGTAAGTGAAAACATTGAACCAATCAAATTGCAGGACTACGTTCGATTACGAAGTCATATTTTAGAAAATTGATTAATGACTTCTATATAGCATTTTCCATGACTCCTGTTACGTGGGCTGTTAAAAATAAGTAACCTGGCAGGGCTGAATTTTATATAAATTTAATAATCCCAGCAATTATAACGTGTCGTTTAGTAATTTGTGTGTGCAATGTTTTCAGCTAAAAAAATAATGTTTATTTCATTTTTAATCATAGATATCAACGAATGTACTGAGCTCAAACCTTGTGATAACTCAGTTGGAATATGCACGAATAATATAGGAAGCTACAAATGTTCATGTAATCAAGGATACAGCCTGCAGGCTGACGGAAAGACATGCGTTGGTAAGAGGCTTCAAAATCAGACTTAATTATAGAAAATATCAAACAATTTCTATGCAATATGATGTCATGTTCCGATTCATGTAAAGAGGAGTTTTGCATTATGGGACATAGTGAACTATACATCCCAAAGTGTGAAATCACCGGCCGAGCCCCGGGCCGAGCTGATCAAGTCGTGATATGTGATGCATTTCTGGAGCTTTATAACGCCACTTCATGTGATCTGATAAGGGCTGTATATTATCGTTTCTTCAATCCTCAGGGCGCTGTATAAGGTATACAACAGCTGAAATCAGCCTTATAATTTTTCGCTTTCATTCGCCTCGTATGCGCATCGCTCTTGGGAATGCTAATACAATGTTGTACATAGTCCTTGTACCGCTCCTTATCTTAAAGAAAAATCAGCGTGTCACTAAACTGGCACTTTTAAACTTGTAATACACTATACTTCAGTACTATCACAATGAAACAAATGCCATGTCACATCTCCCGAAGCAAAATCTATTAACGTAATCCTCTTAATTTTACCTATTTGTTCACAGACAACGACGAATGTGCTTCGAATACTACTAATACCTGTCAGCAATTATGCACGAACAAACCTGGCTCATACGACTGCAGCTGCCGCAACGGATACCGACTAGCATCGGACAAACAGTCTTGCGATGGTATGTATAAATAGCAGTTACATGATATATAGCAAACGAGCCCATGATTTGAATTTGATAAATGCAACACCCCCGGCAACACGTGTGAGAATACATACTGTTCAGTACACTCGACAATCAAATGTCCAAAGTTGCTACTTGTAGTTTGACTTTTCCTTCCAAAGATCGGATTTATAATGCACAGCAAGCTCTTGTTTATTTATGATGCAGTCAACCATGAAAAGTGTATCCATATATTGTGAGAAACCCTTGCGAGACCAAATGCAAATGAATCGTTGCAGCTGAAATTTTTGTTCTTCAAAACGCTTCCAATTTGGTCAATGGCAACATATTGTTTAGGGTATTTCTGCAGTATGCCATCGTGTTTGCATTAATAATCATTATAGAATTGAAGCGGCGATGAGGCAAGCGTCTTTTTGTAACTCAGAGTTTCAAGCGTTGAAACTCCGAATTACGAAAAAGGCTCTCTGCCTCATCTTCGATGTTTTCCCAAAGTGCTCTGTTTTACCAAACATTCAGCACTCTCACATACATTTGTTTACCTTATATTACATTATATTAAATAATCAATATGAGTTTATTTTTAAACATAAATTATTTGTTGATGTCAGTAAGTAAGAAGTAAAGATGTTCAAGATTTTTAAATCAGCTGCAAGTACCCAATGAATGTATGGGGAATGCATAATGATGCAGATACGTCACCACATAAATCAACAGCCTATAATGCATATAATTATGTGTCTGGTTGTTTATCAGAAGAAATACCGTACCTTCTATAGTCCAATCCACTTCAAAGCTAGAAATAGTTACTATAAATATGTGTATATTTCTGTTTGTAGATATTGATGAATGCAAAGAAGGAACATCCACGTGTGCACATCGTTGTCATAACAATGTTGGAGCTTATTCGTGTAGCTGTCGTCCTGGCTACATATTGGAGGTTGATAGACGATCGTGTAAAGGTAACATCAAATGAAATCCATGCACTTGTATGCAAGCTACAGTATACAGTAGCAACAATATATATTAATGATGTTCCATGACGAGTTGATCTATTTGCAAAGACATTCTCTAGATATTGTTCATAATAATAAACCGAGAGCTTCATAGTTTCACGCTTGAAAGACGACAAACTATGATTAACTTCTCGCGTTATCTTTTCATTTGGGTCTAAATAAAGTGCACATGACACGAAAAAATTTTGTCACAGATTCGAAAAGCTGAAGCTAAATGATGAAGAGTAGGGACAATGATTTCTTAATTTGAACGCGTATAAGCAGAGATATTTAATGCTGAATCTACCCTATTTTGATCAGTCACCTTTTCCAAACACGGAACGACAGTAAGAATAACAAAAGAGCTTACTATGAGGAAACGGAAGATTGAAAACTTTCAAAAATCGTATCTCCATTCACGTGGAATTAAAAGTTTCTAACGCCCAAGCAAGCTATGCCTACACCTTTGGACACAATTTCTGCTTAAAACAAGCTCATTTACCCGAGAAACACAGGATACAAGGACATTTAGTAGTTGAAATAGCGTTTTTCTGTAGAAAAAGGCTCAAATACCTGACAGACACTTGTCACAGATTGAGGTAATGTGTACCTAAAACAGCGGGTGCGCAGTCCAAACCGCAAGCCACGGAGGATGATTGACTCATTTTTGACAGAAAAGGTAAATCCAACAACTAAACCCCTTGTATTTCATTGGGTTTCTTAATAAATTATATTTATTTCAAGCAGAAAAGGTGTCCCAGAGGTGTGGGCATAGCTGACTTGGACGTTAGAAGCCTTTGATTTCGAGCGACAGGAGATACGATTTTTTATAATTCTGATTTCACTTTTTTCTGTAGTAAGCCTTCTTGTCATTCCGACTGTCATTCCGAGTTTGGAAAACAGTGAATGATCGTAAATAGGGTATATTAAACATTAAATATCTCTGTTTATACACGTTCAAACTAAGAACTCATTGTCACCATTCTCCATCATTTAGCTTCAGCTACCCGAATCTGTATTAATTTTTTTGTGTCATGTGCACTTATAAGGGCTCAATCCACAATTTGTAGCCAGTACGTAATGTGCTTCCGTTCTCTCCCTGTGATAAAAGATGGCATAAGATAAATGCTGGATTGACCATCGAAATAATTTGAACCTCGTACTGTTCAATCGGAGCCCTGATACATACCCGCTTCTATATACAGTCCAAACATACAGAAAACAATGATGCATTTTAATGATACGAATGTTTTTTGAATGTCACTTCTATAGATGGGAATCTACATTTGAAATTGTCTACATGAAATTTTATAGATAATAACATATATATATTGTTTTTAGCCTTACCTTGCGTTGATATTAAAGCTGCTACTTTTGGTCAAATCAAATGCTCTGGGCTAGTGACAGATGAAATATGTGATTTTCAATGCAACCATGGCTACAATCTCTTTGGTTCTGCCAATCGGACATGTCTTGCTTCAACATCATGGTCAGGGGAACAAACGCAATGCAAACGTAAGGACCAGGAAAATATATGTTATTTATGTAAAGGCTGCGTCTATAGTTAGTGTCCTTTATTCAAGCTTAATTTTCCATTTGAATAGCGCATTACATTCTGGTCATTTGAATAATTTGAATGAAGCTATAGAGCATGTTTTATCCTTTCGATCTAAAAAGCTTTAATACTTCATATGTCATATGAAGCTTAGCATCAATATAATTTTCATATCGTAGCTGCTGTATACATTCTCTTGCAGAATGCTGGTGCTCATTCGTATTCGTATACATCGATCAATGTTCCACCTATATCAGTAATCTCTCTCCGAGTTTTTCTTATTTCATATTTCGTATTGTCTTATTTTCCAAGGGAAAACTGAGGGATGAAATCTGCACATATTTTCACGTGAGATAAATACTGTTTATTTCCCTGGAGAACAATAGATTAGAGGGAGTTTAGTGACCCCAGTGTGAGACAAAATGACCCAATTGGAGACTTTTATTCATATAAAAACAAAGTTTCGATAGGTTCATGCAATAATTTTTAAGTTAAATTTTTACAGCTTTTATATATAAGTTTATTTAATGCAATAAGGATAAATTTAAATACAAAGGATAATAATATCATAATAAAAATGAAAGTAGAATAAAATTGACAAGAAGTATTTGATTTCAAACAATGTTTCTTTAAACTATCGACATTTTTTAACATTTAAGAGAATAACCTTTTTGAGCGATCCCTTACCAGAAGTTCAGATTGGTTGTTAGAGTCATTAACTTGAATTTGAAAAACATTTTATTTTAAGTTGAATAGTTTGTTTGATTACAATCATTGAATAAATTTCTATTTTCTAATAGCAAAATCATGTCCAGACATCATCCCACCTGAACATGGTTCGGTTGTACTCCCTTGTATCGAAGAATTCGCATCAAATTGTTTGTTCAAATGCAATAGCGGTTACTACTTATCTGGAAATCGTATTGTCAATTGTGTTATGCCAACATCTCAAACAATATGGACAGGAAGCAACGTTACATGCAAAGGTATGTACAAATAGGATACTTTGTAAACAAGTATATAATAAAGCTTAAACTGTAACGTAAATATTGAGATTTTAGCTGATCCAATCATAGGGTTTTATCATGATTGCGTGATCATTAGTAAGATGACTTCCCTTGTTATATTTTGAATCAGGAAGCAAGCACGTGGCAGTTCAATTGGTCCATGATCAATCAAATTATATTAAATTGATTTTAGTATGACTTTTAATCTTTAATACTCCATTCTAATGGTTATTCTTGTGGATTTGGAAGCATAATGATGACAATGTAGAATTTTATAAAATTCGCAGATTTTGTTACCGAATGTGATCAGCCAATATATCATTCTTAACATTCAACAAACACACGGGAAAGATACATCTCCACCAGTTCCAAGGGTGAAGGTTTGGATTGATGATCAATTTCCTACAAATCTGTTCAAAATTTTCCTGATATAGAAATTTATTAAAAGCCAAAATGACATGGAATGCTCTTCATTCTTAATCTAATGTTTTTATATCAGCAATTCACTATACCCTCCGTGGAAATGTGCCAGCTACTTCATTAGACCAATTATTTAAAAATATTTAATAAATTTTCAATTTGGAATATGTATTAAAAATTTCAAATCTATCTGTGCAATTTTAAAAAAGTTAAAATTTATGAAAATATTTATAGATGTGACGAGACTCGACAGGTCGAAATTACTTTTCTGAGCTGATCCTTGTTGCTTGTCCGAGGTGGCTCGTTATCCCTGCTCTTTTCTACTTATGAATATCTCATGCATGAAACTTGATCTATAATAATGGCAATAATTTAATAGTTGCTTATGACATTAATTAAATACTTTGAACTTGGTAACACAGATACATGATCATCTGTAATTGTTTTATTGCGTACATGTCATAGTATGCTTTTGTTTCATTATTGTTATTCACTGCATGGAATTTAAATGGATATCTTTTTCGTTTCAGCAAACACTGCTTGTAATCCTAATCCTTGCCTGCATGGTGGTTCTTGTCAAGAGAGTGCTTCTTCAACAAAAAACAATGCCAATGGATTCGCTTGTAACTGTGAAGCAACCCTTTACAAAGGGGAACGATGTCACATCGGTATTCTGGAGACACCAACATTGCCATTATTGGAAGTAGATACATTTTCAGTAGAGTTAATACTCAGAGCACGACCTGATAACTATGTTATGATTTCTTTTGCATCTGATGACAACACAATTACATTCGATCCTTCAACTGTAACAATTAGACATCCTGACAACGAGGCAGTATTTAAAGTTAAAACAAAAAAAGCTGGATCATCAAATATTAAGTACATCTTGACTGGATTAGATGCTAGCTCCTTCGAAGCACCATCATCTGACGTTTTATATTCACGAGTTTTGCGCCCGAATACAAAACCTGTGATGATTGATACAGATTTTCTATCTTCTGCTTGTAAGACTCGCTACGCTGGTCGATGTGCTGGACCAAGCAGTGGACCTTTGGATTTCATATCAACGTGCTCATGGAATCCTGACACAGCTGGATTCGTCGCAGTACGATCTAATTCACAGCGGTTGCCTTTGTCAGTGACTGGCCTGAGATCATCGACAGCTGATGCAATATACAACCGAGAAATTGTCGATCCAATCCGTGAAACGCTTGAGTATCTCAAAAGTAGCAGAGTTCCCTTGTGTCCTAAATCATCTTCTTGCAAAGGCCAACAAATGAATATGGATTCAATAGATTACATTACATCTGGTAACTTGTTTATGCGAACATACTTTGATCTATTTAATTCAAAAATGCCCAAAGGTGTCCAGCTCTCTTCGACTCTATCCTCAAATAGCTTTAATGCTGAAAATTTGAAGGCTGTTTATGGTATAGGCAGTCAATTGAATGATAGAAAACTTTGTCCTGCCATTAATTTCTATCCTGGCAATATGTATGGCCTTTACAGACCAAAAACTGACGCCAATTTAAATATTCTCTCGTCAAGTGCACATATCGATAGTAACGACGCCTTCTGTGTCGCAATTGATGCATGTGGATACAGTGCTTCATTAGAGATGCCTGCAGAAAGAACATTAAGCATCAGCAATGATCTAATTGATTTAGGATTAACTGGTGTAGATTTAAATATCAAAGCATTTACTGTGCACCAATCAGGACCAAAACATTGCTTATCGATTGAACATCCACATACTTCTGAAACCTGCCTTCATGCAAACGTCATTATGAAAGGATCATTAAGCATTAACAAATCATCTGAAGTCATGTTCGAAGGGGATATTATGGCTGAAGGCAAAGATATTGATAAGGTTAGTACTGATGAAAGTAAATTTGTAAGTTCATTATAGGTTCAGAAATTGTTTAAGATTTTTGATTTACACCTAAAAGTTTCGAATTGTCACCTCCTTTTAAAAATTTGTTCAAAAACTGTCTAGTCAGAAAAGCTTCTGAAAAAATAGTTATGATAAGTACACGATGAGTACAATAATTTCATTTCATAGTGAAATTATCTTTTTATAAACTACAGTATAACTATAAATTTGAATGTCTTGGTGTACGTGTGTTTGTGGAGGTTTTCCGCGATTTTCTCAGCAATTTGAAAACCGAATGAATCAAATAACATATCATCTGAATCTGATAGATAATTGCAGATAGTCGTACATAACGGGCTTTGTTTATTCTAATTTTCCCTTTGCTTTGTGCATTGAAAGATAATTTCAGTTCAAGTACAGGTTTTGTTTTGCTTTTTGGAATCGCCGTGCTACGACATGCTTCGTTGCATCGCCTTTTTATTGTTGGAAATCGAAATTCACATGTTTTCCAATTTCATTTAAGAAATTTTCCTCATTAGTTTCCCCATAATTATTTGTTTGTCTTCACAACCAAACAACATCAAAGTACTTCCTATTCAGTCAAAATTAGCCCAACATAACGTTGAAGTCAGCAAGGGATTCATTTTTATGATATATCTATTCGCACAGGTGACGTGTATAACCATAATGCTCTATTAGGCGTATTAGACATTAGATAATTCTGTTATTGTTTCGTGTTTTTGATAAAAAAATACTTCAATGATTATGAATACATAGAAAGAATCTAACTAAAGTCCTAGCTATTCATGCGGAGAAGGCGTATAACTTGAAGTTAAAAATTCATTTTTTAAGCTGTAATCAATTGATCATGTATAGTGCATACCCATACTAACAACCATACATAGATTGTGTTTGTTTTAATTAATCATAAAATTTCAAATAGGCTCTTCTTCGGAAATTTGATGATGAAGTTCGAATATTATTGCGTGGGAAATTGTCAATTCGAATAAACATGGCAATGTTTGGTGGTGTCCTTACTTTTCAAGGAAGTGATAAAGTGGGTGAAAGTCTCATTCAATTTGGAGGTAAGAGAACAGTAATATTTCAATGCTTCATTTATGCTACAAAATTGGAACGCTTGAAAGTAGGTTATCTCTCAGCTCATGTGTTTTAAAGAGATCACAGTATCAACGTGCCTTTACGTAAGTAGCCCAACTAAACTATACCAAGGAGCTGTATTTTACATACATATATACATTGATAAATCAGACGAAAAATGGATTGTTTGGTGACATCACTTAAATTCTTGTCAAAAATATGTCTCTGTTAACCTCATCTACAACGTTTATCAAGCTCGGAAACAATAACAGTTTGCGAAATAGGAAAATGTTAAATTTTTCATTTCCTAGGAGCATTCATATTTCCAAGATATTATGATAGAACCAAGATAATCTAACTCAGATTTGGGTTTGAAAGAGTTTTAAACAGACCATAATATTATCTTACCTTTGTGTAAATCAACCAAATAAATTGTATTTAACATCCTCAAGCATTGAATAATTCAAATTTAAAAATGACGTTTTTGTCCGACATCAATAACATCTTCAAAAGTCTATCTTTGTTGACCCAATATCGATCATTTCCAAACATTTTGATCTGTTTTGCCACGGCAAAATCACTGAGAATTGGCCTAAAAAGCTATTT
Organism: Haliclystus octoradiatus; assembly: GCA_916610825.1. Taxonomy (NCBI): domain Eukaryota; kingdom Metazoa; phylum Cnidaria; class Staurozoa; order Stauromedusae; family Haliclystidae; genus Haliclystus; species Haliclystus octoradiatus. The sequence continues at coordinate 23,551,318 of OU744448.1, forward strand.
TAAGATCATCTCGTTTCGATGCGAAAAAATTACCGGGGTTCAGATTATCAAACAAGCAAATTTACTTTCTTGTGAAAAGTAAAACATTTATTAAACATTGCTGATATTCAATATGTTTGAAATGTCGCGCGTGGTAAAAAATCAAACAGAACCGGGTTTCATGATTTCATCTGAACCGCGCGAAAAAATGTTTTACTTTTCACAAGAAAGTAAATTTGCTTGTTTGATAATCTGAACCCCGGTAATTTTTTCGCATCGAAACGAGATGATCTTAAAATAGCTTTTGAGGCCAATTCTCAGTGATTTTGCCGTGGCAAAACAGATCAAAATGTTTGGAAATGAGCGATATTGGGTCAACAAAGATAGACTTTTGAGGATGTTATTGAAGTCGGACAAAAACGTCGTATTTAAATTTGAATTATTCAATGCTTGAGGATGTTAAATACAATTTATTTGGTTGATTTACACAAAGGTAAGATAATATTATGGTCTGTTTAATACTCTTTAAAACCCAAATCTGAGTTAGACTATCTTGGTTCTATTATAATATCTTGATATCTCCTATATGGGATTGCTGACGTTCAGAAATACAGAATTAGAAAATAAAATTTTTCGATTTTTAGCGTCCCCCTGTAGTTGCAAAAGTGCCGCAATACAAAAGTTTTGTTTTTATCGATATAGCGAGAATATAAGACTAATTATGCAAAAAGAACTAAGTGGATTGATGCAGCATTATCTCTCCGATAAGATCATAAACATTTGATATGTTGACTTTGCACCGTTTTTGTAAACACTTCGGGATTAGTCTTGCAGTGCCAAAAATATCGAACCTCAATTAAAATTGAGGCTAAACACATCGAATACAATCGCAGATGTTAGCCATACACATAATCAAGATATTATAATAGAACCAAGATAGTCTACTTCAGATTTGTGTTTGACAGAGTTTTAAACAGGCCATAATATTATCTTACCTTTGTGAAAATCAATAAAATCAAATGTATTTAACATCCTCAAGTATTGAATAATTCAAATTTAAAAACAATATCTTCGTCCGACATCAATAACATCCTCAAAAGTCTATCTTTGTTGACCCAATATCGATCATCTCCAAACATTTCAATCCCTTTTGACACGGAAGAATCACTGAGAATTATTGGCATCAAAAGCTATTTTAAGATCATTTCGTTTCGAATTTCCGGGATTCAGATTATCAAACAAACAAACTTAGTTTCTTGTGAAAAGCTAAACATTCATTAAACATTGTTGATATTCAATATGTTTTGAAATGTCGCGCGTGGCAAAAAAGATGTTATTGATATCGGACGAAGATGTTGTTTTTAAATTTGAATTGCTCAATACTTGAGGATGTTAAATACATTTTTTTTGGTGATTTTCACAAAGGTAAGATAATATTATGGTCTGTTTTAAACTCTTCAAAACACAAATCTGAGTTAGACTATCTTGGTTCAATTATAATATCTTGACAGAATGAAGCTTATTTCACAACATTCAAATATCGTCAATAGGTAGGTTTTAATAATTCTACATTTTGACAGTAACTAAAAGTTTGTTTACACTCTTAGGCTTACCATCAACATGTCCCTTCTGCCTAAACCGTGGTATTCACACCACAATGAAGGACAGTCGAGCTAAGTTCATATATTCAAGTTCAGCAGTGAGGTTCATTCCCTCTTCTTCCCGAATGCAAATTTCTCTACCGTACGACATTACTGGTGGGTCAATTTCCAATGTGTCTAACAGTGCTTCACTGCTATTGCGTATACGCTCTCTCGAAAATGTTGAAAAATTGATCATTGGATTGAAAGCAAATTTACCTTTGGCATATGCCGAAGATCATCGAATTTTGTCAGCATTCGCGAAATTGTTAGATGAGAAAATTTCTAAAGTCAAAACAGCATTATCAATACCTATCCCAATTTACACAGACATTTATGAAAAGCTTATCGAATTGAAATCATCAGCATTGGATGTCCTTACAAGTGTTAAATACTTTTCATCAAGGCTTGGCTCGTATCCTCAAGCAAGGGCTATTAAAGGTAAACTGAATTTCCTACAAAAACGATTGGAGCAAGTATCTCAATTTATCGTCCAGCCATCAACCTCAAAGCTTCAAGATAACTCTAATGGAGCTGTTCTTTCTTACTCCGGATCAGTGTGTTTTCATCAGCTATGCATCAAAAATTCAGATGTCACTATCTATGATGTTGAAAAAGCGGTTGATAAATCTTGTGGGTCTTGTCAGAATCGTGATAGAGCAGATATCAAATCATCAAAATTAACGGTTTTGATTAAGCCGAAAGGAAAGCTAATGCTTAACGAAGAATTAACTGTGGATGAGACAACTCGCATAACTCTAACAATTGATAAAACAACTCCTACCTTTAACTTGAATTTTGAATCAACTGTTCAATTTTTTGGCCAATCATACAAAGCCAATATCAATCTAAATGAACAATTTATCTCGTTGGAAGCAGCAGGCGTAAGACTTGGTAACTTACTATTTACAGCAAAGAATAAAATTAAAGTCTCTGAAGCTAACTGGAAAGATTTAGTGAGAAACATTGATGGTATTGAAAGTAGTAACTCTGAAGCAGTCAAGACACTCACTAAAAATGCTCAAGACTGGTTCAAAGCGACTGGTGGAAAAACTAGATCTCGTCTTGCCACTACAATGGCAAGGGTTCTGAAAAAATCAGATGACGTTGTGATAAAAAGTGATACCGTAGATGAGAAACGTCAACGTCTCTTACAGTCTACATCCTCATTGCGTGCAGCAACAAATGATTATCGTCGCCAGTTAATGTCTCTTAATGTCTCGCAGACAACACTGCAGTCATATGTTACATCAGTTTCTGATACTTTTATCAAAAAGTCTCTTGATATTGTATGCCTATTGAAAATATGTCCAAAAAGATGTGTTAGCATGCCCGAGTGTAAAGTATGTCAAGACCCAATTAAAGCTGATGTTGATACTCTAAAATGTACACCTGTTGTTGAGAAAATCAGGACTAGTCAATTGGGAACGTATACTTCATCATGTGCATTGACAAAGTATGTTTTTATTCCTGTCTACACTGGTTCATGCCCTGAAGACCCAGGAATGGCAGCACAAAGAGATGCTCAATTGCAACGGAATCTTGTTGCAACTGGATCAGCCGTTGGAGCAGCTGTTGGATCAATAATTCCTGTGTTAGGGACAGCACTTGGCTCTGTTATTGGCGCAATTGTAGGTTTTATTGGAAGTCTTTTTTCCTCATGCGATAAATCCTATGAAGTCTATACGAAAACATTTGTTGTGCAAGAACCATGCACGTTGACTAAAGTTGATATTGTTACCATTGAGAGGACTGTCTCTGAATGCTTCAATGTAAAGAAAAAAGTCCTAACGGGTTACTCTAGCCCAAAACGATGTAATTGTAAAACAAACCCTTGTGTTGCTAAAGTCACTGAGCCAGCATGTGTCATTGAAAATACAGCATGTCAGAAGCAACGAGCTATATTCCTAAAAGGTTGGTCCAAGGTTCCTAAAGCATATAAGGAAACCTTTGACAAAGTTCAGCAATTAAAAGACAACGTCAAAGCTTCCAGAGTAGCTATGGTCCAATGGGAGAGTCAAAAGAAGTTTGATAAAAAATCCCTCGAGTTAGCCATAATTGCACTGAAGACAAAAGCTCAAGAGTCCAAGTTAGCAAATGACACTTATACAAATCTTATTTCATACATCCCATTACAGCGATGTGTCTTGTCACATTTCAAAACATCCGAAGACATCAAAACACATCTGACAATTATGGAACTTGTATTCAAAACATCCCTGCCAGTTGCAGATGGAGTTTCAATGCAAGCTGAAGTGAAAAACAAAGTCACTGGAAATAGTGTATCGATTCCACTGAGAATGGATTTACAAGACATAGAGCTATCGTTGATTGGATTTGGAAAGGAAATAATTTCAAATGTATTATGTTCTTCATCTCGAAACCGCCGGTCTTTGGAGGGCAAAACTAATGCTGAAACGATATTTACCTCTTGGTATATCGATGAAGGTTTAAATACTACAGTTGTACAACAAAGCTGTGTTACATTGAAGAAAGTAGAAAGCTTCTTGAAAGGTCTTGGCACGGAGTTAGATGAGTTAGCAACACAAGCTAACATGTTTGCGGATATGATTGAGAAATCACAAAACTCTTTACCATTCAAAGCATCTTCATATAGTACTACAGAAAACAATGCTACAATACTAAATGCTGAATCTTCTTTGATGAACTCAGTGATATCATCCATGTCAAACCTAGTAAATGAAAGCAAGCCATCAACTGTTATATCGGAATGGCTTCAGAACGCAGAAATATATACAGTTGCTAATAATTATACATTCTGTCTTGATCTTCAAGATTGCATTGAGGTTGCATTTGATTCGTTGAGAAATTTACCTTCAATATTAAATGTAGACCGTGGTACGTATTTAACACATGTAAATGAAACCGAATCAAAAATTCTCAGCTTGTTTACACCAGAAGGCTTTACAACCTTCAATCAAATATCTTCAGATATTAACAGCTTCCAGTCATCGCTTAACACAACAATGCAACAAAGTCTTCATTGCTCTAAGCCACCAAAGGTTTCCATTGATAAAACCGAAAATATGACACTGGTAGCTGGTAAAGCATTGGATCTAGATTGTAAGGTTATTTCTGATTTGCCAAGCGTTGTTTACCGTTGGAAACTTCATGGAAAAGTAATTTTAGTATCAAATTCAAGCCAACTGAATATAAAAACTACTGAACAATCTGATGGAGTGTACAGTTGTGAAGCAAGAACGGTTATTGGTTGGGGTGAATCTAATGGTACCAATGTTATTGTCTCTGCTCCTGCTAAAATTATTTCTTCACCGAAATCCATTCAGTTTGTTCTACCAACGGAGCCCGATATTGATCCTACATTTGTATGCAACGTTTCTGGAAAACCAGAGCCAAGAATTTCATGGTATTTCATTCCGTATGATTATAAGAAAAAGGAAGCTACTTTATTGATGGGTCAAACATCCAAAGTATTAATCTTGAAGAATGCGACCAACTCAGATGCTGGTATCTATTACTGTATTGCAAGAAACGAATATAAAAAAATTCGAAGCAGAAACGCTAAGCTCGATGTACTTGGTAGTGAAATAGCGACACAAAATCTTAAATTCTGTTTTAATGTAACTGCGAATGATTCACTCACTGAGGAACGCTTTAGTAACATTCCTGGTCATATTCGAATGGATTCTGAGCAACAGATAGACTTAACTTATGTTCGTAGTGACAAGATCTCTGGTACAATTTGTTTCACTGTTCAAACCACGCCACAAATTCCTCGAAATGCAACTCGCAGTACCTTGGTCAGCTTAGCTGCAAAAGCGAGGCAGAATGTTGCTAATTCCGTTGCTGTTGTAATCCGTGAGATTGTTTTGAATGGCTCCTCTTTGATGACAAATGATGGAAAATTCGTTCGTGTTGACAATGAATCATTCGCCTATGACTTTAACGGTGGAGAATGTCCTCGTGGTAAAACTCTGCAAAAGAATGGATTCATTTGTGGTTAGTATTTCTTTTTGTTTATTTAACGAAATTAATAGTTTTTCTATATTGCCTGCTATTTGTTCATATTGAAATTGTTGATGCTGGAACCTAAATAATCACAATAATAAATTCAGCATGTTTTCTGAATTGCTCCTTGGAAACTGCATTGTATCATCAATCCTGCACCTAATTTTAATTAATTCATAACACAGTATCAAATTTAGGCATCTATTTGTTGGAAAATTTAAATTTAATGAAATTTTACAGGATCCAATTTCCATTGAACGTGTATGAGTATTGAGTAAGAAATCTAACATCCAAACCCTTTGTGTTTCAGTTGACTGCCCTGTTGGCACATATGAGATAAATGGTATTTGCACGCTATGTCCGTCCTCATCATTCCAATCAACAACTGGTCAAACAAAATGCATAAGTTGTGGTGCAAATGAAGTTACAGAAAGAATCGGGTCATACAACTACATGCAATGCATACATTACAGTAAGTTACTTTTAATCAGCTTATTTTAAAGCTTTTCTTGTCACAAGAAGCTGTGAAAATGTTGCCGCAAAAGTATGCTCGCGGTGATAATTATACGTTACTTGTTTCCCATTAAACTGATCGGTATCTGTAGCATTTTTTCAAGCAGCGTAGAAAAATTGTTCGAATCCATGCTGATGTAAGTTCAATGGATCTGAAGGAGAAATATCAATGAATGCAGCCCTAAACCGGGGCCTCTACAAGATATTACCTTTCCCTGACCTCAAATCATATGACCATTGGAGATACTGTACAATAGTAAGAGTACAAAGTTATCTCTAAATCTTTGTATGATATATTGTAAGGTATTCTGTTTCTGTTTAGATAAATATTGTTCTGGACGTCGTGATGGTCAATACAAAATATTAGGACATTGTGATAAATTCTTTTCCTGCTCTGGCGGTTATACCTACGTAATGCGTTGTCCAGGTGGATTATTATATAACGAATTAACCAATCAATGCGATTGGAGATGGAAAGTTTATTGTCCTAAATAGATGACTAATTTATGCAGTAATCTTTATAGATTCTGCGATATCACTAGTATGATAACATTCCTAATATATTTCTGCTTATCTTCGTAATATATATAGTCAAATATTTAACAAGGAATTACACATAAATTATATAGAAATTCAATAAAAATTTGAATTTTTTAACTTAATAATACAAATTTTACCTATTTTTGTGCTCAATTACTTTGTAATTTTGCATTATTTAACTTATTTCAGTAAAATTCTAGGTTTAGAGTTTACAGCTGTTGTTCAAATCGGACCAGTCATGTGTGTTCTGTATAACTCTATATATTGTAATCAATTCAACTACTGCAGGCATTATCTTTATGTTAACTTTACGAGGAAAGCAGATATCATAAGTGAAAAAGTGTGTAAGAAAGCTCATTTTCATAAGGCCCAAGGAATTGTATCGATATCATTGATCGAAATGAGTGATTTTTTAGATGAAATTCAGGAAACTAGAAGCGGCAGAGTTCAAGGCGTAAAATTAATCGTCACGCCTTGCGCTCTCAAAGTTGAAAAGTGAATGCCATTTTTCAATATACAAGTAGTTGGTGTAGTGAATATGTGCATCACACAACATATCCGATGACAGAGCGCAAAGGCTGCCGGTCAATGTTATTCGTTTAAATTGCTAATATATCTACTAGCTGACATTTAGCATTATTGGCACACTCATTGCAGCAAACATCTGTTATTTCACTAAGTAATTTTCTATCCGACTACCTTCTAATCAAGGTAACCGATCAGCGTTTCACGATAAGGACCTTGTACTAGCTCTATTGTGTCTAGGTAAGACCAAGATAATATAATGAGAACTGAGATAGCGCAATTCAAATTTGCATTGTCAAGAGATTTAAAATGATATTATCCTACCTTCAACTTGAAGAATCCAACTAAAGTGTAATTAACATCTTCAATAATTGAGTAACTAAAATCTAAAAACAGTTTCTCCGACCGATATCTTTCTAACATCCTCAATAATGTGTTTTTGTTGACCTCAGCTGCGATGTGATCACAAAAACGTATCACTGTGAAGTTGCTCCACAAAATATGGAAAATGAGGGGTTTTCGGTATTTTGGATATTTTCGTTTTGTTGGGGTATAGATCAAACAAACGTAAAAGTGTATATCCTGGATATTGGGTGATTGCTTTACATTATATAGAAATTCAATAAAATTTGAATTTTTTAACTTAATAATACAAATTTTACCTATTTTTGTGCTCAATTACTTTGTAATTTTGCATTATTTAACTTATTTCAGTAAAGTTCTAGGTTTAGAGTTTACAGCTGTTGTTCAAATCAGACCAGTCATATGTGTTCTGTATAACTCTATATACTGTAATCAATTCAACTACTGTAGGCATCATCTTTATGTTAACTTTACGAGGAAAGCAGATATCATAAATGATCATGAATAAGTGTGTAAGAAAGCTCATTTTCAAAAGGCCCTAGGAATTGTATCGATATCATTGATCAAAATGAGGGGTTTCGGTATTTTGGATATTTTCGTTTTGTTGGGGTATAGATCAAACAAACGTAAAAGTGTATATCCTGGATATTGGGTGATTGCTTCGTTAGATAGAGGAAAAGTTTCTATCAGTACATGTTCTTCTTGTATTTTTATTTTGCGCAAGCATTTCCCCCTCAAAAATGCAATCAAAGTTACGATTTTGTGTCTCACTCTTTTTCCTCGAACAGGAACCCACTTATTTTCCACAAGAGGGTTTACACCGGAAAAAACACTAAAATTTTTACTTATTTGTCTTTAAATAAATAACCGCTAAACCAAATGACAATCTGCTTTGGGAATGAAATTTTCAACGTTCAGCTGAAGATTTAGAGCTATATTTGATCAATATTCAAGATCCAAGTAAAGAGATTTAAGCCTCTAAAGTCAAACGTTTTTAGTTTTGGATTTTTCTCACTCAAGTGCTCACGCAATTAGCACCTCTTTACGACTTTGTCTCTTATATCTCTTTACCTGGATCTTGAATATTGATCAAGTATAGCTCTAAATCTTCAGCTGAACGTTGAAAATTTCATTCCACAAGCAGATTGTAGAGACAAATAAGTAAAACGTTTAGTGTTTTTCCGTTGTAAACTCTCTTGTTGAAAATAAACGGGTTACTGTTCGAGGAAAAAGAGTGAGACACAAAATTAACCCAAAATCGTCACTTTGACTGAATTTTTGAAGGAGAAATGATCGCGCAAAGTTAAACACAAGAAGATCATGTACGAATAGAAAATTTTTCTCTATCTAAAGAAGCAATCTCCCAATATCCGGGATATACACTTTAAAAAGATTATGTTCTCTAACAACAAACGAGAAATTCGTGTCGTAGACGAGGCTACCGAATTTTCCCTTGTTATCAATTACCCTGAATACAGATGAGTCCTGATTGGTAGATTTTTACTTTGATTTTTACTAAATATTCAGCTATATCATGACAGTGGAGAGTATTTCATGGTAGCCACTAAATATATATGGCTTTTTGCTACTCTGTCGGGTATAGCTTATACCTGCACGGTCTATTCCATACCTGGTAGCTTTAAACATAAACTTACATAGACTGTCAATCCCATTGGCAGACTTTGAGCTAAAACCTTGTACAAAAGTGTTACTGCATGACAGTCTTGTGCTTGGGTTCTCTGATCTCAACACTTGAGATGTTGGGAGACACTCGAAAGCTGGAATACACTCGCCCAACGGTCTCTTTTTTCTGATGCTTTCTCGTGTCTCCCAACACCCCGCGTGTTGATTTCAAAGAGCTCACACACGGCTGACGTGCAGTAACCCTTTAATTGCAGGTACAGTATAACCCCGTCAATATCACTACTGTTAATATCATTAAATAAAAGTAAAATTAATGTTAAAGGATCAATAATTACAACAAAAGGGAAAACAACCTCGATCGAAGTGCCGAATGAAAAGCTAGCCAGCATAAAATCATCCTTAAGTAAAGGTAAAATTACCTACAAAGAAATAAAAAAAAGAGATCCAGTCGCAATTATTCCAAATGTTCCGAAATGGATGACATCTAAAGCTATCCATGATTCACTGCTTGCTGACAATCCAGACATTTTTGAGAGTCAAAATGACATTATTAATTTATATCTGTTTCCAACAAAGAGAATGCTCTTGATCAAAGAGTATCCTTACGACTAGCATGCAAAGCATTCTCTAAGCTTGCCGAGAACAACATGTGGCTAAGACTTGATTCAATACTAAATGTCTGCGCCTATCCAGATCTGAAGCCGATTCGATGTTTTCATTGTGGCCGTCTTGGTCACAGTACAAAAAATTGTGAAATGATTGACGAAGAGTCAATTTGCTTTGATTGTGGTGATCAACATCCACTGGACGGGAAAAAGAAATGCAGCAGGAAAGAAAGAAAATGTGCCGCATGCTGCAAATCGAAGGCATTCCAATGCAAAGCAACATCGCATCACACCTTCGATGGCAGTTGCCCACTACTACTCTTACACATAAAACGCAACATCGGATTACAACTTTCACAAACGCCACTTATGGAATCATCGAAAAACAGCTTCAGCATATGACCCAAACAAAATACCGCAATGCCCATCAATAATCAACAATTCCGAATATCAACTGGTTTATTTAACTCATCCATCAGTAAATATCAAGTAACTACGACTAACACCAAAACAAAACTTTATAAAAAATTGAAGCATATCGTATTATCCACCATAAACAATTTGTATGTCACAATAACTACATCATTCACTACTGTACTCAAATGTTTTTCACAGATCAACCAATACTTTATAACACTTATCTATCTAATAATGCTCTGCTGTGGTGATATACATCCCAACCCTGGACCAATTCATAATATTAACATCGTCAGCTGGAACTGCAACAGTCTAAGGGGGAAGCAGCACGAAATCGACCACCTCACTAATAAATTATCACCGAATATCATTGCCCTATGTGAAACCAAATTAAACACTAATATCAGCAATAAGCAAATAGACTTAGATGGATTCACTCTACATAGAAAAGACCGTCCCAACAGCACTGCTGGAGGTGGGCTTGTATTCTACATCAACGGCAACATCGCTTGCAGAAGAAAACCTAAATGGGCAAATAACGAAATTGAGATGATGGCATTCGATATTAAATTTGGCTTAAAAAAGGTGTCAATAATATTAACATACCGGCCACCAAATTTTGCACTGAAAAAGTATTTTGACTGTCTGAATAGTATTATGGAAACATTACTTAGATCAAGATCTAGTAGTAAGATCTGAGGTAGTATTGCTAGGTGATTTGAATTGCGATATTGGCAAAAAAGTGAATAACACTCCTGGACAATCCCTTCAAGAATTTATTGATAACTACGCTCTCATCAATCTGATCAATGGACCAACCAGACCATCATCAGGGACATCACTTGATGTCATACTCGTATCGCATCCAAGACACTTTGTTGCTAGTAACATCATCGCAACTGGAGCTTCCAACTACAGTATCTGCATGACAACATACAAAACTAAATGCCTACGCACACAGCCAAGATTAATAACTTACAGAAAAACGAAAAATACAAACTTTACTTCACTCAATAATGATCTCTGTGGGATACAATGGGAACGTATGTACACTAATGATAACGGTGAGCTACTGTCAGCCGACGATGTATGGAACAGATGGTTCTTTGAAGTTAACTCAGTCATAGAGAAACATTCACCATTGAAATCTAAACTTATTAAGGCACAACGACCACCATGGATTACAGCTAACATCGACGAAGCAATGAGATTCAGAGATCACTTATCGAAGTTACCACGAAATGAAGAAAATATCCGCCGCTTCCACACTCAACGGAATCTAGTCACAAAACTTAAACGACACAGCCTCCAACAATATCTCGAAACATCTTCAAAGACTGAACCCTCAAAATTTCACCGTAACTTACAAAAGATCACTGGTATTGGGAAAAACAATTGTTTAATAACCTCCGCTAAAGAAAAAGCACAAATAGTAGGAAGATATTTAAAAAAATGTATACCACCTACTCCAAACTGGACTGCCGACTATCTCAAAAATCACCCAAGCATACATCAAATCATGAATCGCTCCTACACTTCCTTCTGTTTTCAATACACATCAGACAATGAAGTATATAATATTATCAAAAGATTCAGAACTAATAAGGCAACTGGGGCCGATAACATATCCGTAAGCTTCCTCAAAATTATCCTAGCTAGCCTCACCTCTCCTATTACCGATCTATTTAATCACTTAATAACAATAAATGAAATACCAAAAGCCTGAAAACATGGCATAGTCTCACCAATATACAAAAAAAATGATCCATCAAATAAAGAAAATTATCGACCAATTACCATCCTCTCTCATATCTCCAAAGCATTCGAGAAAATCTTAGCAAATCAACTCCAAAATCATTTCAAACCAATTTTCCCACCTGATATGTTTGGCTTTGTATATAGTCACACTCCTGAAATGGCCCTCATGAAACTCACACAAGATTGTAGAACAGCATCAACAAAAAACAAACTACTGCAATCGTCTCCCTCGATCTCTCCAAGGCATTTGAAATGGTACACCATAAACTTCTGATGGAAAAATTGAGAGCTTATGGTGTAAATCCATCAAGTTGTAACTTAATCAACAATTACCTAAGTGGAAAAACACAATCTATCAGAGTTGAAAGTCAGACTTCCTTGCCCTTCTCCTGCCCTCGGGGAGTCCCACAAGGATCGATAATATCACCACTACTATTTAATATCTACGTAGCAGACTTTTCATTTCTTCCAATAACCTCTTCCATCATACGATACGCAGATGATACAACGCTATACTGTTCCTCCAACCACAAAAATACTGCTGTCCAACACCTCAACAAAGACTTGGAAAAGGTGCACCAATGGTTCCAGCTGAATTGTATAAAACTGAACCCCTCAAAAACTCAATGCCTACTAATCACTCACATTCCAGAACCCGACATTCACGTCACGAGCGCAAATCTTCTAAGTACTAATCAAATACATAACAAAGACATTACAATCGATGATGTAACCTTACCTTGGCTCAATATAATAAAGATACTCGGTGCTCACATTGACAGTAGATTAAACATGAGATGTCATCTTCGCAATTGCATCAGAAAAGCCAATCTCTCCCTATATCAAATCAAACAGGTTAAAAAATCCCTAAACCCACACCTTGCCAATACACTTTACAAGACATACATCCGTCCTCATCTAGAACATTGTAGCCTACTTCTTCTTGGAATTAATCAAACGGATAGACTAAAATTAGAAAGAATTCAAGAAAAATCACTAAAACACCTAACACGACCCAATACTGGGAAAGAATATCGTCTTCCATCTCTAGACGTCAGAAGAATAGTAAAATTAACCAATATGATCCAAAAAACACTCATAATAGAAACTCCAAAACTTTTACACTCCCTCTTCAAGGTATCCAACACTAAATATACGTCATCTTGCCGTCCAAACAAACTCATCCCACCCATTTGCAGAACAACCCTGATGAAATGGTCGATTGTAGCAGTAGGTACTAGAGTCTGGAACTTTATCCCGGAAGTAATACGTGGGGAAGCAATAAGAACATTCAAAGAGTCAACTCTTGCGTATTTGACATCCCTGGAATGGAAAATAAATTATTGGTTTATGTCAATCAGCTGTCGATAGTTAGATTATAATGTTATAAATATCAAAAACACTAGCATTCTCGTCATAAATATAATACAATTAGCATAATTATGGAACTTATCTCATTCAAAAAACGAAAAAATAATAATTATAATTATAATGTTAATAATAAAAAAAAAATAATAATAATAAAATAAAAATAAAAATAAAAACTTATATTATATTATTAATACTATTATCCTTATCATTATTTCTACTAATTTACAATATTATAATTAATAACTTACTTTTAAATTCGTATCAATGTATAAACGAGCATTTGCTCATTTTGGTTACGAATCGAAATAAAATTATAAACACACACGACCCTCTTATTATCACGATTTTAGGCTGCACCAGGGACAGTGATAAAAAATATAAAAGGCATCAAATGTGTTAATAAAGGACATTGAATAGATATTCACAAAGTAGCTAGATAATCAGATTGCATCATGATGTTGTATTCACCTTGATGTTGTATCTCCAGAAATTTTGGAATAATTTGATAAACTCCACACCGCGATGCAAATTGAAATGTCGAATTAAAATAAGAAATCTGTGTAAGATCCTTATAGGGTTGGCAAGGAGAAGACAGACAACACGCAGTAGCTTCTTGTATACTTTATTACGCTCTTCACGATGATCAACAGCAAGAGAGGGAATACTTAAACACGCAACAACTAATACCACAATACCGCTGAGACAATGACACAATTAACCAATCACACAATACATCAATAATCTTTTCTAATACAATGCAGATAATCCCTAAAGCCCCGGCCAAATGAAGCCAACATTTTTCCAGCTTTTTCACAACATCGATGTTGTGAAAATGCTGGCTTCAATTGGCCACCCAAGCCAGAATTTTCACAACATTGATCGAAGTTTTTATCAAATGCTGGCAAAATGTTGGTTTCATTTGGCCACCCCAGCCAACAAATTTCAACAAATCTCAGTGTTGGATTTTGTTGGCTTGCACTTTGAAGATGATCAAAACATTTGCCAACATTCTATTGTTCTCCTCGATGTTGTGAATATGCTGGCTTCATTTAGACACCCCAGCTAGCATTTTCACAACATTTGACATATCGAATTTCAAATAATGGAAGAAGCGTCTCTACTATTGGTCAATGATTACGTAATATTTTTAGATAGTCGCGTAATGACAACTGCAGTTTGACGCGAAAGTGTTGCTATGAAACTGTTGATTTATTTCATAGAGTCGAGAAATTCAAATAATAAAGTTTGTCATTTTCTATAGAAGGTTTTGCTGTTTATTCGAAATTTTCAAGTGATTTTAATATCTCTGCGATGGAAGATGACATTCATACTCTTCATAGTGACAAAGAAAGTACATAAGATTCAACAGAGACTGATCATTAGAATTTATTGTGGTTTAATTTGAAAATTCCCACGAAGTACAGCAAAGAAGGACAACCTAAAAGAAAGATATTATTGAAAGAGTATAATTTGAATAAATATAAATCTAAATCGAGTGACGCAGAAGATGATTTCCCCTTTTACAAATTCCTTTCCAGCTCGGATGTTGTGAAACTGCTGGCTTCATTTGGCCACCCCAGCCAGCATTTTCACAACATTGATGCGAAATTTTATCAAGTGTTGTGAAAATGTTGGCTTCATTTGGCCGGGGCTTAGTGTTCGACATTGTGGAGCAGTAACTCGGATTAACAGGTTCGATATGACGTCACGATGGGATAATAGCTTCGATCATTATCCCTACTAAGATATTATAATAGAACCAAGATAGTCTAGCTTAAATTTGTGTTTTCAAAGAGTTTTAAACAGGCCATAATATTATCTTACCTATGTGAAAATCAACCAAACAAAATGTATGTAACATCCTCAAGTATTGAATAATTTAAATTAAAAACAACATCTTCGTCCGACATCAATAACATCCTCAAAGGTCTATCTTTGTTCAACCAATATCGATAATTTCCAAACATTTTGATCTGTTCTGACACGGCAGAATATCTGAGAATTGGCCTCAAAAGCTATTTTAAGATCATCTCGTTTTGATGCTCGTTTTGAGATTTAAGTTTTGATCTCGTTTCTTGTGAAAAGTAAAACGTTTATTCGCACGGTTCAGATGAAGTCATGAAACCCGGTTCTGTTTGATTCAAATTCTTTTTCCTTGGATAATTAATGTGTTCGTAAAGGTTTACTTGACATGAATTTCATGATGGCATATGCGATAAAAAAACACACAATAATTGGCGCAACAGTTTCGATTTAATCTAAAATCATCTTCATGCAATGTGAAAAGAGAGAGTTAAAAAGTTACATGAATATTTATATAAAAATCTAATTAATTTGTCTATTGAATTTATCGGAACGGTATTATACTTTTTAACAATGGCAAACAATAATTACAGTAGAGATATTTTAGCACAAGAACAATATTTTAGCACAATCGCGATAGCCAGCTACACTTTTCTAAGTGACTTGGAAGGTGTGGCAAATCATTATCAATTACATCTGGAGATATAAATGTTGTCGTCGTATATATTTTACTTATTTTTTGGATGTTATACGAAGATTATTTTGTTGTTTTTATTTGGAGTTTCAATGATGTGGTATATTTACAGACCGAAGGGAATACCTCATCGATTTATTTGGTGTCAATGTGGCCTAATAGATTTTGAATTAACTTTCATAGTTACGTTATATCTAACTGTTGTTATCTTGTGTGACATGCGCGATGCTGTCATGTCGGCCAATCAGGTCGGCAATTTTTTCAACAACGATCAGAGGAAATACAGAAAGTTGGTAATCAATCTGATAGAACAATTTGCCATTGATGAATGGATTTTGGATTATTTGTTTTTGGTTGTAATAATTATTTCATTGTATCTGTCTTATATAGTATATCCGTACTTAGTTTTTCTGTTTGTCAATTTGTTCTAAATTATTATTATTCCATATTCATAGTTACGCTAAATCTAACTGTTGTTATCTTGTGTGACATGCGCGATGCTGTCATGTCGACCACTCAGGTCGGCAATATATTAAACAACGACCAGAAGAAATACAGATAATGGAAGAACAATACCAAAGAGCATTTTGCCGTTGTTAAACTATTTTTGATTGTAACTGTTATTTCACCGTGTTTGTATCGAATATTCGTAATTAGTTGTTGTGCTAATATATCTCTACTGTAATTATTGTTTGCCATTGTTAAAAAGTATAATACCGTTCCAATAAATTCAATAGACAAAATTAATTAGATCTTTATATAAATATTCATGTAACTTTTTAATTCTCTCTTTTCACATTGCCTGAAGATGATTTTAGATTAAATCGAAGCTGTTGCGCCAATTATTGTGTGTTTTTAATCGCATATACCATCGTGAATAAAAGAAAATAATTAATGTGATGAATAATAAAACAATTATCAAACTCGATATTTCGCGCGACAATGATATTTATCAGACCTCGAGGCTCTATTATCTACCTCGTAGGCTTCAGTAGATAATAGAACCCTCGGTATAATATTTCTCAATGTCACACTCAAACTCGTTCGAAAATTGTTTACAGTTTGATACCATCAGAGCGATGAAACGTTCGACACATCAGTTATATTTATAATTAAAAGAATGCTCAGAGAGGAACGCTTGGTCAAAATAGAAAGCCAGCTTGCATATTCTTGACTCCAGTCTAAGTCTTACCTTGATCACGTGTTTCGAACATAGCGACGAGCTAGGATAAATTTAATAACCTCTCCGAAATAGAAATTTACTCTGTAATCAAATAATGACCTCTCAAAAATACGATAAAAAGCAACATCTCAGGAGTTGCGACTTTCGATATTCAAGTGTAAATATTATTCAAGAATTCTACATTGAATTGCTTGCGTTCTGTTTGATATTGAGATGATATTGCAAGGAATTTCATTAGAATAATAAATGATTACTGAAAAATCAATAACGCATTAAATTTGAAAACAACCCATTGTTGTGGCGAATCTCCCAGCTTGTTACCATCCAATTAGGACGGTTTTATTTATTCTTCAATTGGTAAAGATTTATTCTTCAATTGGCAACGAAATTATAGCTTCGAAAAACAAAGCAGACATGAGCAATGTAACCAACTGGCTCAGAACAAAGGTACCATTTGTAACTCTGCGATCTAAAATCTTATGTATCAGAGGACCTAAGACAATATCACATACCTACCGTATGTATCAACCAACGTTGGTGACATTGAACTCAGTCGTGCTGTTGGATCTCTCAAGTAATTATTTAAACTCCAGATCAATACTAGTTGTATCTAAATATCACAAAACATATTTCCTGTATGTTAAAAATATAAAACATAATTTCTTGTGTTATTGAAATGCTGTGTTATTATTGTTAATCTCCAATAAAGAATATGACTATTAGTGACAATTGAAATTCCAGACAAAGGTTGTGTTACATGATTAATAAAATAATTAAAGTACTCTTGTGTCACTGAAATCTAGACCCACCCGTTATCTAAAACAACAAAGAAGAAATCCATGTGTAATCTTTTACTAATTTACAATGTATAGTGCAGGTATAGTGTCGAGCATTCTAGAATTATTATTTATCGCGATTAGTTTCATACCGATAAAAGAGACGTCATGATTTTCCGATATTTGGTCCATAGAGGTACAAGATAAAGAGCGCTAACCACGTGACCCCCCTGTCGCCGATTTCCGCCATTTTCTTGGAGGGAAAAACAATGGCGTCGTGACGTTGTGGCAGCTTTGGTTGGTAAAATAAATAAAAAAAAAGATCAGCCGTTTTGAGAAGAGAAAGTTCTACTTCTTTCGAGAATTGGTTAACAATAGTTGAATCCCCGACGGAATTTATTTTTAACTGATTATTTGAAACATATATATGTTTGAACAACACTTTACATGGTATTGACGTGTGAACAAAAGCTGAAGGGCCCTGGAAGGTAAATGAAATCGCCAATAATAATTCGTAATAAATCATACTTTCAACAATTCTGATTGTTCAAAATTGTCAGCAAATAGCTGTTACCTAAAACAACCGAGAAACAATTGTCTATGCTAGATTCAACACTATCTGTTGTTGAAAGTTGAATGATATTCCGGTTTCTTCGTCGTGTGAGTAACATCTCCACAAAATCACTGATCAAATTTACTTGTGCTTCAAAAAGTTAAAAATGTTTTCCGTAGAAAAATGAATTTATGTCACATGCCAAAGGTACAGTGTCTCAATTTTCCAAAACTAAACCACGTTGCCTAGGATAGCATAAAGGCAAAAAAATTTGGGAAATGTTGTAAACGGCTTGTATGTTGTTGTTGTCACATGCTTGAATAGTTATTATCATTGTTACTGTTAGTTAAAGCTGTTTATAACCTCTTATATTTTAGCCTCCCTTAAAGGATTATCTTGTAATAGAGGCAGCCGCATGCTGCAGTTTCTTTAGTTTGTATAATGGCTACGCCTGAACAAAACACGTAGTTTTCTCTGACTTTACTTGACTCTAATAAAAGATTACAACATGGTGTCAGATGTGGGATTTAAAGTACCT
This sequence comes from Haliclystus octoradiatus, assembly GCA_916610825.1. Lineage (NCBI taxonomy): Eukaryota > Metazoa > Cnidaria > Staurozoa > Stauromedusae > Haliclystidae > Haliclystus > Haliclystus octoradiatus. The sequence continues at coordinate 23,570,210 of OU744448.1, forward strand.
GTGTTCTACTTCTATTAATGTTGGAGATTTGTGGTAAACTTGTTACTGATTGTTTACAGTAAGTTATCTTCTATAAAAATCGTGATAAAATAATGGCAAGCTCAAGTGAATTATCCAAGCCTGGTCCATTGGTGTTTGATGAAAATGCTGCAGACAATTGGAGAAGATTCAAAATGAGGTTTGACATATATCTTATAGCTAAAGAGAAAGATGACAAATCAGATAAACTAAAAGTTAATATGCTTCTCAATTTTGCTGGACCTGAGGCAATTGAGGAATACAGTCATTTTACCTATGCTGAAGGTGAAAGTGGAGATAATTTTGAAAATGTATGTAAGAAATTCCAAGATCTATGTCAAGGTGCCAGTAATGTGATCTATGAACGATTTTTTTTCTTTTCCCGATATCAATCAGATGGAGAAAGGATTGATACATTTGTGAGTGATTTAAAAAGATTGGCCCTCACCTGTGAGTTTGATGTCTTACGTCACTCTTTGATCAGAGATAGAATTGTTGGTGGTGTGAGGTCAGATGACCTTCGTGGAGAGTTATTGAAAAAGCCTAATTTAACGTTAATAACTGCACATCAATTTTGTAGAACATATGAAGCTAGTGAGAGTCAGAAGCGATTGTTTAATACGTCCACACGAGCAGACAATACAGTAACCGTGAATGCCATAGGACACAAGAAGGAAGAAAAATTCTCAAAATGTAAATTTTGTGGGTACCATCATGCCATGAAAAAATCGAAATGTCCGGCTGTTGGGAAAGAGTGCAAACGATGCAAAGAGACCGGACATTTTGCTAAAATGTGCACACAGCAGAGTTCTGCAAAACAAGTTGTTGCAAATATCACTATTGACAATTCCAGTGACGAAGATAGTGATTCTGGTAGAAGTTTATACTTTGGTTCTGTTGAGCTTGCCCCAATTTCAAGAACGAAAACCAAGAAAAGTATGGTTACTATTATTGTAGCAAACAAAGAAGTGAAAATTAAAGCAGATACTGGTGCTGATGCCACTGTAATTCCCTACTCCCTTTACAAGAACATTACTAACAAGCCATTGAAAAAAGCGAAGCAACCTCTCAGGGGTTGGTTGGCAGAAAAAGTAATACATCCTAAAGGCTCTGTTCGCCTACTAACGGAGTATAAAGGTCGGAAAGTATTATTGAATTACCTTGTTGTTGATGGAAATTTTACGCCACTGCTTGGTTGTGATGCCTGCATTGACTTGGAAGTGTTGAGCTTCATGAATTTAGATTCAATTAAATGCACTCATGACAGTAGTAAGATATCAATTATAGATGAATTCAAGGATTGTTTCTCAGAACAGCCAGGAACATTGCCACGCAGGGTAAAGTTAGAAATTGACGAAAATGTAACACCAGTGGTTCATGCACCAAGAAAAATACCATTGGCACTAATGAATCCTGTTAAACAGAAATTAGCTGATATGGAGAAAATGGGTATCATTGTCAAAGAAACAAACCACACACCATGGGTATCATCGATGGTTGTTGTAGACAAGCGAAAGAGCACACAAGTAAGTAAAGAACCAACTAAGAAAGATGTCAGGATTTGTATTGATCCACGTGATTTAAATAAAGCCTTGAAGCGAGCACATTATCCAATGGCTACCATTGAGGATATTGCATCTCGTCTAGATGGTGCCAAAGTATTTGCTGTATTAGATGCATGCAGTGGGTATTGGCAACTACCAGTTGATGACAGTAGCTCTAAACTCCTTACCTTTAATACTCCATTGGGAAGGTATCGATTTTTGCGCCTCCCTTTTGGAATTGCACCCGCCCCAGAGATTTATCAACAAGAGATGGACCGCTTGTTCGAAGGAATACCAGTTGAAATAATTGTAGATGATTTTTTAATATTCGGAAAAGACACAGAAGAACTTGACAACAAGCTCCGCCTTGTTTTAGAACGAGCCAGAGAGGTGAAACTAAAATTTAATTCTGAAAAAATTAAATACAACTTAACTGAAGTACGTTACGTTGGTCATGTATTGTCATGTAATGGAATAAAACCTGATCCAGACAAAGTTCATGCTACCCAAGAAATGCCTGCTCCCACAGATAAAGCAGGAATACTAAGTTTTCTAGGGACAATTAATTACTTGGACAAGTTTATACCGAATAAAGCCGACCTACAAGGACCCATTTAAAAACTATCACAGAAAACAGCAGCTTTTGTATGGGACTCTGCACAACAGACAGCGTTTGACTCACTCAAAAGTGTTATTGCAAATGCTCCAGTGTTATCATATTTTTGTGAGAAAACACCTACAACATTGAGTGTGGATGCTAGCTGTACAGGACTTGGTGCTGTGCTTCTCCAAGATGGTAAACCCTGTGCATATGGTTCTCGGAGGCTTACAGAATGCGAAACCAGGTATGCAAACATTGAACGAGAACTCTTAGCAATTGTTTGGGGAGTTTCAAAATTTCACTCGTATATTTATGGAAGATCTGTCACAGTTCAAACTGACCATAAACCTCTTGAAGCAATTTTCAGGAAAAATCGTAATGATGCACCTCCACAGTTACAGAGAATGTTACTGAAACTCACCCAGTATGATTTAAAAATGACCTATGTCCCTGGGAAGGATCAAATTCTCTCAGACTGCTTGAGTCGATCACCAGTTTTGGAAAGTCCTTTGTGTACAGACAAACCAGTTCCTGAAATTTACGTACATCTGGTTTCAAATTTGGGAATGAGGACTAGATCTATTGATTCATTTAGAACTGCAGTTACAAATGATGAAATCTCTCAAACGATTATTAAATATATAATTAATGGTTGGCCAGACAAAGAAAATGTGGACGAACTCGCTAGAGAGTATTGGCAATACAGAGAAGAACTAAGTATAGAGGATGGTATGATTTTTAAACACGATAGACTAGTTGTTCCAAGGGCATTGCGACATGAAACACTAAATGATATCCATGCAGGTCACATGGGAGTAAATAAAAGTCTGTCATTTGCCAGAGAGTACGTATTTTGGCCCGGAATCTCTGCTCAGATAAAAGAGATGGTGTCTTCTTGTGGAGTGTGTAATTCTTTTAGGCATCATCAACAGAAGGAAACATTGATGCCCCATGACATCCCTGGCTTACCGTGGCAATCCATTGGTATTGATCTCTTTAGCTATGCTGGAGATACCTTCTTACTTGTCACTGACTTCTACTCCAAATTCTTCGAAGTAGAGAAGCTGAATGAGCCAACAGCCAAGTGTGTTATTATTAACATGAAAAAGATCTTTGCTAGATTTGGAATTCCAGAAAAAGTATTTAGCGACAATGGTCCACAGTATAGCAACACGCAGCACCTTTTTAGTACGTCACATGAGTTCAAAGTTTTTGCTCAAAGCTGGGGATTTACTCATACAACAAGCAGCCCTGAATATCCTCAGTCGAATGGAGCTGCTGAACGTGCGGTTCAGACATGCAAGAGGATTTTTAAGAAAGCTTACAAATCTGGAAATGACCCCTTTGAAGGAATATTGAACTTCAGAAACACTCCGTTTGATGATATTGGGTTATCACCAGTACAATTATTGATGGGAAGACGAACCAAGACAACATTGCCAACACATCGCCGACTATTAATACCCCAAGTAGTCACCCCGAGTCATGTGTTGAAGACTTTGAAACAACGTCAAGAAAAATCAGCAAAGCATTTTGATACCAATGCTAAAGATTTACCTCCTCTTGCTGAGGGTGAAAAAGTGAGAGTAAAGCCACATCGTTCTGCAGAGTGGAGGAAAGCAGAAATATTACCAAGGTCATATATGCTGGTGGACAACCGTGGGAAAGTTTTCAGAAGAAATCGACGTCAACTAATATCTGTACCAAATGATGCACCCATGTCACCTCAAATGACACAAGATATGGAAGCCAAGAATGATACAGCAGAATCACCATTGCAAAATAGCACTACAGCTCAACCAGGCAACTTAGCACTAACTGGAAATACTACAACAAGGTCCGGACGGTCTATTAAACCACCACATAGATTAATTGAATCCTGTTAGTATTGAAAATTCTATATGAAGAGAGAGATGTTGTAAACGGCTTGTATGTTGTTGTTGTCACATGCTTGAATAGTTATTATCATTGTTACTGTTAGTTAAAGCTGTTTATAACCTCTTATATTTTAGCCTCCCTTAAAGGATTATCTTGTAATAGAGGCAGCCGCATGCTGCAGTTTCTTTAGTTTGTATAATGGCTACGCCTGAACAAAACACGTAGTTTTCTCTGCCTTTACTTGACTCTAATAAAAGATTACAACAGGAAACTCCATTGACTGTTGCATTAAATTCGGAGATTTCATCCTTCGACAAAATGGCCGCCATAGAGACATCTGCCTCCAAAGAGAAGTAACGTGTTCGCGCTCTAGTACTTATACCTTTATGATTTGGTCTTCAGAAGCAATAATGTTAATACGTTTTCTAGAATATGACGTCATATTCGAACGCAATTCTGCAATTTGATTGGTTGGTCCACGTGCTAGGAAATTCACGGTAAACATTTTTTCGAAAATTCCTGTCGAAATTTGTCGATAAATCTTTGCCAGATTCTCAAAGCTGAAGAAGAACAGCTGGAAACTACAACGTATGTATTACTGAAGAAATAATATCAACAACGCTATTTCTATTTAAGAAACACCAACGTTTTGAAGTTTGAATTTGACCCAAGGACATTTTAGTAAATGAAAACATTGAATTTAAATTGCATTTTAAATCATTGATTCAAGATTCGAGCAACCTTCCACAATATAAACAAACTTGATTATAAAAATTGTTTTACTACAGAACAGGGTTACGTAATACAGGTAAAAAAGCTACGTTATACTATGAATAAAAAAGTTGTGAAAAAGTTATGAAATCAAAAGTTGTGAAAAAGTTGTGAAAAAATAATTTTCCCAGGTGTACTTATTCGCCTGCCCCTGTATCCAGTTATCCCCTAAATTTGTACAAAGCCTACAGAACAGGCACGATTACATTAGCAGACGAGTCTACTGGCCATTCAATGCACCTGCATGGTTCAGAAAATAATAACAAGCAGTCATAAAAATCATATCAGACGATAATTTAATCAAACAATATGGTCGAATTTTGTCCATTCTATTGCTAGAAAGAGATGCTGTTAAAGATGTGTACATTCAAGTTGAAATATTCAACAATTTGAAAATACAGAAAAATGCTGGTTTTTTATATTCGGAAAGTATCTGCAACTTAGTTCAAAGATATGTTAAAGCAGGATTTGTAAAAAGAGTCTCCTACAGTCTCGCAAATAATAAAATAATATTTATAAAATAATTGTAAAATGGTAAGTGTTGAAAACAATAAAGTTATGTTAATTTGCTGGACTTGTAATTCTTTCTTTCTTTATTCTTGATAAACTGCAATAGTATGTATAAGGAATAGCCATTTATACTGCTCTACATCATAACCATATCACACACGAGACCATATGACAAATTTTAGAAATAGTCAGAAAACGAAAGCTTTTTATAGTTTCTTAACATATTTCAATGATAAGTTAAACTAATCTGAAATCTGCTAAAATCTGATAATTGCATTGTCTGACGTGTATGATTATACCAAAGGCCAGCTTCATCGAACTAGCCAAACCCCCTACAGGAAGAACAGGCAGAGCCTCCTAATAGAAGACTCTGTCTATGAGATCCCCCAAGTCCCCTTTTTATAAAAGGTCCCATAATTCAGCACTTGAAATTTTGTAGAATTATGCCAAATTAGTTTCCAGATCATCACAACTTTTTCATTACATTTTGGACGTTCAAATTTTACTCTCCTTTTATCACAACTTTTCACAAGCTGCTCCAAAATAGGACATTAAAACTTAATTTTTCACAAGTTTTTTCATAAGTTTTTTCGTTTTCATAACTTTTTCACAACTTTTTTTATTCATAGTGTTACGTTATGAAATTTGTTTTATTTCAGAAAAGGGTTACGTTCCAGGTTCATTTATTTTATTACTACCCACCGTCCTCCACGTGGTCGTCTACCTGAGACTCCATCACTACGTTTTGGCAGTGTTAATGGATGACCTCCGAGTGATATCTGTATACGATAAAAGAGGGCATGCTATCCCTGGAACACAGCGAGCTTTTACCTTCACAGGTGTCTGCTGAGGATTTGCTGCTAAACCCTTACCATTACGGACTGCACAAATATAATTTCTACTTTTGAAACTACTTCGTAGTACTTTCAGAACGTACTTCGTAGATGTCATCGTACTTTGTATTTTTCAGAGAACATTCGGTGAAGGTTTGAGCAGGTTCGGGGGAAGTTTCGTGAACGTCCAACACACAAGTTTTTATACATACATACATACATACATACATACATACATACATACATACATACATACATACATACATACATACATACATACATACATACATACATACATACATACATACATACATACATACATACATACATACATACATACATACATACATACATACATACATACATACATACATACATACATACATACATACATACATACATACATACATACATACATACATACATACATACATACATACATACATACATACATACATACATACATACATACATACATACATACATACATACATACATACATACATACATACATACATACATACATACATACATACATACATACATACATACATACATACATACATACATACATACATACATACATACATACATACATACATACATACATACATACATACATACATACATACATACATACATACATACATACATACATACAAACATACATACATACATACATACATACATACATACATACATACATACATACATACATACATACATACATACATACATACATACATACATACATACATACATACATACATACATACATACATACATACATACATACATACATACATACATACATACATACATACATACATACATACATACATACATACATACATACATACATACATACATAGACAGTATCATTGATTGCTTGTGTTGATCAAAGTTTGATTGAATTTATTGTCTCCTTTCAGCACCAGTCAGATTTTCACCTGGATCCGCCCTTGGGAACACAAGAAAGCATAAAAGTATAGTCGATATATAATCTTTGTGAAATATAGATGATCCTATTCATAGAGAAAGGTATTACACTGGTGAGTATAGCTGTACTTACTATATAGTTCTTAATTTCACTAACAATTCTGTTGTCCTGTTTGTCTTTAAATCCATTGATAATAACCTACAGGAATTAAAATAAAAGGCAATAATTCATGCTTCGTATATTGATATACCGGTGCTATAGTATATGACTGAAAAATAGCTGATAGGCCGGTAGTACTATTTTAACGTCCATGTGGATATATGAGATGTCTAAAACCTGAAGTCAATTATAACAAACGAAGTACTCAAAAATGGCTAATAGTGCAAATAAGCTTTATATGAACAAACTCTTTTTGACTCATGGTTACGGAGTATCCATGAGTCTATGCTATCAGGTTCAAAAAAAATTTGGTAAATCACGGTTACTAAAGCGTGATTATGGGTGCAACTTATATATTATGCTGCAATTACGTTTTCACACATGGTCACCGTGATTGTGACCGTTACCGTGATTTTTGTGTAAATAGCAAATCGCATACTGCTTTGCCCGCAAACAACACATATAGACAATCATCGATTGCGTGATATCTGCTTATACTTCATTGAGTTATTGTTCAGATTCTAGCATTTCCTTTGGAATCACGGTTAGGAGCGTTTTCAATGAGGTGACATTTTACTGACATTTTCTGATGGCGGCCATGTTGGTGTACTCACAGCTTAGCGAGATTACAATTGCATTATTAAATGAATTGTTTTCTAATGCTCCTGGATTAGTTTACATCGTGATTATCTCTTCATCGGTAGAACGCACGATTGCTTTCTTCTTCTCATCATTTGAAATGAAGCTTTTAATGTTCTGTAACATCACTATTTGAGGTGAAACTTCGAAGATAATTTTTGTTGTGTTTTGACCGTGAGAACATTTAAAACGACAATTCATGTATATGTATGTATGTATTTTATTTAAAACTCGTATTCTACTGAATGGAAATTAAATATTTACAAGCAGTTGTCTGAAAGACACGTTTTACAGAATTCCGAGCAGTACAAAAATTTAAAATCTTACAAGTCACATTAATGTTTAAAAGAATTATTTCATGATTATATATACAAATAAAAATAAAAACGATCCATCAAGAATTATAAGACATTTATACAGTTGAAAAATTTATTATCTATATGTTGAAGGAGGCTAACAGATTCATGCATTGTGGGGATTGTCTAATTAATTTAATGAAGTCAGAACTACTTTTGCTGTTATTAATTTGGCATTACTTCTAGCTATGCTATTGTAAACTGCTGATGCCATTACGATTACAGAACTTTTTCCTACTTCTTTACAAAATGTTCTAACTTTGAAATCCTTTCTGCTCGATGCTCTCGTTTTCCTGCTAACTTAGGCAAATTCACATAGCAAGTATTGAGGTGCATTTCCATTACGAACATCCCAGCTTAATTTGAATAACGATAACATACTTCTTTGTCGCAAGGTGCTTATTGTTAATCCAACTTTATTAAAAACGTCTTTGCCGTACAATGGATCATTGCGACACTTGCCCATGCAAAGTTGAACAGCCCGACGAAAGCATTTGTCAAGGCTTTCTTGAAGGCCGGTGTTTAATGATATTAACAGTATCTTGCAATAGTCGAAGTGAGGTAGTACTGTGGCTTTGAAAAGTTTCGGGCTGACATTACTCGGTAAAAAGTTCTTTATGTTTGCAATAGCTGCTGATTTGGAAGTCACTTTTTTGCAAATTGAATTTACAAAGTCGGTATACTTCAGATTGTTGTCGAGTACTACTCCCAGCAGTTTCATGTTTGGAGATATATTTATTGAAGATCTATTGATTTTTAATGTTGGATGTCCTTTACCAAGAGTAATCGAGCTAGTCTTTTGGTTGTTTAAAGTAAGATCATTTACCGAAAACCAGTTGCAAAGGTTTTCTATGTCTCTGTTAATTCCAGAGCTCAGTTCATCATCGTTGGAGTGGTGATGGTAAATAGTGGTGTCGTCTGCGTACTGGCGCACGAAGCAATGAGACAAACTGAGATGTAGGTCATTTACAAACAGGTTGAAGAGTGTTGGGCCTAGTATGCTGCCTTGAGGAACTCCACTCGGAGCCGCCCTCCAACTTGATAATTTCCCATCCATTTTCACCTGTTATCTTCTGTCTTGTAGATAGCTTCTCATAAGTGCTGTGGATGATTCAGAGAAGCCATAAATAGGAAGCTTGCGTATAAGTAGCTCATGATGTACCACGTCAAAGGCTTTACTGAGATCGAATGCAGCGACTGAAACTGTTTCATTCTTATCCAGGGCTTTCCGCCAGTATTCCGTAATCTTGATAAGAGCAGTGCTGCATGAGTTGTTTTTCAGGAATCCTGATAAAGTGTCTGACCATAGGCGATTTGTTTCCATGTAGGTTTTCATTTGCATGTCCAGCAAGCGTTCAAAGACCTTTGATAGAGACTTAAGAAGAGTGATGGGGCGATAGTTTGATTTCATTAAGGAATCGTTGGGTTTGAATAGCGGTGATACTAGACCGTCTTTCCAGTGAGTAGGGTAAATGCTCTTTTTTATAGCTAGATTAAACGCCTTACTAAGTGGAGCTGCCAAAATGTTTTGACCGATTCTTAATATCCAATTTGGCATCGAGTCTAAACCCGGAGATTTATTTGTCTTCAAATGTCGTAAAACAGAAGAAATCTCATCTGGTGTGACCTCGTGAAAGGAGAAGTTTCCTGTTGTCATTGTTTTCAGATTATCAATGTAAACAAGTTGTGGCGTGCTAAATGATGATTGGTTGATCATAATGCTTGTGAAATACTCATTTAAGGTTGTGGCTACATCTTCTGGTCTGGTGATGATATTGGAAATTTCGTTCAGATGAATTGAAGATCGAATGGAATCTTTTGATGGTAACCAGGGTTCCATTTTTCTCCAAAAGTCTTGAGATGAACTTCCAGTGACAATGGTATTGATTTGCTGTCTAATCTCCTCTCTCCTGACTTTAGAAGCTGCTATTTTTGAGTTGATATATTTGACTCTGCTTTCTTCAGTCTTTTTGCTTATGTATTGACGGAATAGGCGATTTCTTGTTGATGTGAATTTTATCAAACGTGGTGTTACCCGGGATGGCTGATCAGGTTTGATTAGAGGACTCTTTGTAGGACAGTGACTGTCTAAAACTTTAAAAATATTGATTTCAAGGTCCAAAACTGCTTCTGACGGGTCATGCTGTGTACGATTACTGTTGTCAGCAATGATTTCGAGGTCTGATAGGAGACTGTGGACGTCAATATCTTTCAAAGATCGATAGTACAATCTTTTTGGTGGAGGGCGTGGCACTTTACACTTAGTGGCAACACATACCATGCAATGATCACTTTCTGATATTGGAATCACTTTAGTGATTCGATGAAGTCCAGGATTGCTTGATAGTATTACGTCCATAATAGACCCAGAAATCAAACGCGTGGGTTCGTTAACTAGAGATGTAAGGTTTTGATTTAGTAAAACTATAAAGACGTTTGGAATAGTCATTAGGCCGCCCTAAGTCCATATTTAAATCACCCATAATATAGAAGTCCATGATTGCTGTACGGATCAGACGAAGCGTAGTGTGGAGATGTTCTAGGAATTATGTCTCAGAGCTTGATGGTGGACGACAAGTAAATACGAGGCATAACTTGCGATGAGCAATTTTGATTTGTATGCAGATGACTTCAATATCATTATACTCAAAGCATTTCTTGCGTATTGGATTTAAAGCTTCAAAAACAAAATCCATTAGTCCACCGCCATGTCGATCGCGGTCTCTTTGATATAATCTGTATTGTCAAATTGTCTGTTCAGCGGCTGAAATGTACGCGACGAGTCTTTTGTGGAAAGTTTGGTTTTGGATAGACAAAGAACATCAATGAGGTTATTGTCCAAAAGAGGCATGAACGTGTCAGTTTTATTGAAGGCACTGTTGATGTTATGACTGATTACGAGGCATTTTTCTGTCTTTAACCTCAGGAAGCTACTGAAAACTCCTTTTTCAATCGATGAACAAGATGATAATATGTGCGCTTGGTGTTTGGACTTGACCCACCAACCAGATCTTTTCCCGCGTTTCCTTTCAGTTCTTTTCCTTGCTTTTCGCGAATTGCAAGATATGCGTTGGCGATAACTTGTTGTTTTGTAATCGCTCTGCGCTGCCGATATTTGGGTTGAAAGTAAGGTAATAAATATTATGAGAGAGGATTTCTTCTGTAATCTTTCCATTCAATCTTTTCATTCATCATTTGTTTGGGGGCTTAGACAAGACAGTATTATATATATTCATTGTTTATATTGTTTTCTGAAGTTATTTCTTACGTTAAACTGCTAAGCCAGTCGTCATGGTTTTATTTGGAATTTATTGTACAGACTTTTTAAACCAGTTTGAACATGCAACAACAATAACAAGGAGATACTCCGAAGGGAAAATTTCACATCATTTACTGTACGTCATAAAATTGCGCTAGGCCCCTAGTATAATTAGTAAGGAATAAATATTCTTCTGGTAATAGTTTGCATGGTTATTTGTTGTTTAAATTCTTTAAAATGGTTTGTTAAAATGTTTTAATTCTGCTGCGACATCAGCTTGCAGCTTCGCACGTCATTTACAACTCACACCTGTATTACAATTATTACAAAAGTTTTTTTCGTGTTCCGTATTACTGAAGCCATTTTCATCGATAAACTTGATTTTAATTATGTAGGAGGAATTATTTTCTTCATATTAATATATGTACTCTTACGTGGTAAGCTAATCTCATCATATTAGTTTTTATTATTTAAAAAGTCGACAATTATGTCGACATACAGCACGTTGTGGGAGAGTCTCAAGGCAACTGCTGATCAAAAGTATGACAATGTCTTGACGTGTTGTGAACGTTACATTAACGGTGAAAGTATAAAATGGCCTGTAAAGTCAGAGTTGGAAGATGGTATATTATTATTTCTCCAAGTTTTACAAACAACAAAGCCAGATTTGATAGAAAATATTGTCGTCGAAAACAATGATTTCAATGAAGATGTAGATGATACCGATGTTACTATCGAATTAAAACCTCAACGTGCCACAATTTCAAATGACGACTTCATCCAACCCACATACAGTGATGTCGTTAGTGATGAAACTTTGAACTAGGTTTTGCCTGTGTTGTTTACGGCACCATAGCCTGCGCGCAGACCCAAATCTTTTTTTTATGATTAGTAGGGTCTGCGTAATATCGACAGAAAGCTTGCGCTGGACTGAATTAGGGGGAGTGGCTGAAAAGTGAGAAAACTATTGTCTGTCTATTGTTCATCAGCCAATCGCTAGCGAGTTCTTCCAAACTAGAACCAGAACATGATTGGTTGATAATTGTAGCTGGTGACGCATTTCCTTTAAATTTAATCACGTAGAAATAAACGTAGAGAATTAGCGTTAAATTTAGCCTGTAAATTGTGTGATTCAAATAACGTCTTGCAAGCGAAATCAAAGATGGCGAAGGTTGTGTTGAATGGTTTAGACGAATTAGAATTTAACGAAGAAAGATTTATGGGATCACTCGAACATGTTAAGTATCGGTTTGGAGTTGAACTATTCCCGGATCAAGTATCTGCTATTAGACAATTTTTTCAAGGGAAAAACATATATTTCAGTGCTCCAACTGGCTACGGAAAGTCGTTAATTTATCAATCAATCCCGCTTATTGCAGATGATTTATTGCTGAATAATTCTGCATTGAGTATAGTTCTGGTTATTTCACCATTGATTTCGCTGATGGATGATCAAGTATGTTATTTAAACTCGCTTGGATTCACTGCTGCTGCCATTCACAAAGGTCAGGTAGAATCTGTTCTTGAGAAAATAGAGTCTTGTTCGATAAACATTATTTTTGCATCTCCTGAGTCTTTGGTGTCGCTGCCTCGATGGAGACGACTGCTCACAACAGTAGATTTCCGAAAGTTTTGTGTTGGCGTTGTTGTTGACGAAGCCCACTGTCTCAGTCAATGGTACGTATTTTATGAATACATTTCTTACTATTTGTAGCAACTGATTCAATGTCGACATATGTGTAGTATTTAGAATTTTAGATATAATTGCTTGCCTAGTTATTCGACTGCATCTCCACGATCGAATAGCCCTAAATGTGTTAGGGATTTTGTAAGTAACTTTCTAGACTATCCTTCCAAACAAATTGCATTTATCTGATTTCATCAATCAACTTTTAATCTAGTACATTTAAATTGCGCTGTTTCCAATAGGATGTCTGTAGGCACGATGCCGTTTTAGATAAAATTTACTGGAAACACATTTCAATGGACTCGTCATTAACCAGAGGGGTACAGCACCGACTTCAAGTTTTTAATAAATGGTTCGAAGTTGAACAAAACCAACAAAAAATGTTTCCTTTCTCAACAGCAATTCAACAAATATCTATATCAACAGTTTTGCACCTTATATAATTTCCATTGTTTCGTGCCTACTATTTCTAAATATGTAATATATTTATTTTCATTTAGGGGATTATCGACATCAAATAAATCGCCTTTTCGAAAGTATTATGCTGAAGTTGGACAACTACGTTCATTGCTTGACAGCTCAGTTCAATTTGCTGCTTTTACAGCAACTGCTAGCCATTTAACAAAAATGAAGATTTATGACATATTACAATTCAATTTAAATAACACCTACTGTATTGAGAAAAATCCTGTGAAAAATAATATATGTTGTTCTGTAGAATATATTGGACATACAATACCCTTAAAAGATGTTTTATCTGGTGTTGTAGAAGAGCTCAAATCGAAAACAGCTTTCAAGAGGACAATGATATTTTGCCAGACGAGAACACAATGTGCCCTGCTCTGGCGCATGTTCAAGTTATCACTTGGTAAAGACTTTTATGACGGGGTTGCATCCCCAAAATCTCGCAAAGTTGAGATGTATCATGCTGGCACACCAGATTCCGTAAAGAAATTCATTGCTGAACAAATGAAAAACCCAGAAAGCCATTTATTAATTCTTATATGTACAGTGGCATATGGGATGGGTGTGGACTGCAAAGGATTTAATAGAATCATACACTTTGGGCCTTCATCTAGTTTGGAATCATATGTACAAGAAATTGGCCGTGGTGGACGAGATGGGCAGCTAACAAATTGTATTCTGTTATACAACGGTCTTTTAGCAGGTTCGTCTGACGAAAGCATGAGATCGTTTATATATTCACAAAAATGTCGTAGGAAAGCTATCAGCAACTATTTCCCTGGTAATCAAATATCATCCTCAGAAACAGGGTGTTTGTGCTGCGATATATGCTCAAATATTTGTGACTGTGAGAATTCTCAGTGCAAAGAAATACCTGTTAAAATGTACAATGCTAATCGTAGCATCAAAAGATCAAATAGACAATTAATGGAAAGACCAGTTTCTCAAGAGCAGAAAGAGCAGCTGAAAAATATGTTGTCTGACTATTGTTGTCAATTGAAAGAAGAAACACATGTCCGCTCTTGCATGGAGTTTTATTCTTTTCATATCAATGAAATTGTTGAACATTCTTCCCACTTATTTTGCATTGAGGACATATACACCTCTATTGAAATTTGGAGAAGGGAATATGCTATTACTATTTTGAAAATTTTATCTGCTGTATTTAATGATATAGACAATGAAATATTTGTACGTCTTAATGAATCTAACAACGACATGTTAACAGGTTTAGACAATACTTGGCAAGAGGTACTAAATGACTCAGATTTTACAATGCCAATGGAGGAGAGTCTAGCATCCTACATGGATTATAGAATGGATTCTTTGAACATTAGTTTTTCAATTCACCTTGCCAATTTTGATTCGTAAATATTTAATTTATGCTGGTTCATCCATTTGTACAGTCCATGAAGATCCACATTTTCTAATAAATCATCTGGACATTTTCTGAAGAATTCATACTTTCTGCCTTTTGTGACAGTGAATTCCTTTTGTGTAATGACCTCTCCAACTATTTTTTCCATGTCTGCTTTTGTGGATGTTTCCGAGTGAATTCCTGATCGCCTCATAACTTTGTTTTCCTTGTCATAGCAATCTAGAATGCCTTTATTGAATGTTAGGAATTTACAATATCGATCAATAGCATTTTGATTTGTAGAGTTTGGTCCAAGTTTGAGAAGTAGAGTTTTTAACATGTTGTTATAATGCTCTAGTGTTAAATCTAATGGCACATTCCCACCAATACCACGTCGGCTTTTGTGAAAGCGATTCCACACTAAATTGTAAGCATCTCGCTTTGAAAGCAGAGCATAAATTTCACACATCATATAGAACACTTCCAGTGAATATTTTCTACTACTGACACCATCATTTTTAAGATACAGGAGAATGAATTTCCAACACCGGATAAGACGTTCACCATCGCCTTCATTGATAGCATCATAAAAGTTTAACACCAAAAGTCCAAACTTCAAAAATGATACTTGATAATTGTACATATCATCATCTACTACTTCCTTGATTTGTTCTGTGACTTTATGTAAACCATGCAACTTTTCATGTCTGATTCGACATTCACCATTTTTTTGAAATGTTGCTGTACATGTTGCCTGACGGCAAGAATATCGTCCATCGGTGTTTTGATTTGTTGTCTCTATAAGCCAGTCTTCATACTGTTTAAATTCAAGTATGGTATTGAAATTATCATTCAACACAAACTTTTCAAGGACCTTAGATGACAGCTTTGCCAAAAAATTTATTTTATAAGCTTTGCTCTTTTCAGACATATTTGATGGTAACTCAGTCTCAGCAGGTGCTCCATTAAGATCTTGCATCTTTAAAATTGAAAGCATAGCTGCAACCACACGGGCTTCGATTTCCATCAAGAAAAACTTTTTACAGCTGTCGGCTTTTCTCTTAACTTCATCTGACAAATTTCTCCTATTAATCAGAACTTTGTCACTAAAAAGTGTGCACTTGTCTATTGTGGATTTGTAATTATAGAATTGATTGAATCCATACTGCAATTAAGAAAAAACGAAAAATGTCTGTACAGTCAAACCTGTTATAACGGTCACCTCTACACAGTGGTTACTTTTGCAATGTCTAAAATAGTATATTCTATAATTTCTATTGAATCGAACCTGTATGTAAAGGCCACCTGTCTATAGTGTTCACTCTTGAAATGTCTAAAGTATTTTCTATTGAATTATCCCTGTTTGTAAAGGTCACCTGTCTATAGTGGTCAATTCATCTGTCTCAGACAGCTGGCTGTTATATACAGGTTTCACTGTAGTATACTTTCAAGCTCTTACTGTAACTGAACTCACAAAGAAAATATCAATTTTAAATGATTCCAACCTGAAGAAGCTTCATGCCACCATGAAAATCAGCAAATTCAAAATGCACCCCTTCTAGTCTTTCTTCAGGTGTAAATCCATTAGCCATGTGTAACAGACAATTTACTCCCCTCTCTACTGTGAGTTGATCTGCATGAAATGCTTGTTGTGCGTAGACTCGTTGTTCATCGTCACCATAGTAAGGAATGTATTTAGAGTGAAAAAATTTCATAACATTTAGCATGCCACTTGCTTCGTTTTCGTTCTCATATATCACTCCAAGAAACGTCTAAATTTGCAATAAATTGAATGATAGTTCGCAAATGCATAAGAGGATTCCGTTATATGCTAAACATAATCAATAAAATGACTTACTGTCTCTGTAGGCTGAGAAGCAAGTGATGAATTTTTATGACGAATGTGACTTTCAGCACAGTCCTTAAAACTTTGCAATGCAGGGATGGTTGATGTTGTGATTCTGCTGATTAGTGCTGTGTAATCAAGAGCTTGTCGTTTGTATTCCATATTGCTTGGAATGCACACACCATTGTCCATTGATAAAATTGCTTCGTTTGATGGAATCTTGTTTGACAAGGATAGGTCTATTTGAATTTAAAGAAGATCTCAATTATCATAACATTTTTGCAATCCTACCAATCTTAAAAATATATTTGGGTCATCATTGGGCCCGGTGTCCATTGTTGATTTTCACATAAGTTCATAATGCATATCTGTATTCACATATATATATATATTATCTTATATTCACATACATCATACATGTAAATGCAGTATGAGTTGTTTGCTATAATATTGTCCAAACTCACCTGAATACCTATTTTCTGTCACCATGAAAGAAACCCAATGTTTATCTTCATTTTGGTGCGCCTCTGTCATTGTATGAACTTCAGTGCGATGATCAAGATTGTCAAAAACAAATTTCCTGCCACGATCGTGTTGTATTGTGGGTGACGCTGCAAAAATTTTAAATAAGTATATGATCATCATCACTCATTCAGATCATAATGAGGAGTAGCGCAGACTTATTTTTCTTTTAGTATCTATCTCAAGGCAAATAGACTTTTTAGTATGAAAATTTATCATTATCAAATTTTTAATGCAATTGAACTAACGATTGTAACCTGTAGTTATCGCAGATTCAGCTTGGATCTTCAGTCTGTCCATTTCTGATTGAAGTTTTATTAACTGTGGTTCGTCATGATTTTTACCAAATTCTTTCAGCTTTTTGTAGAAGTATGGATGTGAAACAGTCAATCTCAATGGATGTAATCTTAAAATGGTTGCCTATAAGAAAAGTAGAATGTTATTTTCTGGACATTTCATCATGATTGATTGATAGCAAGAGTCAGACATGTTACCATCATTCCTGAATGCTGTAGGATGATTGTGATGAGTAACTGCACAGCTATCATATGATGTGATCTGTTCTTTAGGCACACTGCTGCTGCCATACAACTTGCAGAAATCCATGTAGCTTCTGGTGATATCTGTGAAGATTTGAACAATGCATGCATCTCAATTGTAAAATTATTAAATTCATTATTTATGACAGTATATAGAAGATTCATTCCTTTCCTTTCTAAACATGATTTGCAAAAGTTTACTGGACAATCATAATAATGACCAACTACTCTACTTTGAGCACTTCATTAACTATCCATAAAGTTTTATATAAAGGTCATGTAAGCAGTGTTCTAATAATAAATACAATAATTCATACAACGTTTTCCGGATAAACTAGAAGTATAGATTCTATCTATGTCATTTAACTCTTTGAATATCATTGTATGTATAACATGAAAGTTTGATCTACCCTACCATTTAGGTGAAATGCATTATTTTACATCTATTTCTCTATAGAGATGAAGCCATACCGCTTTGATTTAGTATCTGACGAGAAGAATCACTACATATACTTGATATATATATATATATATATATAGATAGAAATATATTTCAATCATTGAAACAAAGCAAATTAGTTTACAGGAAACTTTTAACATAGATATATGTGTAGCTACAATGATCGAGGTCACCCCTTAAGCAGTGCAGCTTGTTTATTGGGGGACTCATTATTTACAGTTATCATTTATTCAATTAAATAAGGATAATAATAATAATAACTATAACATGATAAGATTAAAATAATTAAAGAAAAATAAAGATTTGAAGAAATAAGTATACACGTTTGGATTAGGTGAGTTGTTGTTAGACTGGCTGAAGAAAAAGATTACGTTGTCATAGTTGAGTTTCAGGAATTGTTGATAAGTTGCAAACATAACAATCTGGAATTACACAAATAGTATTGTAACTATCAATAAAGTGTGTTTTTAAACGATGTCTGAAGTTTGCAGAGGAACCATTAATGTCTAAGAACTTTTTATTTCTATTCCAAAGAGATGGCATTCTATAATTAGGCAGGTTCTGAGAAAAGCTGGTTGTGACAAAGGGAATGTGGAAAACGTTATGCTTTCTTTTATCCTTTTTGATAAATGTATAATTAGAGTGTATTATTTCAGGGGTTTTGTTGAGAATTATTTTATGTAATAAAGTAAACGTTTTTATTAAAAAGAGGTCTTCTGATTTTAAAATATTGGTAGATTTTAGGACTGGAGATGTGTGAGTTATTGGCTTAGCATTTACAATTATTCTAACACATTTTTTTTGAAGTTTACATAATATTTTAAAATTTGGTGCATGTCCCCAAATGGGAATGCAGTATTCAATATGGGGTTCAATTATTGCTGAGTAAATTTGTGCTTTGTGTTTGGTTGTTAAAAAGTTTTTCAATTTTATTAATGTGTAGCAAAGTCTGCGGATTTTTTTACAAACAAATTCGACGTGTTGTTTGAAATTCAAATGATCATCTATTAAAACACCAAGAAATTTGACATATTTTTTGCTACAATTTGTTCCACAACGTTCAATAATTCTGTTATTTATTTTTATATTTAGATCTGCTTTCAAAGGATTGTGAAAAATCATATAATTTGTTTTTGACTCATTCAGGCTCAGCTGGTTGTCATAAAACCACTTTGTGACAACAATGAGTTCCTCATTGACATCGTTCTCAAATGTGTTTAAATCAGAATCAGACATTTGTAGGGTTGTGTCATCAGCAAAAAGGCTAACATGGAATTTTGTATTAACAGGTAAATCATTGATATATATCAAAAAGAGTAGAGGACCAAGTATACTGCCTTGAGGAACTCCACAAGTTATAGTCTGTAGTCCAGAGATAGCATTTTCAAATGAAACAGCTTGTTGCCTTTTGAAAAGATAATTTTTGAAGAATTCAAGTTCATTATTATTAATACCATAATGAGCCAGTTTATTCAACAAAATTTCATGGTTGACAGTGTCAAAAGCCTTTTTTAGGTCCAAGAAAATGGCAATATGATGTCTTTTGGAACGATTTGCAAAAAGATTGTGTAAAAAATTGAGAACAGAATGTGTTGTATCAAAAGACTTCCTGAAGCCGAATTGGAATTTTGTTAAAAAATTTAATTCAAAATACTTATCGAGCTGATTGTATACAATACGTTCAAAAATTTTAGAAAAACTTGATAATAAAGAAATTGGTCTATAATTTGATAGAATTTGATTATCACCTGCTTTAAAAATCGGTAACACCTTTGCTATTTTATAACTGTCAGGGATGAAACCTGTTTTAAGAGATAAGTTGATAAGATAAGTCAAAGGTGCGATTATTTCTGGGTAAACATATTTCAAACATTTATTAGAAACCAAATCAAATGAAGAACTACTTTTATTTTTTAACTTTTTGATAACATTTGTCACTGTGACTGGGGAAACAAATTTGAAGTTAAAAGAAACATTTGGATTTTGAGGTAGATACTGTTTGAAATTATGGTTGATTGAAAAATTTTGGGCAAGTTGAGGTCCAACATTGGTGAAAAAGTGGTTAAAATTCTCAGCAATGTCTTGTACATTTTTGATTTCAATGCCTTCAACATTGAAAAGATCGGGGTATCTATTTTTCTTCTTATTCCTACCAAGGAGATTATTTGTTGCTTGCCATAGTAATTTAATGTTGTTTTTGTAATTTTTGTAAAAATGATGCCAGTATAATACCTTACGTTTACATACAGCTTTGAAGTAGACTTTTGAGTATTGATCATAATATTTTTTTGTTTCTATATTTTTTGAAGCTATCCATTTATGATGCAATCTCATTTTTCGTTTTCTGGAAATTAAAAGGCCATTTGTCATCCATGGGTTTAGTTTTTGTTTGTTTTTGTTTATTTTATTTTCAATGATTGGACAAGTTTCATTGAGACAGTCTTCAAATTGATTATGAAATTGAGAAAAAGCTCCTACAGGATCCTCTGGAAGAAACCAATTACATTGAGCAAAACGATTTTGTAGAAGCTCTAGGTTTGAATCACACATGTTGCGAAAAGTAGTGGTTGTTGGTGTACAGGTATGTTCCTTCACTTGAAAATAGACAAACGGGCATAAATGATCAGAGATCTCAGTTGTAATTATTCCTGTCACTAAGTTGTTTTTAAAATTTGTAAATATGTTATCAAGAAGTGTACATGACCTTGTTGTGATCCGTGTAGGTTTCGCGGTGAGTGGAAAAAATTGAAATTGCATGAAACAACATAAAAGATCATCTAGCTTGCTGGACTCATGCAGCATGTTAATATTGAAATCTCCTCCAATGAAAACTGTTTGATTTTTACAGGTGTTCAATACTTGAGTTAAAATAGAAATAGAATTTGAGAAATCGGAATGTGGGGGGATGTAAATGGATATAAATACATAGGATTTATTGTCAGCAACTATAATTTCGATATCTTTGTTTATTTGGGAAAGATTTTCATTTATTGAACAATTAAAGGAATTGTGAATGACTTAGCCAACACCCCCACCTCTGGTGCTTCGTTCTTTTGAAAAATAAGCGTGATTTGGTAAAGTAAGATCACCACCTTGCCAAATTTCTTGCATAGCAAGCACCTTCAAATTTGAGCATGTTATGAGATCAGAGACACTGCTATGGTTCCTCAACAAACTTCTCACATTTTGTGTTGCAAAGGACATGGGCAAGTCTGGTACATCACTTGTGGTGATATATCCTAGCCTCTTTACTACGTCACACTGATTAAAAATATTGTCAAGATCAGTAGAAGTCATACAGTTTCAGTTTGGTATGGTTTGAAATAAAGATGAAATTAACAAAGGTTTCCAGTACGTATGAAATTGAGCTGCAACGTTTGGAATGAAGAATTGAGAATGAATTAGAAAATAATAATAAATAAACAATATTATGATTAGGCGGCCTAGGACATTGATAATGATAATGTAGATGATGGAAAGGGTGACGAGAAAATGATATGTTGTGAGTAAAATGCATTAAATAATTAGGTGAAGAAAAAACAGTCAATAATGTTAAAAGATAAAAAATTAAGATATCACTCATCACTATCATCCAGCTGAAGCAGGTCATAGTCGTCTTGGATTAAAATGATTTCACCATCAAGTCTTTTCACGTAAATGTTCAGTTCATACGTCCAGGTTGTTGTAATTTTCTTCTTTTTTGCCAGTTGTCTACACTTGTAAAATGTTGTGTTTGTTTCTTGGGGTAAATCTTCGCCGATGAAGATACCGGTGCCTTTCAAAGCCTTTTTTGCAGCGTAAACTTTCTTCCTAAGCCAAATATTGTGAAATCGCACAATAATGACCCTTTTGTTAACTGATGTGGCAGCCATTGTGTCTGTGACTGAAGTGGCCTCGGTTGCGCAATTCTTTGTAGACGATAATGGCGGATATTCATTACTTTTTCGAACAGATTTTACCTTAGTTTGCTTTACTGGCAAAATCCTAGTTGAAAAATCTCCTTGCTGGATGCTTTCAACAGCAAGTTTACCTTGGAAAAGATTCAGTATGTCATCTTGAACATGCTGTTCATTTGTTTGCATTCCATCCACCCTTAGCTGGCAGAGTTTATCCGACTTTCTCTGGCCGTTGAGAGACGTTTTTAGTTTGAATATCTCATTAGATTGTTTTTTCAATGTTTCCTTAACATCATCAATATCCTTTCTTTGTTGCTCTACAACTTCAGTTAGTCTGGCATTTTGCATTTGTATTTCTTTGAGAATTGAACCAAAAGCGGATTGCACTGCTTTGACAAATCTCGGTGAGTCCAATAGCTCATATAGGTCGTTTTTCGTGAGTGGAGCTGAATCAGCTTTGCCACGAGTTGACATTATTCGTAGTGTTTGTTGTAGTTGAAATATAACTTCACATAATGAAAAATATCATAAAAAATCTACTTGTTTGGGCAAAAAAAACGGAGCGATAACAAAACGCGTCCGTTCAGCTTGGATTGCGCAAGACAATTGTAATTATAATTGTCAATTATGAATGTGTAGTCTTTGATTTCTTTTATTATATTTAGCTCTGTCAAATGATATCGAGCACTATTTTTTGCTATTAGATAATATCTAATATATATCTATATATCTATCTATGTATATATATATATAACACGAATTTAGCCTCTTTTTGGATTGACAGAAACATGCACTGTGAGCATTCTGTACGACCCCTATTTAATGATCATTTATATTTGATAATCAAATCGGAGCAAATATGCAAGTGTAATTCAAATCGGATGCAAATATGCAAGTCTAATAATTAATGTATATATGATTCTTTGGTGTCCTATTTCTAGTTGAAAGGTAATTATGTCGGGAATTGATATATTGTTTATGTTGCTTGTCAACTTCCCTCGCAATTCCCTTCCTATATCGGAAGTGATGCAGTGGTGAATGATCCATTATAGTTAACTATCGATGCTGTAGCGAAGATCTAAGCCCTGTTATATAGTTTGGTACCGCATTAAACGCTCAAATGTCATTATCATATCGTGATTTTATATCTCACCTGCTTAGTGTTTCCGAGTGATGCTGCTCTCAATATGGTCCTCAAGAAAGGAGCTCTGCTCTTTAATTCTTGGTCAAGCAACTCAAAAGTAAATAAGGAGAAGTCTTCTTTTGAAGTTTTTCTCAAGCAACTTGGGTTTTTTCTGGTACACATGGCAATACATTCACGATTCACGTCCTTTACAATCAATTCCGTAATTAATTTTCTTAATTTTTCATTCTTCCACACTGCATTGGCAACCTGTTTCAAGGTCCCTCTACATACCATCTTTCCTATTGGCTCCATTTCCCCATCCAAAATACGTTCACAGACTTTACCGGCCCACTCAATCCGAATTCTCACCGTAGTACGTTCTTCGTTTAATGAAAAAGGAGTAAAACCATTATGTGTTTGAGTTCCTCTACTGGAAGAGCGCTTCATACTTATGGGCTGATTAATCTAGATCTCTGAGGAGTACTGGTGCACGAGGGCTGTAGATCGCCGGGTAATTCATCGAAGTATGACTCTCCTGCATGCCGTTTGACCTGTTGGCCGCGTTTTGTGCATCCTCTAATGCAAATACCTTTTATTTGAATTTCTGAGGAATTAACCCGTTCTCGTAATCCTTTGCGCTGCTTAAGTAAGCTCAGGCATTTTTTACAAACGTAGGAGTGCTTGAAGTCTACATCAAATTGCAGCAAGTTTAATTCGTCTTTTGGATTAAATACACCACCCTTCGTGGTCACTAAGTTTCTATCACCCTTTACGATAACATCTTCCAGGCATAATATACACCAGTCTGCAGCCATAAATTTATTATAAATTGAGTTGCATTTGAATGAAAGCAATTATGGACACGATGAAGAATTACCATAAAGAAAATAGATTGAAGTAAATAATTATAATCATGCGCGATGCCAGTAGGATGAATACAAGATGAGAAATGATTATAAAATATTTCTGAAATATGATATGTAACAATAATAATGCAATAATTGTGTAATTCCAAGTGTATTATCACAGATTGAGGCGAAATAATGTATTATATACTAAACAATACTATGTAGTTATAATCTTACGATATAAAATGTATGTGTTTAGAAACCGATTTAGAATTATTTATCTCTATTTAAAAACCATTTTCTGAAAATTGAAACGTTTCTGTCATCCTCGTTTAGCGAACAATCTAAACCTGTCTAGCCTGCGCGCAGACCTAAATTTTTTTATGATTAGTAGTCATAAAAATCTACTAATCATAAAAAAAAAGATTTGGGTCTGCGCACAGGCTAAAACCTGTCAGGCTTCATGACCTTCATGACCTTCATCATTCTAATTTTTTCACGACATCATGACATGACAGACTTGGGATGACACGTACCAGTGATGGCGTCTACTAGACAGATGACGCAGTTCGCGACGCAGTCTACGGCGTAAGCAACAGGGGTTCTAGATGTTAAGTAACTCGACTTCCGTCCAGCGCAAGCTTTCTTTGTTGCAAGCAAGTTGTCGATATTACGCAGACCCTACTAATCATAAAAAAAAGATTTGGGTCTGCGCGCAGGCTAACGGCACCATTGATAGTTGAAACCACACAGACATGCGAGAACCTGTTAAGGGGACTATGCAAACATGGCTTGTCCGGCAAAAAGGATGGGGCTTGCCAATTTTTACACCCAAAGGTATGTTCTCGTCACTTAAAACATGGCCGGTTTCGTGGTGGGTGCAAATTCACACAAAATGAATGCACAAAACTTCATCTTTATATCTGCCCATCCTCGTACAAAAGTAGATCCTGTTTAAATGAATTTTGTACAGCGATGCATTTAAAAGGTACTGTTAGGTACATCCCGTCACAACAAAATGCGAGACCTCAAAACGATAGAATGCAAACCATGATCCACCAAAGACCAATTCCAAATATTATTCCCAGAAATATGATGCAAACTGGAAATCACTTACTTACTAGACCATCTAGTTTTGGGTCAGCTCAGGCTGCAGCTGATCAAACAACAAACAATGTGTCGATTTTACCCAACCACCTTTTTGTATCCGGGGAGATCACCTCCGGAACCTCCGGAATACCGCATGGCGAGAATGGAGGCCCAATTGGACAAATTAATGACTCTACTAACACATCAACTTCAACCACAGAGGTCAACATTTCAACAGCTACACCCAGTTCGTTAAATTGTTACTATTTCAACTCAAGGTCGATTGTTAATAAACTGGATAATTTATTTATTTTACTCAACTCATCTGAATATGATATTATCTTTATATCTGAAACATGGTTATCCACAATTATACCAGATTCACTACTAACTACATCAGCCGGTTACACTATTATAAGAAACGACAGGAGCACAATTGCTGGGGGGTGTTGCTATTTTTGTTAAATCCGAACTTACTTTTACTATTATTGATTTACCGCAAACACTTAATCCTTTGGAATGCTTGGCAATTGACATCCGTCTGGCAGGAAATCAGATATATCGATTTGGTTGTTTTTATCAATCACCATCAAGTTCAATAGATATAAATTCTACAAATTACCATTGCGCCTGCATAGACTTTTATTCATCTTGCACATTTCCTTGCTTTCTATTTGGTGACTTTAATTACCCATCAATAGAGTGGAATATCCCTATGAGTTCAGGCAATACATGTCATGATCTCTTCTTAGATGCCGTCGTGAGAAATGATCTCCGTCAAGTTATAAATGAACCAACACGATCGAATAATATTCTGGATCTTATACTAACCTCAACACCTCATCTCATCAGTGATAAACAGTAGTGGAACCATTCACTCAAACCTGCGATCATAATGCTATCAATGTTTCTATAAATATCCCGAAGTCAGTTGTTATCGAAACAAATAAACTTGTACCAAATTTTCGTAAGGCAAATTACTGTGAAATAAATAATCATCTCAGATGTATCAATTGGCTTTCTAAATACGAACAATGTGGAGATGATATAGAAACATTTTGGAACTCAATTACAAATGAACTTGACTATTGCATAGATAACTTTATTCCAAAACATCAACAAAACAAAAGGAGTAAGCCAAAGCATCCCAAATCAATCCGTGTCTTGGCCAGGTCGAAGAGAGACGCTTATATCTCAAGCAAAACAGACCCTTCTTCTAAACAAATATCCAAAGAACTAAGCCAAAAATATGCCTCAGAAGTGAAAGATTTTAACATTAAAAGAGAGAAATCATTATTAGAAGAAGGCTCTCTTTCACGATTTTATGACTTTGTAAATAATAAATTAAACTCAAAGCCTACTATACCCCTATTAAGAAATGACACTGGTACTCTTATTACAGATGAACACGAGAAATCAACTATTTTAAATAACTACTTCACTTCAGTTTTTACTTGTGACAATGGTAATCAACCTGAATTCAAACAGCGAGTAAGTACAGATACTTTTATTAGTTCTATTCCGTTTTCGTATTCAGAAATTGTCAAGTCACTACATAAATTACCATCGAAAACTTCACGAACGCCTGATAATTACCCAGCTTTATTTTTCTAATCAGTTGCAGAAGAAATTGCGATACCATTAAGTTTTTTATTTGAACTTTCCATGAAAACTGGCAAGCTACCGTCGTTATGGAAACAAGCAATTGTTTGCCCCATATCTAAAAAAGGCAGCTCATCTTGCAAATCTAACTACAGACCTATATCTCTTACATCGATTGCCTGTAAAGTAATGGAGTCAATAATTTCTAAACATATTCTATCTTATCTAAGAAAAAACAATCTTATAACACGTCATCAATTTTGATTTTTATCCCGTCGCTCCACATGCACCCAACTATTGGAAACATTAGACGAATGGACTATTGCTGTAAATAATCGTCTCCGCCTCGATGCAATCTATGTTGACTTCAGTAAAGCCTTCGACACCGTGTCCCACGAGAAACTTTTACATAAATTAAGAGGTTACGGTATTTCCTTTGAATTACTAAATTGGATCGAAGCCTTCCTTTCCAATCGAACACAGCAAGTATCTACCAATGGCGCTCTATCTTCGCCCTTGGATGTCACTAGTGGAGTTCCGCAAGGATCAGTACTCGGTCCCTTACTTTTTTTACTTTATATCAACGATATTGTCTCGAAGATCATTGCCATCTCAAACTTTTTGCTGATGATGTTAATTAAGTTTTATTCATCGAGGTCAGATACTTCCTCTCCTCGAGCACTTATAAAAACGCTTCGAAATTTCTCAGAATGGGCAGACATCTGGCAGCTGCGTATCGCCATTGACAAATGCAGTTCATTATCTGTTGGTAACAAAATATCAATTCCATCAAATGTATATTATTTAGATAGATTTCCATTGAATAAAGTCAATGAAGTGAGAGATATTGGTATTTTTATTACATCGGAACTTAAATCTTCTCACCATTGCTGTAAATTAGTTGCAAAAGCTTCGTCACGTACCTATTTATTATTTAAATGTTTTACATCAAACAATGCCCAGCTTCTTCTAAGGGCTTACAAGGTATATATTCGTCCTATTGTTGAAGCAGATACACCTGCCTGGAGCCCATTTTTAATTAAAGACATTTTATCTATTGAAAAGATTCAACGCAAGTTTACGCGAATTTATTGTAATAGAGCAAACATTATATATTCGTCATACGAAGATCGCCTTAAAAAGCTCGAACTTGAATCTTTAGAAACTCGACGAGTAAAATGCGATTTGATCATGTTATTCAAAGTTTTGAATAACTTAGTTGACCTAACGCCATGTAATCTAATTAAATATTCACCTGTAGTACATGATACCCGCGGTCATTCTAGAAAGCTTTCCTCTAGATTTATCTCGAAGACTAACATCGTACAACATTCATTTTTCAATCGCGTTATTCCCTGGTGGAACTTTCTAACTGAAGATATTGTTCTGAGCAAAACGTTACAAACATTCAAACTAAAATTAGAAAAAATAGATCTAACTAACTTTACAAAATAATATTAATAATGATTTCAATTCCATAATAATGAAAAAAAATATATATAATAATAATTCTCACTTCTCAATTTATGCCAAAATTGAACTGTATTTAATTAACCAATCAAATTATTGTAAATTATTATAACTCTTTAGCGTTAAATTATAGTAGAAACATTTTATTTGCATTTAAAGGCTGTTTGTAAGTGGGGCTACCGCCCTCCTTTATCTGCCGGTCAATTATACTGTTTTGACAAAATATATCATATCATATCATATCATACAAGTTGTGAAAATCACTTGCAACCTATGATCTTGGTATGGTCTAGTGGTGGAGCGTCTGCATCAGGCGCATGGGATTTGGAATTCAATCCCATCGGTCTGCATTAACATTTTTTCCTTTTTTCATTTGATTTATTATTTGGATACATTTTTTTCTGATAGTTCTACTCTACTTTCTTTTGACTTTTTCAACTTTTATTTTATTTTTCCATTCTTAATATCTATCTCAAATTTTTTTTTATTTTATTAATGTAACTTGTACAATAATTATTATATTGGTTTGATTAATTTTCTTTTGCTTTGCTTTTCGTTTCTTTTTGTGGTTTAATTTAATTTATTTTATTTCACTTTATTGTTTATTTTATTGAAGTTTATTTGATTTGATTTTTCTTTGCATGATGATTTGATTGATTCGTCAAACGATAGGCTATAAATGTATGAATGATTCAGTATATGATAAAGATTATCAAAACAAATACATACACATTAACCTCAAAAATTCCTAATAGCATGAATAAACATGTGAAATTTCATGATGCAATTGTATGATATGCACAGTGGCACATAGACTATGATAAGAGCAGCAGAAACAAATGCAGTAAAACTATCAATGCGGTAGAAGGGCTTTAGAAATTACAACAGATAATGAAGTTGACATTTATAGCCTCGATATATTATACCTATAACGCTTGTCTGGCAATTTATCTCTTCAATGCACCTGCTGAATATTACGCTATGTTATATTAATATATGAACTCATGTTCTTTACTAATATACAATTTAACTCTTCCAAAAATTTCTTTGCATTTCCCTGTAGACTACATACACGATGCAAACTATCCGGAACCCTGTTCCCGGTTTACATAAGCAATGGATATTTCATCTGAAATTCAGGAAGAGAAAACAATTAGAATTTGGGAACTTCATAATTTTGTTTCGTGTCAAATTATCTGACTAGAAACCGATAGAAACCGCTTCTTGTCTGTCCCCTTTCTTGTTTACAAAAACTTGCTACTTTCACAAAGTCGATTAGTCTGCAAAACAGCTTCCGATTCAAGGGGAATGACCATAGGAATGACTTATGGAGTGGGGATAACCTCAGTTTGTTTTACTTCCAAGTAGAAATATTTTTAAAGATTTTATTTCAAAACACATCATTTCTCTGCTGATTGCTGTTTGAATCGGCAACGTCTTCGTTTGGTGTGATGATGTCTGTAATTCATCATGACGAATGGAATTACATTTCTATTAATGATACTGACTGCTGTTCAGTTTCTACCACGGATTCAAAGTCAGTTGTCACCATCGGGGTAAGAAAATTGAATGTACAGCAATTGCTTGAAAGTGTTTGAAACAGCAACATGCATACGATCATACTCATATAGCCTATATAATAAAGACTATAGTTAAACTTTTGCTTGTTTCTGAGATAGAAAAAAATATATAGCTGTTTTTTTTACCGCATATAGAATACGTAGATATAGAATTACCTTAGTAAGACATATCTGAGGCTTACTAAGGTTTGCGAAACGAAACGAAACGAAACGAAACGAAACGAAACGAAACGAAATGAGATTCTTATTTATTAAAGATATCAATAAAATATTACATATTATTGTTAAATCAAACACAATATTTGTAAATTGCCAACTTATTTCATTATTATCTTGTTTTAACTAGCAAAATTGGCAAACAGAAAAATGTAAAATATTGTTCATCTACGACGTGTTTTGTGGTATTCACCTCAATGCAACGCCGTGATCCGTGATAAGCTGTAAAACAAACAAGCCGAACAATCACGACAAATCACAACCTTCCTTCTTGCAAATTGAAAGCAAAAGAAGGCGGTCGTGTCTATGATTCACTTGTCAAAATTCTGTATTTTTCGAGAATATCCTGGACTATTGACAGCGTTAGGAGATATTTTATTGTAACTACTGGTTATCTGTTGCAAATCTTGATTTTTAATTCTGAAAAGTATACTTCTTTCACAGAAAAATAGCAGAGCACCCTTTTTTCCTCTAGATGAAGGATGATTAATTATTGAATATAATATGGAATAAATGC
Source organism: Haliclystus octoradiatus (assembly GCA_916610825.1). Taxonomy (NCBI): domain Eukaryota; kingdom Metazoa; phylum Cnidaria; class Staurozoa; order Stauromedusae; family Haliclystidae; genus Haliclystus; species Haliclystus octoradiatus. The sequence goes on from OU744448.1 coordinate 23,600,938, forward strand.
TAGAATGAAAGCTGGAAAAGGCGGTTATTAGCAGCACCATTATCGATGGCATCGATTGTTTTTCACTTTCTCGACTTTAAATATTTTTTCTTAGTATGTCGTACTCAGACATGTATCGAAATAATTTAGAAAACTACATGAAAAAATATTAAGTTTATATTTGGAAACAGCCGTTTAGGTTGACCCAAGTGTGATTTCATCACTTTTCAGATTTTCAAGAAAGCCGGTTTTTCACTTTCTCGATTTTAAATATTTCTTACACTAAAACGAGCAATACGATTCACTTTATTTCTTAGTATGTCATACTCCGACATGTATCAAAGCGATTGAAAAAAACTAGATGAAAAAATATTAAGTTTATAATTGGAAACAGCCATCCAGGTTGGCCGAAGTGTGATTTCACGTCTTTTCAGATTTCGAAAAAGCTGGTTTTTCACTTTCTCGACTTTAAATATTTCTCACACTAAAACGAGCAATACAATTCACTTCATTTCTTAGTATGTCCTACTCAGACATTTATTGAAATAATTAAAAAAAACTAGATGAAAAAATATTAAGCTTATATTTAGTAACAGCCATCCAGGTTGGCCGAAGTGTGATTTCACGTCTTTTCAGATTTCGAAAAAGCTGGTTTTTCACTTTCTCGACTTTAAATATTTCTCACACTAAAACGAGCAATACAATTCACTTCATTTCTTAGTATGTCCTACTCAGACATTTATTGAAATAATTAAAAAAAACTAGATGAAAAAATATTAAGCTTATATTTAGTAACAGCCATCTAGGTTGGCCGAAGTGTGATTTCACATCTTTTCAGATTTCGAAAAAGCTGGTTTTTCACTTTCTCGACTTTAAATATTTCTCGCACTAAAACAAGCAATACAATACACTTCATTTCTTAGTATGTCATACTCAGACATGTATCGAAATAATTTAGAAAACTACATGAAAAAATATTAAGCTTATATTTAGTAACAGCCATCTAGGTTGGCCGAAGTGTGATTTCACGTCTTTTCAGATTTCGAAAAAGCTGGTTTTTCACTTTCTCGACTTTAAATATTTCTCACACTAAAACGAGCAATACAATTCACTTCATTTCTTAGTATGTCATTCTCAGACACTTTTTGAAATAATTAAAAAAACTAGATGAAAAAATATCAAGTCTATATTTAGTAACAGCCATCTAGGTTGGCCGAAGTGTGATTTCACGTCTTTTCAGATTTCGAAAAAGCTGGTTTTTCACTTTCTCGACTTTAAATATTTCTCACACTAAAACGAGCAATACAATTCACTTCATTTCTTAGTATGTCCTACTCAGACATTTATTGAAATAATTAAAAAAAACTAGATGAAAAAATATTAGGCTTATATTAGTAACAGCCATCTAGGTTGGCCGAAGTGTGATTTCACGTCTTTTCAGATTTCGAAAAAGCTGGTTTTTCACTTTCTCGACTTTAAATATTTCTCGCACTAAAACGAGCAATACAATACACTTCATTTCTTAGTATGTCATACTCAGACATGTATCGAAATAATTTAGAAAACTACATGAAAAAATATTAAGCTTATATTTAGTAACAGCCATCTAGGTTGGCCGAAGTGTGATTTCACGTCTTTTCAGATTTCGAAAAAGCTGGTTTTTCACTTTCTGGACTTTAAATATTTCTCACACTAAAACGAGCAATACAATTCACTTCATTTCTTAGTATGTCATACTCAGACACTTACTGAAATAATAAAAAAAAACTAGATGAAAAAATATCAAGTCTATATTTAGTAACAGCCATCTACGCTGTCCTAAGTTTGATTTCACATCTTTTCAGATTTTGAAAAAGCTGGTTTTTCACTTTTTTCAACTTGGTAGGTCTTTCAAATGAGAACGAGGCGGGCTGATGACATGATATCACTCTATATGGCTCTCATACATGTGTATCGGATACAATTAAAAGGATTTCGTTCAAATATATAACGTTTTTATTCAGATACAGCCGTTTAAGTTGATGTGGGGGGTATTAAATAGGATTTTCAATATGCCGGTTTTCACTTTGTCCAACTTGCAGGTCTCTCAAATGAGCACGAGGCCAGCACATCATCCGTTATCGCTAGATATAGTTCTTAGATATTTATCGAATTTAATTCAAAATGTTTCATTGTTATACATGTTATCTATGTTTAGATACAGTCATTCAAGTTGTGATCTAGTTAGAATTTTAGGGGTTTTCAAAATGCCAATTTTTGACTTTCTCTAACTTGTAGGTCTTGTACTATCCGAATGTATTTTTGGCGTTTGCCATTGGGAGTAGGCTCCGAAACTGATCTTTCGTTTGTTCATCCATTTCTGGCATTTTGATTCTTTAATGATTATTGTATTTCCAATTAGACTGAATGGCATACCCTTTTTCTATGATTCTGTGTGACATTTTCAAAATTATAAGATTTTCAGGACTTCATGGGTACCAAATCGTTCCTCTTATCAATCAATCAACATTATATCCATCGAGTTACAAACATACTTTTTATATATTTTACAGCTCCATGTACATGTATATTGTATTATTGAATGTTCTTGTATTAATTCATTATCAATTTCCACTTACGTATGTATCAACCCAGTAGCCCATATTTGCATAAGCATTGATGACACCAAATATATAATTTTAACTTGACTTTGTGACGAATTGATCTATCACAAATCAAAATCTTCTTGTATATTAACCATTATGCACCTTTATGTATGCTTGGAATAAATATCAAAACGCTGGTATATGAATGAACCAACAATTATATGTAGAAATTTTCCATATACTTGATACATTTGTGTTGAACAATATCTAGTGATATCTAATAATGTGCTGACCTCCTTCTTATTTGAGAGACCTACAAGTTGGACAAAGTGAAGTCCTGCATTTTGAATACCCTATAAATACCCCCCATATCAACTTAAACAGCTGTATCTGAACAAAAACGTGATATATTTTCATGAAATCCTTCTACATGTATCCAATACACATGTAAGAGCCATATAGAGCGATAGAAGTCATCAGCACACCTTCTTTTCATTTGAGAGACCTACAATTAGTTGAAGAAGTGAAAAAGTGTCATTTTGAAAACCATAATTACCCCCAATATCAACTCAAATGGCTGTATCTGAATAAATGCAGGATTTGTTCTCATAAAATCTTTTGAATTATATCCAATACACATCATGTAAGAGCCATATAGAGCATAGATTATAGAATATTCTATAATCTATGTATAGAGCGAGAAGGTCGCGTATGGATGGCCGTCATTCGTACTGACTACCTGGGACACGAAAGTAGGGCGACAAGATTATAATTATACACTATTGTAATTTGGGTAACATTAATTTGTTTAAATGATTGTATCAAGTCGGAAGAATATGGGCAATGAATGGACATTTGAATACGCTATCGTCGTTGTGATTTTATATGAATACATAAATTGATGTAATGATTTGTAAATAAATGCATACACAATTTGATTGGAGAGACTTTATATAAATAATTGCAGAATGTGAAAAATCTGTTTTTTTTTGTTGATAATCTCGAAATAACCCCTCTCTGAGCCCCCTCTGTCAACTTTGATTGCTACAATTGTTAAATATTGACTGGATAATTTTCATCTACTTTCCTCAATTAAATTCGATACATTTCTGAGAACAATATCTAATGATAAATTGTGTTCTGTCTCAATATAATTTTGAGAGACCTACAAGTTGGAGAAATTTAAAAACTGGCTTTTTCGAAATATCGAACTAACCCCCCTCTCTTAGCTCGTCTGCAACCTCAATGGCTATAATATTTATTGTTATCTAAATTTTATTCAATATTTGTCTGAGAACAATATCTAGTTGTACCTAGTGCTCTGGGTATCTCTATATAATTCGAGAGACCGAATAGTTACAGAAAGGGTAGGTATAAACCGGCTTTTTCAAAATCTGTAAAATCGAACTTCGAAGTTCTGTCCGCTTCAACTGTGGCTTCAACGAAGACCGTGGCTGACGCAATTACTGTGTACTTTGTACCACAGCTGATCACGGCGCCGAATTTAGATGATCGCGTGGTAAACACAAGGATTTACGCCGTTTTGAAAATATGTAAGTTTTTGCTTTTTAACTTGGAAAATCAAGTCATAACACGATAATTTGGATGAAATGTTGTTTAGTTAACAAAACAATTCTATACTATGTAATAATTTATTAATATCTTTAATAAATAAGAATCTCGTTTCGTTTCGTTTCGCTTCGCTTCGTTTCGTTTCGTTTCGTTTCGTTTCGCAAACCTTAGTAAGCTCATATCTGAATATTACTGTATACGCAACAATGATAATTGACGAAAAAAAACACGTAAATAAGATTCTTATAACGGTTTGGTACGAAATTTTGCAATTCGCGCTACTCTATTAGGCCATAGAACTACATGCGACGTAAACTCCGTATTGTTTCTGTAAACAAACTTTTAATATTTTCTAAGTATTATTTGCTGAAGTATATGTGCTGTTTGATCAATAGTCCAGTAGTAGTAATCTGACATTTTTACACAAGGCCAGTAATTTTCAAAGTTGAAAAGGTCACCTTTTGAGCAAAGATTTTGTGACAAATATATGATGCGGTGCCAAGGCCAACGCATTGTATCTATCTAGTAACTAATCAAGGGAATTGACATCGGGAATCTTGTCCCTTTTGGGGGTCCATATTCCAGCCGAGAAAATTATTTTGGGTAGGAAATCATTTCAAAGTTGGAACTTTTTGCTCTTTCTTTTGACTTTAAATAATTCTGAATTTGAAAAACTTTGAAAAACAAAAAATTGAAGAACTTTTTTTAAAAGTGGTGGCACCCCTGTCTTTGATGAGCTGGTTCACCCATGCATCGCCTCCTCCACGGCACCCAGGAGGTTTCTACGTCACTATAAGTTGACTGTGTATGCTAATTGTTCAATAATGATTATGAGTCAAATTATGAAAAATGATAACTTGAATGCTATAAAGTAAACGTTAATATTTGAGCGAGTTGAACTCATATAGTTAATCATTACGCCGATGCGCAGCAGCACCAATAATCTAAGTTATCATGCACGACGACTGTTACAATCCAAACCGATTTAGCGAAAATATATAGGGACAGTCACGCAAACCCAATTTAAGCATAAAATATTACTCCAAGCTTCGAAATAAGAATAAGAATAAAATCACATTATAAACTGGATAAAAAGTGAATATGAGAATAATTTTTTTTTTAAATATATATACAAAGAACTTTCGCGGGAACATGATATTATTAAAAGTCTACTTTGCAAATTAAAACACATTTATTTATTTCTATTTCTATTGCAGGGCAAATGTATGCAGTAAAGATGTTTCTTTCAACGTTTATCATGTGAAACAAAGTCAAAGATTGGGTTATGATAATTTCAGTACATGCTGTAAGCGGATATTTCGTGCTTGTGTCGGCAGATGCACTCGAACAAGGTATGTCATTCATATAGTTACCATATTCAGAAGTTCCAACACTTGCATACGCCCAACTCAGTTACACCTTACAAAGCATCAAATAGCGAATAGGCAAGATGTGGACAGTATTCATTCAAATTTTCAGTGTAGCGTAGTTCTTGGATTTCCAAAGTTTGACCCCTTACAAAATTAAACGTATTTTCTGGAAACAATCACTCCCATGCAGTTATTTGCGTGCTTATGTATGATGATAGTGATTTAACTATACATACTGTAATGCTCCTCAAGTTACTGTACGTTAATAGTCACTCCTTTCGTTTGACAATTTTGTAATTCCTCTTTCATCTTATATGCATACAGTCATAGTAAACCTACCTCCTGTAAATGTTTCTCGCCTATATGTGAAACTCTCTTTAGTTATTAACCAAGTGTGAGACCAGGATTTCCCCGTCAAGGTGGCCAGCTACCCCGACAAGGGGACTATTCCCAAAAACTTTTCGCAAAAATGCTTCAAAAAGTGCTAACTATTTCCTCGATAACCAAGAAGTTCTTTGCCTACGAGGGATATGGGTATCCCTGACAGTAGGATTTAGCCCGCTGCCTCCTCAGGTGCTGCCTGTTATCAACCTTCACTCTTAGAGTAAGGTTGGTCCTGTCATGGAGGCTCTGTAATTATTGTTATACACACTTAACTGTGAATCATCCATGAATCTTCAGGACAGTGGCCAACCTCACATTATATCGAATGTATATTTATCAGCAACATATAAGTAACTTGTTCGTGTTACAACATACAACTGTAACTAGGCATAGCTTTTGATTCTATCTTCAAGATCAAAGATGGTCACTTATTACAAGAAAATCCTTCGAGTTCAGTATAAGAAAAGCTATTTCTGTTGCTCTGGTTGGGCACCTACAGGAAGTTCATGCTCAAAACGTAAGTTATTCATAGATTATTAATAATTTACTTTTTTATCTTTTATATTTTACTATAAATTTTCTGCAAGTTGATTAAAATATATTTTATTTTAATTTCTGTTTTGTTGAATAATGTTTTGTCCTACTTAAATTTATTACAGCAATCTGTCGCCCACCCTGCAAGAATGGTGACTGTGTAAAACCAAACCAATGCAAATGTCGATCTGGATTTCAAGGGAAATATTGCGAAAGTGGTAAGTGGTCTACTACAACCTTGATATTCACTAGGCCTACAATATATGTTTAGTTTTTTTCCTTCTTAACCAAATAGTGGCAATAATTGACAGTGCTATTTACCACATCATAATTCTATGTAAATATAAAATACTTGTAACTAAATTATAGAAATGTTTAACTAAAATGTAGACTAAAAATATAAAAAAGTACATATTTTATATTTACATATAATTATAATATTGTCATTAGCACGTCAGTTGTTGTAACTATTTGGTTGATGTGAATTTGAAATTGTAAAATGGATTTAGATATTTTCGCAAATCATTTTCTTTATTTTTGGAAAATCTAACAAATATTTGCCGCAAGAGAGCTGACAACCTCATTGACCAGTTAAGACCATAGACAACGAGTACGAGACTATATGAACGGGCTATGAAGTGTCTTAATCACTGTTTTAGTAGGCCTAGACATCGGCATAGTACAAACAAATCAAAATCCAAAACATTTGCTACTTGAACAAAAATGAACATGTGAAGAATTAATCAATGTCAACCAAATTTTGACAAGCATGCAATGGTATATCGAGAACATTGAACGATTGAGCAACCAATCAGAGTGCAGATCATCGAATAATAATTAATTTGGTTCTATATTAAATAAATGTATAGCTTTTACTCTTATTAAAATTATGATTTATTTCAACTCAATAAATTATTTTAAAAATCATTTCAGATATTAATGAATGTACTGGTAAACCTTGCCAACAAGTATGTAAAAATTTACCAGGCACATATTCATGTGGATGCAACACTGGATATAAAAAGACATCCACAGTACCAACACATGCAGGATGCGCAGGTAAGAGCAACGATGATGGCAATACTTGAAACGTATAGAGTACTCTCTATCTTTAACCAAACAATCCAGTAGATCACATGGGACCGATTATAGGGAACTCGGTTGTTGATACATAATCGTTGAGGTCTATATATTTAGTATTATCGTTGCTACACTTTTCAATTTATTAGTCAAAATCAACATTTGAGCAGTATAAAATTTCCAACTTTCTTATTCATTATCACATTCAAAGTATACTTTTGCTTCAGTAAACAGAATTTTAATAATTTCAACAGAAGGAGGTGCTTGAAAAATATTGATTAAATCTAAAAAGGTGGTGGATTTTTCCCCCTAAAAATTGACTGGTTTTACGTATAGCATTTCACAACTGATACTACTCCAAGTCCAAATACTATAATCTAGGACTGTTTGTGTGCTGTTTTATTGAAGTGGTATGCATCTATACTTTGGTCTTTCCCTCTAAAAAATTTTGTTGACTGAAATGCATGAGTAATTGATTGTTGATGTAAAATTTGGAGTGACTTTGAAGCCTTTGCCCCCTGGCTTAGTCTATATAGGCACCATCTAGTATTAGTATTAGTGCTGCACGTCTAAAGGTTATTCTGAAAATTTAACAATAGTTCAGCGCAAGAAAGTGTTTTACCCTACTGTTGGCAAGGTTTCTCATAAATACCGATGTTCCCATTTAAAAATGCACAAAAAATTTTGAAAGATTTTGTCTGAAATTGAAATTGAAATGGCCTGTCTGTTCTCAAAGTGGCACCCTCTTTCACTGATCTATATGTTAGGGAACTTCTAAATAATAAGACGCCTGTTAATGTCTCCACTTCAATTCTTAGCTGTATGATGGGAAATTAAAGTCTGTGCCATTTCATATTGTCTATTTTCAAAATACAGGACGTAAAGGGCAAAGCAAATACTGTATGGGACGTAAACCCACATGAATGTAAATGGGCAGGGAAGAATATTTGCAAATGTAGTAAGGGTTAAGGAGATATATGCTCAGATTGATAATTTCAGATATTACAAGGTATTATTATACAAATTTAATTTATATACTAATGTGGTAATTATGATATCTTGATACAATGAAACCTGTATTTAACAGCCAGCTAGGAGAGGTAGATAAATTGACCACTATAAACAGTTGTGCTTTATATAAAGGTTTGATTCAATGGAAAATACTATTTTAGACATTGCAAGAGTGACCATTATACACAGGTGGCCGCTTGATATAGGTGACCGTTATAACAGGTTTGACTGTACTACCTATTTCCCAAAGCACATACTTATATCGTAAAATAACTACGGTTTATATTACGTTACACTTCGACTAATACATATCAATTCCATAGATATTTACATGTAATTGTTTCATTCTTTCCATTAGATGTCAATGAATGTAAACTAACTCCCTGCACATGCGCAACTCAAAGCTCTTCCTGTCGTGCCACATGCACAAATTCTGCTGGAAGCTTTTCCTGTACGTGTAACAATGGTTATTCCTTAGCCTCAGGAGATCGAATATGTAAAGGTAATTTTGCAAGTTTAATTTTGTTCTGTATTCTGCACATCTACACTGCATAACCAATACTGTAGCTATTATAATTGCATTAATGCGTCGAAAACTAATGCCTTAAAGTGAATAATTGTGATGGTATCGCCATACCGAAGGCACCCATACCACTCTCCTAGTCTTCTATTTGTAGACGGGAGTGACTCTTTTCATTAAGTGTAATAATTGTAAATACTCATTACCGATCCGAACCGCGACTCTGCAGATCATTTTCCACAGATTTCATGGCAGATAGGCATTGATTATCAATAAACAGCGGAACGCCGACGCTTTTCACGATGCAATTTTTTCTAAACCATTCTCTCTGCCATCAGAAGAGTATACTACTGTTTAATGCTCAAAAAAGGGTCATGCCTTTAAATAATAATAAAGTCTGGAGTTGGCCTTTACTCGTATGAACCAAAGTTGATCATATCTGAAGTCCGGTTGCTCTCTCTAAAGTGCTTTAGCTAAATCCTCCTAAAGGCTTTCGGGCAGGAATGCCTATAGGCGCACTCCTTTATCCATTTATGATTATATTTTTGATTGTAGTTTTGTTTCATATTTATTACACATGCATATCTTCCTTTTCAGATGTTGATGAATGTGCAGTTCCTGCATTAAATGGATGCAAACAAAGATGCCTGAATAGCCTTGGTAGTTTTTCTTGTGCATGTAATTCTGGATATGTTATAGCTTCAAATAAAAAAGCTTGCAACGGTATGTGTTGCCTAATTTTGTTTCAATCCGTATTCGTATGTCTCATTGGATAAGAGCAAATATCAATTGTAAATATTCATCATTGACTGTGTTGATCTATGTGTTGCTCGACTTATGATGTAGTTGTTCCAAATACGTGCCCATTTAATCGGAGATCTATTGCACCGCAGTATAATAGCTGTTTACCACTGAAATTTAAAAGATGCGACGGTTTATGTCAGAATCAACAATCGTGGCAAAATGCAACTGTTCAGTATGGCGGCAAGACGTACGAAATTATTGAACGTTTAATGTGTGTTAATAAGGAAAATGAGATATATTCTCAGAATAGAACAAATTTTATTGAATATTTGAAAAGATAATAAAATTCTACATTAGATAATAAAACGAATTCCAATATTTTTTTTGAAATTTCGATTCTGACAGGAACAGTCACATATATTGGTCGTATCAATGACTATATCCATTTCTGTTTGTAAACTCCTACAGAACACTGAATAACTCCATGCTTAAAAATGTAGTACATTCCAGCATAACTATCATGATTAGCCCGAATATATAGTCTATCTTATAAATCTTAAAATATATGTTGTTTAAACATCAGATATTAATGAATGTTCAACACTGAATGGTGGCTGTGGACAAAACTGTAACAATCGACCTGGTTCATTCTCTTGTTCATGTAAAAATGGTTTCAGATTAAATGGAAATAAAAGAACTTGTGACGGTATGTTGACATGAGAGAATACTCCCGGGGAGTTAAATCCAGAAAAATTTTTAGGGTATGCTTTGTCATGAAAAAATTTTTAGGTATCATTTAGACGCCTTTGCAATTTTTATATTTTGCAAAACAAGTTTTACAGATGTTTTTTTCAATTTCTTTTTTAGATTGTACTGTCATTTGTAAAAATATATTTGTGATATCTTTTTCATGATGTGAATTTTTGATGGTGATTCTTCCATAAACAATTCCATTTGAACAACCCCGTCGAAGCGCAATGGAAGTCACCCCCGGGAAACGTACTATATCAATATCATTGTTATTGATTCGAATGAGTTTTCTGGGCTTCCTCTCATTATTTCATAAGTATCTGCGCATCAATAAGTAAACACAAATTCATCAAAGTGTCCATAGAATAAATGCTCTGATGCCGGTTCCACAGTATCTCTTTTATTTACTTTGAATGTAAGAATGCTCAGTTTGTAAACTCTGCATCAGTTTTAATTATGGTATGAATACCCTTTTGACTGATCATAGTTTATATGGACTGATCAACCAATATATATCGTATTACCAAGGGTATTACCAAGTCTTAACCTTATTTTCAAATTAACTGATCAGTCTCCGCGGGTGACCAAAATTCAGCACATGGTCCCGTTTTCGATGCCAAGCTGCCTTTGGTCTATCTATCTATGCTATATCTTTTTATATTTAGTTACATTAAGTTACATTTACTCTGTCCAGTGACACTCGGGAGTCGGGAGGTATTGGAAGCACTCGTGCCTCTTGCCATTTCCTGTAGTAAATATGTGGTAACCCTTTTCTAAAATATAACAAATTTCACAATCAAGCTTGTTTATATTGCGGAATGTCGCTTGAATCTTGAATTAATGATTTAAAATTCAATTTAAATTCAATGTTTTCACTTACTAAAATATTATCAAATTTAACTTTCAAAACGTTATAGTCTTTCTTGAAAAAAGATAGCTTTGTTGATATTATTTCTTTAGTAATACATTGCAGTTTCCTATTCTTCTTCATCTTTGAGAATCTGAAAAAATTTTATTGACAAATTTCGACAGGAATGTTCTAAAAAATATTTACCTTGTATTTCCAAACAGACGGACCAACCAATCAAATTGTAGGATTAAGCCCCGGCTAAATGAAGCCAACATTTTTTCCAGATTTTTCACAACATCGATGTTGTGAAAAATGTTGGCTTCATTTGGCCACCCCAGCCAGCATTTGGCCACCCCAACCAGCATTTTCACAACATAGAGCCTAATTTTTATCAAATGCTGGCAAAATATTGGCTTCATTTGACCACCCCGGCCAGCATTTGGCCAGCATTTTCACAGCAACACGGTCGATGTTGTGAAAAGACTGGCAAAATGTTGGCTTCATTCGGCCACCTCAGCCAACAAATTTCAACAAATTTCGGAGTTTGATTTTGTTGGCTGGCACTTTGAAGATGATCAAAAATTTTGCCAACATTCTATTTTCCTTTTCGATGTTGTGAAAATGCTGGCTTCGTTTGGCCACCCCAGCCAACATTTTCACAACATTTGACATATCGAATTCCAAAGAATGAAAAAACGTCTCTACTATTGGTCAATGATTACGTAGTGCTTTTAGTTAGTCACCTATTCACGTAATAACAATAGTTTGGCGCGAAAGTCTTGCCATGAAAATTTTGATTTATCATTTCATAGAGTCGAAATATATAAATAATAAAGTTTGACAGTTTCTTTAACATTTTTCGCTCTTCATTCGAAATTCTCAAGTGGTTTTAATATTTCTGCTAGGGAAGACACAGTTTTAAAATGACAAAAAAGATGCGATTCAACAGAGACTGATAAAGAAAATGTAGTGAGGTTTAATTTAAAATTGCCCACGAAGTAGAGCAAGGAAGGACAACTAAAAATAAATATATTATTGAGCTAGAATAATTTGAATAAATAAAAAATCTAAATCGAAGGACGCCGAAGATGATTTCCCCTTTCAGAAATTTCTTTCCGCCTCCGGATGTTGTGAAAATGCTGGCTTCATTCGGCCACCCCAGCCAGCCTTTTGCCAGCATTTAGCCAGCACCGGCGATTGATGATGTCAAAATGTTGGCTTCATTCGCCCTCCTAGCCAGCATTTTGCCAGCATTTTCATTACATTGATGCGAAATTTTATTAAATGATGTGAAAATGTTGGTTTCATTTGGCCGGGGCTTTACATTCGATCACGCGTCACATTTTAGATTAAAGGTTAACAACGTACTTGCCGTGTTTGTATTTAAATGTGCTACACGAGGAATGCTGGAAGACACTAGTGAAGTGTCGAACGTTTTGAAGTTTAAATTTGATCCAAGGATATTTTAGTAAGTGAAAACATTGAACCAATCAAATTGCAGATAGAAGTCATATTTTAGAAAATTGATTAATGACTTCTATATAGCATTTTCCATGACTCCTGTTACGTGGGCTGTTAAAAATAAGTAACCTGGCAGGGCTGAATTTTATATAAATTTAATAATCCCAGCAGTTATAACGTGTCGTTTAGTAATTTGTGTGTGCAATGTTTTCAGCTAAAAAAATAATTTTTATTTCATTTTTAATCATAGATATCAACGAATGCACTGAGCTCAAACCGTGTGATAACTCAGTTGGAATATGCACGAATAATATAGGAAGCTACAAATGTTCATGTAATCAAGGATACAGCCTGCAGGCTGACGGAAAGACATGCGTTGGTAAGAGGCTTCAAAATCAGACTTAATTATAGAAAAATATCAAACAATTTCTATGCAATATGATGTCATGTTCCGATTCATGTAAAGAGGAGTTTTGCATTATGGGACATAGTGAACTATACATCCCAAAGTGTGAAATCACCGGCCGAGCCCCGGGCCGAACTGATCAAGTCGTGATATGTGATGCATTTCTGGAGCTTTATAACGCCACTTCATGTGATCTGATAAGGGCTGTATATTATCGTTTCTTCAAACTTCAGGGCGCTGTATAAGGTATACAACAGCTGAAATCAGCCTTATAATTTTTCGCTTTCATTCGCCTCGTATGCGCATTGCTCTTGGGAATGCTAATACAATGTTGTACATAGTCCTTGTACCGCTCCTTATCTTAAAGAAAAATCAGCGTGTCACTAAACTGGCACTTTTAAACTTGTAATACACTATACTTCAGTACTATCACAATGAAACAAATGCCATGTCACATCTCCCGAAGCAAAATCTATTAACGTAATCCTCTTAATTTTACCTATTTGTTCACAGACAACGACGAATGTGCTTCGAATACTACTAATACCTGTCAGCAATTATGCACGAACAAACCTGGCTCATACGACTGCAGCTGCCGCAACGGATACCGACTAGCATCGGACAAACAGTCTTGCGATGGTATGTATAAACTAGCAATGAGTGTGGTCCATAATGGACCTTCTATGATAAAAACTTTTAGATCACCTATAATTAAACAATTGACTAAGCTGACTATCGCTGTAAAATACGGAGTATGAACTCTGTAGTAGAACATCATGAGACACAATACGCATTGAAACGATGTAGCATTAATCAATACATCTTAATCATTCCTTTAATAAAAATTTAATTTATTTCACATCAATTGAGTCGATTGAAATGTATAATTTAACGTAGCTATATCTACATAGAAAAACTTTATTTTATGTGTTGAAAGGAAACCAGAACACATTAATTATTATAAATTACAAATACTCAGTCAAATTTCGAAATCTGAAACTATCCATAAAAAATCACTTCAAATCCGATCCGATCCGAAGACCTAAAATATTAACCCGAATCTGACCGGATACGATCGGATCGCGTTCGGTTCGAATTCATAAATCTTTATTGCAATATATACAGCAACAATGTGGTGTTCACAAAATAACGCCGTCAAGGTGTGGCCGGTCAAACTCGTGGCATTGCATGCAATATATTCAATATTAAATTGATTTAGCTTCGACAAGACACATGGTCCACTAATTTCTGTTATTAACATGATCAAACGATATCTTTTGTTAATTAACAATGATTTACTGCTTCATATTAAAAAAAAATCAGAAAAATCGTTGATAAAAATTGCCGAATGGCGGATTTGGACTGACGACCCTGATATTGTAATACCAGGGCATTAACCAATCGGCCACTACCTTACTTTTTGTTATTGGTGCTTTAACTGAAGTGATCAACAAAATTACTGCTTCGACAACGTATTATTGAACAAGGCCGACCCACGCGCGTGTATTGAAAATCAAATTATATATATAATCTGAAAATATTATGATATGATAGTAAATGAGCCTATATATTTTTGATCTTTGCAATCTCAGCAAGCAGGCCTGTGATTTTCATGGCAGTCTATCAAAATATCAAGATTTCGTTGAAAATAAAATTTTGTAAGTAAAAAAAAGAAGTGAAAAATTGGCCTGATAGTGCTTCTTGTTATCAAATTTTCCAGAATAATAGCATCAACATTCTTTTAAAAGGAAATGAAGTTCTATAATAAATCGCTATACTAATTTGATATTGATATCATGTTACATCTTGTTGTCAATATTTCTACGCGCTATTTATAATACATTACAGATGTCGAATGAAAGAAAAGACGATTATGAATAAATTAATTATTTTGATAGAAAAATGAAAACAACTCATTTTGCCAGATTCGTGATATGCATATTTATTCAGAATTTATTGAAACGGACGCGATGGTTTATAGAGTGGAAATGTTTAGTGCAGCTTCAAAGATATAAAATATCATAGCTGATGGTAGTATTTAAATGCTCATGTTATGATGTCTGATGAAAAGGATTTACTTATATAGAAAATGAATCTACTTTACCTTGCATTTGATCGCGATATGAAATGATCATTTTTGTCAGAATTATTTCGAATAAAAAGCAATTTATATTATATTCTTATCGGGCTCACATTCTCCTTCGATAAAATATGGTTGTTAACTTATTATTGATTGGTGTATTAACTCAGAGAACCCGCTATTATGTATTTAAATGTTGTTCGGAGATTATGCCGCTCGTATAGTTTTTATTTGGATCTCATTTGGAAAATGGTAAGTAGTATTTTAATAAATATTGTTTGCTATGATCGATTATTTCATGCAACCTTTTCACTTTTTATTTTTGTAACACAAGGTTTGTTACACTCATCCAAACTGTATTAACTATTTAAAAATGTTTTTGAATTATGTTTTTGTGCTTTTAAATTCAAAGCAAAATTTTTGAACGCTGAAAATATTATAATTATTATTATTTATCACAAATCATACGCTCAATTCAATTTAACTTTGTTAAATTTGATATACCTGAAATTAACTCTATTAAATGTTGATCAAAGATAATAACAAGACATCGCTATTTTTATTCTCGAAACTGTAGTAACATACTGTGTCTTATTCGTATAGCAAGTCAACACAATGAAATTTTAATTTTAATCGATGCCTATAATTCCTTCGTTAATTATGGAAGCAAAATCTGAAAATAAAAGCCTTGCTGCTCAAAACCAAATGATTCGTTTTTTTATATTAAATAATAAATTATAGAAATACTTTTGTGCAATGCCTTGATTAATTCTAAACTCTATAATTTTAGACTGTAGACAGATAATCTCTTCGAACTTTGAATATTTTTCGAATTAGTCGAACGCCAACGTCAATTTGAAAATTCTTGCAAATTAATTTGTTTTTAAGCCCCGCGATAGATTATTCATTTCAAAACAGATTGTTTGCTCAGTGTTCTCACAAATTATATATCAAAATAGCCTTTTTAAAAGTGAAATGTTTTATATCTCCATTTTGAGAAAAGTAATGAACGGCATTTTGTTTCATTAATAAATTAAATTAAGACCTCAAGTCTCTATATGTATTGCTGATATCAACACTACATGAAATAGGTCTACGTTTCTTTGATTTCAAAACATATTTTGTCTGGCCTAGTTATACTGGTAATTCAATGTAATTCAGTATTTCGTATTGTTTTAATTATCATAAAACCGATTCAGTTTCAAGTTTCACTTGTTCAAACTATTTACACGCAGCTTTTAAATTCAAAGCAAAATATTTTTGTTCTGGAGAATTCAATTTGAAGTCGATTTGGCTGCCCGCTAGATTATCGACCTATGAAATTTTTCAAAATCTCAGAATTTTTTAATGTAATGATATCAAATAAAATATCAGATGAGGTATATTATTTTAAAACAACGTCATAGACCCATACTTTTCATACAACAAATTTGTTACTGTACACGGTTATCTCGACACAAATGTTTGCATAATTTCCCGACAACGGATTATCCGTATTATTTCGCCAGTAAGACGTACATAAGTCGCGGACAGACACAGAAATATAGTGATACTAGCAACGAGTGTAGTCCATAATGGACCTTCTATGATAAAACTTTCAGATCACTTATAATTAAACAATTGACTAAGCTGACTATCGCTGTATAATACGGAGTATGAACTCTGGAGGAGATCATGAGACACAATACGCATTGAAACGATGTAGCATTAATCAATACATCTTAATCATTCCTTTGATAAAAGTTTAATTTATTTTACATCAATTGAGTCGATTGAAATGTATAATTTAACGTAGCTATATCTACATAGAAAAACTTTATTTTATGTGCTGAAAGGAGGCCAGAACACATTAATTATTATAATTACAAATACTTAGTCAAATTTCGAAATCTGAAACTATCCATAAAAAATCACTTCAAATCCGATCCGATCCGAAGACCTAAAATATTAATCCGAATCTGACCCGATACGATCGGATCGCGTTCGGTTCGGATTCATAAATCTTTATTGCAATATATACAACACTAATGTGCTGTTCACAAAATAACGCCGTCAAAGTGTGGCCAGTGAAACTCGTGGCATTGCATGCGATACATTCAATATTAAATTAATTTAGCTTCAACAAGACACATGGTCCACTGATTTCTGTTATTAACATGATCAAACGATATCTTTTGTTAATTAAAAATGATTTACTGCTTCATATTAAATAATAATAAGAAAAATCGTTGATAAAAGGTTGCCGAATGGCGGATTTGAACTGACGACCCTGAAATTATTATACAAGAGCATTAACCAATTAGCCACTCCGTTACTTACTCATATCAGCGCTTTAACTGACCTTATAAACAAACCTATTGCTTCGACAACGTATTATTGAACAAGGCCGACCCACGCGCGTGTATTGAATTTCAAATTATATATATGATCTGAAAATATTATGATATGATACTATATGAGTCTATATATTTTTGATCTTTGCAATCTCAGCAAATATGCCTGTGATTTTCATGGCAGTCTATCAAAATACTAAGAGTTCGTTGAAAATAAAATTTTATAAGTAAAAAAAAGATCTGAAAAATTGGTCTGATAGTGGTTTTTGTTATCAAATTTTCCAGAATAATAGCATCAACATTCTTTTAAAAGGAAATAAAATTCTATAATAATCGCTATACTAATTCGATATTGATATTATGTTACATCTTGTTTTCAATATTTCTACGCGCTAATTATAATACATTACAGATGTCGAATGAAAGAAAAGATGATCATGAATAAATTAATTATTTTGATAGAAAAACGAAAACAACTCATTTTGCCAGATTCGTGATATGCATATTTATTCAGAATTTATTGAAACGGACGCGATGGTTTATAGAGTTGAAATGTTTAGTGCAGCTTCAAAGATATAAAATACCACAGCCGATGGTAATATTTAAATGCTCATGTTATGATGTCTGACGAAAAGGATAATTTACTATGTAGAAAATGAATCTACTTTACCATGCATTTGATCACGATATGAAATGATCATTTTTGTCAGAATTATTTCGAATAAAAGACAATCTTTATTTTATTCTTATCGGGCGTACATTCTCTTTCGATAAAATATGGTTGTTAACTTATTATTGATTGGTGTATTAACTCAGAGAACCCGCTATTATGTATTTAAATGTTGTTCGGAGATTATGCCGCTCGTATAGTTTTTATTTGGATCTCATTTGGAAAATGGTAAGTAGTATTTTAATAAATATTGTTTGCTATGATCGATTATTTCATGCAACCTTTTCACCTTTTATTTTTGTAACACAAGGTTTGTTACACTCACCCAAACTGTATTAACTATTTAAAAATGTTTTTAAATTATGTTTTTGTGCTTTTAAATTCAAAGCAAAGTTTTTGAACGCTGAAATTATTATAATTATTATTATTTATCACAAATCATACGCTAAATTCAATTTAACTTTGTTAAATTTGATATACCTGAAATTAACTTTATTAAATGTTGATCAACGATAATAACAAGACACCGCTATTTTTATTCTCGAAACTGTAGTAACATACTGTGTCTTATTCGTATAGCAAGTCAACAAAATGAAATTTTAATTTTAATCGATGCCTATAATTCCTTCGTTAATTATGGAAGCAAAATCTGAAAATAAAAGCCTACAATTCATTCCATACAATAAATGCCTGCCTGCTCAAAACCAAATGATTCATATTTTTATATTAAATAATAAATTATAGAAATACTTTTGTGCAATGCCTTGATTAATTCTAAACTCTATAATTTTAAACTGTAGACAGATAATCTATTCGAACTTTGAATATTTTTCGAATTGATCGAACGCCAACGTCATTTTGAAAATTCTTGCCAAGTTAATTTGTTTTTATGCCCCGCGATAGATTATTCATTTCAAAACAGATTGTTTGCTCAGTGTTCTCACAAGTTATATATCAAAATAGCCTTTTTAAAAGTGAAATGTTTTGTATCTCGATTTTGGTAAAAGTAATGAACGGCATTTGGTTTCATTATTAAATTAAATTAAGACCTAAAGTCTCTTTAATTTCATAGCGTTTGTGCCGCGCTATATGTATTGCTGATATCAACACTACATGAAATAGGTCTACGTTTCTTTGATATCAAAACATATTTTGTCTGGCCTAGTTATATTGGTAATTCAATGTAACTCAGTATTTCGTATTGTTTTAATTATCATAAAACTGATTCAGTTTTAAGTTTCACTTGTTCAAACAATTTACACGCAGCTTTTAAATTCAAAGCAAAATATTTTTGTTCTGGGGATTTCAATTTGACTTCGATTTGGCTGCCCGCTAGATTATCGACCTATGAAATTTTTCAAAATCTCTGAATTTTTTAATGCAAGGATATAAAATAAAATATCTGATGAAGTATATTATTTTAAAACAACGTCATAGACCCATACTATTCATACAACAAATTTGTTACTGTACACGGTTATCTCGACACAAATGTTTGCATAATTTCCCGACAACGGATTATCCGTATTATATCGCCAGTAAGACGTACATAGGTCGCGGACAGACACAGAAATATCGAAATATCGAAATATCGAAATATAGAAATACTAGCAATGAGTGTGGTCCATAATGGACCTTTTATGATAAAACTTTCAGATCACTTATAATTAAACAATTGACTAAGCTGACTATCTCTGTATAATACGGAGTATGAACTCTGGAGGAGAACATGAGACACAATACGCATTGAAACGATGTAGCATTAATCAATACATCTCAATCATTCCTTTAATAAAAATTTAATTTATTTCACATCAATTGAGTCGATTGAAATGTATAATTTAACGTAGCTATATCTACATAGAAAAAACTTTATTTTATGTGCTGAAAGGAAGCCAGAACACATTAATTATTATAAATTACAAATATTCAGTCAAATATCGAAATCTGAAACTATTCATCAAAAATCACTTGAAATCCGATCCGATCCAAAGACCTAAAATATCAAACCGAATCTGACCCGATACGATCGGATCGCGTTCGGTTCGAATTAATAAATCTTTATTGCAATATATCAACACTAATGTGGTGTTCACAAAATAACGCCGTCAAGGTGTGGCCTTTCAAACTCGTGGCATTGCATGCAATATATTCAATATTAAATTGATTTAGCTTCGAAAAGACACATGGTCTACTAATTTCTGTTATTAACATGATCAAACGATATCTTTTGTTAATTAACAATGATTTACTGCTTCATATTAAAAAAAAAATAAGAAAAATCGTTGATAAAAAGTTGCCGAATGGAGGATTTGAACTGACGACCCTGATATTGTAAGACCAGAGCAATAACTAAAGAGCCACTGCCTTACTTACTATTAAAGGTGCTTTGACTGACGTGATCAACAAACCTACTGCTTCGACAACGTATTATTGAACAAGGCCGGCACACGCGCGTGTAATTGAAAATCAAATTATATGTATAACCTGAAAATATTATGATTTGATAGTATATGAGCCTATATATTTTTGATCTTTGCAATCTCAGCAAGCAGGCCTGTGATTTTCATGGCAGTCTATCAAAATACTAAGAGTTCGTTGAAAAAAAAATTTTATAAGTAAAAAAAAGATGTGAAAAGTTGGCCTCATAGTGCTTCTTGTTATCAAATTTTCCAGAATAATAGCATCAACATTCTTTTAAAATGAAATAAAATTCTATAATAAATCGCTATACTAATTCGATATTGATATTATGTTACATCTTGTTGTCAATATTTCTTCGCGCTATTTATAATACATTACAGATGTCGAATGAAAGAAAAGACGATTATGAATAAATTAATTATTTTGATAGAAAAACGAAAACAACTCTTTTTGCCAGATTCGTGATATGCATATTTATTCAGAATTTATTGAAACGGAAAATTAAAAAATTTCCTTTAATAAAAATTTAATTTATTTCACATCAATTGAGTCGATTGAAATGTATAATTTAACGTAGCTATATCTACATAGAAAAAACTTTATTTTATGTGCTGAAAGGAAGCCAGAACACATTAATTATTATAAATTACAAATATTCAGTCAAATATCGAAATCTGAAACTATTCATAAAAAATCACTTGAAATCCGATCCGATCCAAAGACCTAAAATATCAAACCGAATCTGACCCGATACGATCGGATCGCGTTCGGTTCGAATTAATAAATCTTTATTGCAATATATACAACACTAATGTGGTGTTCACAAAATAACGCCGTCAAGGTGTGGCCGGTCAAACTCGTGGCATTGCATGCAATATATTCAATATTAAATTGATTTAGCTTCGAAAAGACACAAGGTCTACTAATTTCTGTTATTAACATGATCAAACGATATCTTTTGTTAATTAACAATGATTTACTGCTTCATATTAAAAAAAAATAAGAAAAATCGTTGATAAAAAGTTGCCGAATGGCGGATTTGAACTGACGACCCTGATATTGTAAGACCAGAGCAATAACTAAAGAGCCACTGCCTTACTTACTATTAAAGGTGCTTTGACTGACGTGATCAACAAACCTACTGCTTCGACAACGTATTATTGAACAAGGCCGGCACACGCGCGTGTAATTGAAAATCAAATTATATGTATAACCTGAAAATATTATGATTTGATAGTATATGAGCCTATATATTTTTGATCTTTGCAATCTCAGCAAGCAGGCCTGTGATTTTCATGGCAGTCTATCAAAATACTAAGAGTTCGTTGAAAGAAAAATTTTATAAGTAAAAAAAAGATGTGAAAAGTTGGCCTCATAGTGCTTCTTGTTATCAAATTTTCCAGAATAATAGAATCAACATTCTTTTAAAATGAAATAAAATTCTATAATAAATCGCTATACTAATTCGATATTGATATTATGTTACATCTTGTTGTCAATATTTCTTCGGGCTATTTATAATACATTACAGATGTCGAATGAAAGAAAAGACGATTATGATTAAATTAATTATTTTGATAGAAAAACGAAAACAACTCATTTTGCCAGATTCGTGATATGCATATTTATTCAGAATTTATTGAAACGGAAGCGATGGTTTATAGAGTGGAAATATTTAGTGCAGCTTCAAAGATATAAAATACCATAGCCGATGGTAGGATTTAAACGCTCATGTTATGATGTCTGATGAAAAGGATTTACTAATATAGAAAATGAATCTACTTTACCTTGCATTTGATCGCGATATGAACTGATCATTTTTGTCAGAATTATTTCGAATAAAAGACAATTTATATTTTATTCTTATCGGGCTTACATTCTCCTTCGATAAAATATGGTTGTTAAATCATTCTTGATTGGTGTATTAACTCAGAGAACCCGGTGTTATGTATTTAAATGTTGTTCGGAGATTATGCCGCTCGTATAGTTTTTATTTGGATCTGATTTGGAAAATGGTAAGTTGTATTTAATAAATATTGTTTGCTATGATCGATTATTTCATGCAACCTTTTTCGCTTTTCATTTTTGTAACACAAGGTTTGTTACACTCATCCAAACTGAATTAACTATTAAAAATGTTTTTGAATTATGCTTTTCTGTTTTTAAAGTTGAAAGCCATTTTTGAACGTTGAAAATATTATTATTATTTATCACAAATCATACGCTCAATTCAATTTAACTTTGTTGAATTTGATATACCTGAAATTAACTTTATTAAATGTTGATCGACGATGAGAACAAGACACAGCTACTTTTATTCTCGAAACTGTAGTAACATACTGTGTCTTATTCATATAGCAAATCAATAAAATGGAATTATACTTTTAATCGATGCTTACAATTCCATCGTTAATTATGGAAGCAAAATCTGAAAATAAAAGCCTGCCTGCTCATAACCAAATGATTCATATTTTTATATTAAATAATATATTATAGAAATACTTTTGTGCAATGCCTTGATTGATTCTAAGCTCTGTAATTTTAGACTGTAGACAGATAATCTCTTCGAACTTTGAATATTTTTTCGAATTAATCGAACGACAACGTCATTTTGAAAATTCTTGCAAGTTAATTTGTTTTTATGCCCCGCGATAGATTATTCAGTTCAAAACAGATTGTTTGCTTAGTGTTCTCACAAAATATATATCAAAATAGCCTTTTTAAAAGTGAAATGTTTGTATCTCGATTTTGAGAAAAGTAATGAACGGCATTTTGTTTCATTAATAAATTAAAGACCTAAAGTCTCTTTAATTTTCATAGCGTTTGTGCCGCGCTATATGTATTGCTGATATCAACACTACATGAAATAGGTCTACGTTTCTTTGATTTCAAAAAAATATTTTGTTTGGCCTAGTTATACTGGTAATTCAATGTAATTCAGTATTTCGTATTGTTTTAATTATCATAAAACTGATTCATTTTCAAGTTTCACTTGCTCAAACAATTTACACGCAGCTTTTAAATTCAAAGCAAAATATTTTTGTTCTGGGGATTTCAATTTGAATTCGATTTGGCTGCCTGCTAGATTATTGACCTATGAAATTTTTCAAAATCTCTGAATTCTTTAATGCAACGATATCAAATAAAATATCAGATGAAGTATATTATTTTAAAACAACGTCATAGACCCATACTTTTCATACAACAAATTTGTTACTGTACACGGTTATCTCGACACAAATGTTTGCATAATTTCCCGACAACGGATTATCCGTATTATATCGCCAGTAAGACGTACATAAGTCGCGGACAGACACAGAAATATAGTGATATATAAACAGACAGTATTATGTATATAAGTGATAGAAATATAGAAATATTGTGATATATAAACAGACAGTATTATGTATATAAGTGATATAAACAGACAGTATTATGTATATAAGTGATAGCAGTTACATGATATATAGCAAACGAGCCCATGATTTGAATTTGATAAATGTAACACCCCCGGCAACACGTGTGAGAATACATACTGTTCAGTACACTCGGCAATCAAATGTCCAAAGTTGCTACTTGTAGTTTGACTTTTCCTTCCAAAGATCGGATTTATAATGCACAGCAAGCTCTTGTTTATTTATGATGCAGTCAACCATGAAAAGTGTATCCATAAATTGTGAGAAACCCTTGCGAGACCAAATGCAAATGAATCGTTGCAGCTGAAATTTTTGTTCTTCAAAACGCTTCCAATTTGGTCAATGGCAACATATTGTTTAGGGTATTTCTGCAGTATGCCATCGTGTTTGCATTAATAATCATTATAGAATTGAAGCGGCGATGAGGCAAGCGTCTTTTTGTAACTCAGAGTTTCAAGCGTTGAAACTCCGAATTACGAAAAAGGCTCTTTGCCTCATCTTCGATGTTTTTCCAAAGTGCTCTGTTTTACCAAACATTCAGCACTCTCACATACGTTTGTTTACCTTATATTACATTATATTAAATAACTAGCTATGAGTGTAGTCCATAATGGACCTTCTATGATAAAACTTTCAGATCACTTATAATTAAACAATTGACTAAGCTTTCTATCGCTGTATAATACGGAGTATGAACTCTGGAGGAGAACATGCGAGACAATATGCATTGAAACGATGTAGCATTAATCAATACATCTTAATCATTCCTTTAATAAAAGTTTAATTTATTTCACATCAATTGAGTCGATTGAGCTGTATAATTTAACGTAGCTATATCTACATAGAAAAACAATATTTTATGTGCTGAAAGGAGGCCAGAACACATTAATTATTATAAATTACAAATACTCAGTCAAATTTCGAAATCTGAAACTATCCATAAAAAATCACTTCAAATCCGATCCGATCCGAAGATCTAAAATATTAACCCAATCTGACCCGATACGATCGGATCGCGTTCGGTTCGGATTCATAAATCTTTATTGCAATATATACAACACTAATGTGGTGTTCACAAAATAACGCCGCCGTCAAAGTGTGGCCAGTGAAACTCGTGGCATTGCATGCGATAGATTCAATATTAAATTAATTTAGCTTAAACAAGACACATGGTCCACTGATTTCTGTTATTAACATGATCAAACGATATCTTTTGTTAATTAAAAATGATTTACTGCTTCATATTAAAAAAAATCGTTGATAAAAGGTTTCCGAACGGCGGATTTGAACTGACGACCCTGAAATTATTATACCAGAGCATTAACCAATTAGCCACTGCGTTACTTACCGACATAAGCGCTTTGACTGACCTTATCAACAAACCTACTGCTTCGACAACGTATTATTGAACAAGGCCGACCCCCGCGCGTGTATTGAATTTCAAATTATATATATAATCTGAAAATATTATGATATGATACTATATGAGCCTATATATTTTTGATCTTTGCAATCTCAGCAAGTATGCCTGTGATTTTCATGGCAGTCTATCAAAATACTAAGAGTTCGTTGAAAATAAAATTTTATAAGTAAAAAAAAGATCTGAAAAATTGGTCTGATAGGGGTTCTTGTTATCAAATTTTCCAGAATAATAGCATCAACATTCTTTTAAAAGGAAATAAAATTCTATAATAAATCGCTATACTAATTCGATATTGATATTATGTTACATCTTGTCGTCAATATTTCTACGCGCTATTTATAACATTACAGATGTCGAATGAAAGGAAAGATGATTATGAATAAATTAATTATTTTGATAGAAAAACGAAAACAACTCATTTTGCCAGATTCGTGATATGCATATTTATTCAGAATTTATTGAAACGTACGCGATGGTTTATAGAGTTGAAATGTTTAGTGCAGCTTCAAAGATATATAATACCGCAGCCGATGGTAATATTTAAATGCTCATGTTATGATGTCTGACGAAAAGGATAATTTATTATGTAGAAAATGAATCTACTTTACGATGCATTTGATCACGATATGAAATGATCATTTTTGTCAGAATTATTTCGAATAAAAGACAAACTTATTTTATTCTTATCGGGCGTACATTCTCCTTCGATAAACTATGGTTGTTAACTTATTATTGATTGGTGTATTAACTCAGACAACCCGCTATTATGTATTTAAATGTTGTTCGGAGATTATGCCGCTCGTATAGTTTTTATTTGGATCTCATTTGGAAAATGGTAAGATGTATTTTAATAAATATTGTTTGCTATGATCGATTATTTCATGCAACCTTTTCGCTTTTTATTTTTGTAACACAAGGTTTGTTACACTCATCCAAACTGTATTAACTATTTAAAAATGTTTTTAAATTATGTTTTTGTGCTATTAAATTCAAAGCAAAATTTTTGAACGCTGAAAATATTAAAATTATTATTATTTATCACAAATCATACGCTCAATTCAATTTAACTTTATTAAATTTGATATACCTGAAATTAACTTTATTAAATGTTGATCAACGATAATAACAAGACACCGCTATTTTTATTCTCGAAACTGTAGTAACATACTGTGTCTTATTCTTATAGCAAGTCAACAAAATGAAATTTTAATTTTAATCGATGCTTTAATTTTAATCGTTAATTATGGAAGCAAAATCTGAAAATAAAAGCCTGCCTGCTCGAAACCAAATGATTCATATTTTTATATTATATAAGAAATTATAGAAATACTTTTGTGCAATGCCTTGATTGATTCTAAACTCTATAATTTTAGACTGTAGACAGATAATCTGTTCGAACTTTGAATATTTTTTCGAATTAGTCGAACGCCAACGTCATTTTGAAAATTCTTGCAAGTTAATTTGTTTTTATGCCCCGCGAAAGATTGTTCATTTCAAAACAGATTGTTTGCTCAGTGTTCTCACAAATTATATATCAAAATAGCCTTTTTAAAAGTGAAATGTTTTGTATCTCGATATTGAGAAAAGTAATGAACGGCATTTTGTTTCATTAATAAATTAAATTAAGACCTAAAGTCTCTTTAATTTCATAGCGTTTGTGCCGAGCTATATGTATTACTGATATCAACACTACATGAAATAGGTCTACGTTTCTTTGATTTCAAAAAAATATTTTGTTTGGCCTAGTTATACTGGTAATTCAATGTAATTCAGTATTTCGTATTGTTTTAATTATCATAAAACTGATTCATTTTCAAGTTTCACTTGTTCAAACAATTTACACGCAGCTTTTAAATTCAAAGCAAAATATTTTTGTTCTGGGGATTTCAATTTGAATTCGATTTGGCTGCCCGCTAGATTATCGACCTATGAAATTTTTCAAAATCTCTAAATTTTTTAATGCAACGATATCAAATAAAATATCAGATGAAGTATATTATTTTAAAACAACGTCATAGGCCCATACTTTTCATACAACAAATTTGTTACTGTACACGGTTATCTCGACACAAATGTTTGCATAATTTCCCGACAACGGATTATCCGTATTATATCGCCAGTAAGACGTACATAAGTCGCGGACAGACACAGAAATATCGAAATATCGAAATATCGAAATATAGAAATATAGAAATATAGAAATATTGTGATATATAAACAGACAGTATTATTAATATAAGTAGATCAATATGAGTTTATTTTTAAACATAAATTATTTGTTGATGTCAGTAAGTAAGAAGTAAAGATGTTCAAGATTTTTAAATCAGCTGCAAGTACCCAATGAATGTATGGGGAATGCATAATGATGCAGATACGTCACCACATAAATCAACAGCCTATAATGCATATAATTATGTGTCTGGTTGATAATCAGGAGAAATACCGTACCTTCTATAGTCCAATCCACTTCAAAGCTAGAAATAGTTACTATAAATATGTGTATATTTCTGTTTGTAGATATTGATGAATGCAAAGAGGGAACATCCACGTGTGCACATCGTTGTCATAACAATGTTGGAGCTTATTCGTGTAGCTGTCGTCCTGGCTACATATTGGAGGCTGATAGACGATCGTGTAAAGGTAACATCAAATGAAATCCATGCACTGGTATGCAAGCTACAGTATACAGTAGCAACAATATATATTAATGATGTTCCATGACGAGTTGATCTTGTTGCAAAGACATTCTCTAGATATCGTCCATAATAATTAAACCGAGAGCTTCATAGTTTCATGCTTGAAAGACGACAAACTCTGATTAACTTCTCGCGTTATCTTTTCATTTGGGTCTAAATAAAGTGCACATCACACGAAAAAATTTTGTCACAGATTCGAGAAGCTGAAGCTAAATGATGAAGAGTGGGGACAATGATTTCTTAATTTGAACGCGTATAAGCAGAGATATTTAAAGCTGAATCTACCCTATTTTGATCAGTCACCTTTTCCAAACACGGAACGACAGTAAGAATAACAAGAGAGCTTACTATGAGGAAACGGAAGATTGAAAATTTTCAAAAATCGTATCTCCATTCACGTGGAATTAAAAGTTTCTAACGCCCAAGCAAGCTATGCCTACACCTTTGGACACAATTCCTGCTTAAAACAAGCTCATTTACCCGAGAAACACAGGATACAAGGACATTTAGTAGTTGAATTAGCGTTTTTCTGTAGAAAAAGGCTCAAATACCTGACAGACACTTGTCACAAATTGAGGTAATGTGTACCTAAAACAGCGGGTGCGCAGTCCAAACCGCAAGCCACGGAGGATGATTGACTCATTTTTGACAGAAAAGGTAAATCCAACAACTAAACCCCTTGTATTTCATTGGGTTTCTTAATAAATTATATTTATTTCAAGCAGAAAAGGTGTCCCAGAGGTGTGGGCATAGCTGACTTGGACGTTAGAAGCCTTTGACTACGAGCGACAGGAGATACGATTTTCTATAATTCTGACTTCACTTTTTTCTGTAGTAAGCCTTCTTGTCATTCCGACTGTCATTCCGAGTTTGGAAATAGTGAATGATCGTAAATAGGGTATATTAAACATTAAATATCTCCGTTTATACGCGTTCAAACTAAGAACTCATTGTCACCATTCTCCATCATTTAGCTTCAGCTACCCGAATCTGTATGTCCAAACATACAGAAAACAATGATGCATTTTAATGATACGAATGTTTTTTGAATGTCGCTTCTATAGATTGGAATCTACATTTGAAATTGTCTACATGAAATTTTATAGATGATAACATATATATATTGTTTTTAGCCTTACCTTGCGTTGATATTAAAGCTGCTACTTTTGGTCAAATCAACTGCTCTGGGCTAGTGACAGATGAAATATGTGATTTTCAATGCAACCATGGCTACAATCTCTTTGGTTCTGCCAATCGGACATGTCTTGCATCAACATCATGGTCAGGGGAACAAACGCAATGCAAACGTGAGGACCAGGAAAACATATGTTATTTTTGTAAAGGCTGCATCTATAGTTAGTGTCCTTTATTCAAGCTTAATTTTCCATTTGAATAGCGCATTACATTCTGGTCATTTGAATAATTTGAATGAAGCTATAGAGCATGTTTTATCCTTGCGAACTACCAAGCTTTCCCGGCAAGCTTTAATACTTCATATGTCATATGAAGCTTAGCATCAATATAATTTTCATATCGTAGCTGCTGTATACATTCTCTTGCAGAATGCTGGTGCTCATTCGTATTCGTATACATCGATCAATGTTCCACCCATATCAGTAATCTCTCTCCGAGTTTTTCTTATTTCATATTTCGTATTGTCTTATTTTCCAAGGGAAAACTGAGGGATGAAATCTGCACATATTTTCACGTGAGATAAATACTGTTTATTTCCCTGGAGAACAATAGATTAGAGGGAGTTTAGTGACCCCAGTGTGAGACAAAATGACCCAATTGGAGACTTTTATTCATATAGAAACAAAGTTTCGATAGGTTCATGCAATAATTTTTAAGTTAAATTTTTACAGCTTTTATATAAGTTTATTTAATGCAATAAGGATAAATTTAAATACAAAGGATAATAATATCATAATAAAAATGAAAGTAGAATAAAATTGACAAGAAGTATTTGATTTCAAACAAGGTTTCTTTAAACTATCGAAATTTTTTAACATTTAAGAGAATAACCTTTTTGAGCGATCCTTTACCAGAAGAAGTTCAGATTGGTTGTTAGAGTCATTAACTTGAATTTGAAAAACATTTTATTTTAAGTTGAATAGTTTGTTTGATTACAATCATTGAATAAATTTCTATTTTCTAATAGCAAAATCATGTCCAGACATCATCCCACCTGAACATGGTTCGGTTGTACTCCCTTGTATCGAAGAATTCGCATCAAATTGTTTGTTCAAATGCAATAGCGGTTACTACTTATCTGGAAATCGTATTGTCAATTGTGTTATGCCAACATCTCAAACAATATGGACAGGAAGCAACGTTACATGCAATGGTATGTACAAATAGGATACTTTGTAAACAAGTATATAATAAAACTTAAACTGTAATGTAAATATTGAGATTTTAGCTGATCCAATCATAGGGTTTTATCATGATTGCGTGATCATTAGTAAGATGACTTCCCTTGTTATATTTTGAATCAGGAAGCAAGCACGTGGCAGTTCAATTGGTCCATGATCAATCAAATTATATTAAATTCATTTTAGTATGACTTTTAATCTTTAATACTCCATTCTAATGGTTATTCTTGTGGATTTGGAAGCATAATGATTACAATGTAGAATTTTATAAAATTCGCAGATTTTGTTACCGAATGTGATCAGCCAATATATCATTCTTAACATTCAACAAACACACGGGAAAGATACATCTCCACCAGTTCCAAGGGTGAAGGTTTGGATTGATGATCAATTTCCTACAAATCTGTTCAAAATTTTCCTGATATAGAAATTTATTAAAAGCCAAAATGACATGGAATGATCTTCATTCTTAATCTAATGTTTTTAAATCAGCAATTCACTATACCCTCCGTGGAAATGTGCCAGCTACTTCATTAGACCAATTATTTAAAAATATTTAATAAATTTTCAATTTGGAATATGTATTAAAAATTTCAAATCTATCTGTGCAATTTTAAAAAAGTTAAAATTTATGAAAATATTTATAGATGTGACGAGACTCGACAGGTCGAAATTACTTTTCTGAGCTGATCCTTGTTGCTTGTCCGAGGTGGCTCGTTATCCCTGCTCTTTTCTACTTATGAATATCTCATGCATGAAACTTGATCTATAATAATGGTAATAATTTAATAGTTGCTTATGACATTAATTAAATACTTTGAACTTGGTAACACAGATACATGATCATCTGTAATTGTTTTATTGCGTACATGTCATAGTATGCTTTTGTTTCATTATTGTTATTCACTGCATGGAATTTAAATGGATATCTTTTTCGTTTCAGCAAACACTGCTTGTAATCCTAATCCTTGCCTGCATGGTGGTTCCTGTCAAGAGAGTGCTTCTTCAACAAAAACCAATGCCAATGGATTCGCTTGTAACTGTGAAGCAACCCTTTACAAAGGGGAACGATGTCACATCGGTATTCTGGAGACACCAACATTGCCATTATTGGAAGTAGATACATTTTCAGTAGAGTTAATACTCAGAGCACGACCTGATAACTATGTTATGATTTCTTTTGCATCTGATGACAACACAATTACATTCGATCCTTTAACTGTAACAATTAGACATCCTGACAATGAGGCAGTATTTAAAGTTAAAACAAAAAAAGCTGGATCATCAAATATTAAGTACATCTTGACTGGATTAGATGCTAGCTCCTTCGAAGCACCATCATCTGACGTTTTATATTCACGAGTTTTGCGCCCGAATACAAAACCTGTGATGATTGATACAGATTTTCTATCTTCTGCTTGTAAGACTCGCTACGCTGGTCGATGTGCTGGACCAAGCAGTGGACCTTTGGATTTCATATCAACGTGCACATGGAATCCTGACACTTCTGGATTCGTCGCAGTACGATCTAATTCACAACGGTTGCCTTTGTCAGTTACTGGCCTGAGATCATCGACAGCTGATGCAATATACAACCGAGAAATTGTCGATCCAATCCGTGAAACGCTTGAGTATCTCAAAAGTAGCAGAGTTCCCTTGTGTCCTAAATCATCTTCTTGCAAAGGCCAACAAATGAATATGGATTCAATAGATTACATTACATCTGGTAACTTGTTTATGCGAACATACTTTGATCTATTTAATTCAAAAATGCCCAAAGGTGTCCAGATCTCTTCGACTCTATCCTCAAATAGCTTTAATGCTGAAAATTTGAAGGCTGTTTATGGTATAGGCAGTCAATTGAATGATAGAAAACTTTGTCCTGCCATTAATTTCTATCCTGGCAATATGTATGGCCTTTACAGACCAAAAACTGACGCCAATTTAAATATTCTCTCGTCAAGTGCACATATCGATAGTAACGACGCCTTCTGTGTCGCAATTGATGCATGTGGATACAGTGCTTCATTACAGATGCCTGCAGAAAGAACATTAAGAATCAGCAATGATCTAATTGATTTAGGATTAACTGGTGTAGATTTAAATATCAAAGCATTTACTGTGCACCAATCAGGACCAAAACATTGCTTATCGATTGAACATCCACATACTTCTGAAACCTGCCTTCATGCAAACGTCATTATGAAAGGATCATTAAGCATTAACAAATCATCTGAAGTCATGTTCGAAGGGGATATTATGGCTGAAGGCAAAGATATTGATAAGGTTAGTACTGATAAAAGTAAATTTGTAAGTTCATTATAGGTTCAGAAATTGTTTAAGATTTTTGATTTACACCTAAAAGTTTCGAATTGTCACCTCCTTTTAAAAATTTGTTCAAAAACTGTCTAGTCAGAAAAGCTTCTGAAAAAATAGTTATGATAAGTACACGATGAGTACAATAATTTCATTTCATAGTGAAATTATCTTTTTATAAACTATAGTATACCTATAAATTTGAATGTCTTGGTGTACGTGTGTTTGTGGAAGTTTTCCGCGATTTTCTCAGCAATTTGAAAACCGAATGAATCAAATAACATATCATCTGAATCTGATAGATAATTGCAGATAGTCGTACATAACGGGCTTTGTTTATTCTAATTTTCCCTTTGCTTTGTGCATTGAAAGATAATTTCAGTTCAAGTACAGGTTTTGTTTTGCTTTTTGGAATCGCCGTGCTACGACATGCTTCGTTGCATCGCCTTTTTATTGTTGGAAATCGAAATTCACATGTTTTCCAATTTCATTTAGGAAATTTTCCTCATTAGTTTCCCCATAATTATTTGTTTGTCTTCACAACCAAACAACATCAACTATTCAGTCAAAATTAGCCCAGCAACATAACGTTGAAGTCAGCAAGGGATTCATTTTTATGATATATCTATTCGCACAGGTGACGTGTATAACCATAATGCTCTATTAGGCGTATTAGACATTAGATAATTCTGTTATTGTTTCGTGTTTTTGATAAAAAAATACTTCAATGATTATGAATAAATAGAAAGAATCTAACTAAAGTCCTAGCTATTCATGCGGAGAAGGCGTATAACTTGAAGTTAAAAATTCATTTTTTTAAGCTGTAATCAATTGATCATGTATAGAGCATACCCATACTAACAACCATACATAGATTGTGTTTGTTTTAATTAATCATAAAATTTCAAATAGGCTCTTCTTCGGAAATTTGATGATGAAGTTCGAATATTATTGCGTGGGAAATTGTCAATTCGAATAAACATGGCAATGTTTGGTGGTGTCCTTACTTTTCAAGGAAATGATAAAGTGGGTGAAAGTCTCATTCAATTTGGAGGTAAGAGAACAGTAATATTTCAATGCTTCATTTATGCTACAAAATTGGAACGCTTGAAAGTAGGTTATCTCTCAGCTCATGTGTTTTAAAGAGATCACAGTATCAACGTGCCTTTACGTAAGTAGCCCAACTAAACTATATCAAGGAGCTGTATTTTACATACATATATACATTGATAAATCAGACGAAAAATGGATTGTTTGGTGACATCACTAAAATTCTTGTCAAAAATATGTCTCTGTTGACCTCATCTACAACGTTTATCAAGCTCGGAAACAATAACAGTTTGCGAAATAGGAAAATGTTAAATTTTTCATTTCCTAGGAGCATTCATATCTCCAAGATATTATGATAGAACCAAGATAATCTAACTCAGATTTGGGTTTGAAAGAGTTTTAAACAGACCATAATATTATCTTACCTTTGTGTAAATCAACCAAATAAATTGTATTTAACATCCTCAAGCATTGAATAATTCAAATTTAAAAATGACGTTTTTGTCCGACATCAATAACATCCTCAAAAGTCTATCTTTGTTGACCCAATATCGATCATTTCCAAACATTTTGATCTGTTTTGCCACGGCAAAATCACTGAGAATTGGCCTAAAAAGCTATTTTAAGATCATCTCGTTTCGATGCGAAAAAATTACCGGGGTTCAGATTATCAAACAAGCAAATTTACTTTCTTGTGAAAAGTAAAACATTTATTAAACATTGCTGATATTCAATATGTTTGAAATGTCGCGCGTGGCAAAAAATCAAACAGAACCGGGTTTCATGATTTCATCTGAACCGCGCGAAAAAATGTGTTACTTTTCACAAGAAAGTAAATTTGCTTGTTTGATAATCTGAACCCCGGTAATTTTTTCGCATCGAAACGAGATGATCTTAAAATAGCTTTAGAGGCCAATTCTCAGTGATTTTGCCGTGGCAAAACAGATCAAAATGTTTGGAAATGAGCGATATTGGGTCAACAAAGATAGACTTTTGAGGATGTTATTGATGTCGGACAAAAACGTCGTATTTAAATTTGAATTATTCAATGCTTGAGGATGTTAAATACAATTTATTTGGTTGATTTACACAAAGGTAAGATAATATTATGGTCTGTTTAATACTCTTTAAAACCCAAATCTGAGTTAGACTATCTTGGTTCTATTATAATATCTTGATATCTCCTATATGGGATTGCTGACGTTCAGAAATACAGAATTAGAAAATAAAATTTTTCGATTTTTAGCGTCCCCCTGTAGTTGCAAAAGTGCCGCAATACAAAGTTTTGTTTTTATCGATATAGCGAGAATATAAGACTAATTATGCAAGAAGAACTAAGTGGATTGATGCAGTATTATCTCTCCGATAAGATCATAAACATTTGATGTGTTGACTTTGCACCGTTTTTGTAAACACTTCGGGATTAGTCTTGCAGTGCCAAAAATATCGAACCTCAATTAAAATTGAGGCTAAACACATCGAATACAATCGCAGATATTAGCCATACACATAATCAAGATATTATAATAGAACCAAGATAGTCTACTTCAGATTTGTGTTTGACAGAGTTTTAAACAGGCCATAATATTATCTCACCTTTGTGAAAATCAATAAAATCAAATGTATTTAACATCCTCAAGTATTGAATAATTCAAATTTAAAAACAATATCTTCGTCCGACATCAATAACATCCTCAAAAGTCTATCTTTGTTGACCCCATATCGATCATCTCCAAACATTTCAATCCCTTTTGACACGGAAGAATCACTGAGAATTATTGGCATCAAAAGCTATTTTAAGATCATCTCGTTTCAAATTTCCGGGGTTCAGATTATCAAACAAACAAACTTAGTTTCTTGTGAAAAGCTAAACATTCATTAAACATTGTTGATATTCAATATGTTTTGAAATGTCGCGCGTGGCAAAAAAGATGTTATTGATATCGGACGAAGATGTTGTTTTTAAATTTGAATTGCTCAATACTTGAGGATGTTAAATACATTTTTTTTGGTGATTTTCACAAAGGTAAGATAATATTATGGTCTGTTTGAAACTCTTCAAAACACAAATCTGAGTTAGACTATCTTGGTTCAATTATAATATCTTGACAGAATGAAGCTTATTTCACAACATTCAAATATCGTCAATAGGTAGGTTTTAATAATTCTACATTTTGACAGTAACTAAAAGTTTGTTTACACTCTTAGGCTTACCATCAACATGTCCCTTCTGCCTAAACCGTGGTATTCACACCACAATGAAGGACAGTCGAGCTAAGTTCATATATTCAAGTTCAGCAGTGAGGTTCATTCCCTCTTCTTCCCGAATGCAAATTTCTCTACCGTACGACACTACTGGTGGGTCAGTTTCCAATGTGTCTAACAGTGCTTCACTGCTATTGCGTATACGCTCTCTCGAAAATGTTGAAAAATTGATCATTGGATTGAAAGCAAATTTACCTTTGGCATATGCCGAAGATCATCGAATTTTGTCAGCATTCGCGAAATTGTTAGATGAGAAAATTTCTAAAGTCAAAACAGCATTATCAATACCTATCCCAATTTACACAGACATTTATGAAAAGCTTATCGAATTGAAATCATCAGCATTGGATGTCCTTACAAGTGTTAAATACTTTTCATCAAGGCTTGGCTCGTATCCTCAAGCAAGGGCTATTAAAGGTAAACTGAATTTCCTACAAAAACGATTGGAGCAAGTATCTCAATTTATCGTCCAGCCATCAACCTCAAAGCTTCAAGATAACTCTAATGGAGCTGTTCTTTCTTACTCCGGATCAGTGTGTTTTCATCAGCTATGCATCAAAAATTCAGATGTCACTATCTATGATGTTGAAAAAGCGGTTGATAAATCTTGTGGGTCTTGTCAGAATCGTGATAGAGCAGATATCGAATCATCAAAATTAACGGTTTTGATTAAGCCGAAAGGAAAGCTAATGCTTAACGAAGAATTAACTGTGGATGAGACAACTCGCATAACTCTAACAATTGATAAAACAACTCCTACCTTTAACTTGAATTTTGAATCAACTGTTCAAATTTTTGGCCAATCATACAAAGCCAATATCAGTCTAAATGAACAATTTATCTCGTTGGAAGCAGCAGGCGTAAGACTTGGTAACTTACTATTTACAGCAAAGAATGAAATTAAAGTCTCTGAAGCTAACTGGAAAGATTTAGTGAGAAACATTGATGGTATTGAAAGTAGTAACTCTGAAGCAGTCAAGACACTCACTAAAAATGCTCAAGACTGGTTCAAAGCGACTGGTGGAAAAACTAGATCTCGTCTTGCCACTACAATGGCAAGGGTTCTGAAAAAATCAGATGACGTTGTGATAAAAAGTGATACCGTAGATGAGAAACGTCAACGTCTCTTACAGTCTACATCCTCATTGCGTGCAGCAACAAATGATTATCGTCGCCAGTTAATGTCTCTTAATGTCTCGCAGACAACACTGCAGTCATATGTTACATCAGTTTCTGATACTTTTATCAAAAAGTCTCTTGATATTGTATGCCTATTGAAAATATGTCCAAAAAGATGTGTTAGCATGCCCGAGTGTAAAGTATGTCAAGACCCAATTAAAGCTGATGTTGATACTCTAAAATGTACACCTGTTGTTGAGAAAATCAGGACTAGTCAATTGGGAACGTATACTTCATCATGTGCATTGACAAAGTATGTTTTTATTCCTGTCTACACTGGTTCATGCCCTGAAGACCCAGGAATGGCAGCACAAAGAGATGCTCAATTGCAACGGAGTCTTGTTGCAATTGGAACAGTTGTTGGATCAATAATTCCTGTGTTATTGAGAGCACTTGGCTCTGTTATTGGCGCAATTGTAGGTTTTATTGTAAGTCTTTTTTCCTCATGCGATAAATCCTATGAAGTCTATACGAAAACATTTGTTGTGCAAGAACCATGCACGTTGACTAAAGTTGATATTGTTACCATTGAGAGGACTGTCTCTGAATGCTTCAATGTAAAGAAAGAAGTCCTAACGGGTTACTCTAGCCCAAAACGATGTAATTGTAAAACAAACCCTTGTGTTGCTAAAGTCACTGAGCCAGCATGTGTCATTGAAAATACAGCATGTCAGAAGCAACGAGCTATATTCCTAAAAGATTGGTCCAAGGTTCCTAAAGCATATAAGGAAACCTTTGACAAAGTTCAGCAATTAAAAGACAACGTCAAAGCTTCCAGAGTAGCTATGGTCGAATGGGAGAGTCAAAAGAAGTTTGATAAAAAATCCCTCGAGTTAGCCATAATTGCACTGAAGACAAAAGCTCAAGAGTCCAAGTTAGCAAATGACACTTATACAAATCTTATTTCATACATCCCATTACAGCGATGTGTCTTGTCACATTTCAAAACATCCGAAGACATCAAAACACTTCTGACAATTATGGAACTTGTATTCAAAACATCCCTGCCAGTTGCAGATGGAGTTTCAATGCAAGCTGAAGTGAAAAACAAAGTCACTGGAAATAGTGTATCGATTCCACTGAGAATGGATTTACAAGACATAGAGCTATCGTTGATTGGATTTGGAAAGGAAATAATTTCAAATGTATTATGTTCTTCATCTCGAAACCGCCGGTCTTTGGAGGGCAAAACTAATGCTGAAACGATATTTACCTCTTGGTATATCGATGAAGGTTTAAATACTACAGTTGTACAACAAAGCTGTGTTACATTGAAGAAAGTAGAAAGCTTCTTGAAAGGTCTTGTCATGGAGTTAGATGAGTTAGCAACACAAGCTAACATGTTTGCGGATATGATTGAGAAATCACAAAACTCTTTACCATTCAAAGCATCTTCATATAGTACAACAGAAAACAATGATACAATACTCAATGCTGAATCTTCTTTGATGAACTCAGTGATATCATCCATGTCAAACCTAGTAAATGAAAGCAAGCCATCAACTGTTATATCGGAATGGCTTCAGAACGCAGAAATATATACAGTTGCTAATAATTATACATTCTGTCTTGATCTTCAAGATTGCATTGAGGTTTCATTTGATTCGTAGAGAAATTTACCTTCAATATTAAAAGTAGACCGTGGTACGTATTTAACACATGTAAATGAAACCGAATCAAAAATTCTTAGCTTGTTTACACCAGAAAGCTTTACAACCTTCAGTCAAATATCTTCAGATATTAACAGCTTCCAGTCATCGCTTAACACAACAATGCAACAAAGTCTTCATTGCTCTAAGCCACCAAAGGTTTCCATTGATAAAACCGAAAATATGACATTGGTAGCTGGTAAAACATTGGATCTAGATTGTAAGGTTATTTCTGATTTGCCAAGCGTTGTTTACCGTTGGAAACTTCATGGAAAAGTAATTTTAGTATCAAATTCAAGCCAACTGAATATAAAAACTACTGAACAATCTGATGGAGTATACAGTTGTGAAGCAAGAACGGTTATTGGTTGGGGTGAATCTAATGGTACCAATGTTATTGTCTCTGCTCCTGTTAAAATTATTTCTTCACCGAAATCCATTCAGTTTGTTCTACCAACGGAGCCCGATATTGATCCTACATTTGTATGCAACGTCAGTGGAAAACCAGAGCCAAGAATTTCATGGTATTTCATTCCGTATGAATATAAGAAAATGGAAGCTACATTATTAGTGGGTCAAACATCCAAAGTATTAATCTTGAAGAATGTGACCTACTCAGATGCTGGTATCTATTACTGTATTGTGAGAAACGAGTTTAAAGAAATTCGAAGGAGAAGCGCTAATCTCGATGTACTGGGTAGTGAAATAGCGACACAAAATCTTAAATTCTGTTTCAATGTGACTGCAAATGATTCACTCACTGAGGAACGCTTTAGTAACATTCCTGGTCACATTCGAATGGATTCTGAACAAGAGATAGACCTAACTTATGTTCGTAATGACAAGATCTCTGGTACAGTTTGTTTGACTGTTCAAACGACGCCACAAATTCCTCAAAATATAACTCGCAGTACCCTGGTCAGCTTAGCTGCAAAAGCAAGGCAGAATGTTGCCAATTCCGTTGTTGTTGTACTCCGTGAGATTGTTTTGAATAGATCATCATTAATGACAGATGATGCAAAATTTGTTCGTGTTGATAATGAATCATTTGCCTATGACTTCAACGGTGGAGAATGTTCTCGTGGTAAAACTTTGCAAAAGAATGGATTCATTTGTGGTGAGTGTTTCTTTTTCTTTACCTTATAGAAATTTACGAAATTTATAGTTTTTCTATATTGTCTGCTAATAAACAAATAGTTCATACTTTCCGTGAACTATGCTCTGATAGCACCACTCGAGACACTTCAGGAGAAAACTCGAAGGCGAAAATTACTCGCTGAGGCGGCTCGTAATTTTCTGATGCCTTCTTGTTTTCTCCTTACGTGCCTCTCGTGGTGCTATCAGAGCATAGTTCACGGAAAGTATGAACTATTTGGTTTAGAACATAGCCAACCCCGATTTGTGAATGTTCTATACGTTTTTTCAAAGCATTTTCTGACCTTACAATCCATGATCAAGTATGTAATTCTCCTATTTTCGTGACGTCACAGGAAGAAAGCTGAGTCGAGAGCTGTACACTTGCTTTTTTGAAATCAACTAAAAGCTGCGAGGAAAAATTGATATCGAGAAATTTATATTTCTCTTCTTGAAATTAAAAGAATGGATGCTTAACATCGTTTTCTTACATATACATAGTCATGGATTCTTATCTTTGAAAAATATTTTCTATTTTTTTTATGTGTGTTATTCATTATGGAAAACTGACTGGAAAAACTTGAAAAGGAAAGAAATGTTTCTTACCTATTATTTGAAGAATTTCGTAAAAAGCCGTGACGCGAAGAAAGAAATGAAACAACGAAAGATTTATTGACTAAATGTTTGCTAATTGCCTATTTAAAAGAGCAGATTATTGAATTGATGATAACTCTTTAGAATGCTGCTAACTTTCATTTGGAGAAATGGTTTAATTATTTGAAATTTTAGCGTTTAATTCTGTTTAGCCTATATGTTTTGGTTTCGGTAGTTTATCGAAAGCTTTCTTTTCTATGCTAGGTATTTAGTTTTTACCTATATCTAGGAACTAGCAAAAATTGGCCATTAAAATATATGGGGATGTATTAATGAAATGTTATGTTATGTTATGTTTTCACAATTATCAATAAAGTAAAAGTTATGCAAATTGTTTTTGAATTGTTAATTTGTGCAAAATATTTCTATACACTTTAAACATGTTTGTTTACTGGCTCAGATATTTCTTCTGTAAGCCATTTGATTTATTTTGAACAACTTAGAAAATGAAATTGTATATAGCTCTGCACATATTCGCTGTATTTGCTTTTTACTTTTAATTACTTGCTGTTTATAATGCCATATTTAAATAATTATCGGTTGTTTGGTATTTTCATAAATTTCTTGAAATCGACGGGGTCAAGCTCGGCTATGGTGAAATGGCGTTATTGGCGTTAACCAATCAAATTGCAAGAATAATTCGTAGCAGATCCTTGATATGCATTCTATGGTTTTGAAATATTCATAATAAGAAATTCAGCTTGTTTTCTGAATTGATCCTGGTCAACTGCATTATATCTTCAATCCTGCCCCTAATTTTAATTATATCATATTATCAAATTTAGGCATCCCTTTCTTGGAATATTTCAATTTAATTAACTTTTACCAGATCCAGTTTTTATTGAACGTGTATGAGTATTGCGTAAGAAATCTAATATCCAAAATCTATGTCTTTCAGTTGACTGCCCTGTTGGCACATATGAGATGAACGGTATTTGCAAGTTATGTCCGTCCTCATCATTCCAATCAGCAACTGGTCAAACAAAATGCATAAGTTGTGGTACAAATCAAGTTACAGAAAGAGTTGGGTCATACAACTATCTGCAATGCATAGATTACAGTAAGTTGTTTTTAATCAGCTTATTTTAATGCGTTATTGTTATAGGAAGCTGTGAAAATGTTGCCCTAAAGTATGATCCGTAATAATTATATGTTGTTTCCCATAAAACTTATCGTTATCCATAGTATGTCTACAAGTAGTGTAGGCAAATTGCTTAAATCCATGCCAATGTAAAACTGTAAATGCAATGGGTCTTGAAGAGAAATATATACAATTGCAACCTGAAATTGGGGCCTCTACAAGATACTACAATCTGGTTTGACATCAAATCATAAGGCCATTGGGAGTATTGTAGAATTGTAAGAGTACAATATCTTTGTATGATTTATTGTAGAGTATTCTGTTTCTGTTTAGATAAATATTGTTCTGGTCGTCGTGATGGTCGATACCAAATATTAGGACAATGTGATAAATTCTTTTCTTGATCTGGTGGTTATACCTTCGTAATGCGTTGTCCAGGTGGATTATTATATAACGAATTAACCAATCAATGCGATTGGAGATGGAAAGTTTATTGTCCTAAATAGATGACTAATTTATGCAATAATCTTTATAGATTCTGCGATATCACTAGCATCATAAGATTCCTAATATATTTCTACTCATCTTCATAATATATAGTTGTTGTTGGCGACATAAGGAGAAAATTTTTAGAACAGTCTCGCTTTCAGTACGTAGTCATTACGGAATAATATACATAAGGAAAGGACTTAGAATTAAATCATTAGTAAGTAATTAATTAGTAAAACAGAATAGCAATGCAACGTTTAAGCAAATATTATAAATGTGATAATCAAAAATGACGTTGCATCAGCATGTGCAAGGTAACCTAGAAGTAGTATAAAAAACCATGTAAATGTAATATTTATCAATTGTTGTTCAAGTTGATAGTTGCTGTATTATCATCATTTTATATTTGTGTACTCAACATTAATGGAATATATCGGAGAACATAAAAGAGGTGTAATTATCTGAATTAGCGTGTCCATTTGATTGGTATAACTTGACGTTGGCGCATCAATTCTGCAGCTCAATACTTCGTCAGTTTTTGGTGAGTTCGTTCCCAATTGCGTATCGTGAAGTTAAGTGGCTCATCCTATACTTTACTACACAATTATCAACAACTTGCCATTCGAGATAGCGGGATCAATTATACAGTCCGTCCCAATAACAATGTAACAGCAGTGCAAATGTACTGGTCCGATAACTGCAAATGCAACAGAAACATTATTTGGTAAAATACCATCAAGCGTATTTTAAAGCGTTATAAAGAAAGTTAGAAAATCTGTTCAACGATTTTGGCAATAAAACAGAACGTATTAGAATTAGTTATAGACGAAGATATTTATGAAGTCGAAAGTTTATGGTTAAAATGTAATGAAGAAAAACACATACTTCTTATCAATGAGATAGAAGATGAATTAGACGATAGAGCAGATGAATCAAGCTTTGCGACAGCCAGTTTCAAATAGCGGTTAAAGATAAATCATGTAAAAAATCAAATAGTCTCTAAAGGTAATAGAGGCTTATCTATTCTAAAATATTTTAGCTACATCCTTCCAGCATCTGAAAAGTTAACATTTTATAACACCGTAGTATTAACTCATTTGATTACTGCTCCGAAATTTGGGCATGTTGCAACCTCAATACCATTCAGCGCCTACAGGTCCCCCAAAATCGAGCAATGCGTTTCATCAGTAACTGCTCGTCCGAAACCCCAATTGATGCAATATTAACAAAGTTACCTATGAAATGAAAAACTGGGTTCTGAGGTTTTTACAGATTATAAATCTGCATGTTCCAACTGCTACTGCTGCAATATCTTTTTCAAAAATTCCATTCCAAAAGTATCTTTCTGATGCTTCAAACATGACACATTTTGCATTATTTTGAGGCAAGCACCTGGGCACTAATTTAGATGATGTGAGGAAATATTATATAAGTTTGATAGCCGTTGTTTGGTTACGAATAGGGTAATCCGTGTGACTATCCGGCATAAAGCCGCTTTCCACCATGAGCCGAAAAACGAAACTGCTTGGTTGTTGCAGAGTTATTTTAT
Organism: Haliclystus octoradiatus; assembly: GCA_916610825.1. Lineage (NCBI taxonomy): Eukaryota > Metazoa > Cnidaria > Staurozoa > Stauromedusae > Haliclystidae > Haliclystus > Haliclystus octoradiatus. Next base: position 23,644,967 of record OU744448.1, read on the forward strand.
TATTGGCGTATGGTAAATTTCAAAAATCCTGGTTAAGTTTGAAAAATATTTGGTAGTGAGACCTTGATATTTCTCTGTCGTCTATAGCGTCACTATTATCATTCGTAATAAGGCTTGGTTCTTATTACACGTAAATATGTTTTGGGTCTCTTAGTTGAGTAATTTCACAATGCTTCATACTACTTTCTACACAGTTGTCAAATAAATAATCCAGAAGTTGTAGGATTTTGGTATAAATATAATTATTGGCTAGTTGGTTGACCAAATATATTTATTAATTCCCTGTTTGGTTGTGGGGTTGGGTTGATGTTTTTTGTGAACCACCGTCCCTTGTGCGTATGAAATGATCTCCCAAGTTTTTATCTCTATTGAAAGCAATTGTAAATTCTGTGTTGTGTAATTGCATTTGTCTACTAAAGTGTGGCTTTAAGACAGTTTCAAAGAGATGATTAAAAGTTGGTTTGATATTTGGGTGATATGGTATGATCATCATAGCCTGATTTTGTATAGATTTAGTTGTGACCAATATTTTTGACCAATTCAGAAATTATTTTTAATGGTAAACTTGAAATTGAGATCTTAAAACTGAAATTTTGTAAAATCCATATTTACAAATTCGTAAACACATATCGGAAAGCAATAACACCGTTATTACTCAGACCTTGCTAGATTCTTTCAGTCAATAATCCAAACAATAGACCATAAATTATCGCAGAAAAACAATTGCCACATATTCATGTAACAAAGCATACAATGAAATGCCGAGAAAACCTCAAATGTAACAAAGCATGTACTATGTGCCAAACACAAAGCAAGCGTTGATAATTGACAAGGGTTGGTACTTTGAATGATTGATAAGCAAATATGCTGCAAACATGCTATTTACATTATTTCCTACGCAGCTAGGATTAATAGAGTATAAATGAGATGATTTTACCAGTAGTTAACTGACCAGCAAAGGTGTAGCACAACACTCATCTAAGCTTTAAATTCTAACTCAGAAATCACCAACGATTCTCTATAAAGTTATTCATAAGTTATTCACATCGTTCGAACATCTGTTTTAACCAAGGAAACAGAAATTCTTCAATCATCAATAATCCTGAACAAAGATCAAATCTTAAAAGAAAATGAGCATTACCACGGCATGACAATCTCAAAATTGTTACTGAGGTAAGACCAAAACACCTACATATGCCGTTTTAACCTTAACTAAGATTCACAGCGATCTTAGATGTTGTATCACATGATCAACGAAACTTTGTTAGATGATCTATCATTTACTTGAAATTACCAATATATACTACCTCGTCCTGAAGAGCTCCCAACGAGCGAAATATGTCGACAAGGGTATTGGAAATTTAAATGATATCAGATAAATACCAACATTATCTGACGAGGCGACCACAAAATTTAGGCCATTTTCTGATGACCTGAACCAATTAGGGTATCATCACACAGCACAGATGAATTAACCGATTTATCACATACCAAGAACCAACCCTTGATATGACTATCTTTCACACACAACAATGAAAGATATATGATTATACAAAATCCAAATATCAATTCCTGTATTCTCTATTTGACATTCTCATATTATTAGTTATTGTAGTTATGAACTTATAAGAGATAAAGGTAATATACAACTAATACCAATTATTATTTGTATTTGACAAGCATAATTATCCGATATCCGATTTTGATATCCGATCTGGTTTAAGTTATTCTGACGTCACGATTCTAATATACGTTATGTGCTTTCTCTATATCTCCAGCCACCTAGAGATATCTTCATGGAAGACTTTCCCTAAGACGACTTTGAGAACATCCTTGGCGACATGTCTCTACAGATCATCCCATAAACACAGCAGAGGGGATCATCGACCAAGTCTGATGAAGTACCATACAACCAACATGTTCTTTGGAATCAGATCCAACTGGTTGGTCTTATGCACACGGCGACATTGACAGCTCCAGCTGATAGCCTTGCTCGGGTGATACAAACAGCCCTGAAATTGATAGACATGTACCAAACCAATGCGGTACCGGAGTTTAAACACCTGTCGACGGAAAAAATTCAAGATAATCAAATTCAGAAATTCAAACAACTGAAATACTAGCTGAGTCAAATACTGAATAATATTATCGATGTCAACTATCTGCCACTTATGGATGTTGAATCGAGGCTTACCAACAGCCCTCAGACCCGCTCTATGCTACCTATACCACAAGGTATGCTGAAGGAAATCAACAAGGAACTCCAACAGAGCATCAACACCCATCTACTTGTAGTGCTACGGCCTCGTATTCGTGATGGCCTCGTAATCTTGATATAGATAAGTAGCATTGTACATGCGAATAGAGGAGTTTATGTATGACTAGCAAACTGGTGTTGTCTCTGAGTTTTCTGAGTTATTATTATTACTGTTTAATTCACCATTATTATTGTAGTGCCATTGGATAACCGGGCACTACACTGGCGCAGTGGATAGGATGAATAGAATTTCAGTAGTATATAACTATTGATTCTGCAGTGACATAATTATATATAGAAAGGGAACGCATTTTATTTCAACGGCATGTTATTATAACTCAAAATGAATTAGGATAACGGACAAGGTTCGAAGAAACCTTCAAGCTCAAGTACAGCTGGAAATAAAGAAGATTCAACAACGTCGAAAGGTCTCTTTTCTTTTAGAGGAAGGTTACCACCAGAATTCGATCCAAGTCAAAGAGATGGCTATGACAGATTTACTCGCTGGAAATCCACGTTTCAAAATTATATGCTAGCCTCTGATCTAGATACCCGATCTCAGGAGAAACAATTGGCTATTCTCTATAATATTGCTGGAGAAGAATTCAGACAATTTACAAAGAAAAACTGTAAGTTTACTAACGCTAATCCTGAGAATATTGAACATGTTCTGGCAAATGTAGAGTTACTATTAAAACCACAACGTCGTAATCTACAGTACAGGTGTAAATTGCTTGATTTAAAACAGGGTCCTGATCAGACTATCACCGAATATTTACAATGTTTGAGATCTGTATTTGACGAGACTGGTTACACAGATGTTAACCTGACAGGCGAAATGTTAGTGCGTGACTTGCTCATTCGTGGGATTAAAAACGACGAGGCAAAACGTTTGATATTGCAACAAGATGTTGACAACTTGACAGTAAGTCAGTGTGTTAATCTGATATCAACGTTTGAAATTGTTGCGATCAGGAATCCTGAATCAACTTTATCTGCCATCGATGACAAACAAATTACTGACTGTAAGTACTGTGGTAGACATCACGCATACGGAAACTGCCCTGCTTATGGTAAAACATGCAGTAACTGCAAAGGAAAAAAATCACTTTCAAGTAAAGTGTAGATCAAATAAGAAAGCTGACAAAAATTTTAGCAAAAAGAAACATAACAAAAATAAGAAAATAAATACAGCAGCCATAAGTGATGACGATAATTCATCAGATGAAAGTGATGCCGCTTACGCTTTGAATGATGCTACGCATGGTCAACGTGCTTATGTGACATTGTGGTCATCAGGGCGATCTTTGAAATGTCTAATTGACCCAGGTGCTACTACAACAATGTTACCCGAAGAGTTTTTAATGACAGCTAAGGATTACAAGTGTTTAAAATCAAGTTATGTACGACCATGGAATAGTCCAAAAATTAAAATCAAAGGTCAAGGTACTCTAAAAATATCCTCTTCGCCAACCTCAAAAACAGTGTCAATCAAAGCGAAATGTATTGATGACTTGAAATATCCGTTATTATGCTATTCGGATTATCTTGATTTGGGTGGAGAGCCTTTATCGCTGCCCGATGACTATCACGTAGAGATAAACGCTGTAGGTATTGAGGGATTAAGTAAAATTGGATCAGCCTCAATAAAACTACAGACAAACTCTAATCCAGTAGTCCGAGGGGCCCGCAAATTGGCATTCCGGTTGCACGAGCCAGTAGCTGCGGAAATAAATAAACTTGTAGAAAAGAACATTTTAGAGCGTGTTACAGGTCCTACGGAATGGCTATCACCTATTGTAGTGGCATGGCGAAAGAATGGGAAACCGCGTATATGTGGGGATTTTCGTCGTCTGAACGACAATATTAAACGAGAAAGATATGTTATTCCTACAGCAGAATCATTTTTTGCAGATCTACACGGAAGCAACGTATTTTCAACACTTGATCTCGAATCTGGTTTCAACCAGATAGAGTTAGATGAAACCTCAAGCAAATTAACGACGATTTCAACTCACATTGGCAACTATCGTTACTTACGGCTACCGTTTGGAATCTCGTCGGCTCCGGAAATCTTTCAAAGAATTATGAGCGATCATCTACGTGGTTTGGACGGGTGCAAAGTATTTGTTGATGACATTTTAGTCCATGGAAAAGACAAAGCAGAACACGATCGTCGCCTAGAAGCTGTATTCGCCCGATTGAAAAAGATCGGTGCGAAACTAAACGATCAAAAATGCAAGTATGCTCAGAAGGAGATCATATATCTTGGACATACTTTATCTGGAGATGGTGTCTCGCCCGATAAATCCAAAATAACAGAAGCATTGACATTAGAAGCACCTACAAATGTTACTGAGGCAAGAAGAGTCTTAGGTATGTTGAATTATATTCAGAAATTTTTACCGAATTTATCTAACAATATGAAGAGTATCCGTGATATATTGAAGGGAGATTATGATCAAGTTGCAGTGAACGAATGCTGGGTATCCATAAAACAAGATTTAGCCAACGCAGCTAATCTAACATTTTCATTCTATGACAGAAATGCTAAAACTGCAATTATATCTGATGCCAGTCCTTATGGGCTAGGAGCAGTTTTACTTCAACTTATTAAAGGCGAATGGAAACCTGTTTTAACGGCCAGTCGCTCTCTAACCGCAACTGAGCAGAGGTATTCTCAAATGGAGAGGGAAATGTTATCTATCGTTTTTGCGGCAGGAAGATTTCGACAATTTATCCTAGGAGGTGAAATAGAATTTTGGACAGACCACAAACCCTTGGAAAATATTTGGTTAAAAGCTTTCGACGATATACCACCTCGCTTGCAAAGGATGATGCTTCGCTTATCACCATATGGCGGCACAATTATTTATAAGCCAGCACGGGAATTAATAAATCGTTTACCAGATACGCTTTCCCGCTCACCTGCTAAAAATGAGCAGCAAGAATTAAATGACACTCAATACGATCAAATTGCAAATGTTACTTTAGAGTCGGCTGGGACTTTATTATATCCGCAGTTTGTGACGCTAGAAGACGTGGCGAAAGAAACCGAATTAAGTAATGCGCTATCTCAAATTATATATGCAGTTGAGACATCTAATTGGTCTCAATTACCTGAGAGTTTAGATGTATACTTTAAGGAGAGAAATAATTTAACTATTTTAAATAAACCTAAACTGCTATTGTGTGGAAATAAAATAGTTATTCCATCGTCTTTACGAGAAGGCCTCATTAAATTGGCTCATGACAGCCACCTAGGGGTAAAAGGAACGCTATCACAATTAAACTCCGTTTGGTGGCCAGGAATAACTACTGACGTAAAAAGTACCTTACAGCGATGCGAACACTGTCGTAAATTTGACGATAGACAAGTTGAACAGGAGCTTGAGCCATCGGCTATACTACCACCATGGCATACAATAGCAGTAGATATTTTTCATGTTAATCGCAATGCATTCTTATCAGTTGTAGATTATGGGTCCCGTTACCCAGATGTTATACCATTATCTCAAGAAAAAGCACCTGAAATTTGCAGCGCACTCGAGGCTATTTTTTCTGCACGTGGCCCTTCAGCAGAAATAATGAGTGACAATGGCCCACAATTCACTTCTGATGAGTATAAGAAATTCTGTAAAACGTGGGGGGTACGCATTCGTCACTCAGCACCGAGATATGCAAGGTCAAACGGAATGGTCGAAAGATTCCACCGAACGTTCAAACGCCGTTGGCACAGGTGTGACGTATTACGTGATCGTCAACGCTTAAATCGTGTCTTGTTCATTCTCAGAACATCGTATCATCGCACAATAGGTACAACTCCTATTCATGCACTAACCGGCCGGCGTCCTAGAACCGCAATTCCATCATTGCCAGATTCCAAGACTGGTAATACAGAACATCAGCGTATCGCTAAAGCATTAATGAAAGTAAACCACGACCAATTATTGAAAGTTGTTAAATTGACCACACCAAATGTAGGGGAACAAGTATCAACTCGTGTTGGAAATAAAATAGTTGATGGTAATGTTATCTCTGCTAACAATCGTAGGGTCGAGGTATTATCCGATTCTGGTAATGTATTAACAAGAGCTCGTTCACATGTAATTACAACTGAAAAGCCAACTACTGTTGCTCCAGGGACACGTACGCGTTCAGGACGATTAGTAAAAGAGCTAGTACGATTTGATCCATCTGATCCATCAACACATTAAATAATTACAAACTGTTTTAGAAAAGAAAGAAAGTAGAGTTGATTTATGAATGTTATCTACGCACAATGATTACTTTTTAGCTGCAATTAATTAATTAGTAATCAAATAATATAACTTACATTTTAAATCTTACAATAAGTAATCAAATAATATATCTTACATTTTAAAGTCTTACAATTTTATAATCTTACAAATTATCTTACATTTATAAATCTTCAGTAGAAAGAGCGAGTGTAGTGCTACGGCCTCGTATTCGTGATGGCCTCGTAATCTTGATATAGATAAGTAGCATTGTACATGCGAATAGAGGAGTTTATGTATGACTAGCAAACTGGTGTTGTCTCTGAGTTTTCTGAGTTATTATTATTACTGTTTAATTCACCATTATTATTATAGTGCCATTGGATAACCGGGCACTACAACTAGAGGCACAAACCAAAATCATCAACGCTAGCTGTCACCAATTACAGCAAGTAGTACAACATCATACTACAAAAATCAATGATTTATGCTCATTCTCACCATCTCAAGATGATATCTTAATGATACATCGAGTGGTAACAATAAACTACAACCGTCTGCGGAGTAACCTACTCAAGAGAACTTTACACTTAGCTAAGAATTTCCCCAAAGGAAATCAAGTTAAACCAACTTAGTTCATACGTCGAACCAAATAGACGTAAACATGCCGACGGTGACATTGATAATACATGCAGTGCAGAACCATCTGGAGTAAGGAAGCCTGATGCAAAAAGAGCAAAGTATGATGCAAAACCAAAAGGCAAAAGACGGGGAAACCAGAAACGCTTTGGCAAACTTGACACTACCAAAACAACTGCAGCTATCACCAATGAAGCAACAGGAACAATCATGGCAGACATAGTCATACCAAATGACAGTCAACTAGCCCACAGCAAAAAACATTATTATCATTTAGAGAAATATTAGCTTGTAACCAATTTGCAACTTTATATAATATTGTAGAGAATGCCACTAATGCGTGACGTCTTAGTAATCGTATACCAATTGTGTAATACAATCTCGTTTTATAGCATGTAATTAGAGTGTCTGAATGACGAAATATCTGAGTTGAACGTGATTTACATTCGAAACGGTTGTGTTCTTATTTAGTCTCGATAGCTATTTTATATCTTTAATCGTGGTTCGTTACAACTGGTGACAGACGCGGGATTAATTGAAACTTAATCTACGAACACGATGGCTACATTCACAGTGCAATAAATCGATGCTACGTTTGGCAATGGCAATAATGTCAATCAGATGGACACTGAAATAGGCGGTATGTTAAAACTGGAGAAAAAAATCGAAAACTTGTCATTGGCTTTATCAACGCAGATGATGAACGAGCCGTTAATTACATCAACTCCTCAGAATAGTAGGGCAATCTATCAACAACATACGGTACAGCAACAACAAGCCAAAAGGCCTAACAAACCAGTAGAGCGACCTCCAACTTTCAATGGTAAACAATTGTGGGAGGACTACAAGGTTCAATTTGATCTGGTATCAAAGCTTAATTGTTGGGGAGACGAAGAAAGAGCAAGTCACCTGGCAGTTAGTTTGACTGGTGATGCTAGTTCAATTTTATCGGATATAGAAAGTGCCCACCGAATAAACTTTGACAAGCCTTGTTTAGCCCTCTCAACCCGCTTTGGCACTGAACAGCGTGTAGAATTACATCGATCCGAACTGAGAAACAAAACAAGACTAAGCAATGAAACCTTACCTGAATTGGCACATGCAATTGCTAAGGATGCGTTTCTAGACAGCCTAAATGATCAAGAGTTACGATGGGGATTATGTCAAGCACGACCAAAATCATTCCAAGAAGCTGTTAACATAGCTTATGAGTTGGACTCTCATCGGCGAATAGATTCACAAAGACAACAACAAAAGCACACTGCTGTTCGGACTGTGGCTAACTGTGAGAGTTCTAACTGTACGCCAGCTTTAGCACTCGGACCTTGGCGAACTGTGAGAGTTCTAACTGTACCAGCTTCAACACACGGACCTTTGCGAGCTGTGAGAGTTCTAACTGTACCAGTGACAACAACAACATCGACAGCCGATTGTCTAAACTAGAAGAAATGATGACGTTTATGTGCAACCAAGCGAAGGCGAGGAGTTAGTGAGGAATTCCAGGGAAGTGTTGGACATGTGGTGAAGTTGGTCAAATGTCACGCTCATGCCAACAAAAGCAAATCAATGAAAAAGTTGGTGTCATTTCCGGCGCAGACAATAGAACGTCGGGAAACGCTTCTCGCCCGAATTGAAAGGGCTCAATTCGACTGCATGTCAGGGAATGCCCAGGCGGATGCCCTTTGTGATGACTGGAAGCAACTCAAGTGTAAACAACAGCGATGGCGTTTACGTAAACGTGATTGTAAATGGACATAATGTACAGTTCTTAGTTTATACTGGGGCAAACGTAACATTGCTGCAATGTTCTGTATTTGACAAGATATGATGCTCAAATGACCTTGGATGATGGTAAATGGTCCCTAATAAACCCAAAGCAAATTTATTTCTGTCTGTCGGAGTTATCAACAAAGCCATTCACACTGTCTGGGTTGCAGATATTGACACTGCTGGAATACTTGGCATTGATTTCCTGATAAAACATCAACTTGATTTGCGTTGGAAAGATGGCTGCTATCGATTAGAAACATCTAATGTTGACAACGAAAGTGAAAAAAATGTGTTGGAAATGAAAGGAAGCTTTGGACATGAGGAAACAGTAAGGGTTGATGATGCAACTATTCGTGTGGCTGTTACAAAGACCATAACCATTCCTGCTAGATCGGAGTTATTGGTAGCAGCAGAGATAAAAGAGCCTCAAGATATTGGACTTGGTCTCATTGAGACTTCTACTGGTCTGCTACAACGACAGGTGATGATTGCAAAAACACTCGTAAATTGTGAGAAGTCTTGCGGAAAGATCAATCTGCGAATGATTAACCTGTCCGAAAGCCCTTGTACCTTGTATGAAGGCACAATAACAGGAATGTGTGAATCAGTTCAACTCATTAATGAGCAGAGTAATGAAGAGCATCATCAGTATACAAGAGGGATTCTTCTTAATCAAAATGCTGACCAAAGTGAAGCAATACCTGCTCATCTGACTGAAATTCTTGAGAGAAGCTGTAGAGGCTTGGCCCCTGACCAGTGTGATCATGTGAAAAAGCTATTATTGAACTTCCAATCTGTATTCTCAAGTTCTCCAACAGACATTGGAAGAACAAGATTGTTAAACATGAAATCAACACTGGTACTGCAACTCCGATCCGTCAAAGACTAAGACGACTTCAAATCAGTAGGAGGGAAGAAGCAGACAAAGAGGTACAAAAGATGCTAGAAAGAGGTATCATCGAGCAATCATCTAGTCCCTGGTCTTCACCAATTGTACTAGTAAAAAAGATTGATGGGTCAACCAGATTCTGTATTGATTACAGGAAGTTGAATGAATCCACCATGAAGGATTCATACCCTCTACCAAGGATATATGACTCGTTGGACGCCCTCAGTGGGGCTAATTGGTTTTCTACCCTTGACCTGTCTTCACGGTATTGGCATGTTCAAGTAATCAACGAAGACAAGAAAAAAACAGCTTGTTCAACCGGTAAAGCACTCTACGAGTTTTCAGTGATGCCGTTCGGCCTATGTAATGCACCGGCTACATTCGAACGACTCATGGAGCAGGTGCCATCAGGCCTGTCGGTGGAGATATTGCTGGTGTATCTTGATGACATCGTCGTGCACGGGAGATCGTTAGAAGAAGAATTGGAACGATTAAGTACAGTTTTCACAAGACTTCAAAAGGCAGGTTTGAAACTTTGTCCAAGAAATGCCATTTACTCCAACAAAGTGTAAAGTTTCTTGGACATGTTATCACAGAAGACGGGATTTCAACGGATCCCGAAAAGATCAGCGCAGTTAAAGATGGGCCAACACCTTTCTCAGTTGACGAAGATCGATCTATTCTTGGCTTATGTTCGTACTATTGCTCATTTGTGGCAAATTTGGCCGAAATATCAAGACCACTGAACCGTTTAACGGAAAAACAATCTGACTTTATCTGGACAGAAGACTGCCAAATTGCCTTCATAACATTAAAAGCCAAGCTGGTATCATCGCCTGTTCTAGGATACCCTTCGTTAGATGGTGCATTCTGCCTTGATACAGATGCAAGCAACAATGGATTAGGAGCAGTCTTGTCGCAGATGCAAGAAGGAGGCTACAAAGTTATCAGCTATTACAGTCGCAGCCTCTTTAAATCAGAACGAAATTATTGCGTAACCAGGAAGGAATTGTTGGCAATTGTTGCGGCTGTACGAAATTACCACCATTACCTGTATGGACGCCAATTTTTAGTGAGGACAGACCATGTTGCATTTCAATGGCTTCTCAACTTCAAAAACCCAGAAAGGCAAATGGCGCGATGGTTGGAGGAATTATCATTGTACAACTTCACAATAAATCATCGCAATGGAATACTGCACAGTAACGCTGATGCATTGTCGAGACGACCTTGTGTGGATTGCTTAACATGTGAACGGCTAGAAGCGAAATCGTCCAAGTGTCAAGTTATCGCTACACGCAGCACCACAACAGCCACTTCAACAACAACCAATTCTGCTTGACTTCAAGGTATGGACAGTGTCATCTTACGGACAAAGCAATTGGAAGATAAAACAATTGGTCCAGTTCTGGTCATGTTGGAGTCATCAAAAGTGAAACCCCAATGGAAGGCCATCGTCAACAAAAGCAATGATGTGAAATCCTTATTGGCACAATGGGAAATACTGGAGATAAATGGTGGTCTGCTTTACCGCCGCTATGAATCAGAGAATGGGGGCTCCAATATCAAACAACTATTACTACCAAAAACGTTGATGACGGATGTTTTGAAGATTATATACGACACACATTCTGGGGGTCATCTAGGGAGAAAGAAGACGTTTAAACTCATCCAAGACAGGTACTATTGGCCTCACTATCGGGATGATGTGTTACTATACTGCAAACAATGTGATTTATTTACAGCTAAGAAAGGCCCAGCTCGAAAGCCAAAGGCATCTATGCAGCAATTATAGGTGTGCCACTGGAAAGAGTTGCCATAGATATCACTGGACCTTTTCCGTGGTCAAGTAAAGGTAACAAATATATTGTTGTAACTGCTGACTACTTCACCAAATGGACAGAGGCTTATGCTATGGAGAACCAAGAAGCGTCAACATTTGCAAAGATTCTGGTAGACGAATTCATCTCAAGATTTGGTGTCCCGTTAGAAATTCATTCCGATCAAGGAATAAATTTTGAATCAAAATTATTTGCTGAAGTCTGTCAGCTATTAGACTTGAACAAGGCACAGACAACACCCCTTCACCCTCAATCAGACGGCATGGTGGAACGATTTAACAGAACATTGAAAGCTATGATGTCCATGTTCGTTGCAGATCATCAGCGTGATTGGGATACGCATCTACCATTACTGCTAATGGCTTATCGATCTGCAGAGCACGAAACAACTGACTGTGCACCATGCGAGATAATGTTAGGTCGCAACATTCGCCTGCCAGTGGATCTTCTCTTTGGCTGCCCAGATCAAGTAGGGTCATCCTCAAGTACACCAATTGGATATTCAGAACTGTTAAAGAATCAATTGCTGGAGATTCATGAATACGCCCGTAAGCATCTCACCATCGAGAGTGACAAACAGAAGAAAAATTATGACACTGAAATGTCTGAGAAACATTTTAGTGTTGGGACGCAATGTGGTTTTTCAATCCAAAGCATCGCGTTGGATACCCACCCTTGTCTTCAGCGTCCATGGGAAGGGCCCTTCACCATCACTAAGAAAGTTACAGATGTTGTATTCAGGATTCAACGGAAGAAAAAGGCAAAGCCGAAAGTTGTCCACCATGATCGATTACGTCCTTATGAAGGTCAAAATCTGCCAACCTGGTTTAAGCCACCAAAGGATTTACCAGCAATAAAATTAATTAATTCTCCAGCAGTTGTAAATGTAGAAGCTGCTGAAAATTATACGATCTAAATGGTATTGACTGTTGCTTTTTAAATATTATGCTCCCTAATTTTAGAAGAGGAGATAATGTAGAGAATGCCACTAATGCGTGACGTCTTAGTAATCGTATACCAATTGTGTAATACAATCTCGTTTTATAGCATGTAATTAGAGTGTCTGAATGACGAAATATCTGAGTTGAACGTGATTTACATTCGAACGGTTGTGTTCTTATTTAGTCTCGATAGCTATTTTATATCTTAAATCGTGGTTCGTTATAATATGTTTGCTAACTTATCTTCGCGGAATTACATAAAAAATCCAATTCCACAAGATTTCTTGATCTCTGACTTATATTCTATGAGTATGCTAAGAGACACGGTCGTGAACTTATCTGAGAACCAATTATCAGATGATCAAATAAGAGTTTTATCATATGGTCCTAAGTTTATAAAATCTCAATCTACTAGGCCAAACCTAGTTAGAATTTTGGGAGACTTAGAAAAGTTCAAGAACCGTTTTAGAAAGATATACTAATCATGGGCCTACAATCCATATAAGCCTGAGACTAACCAACAGTCAGCGGTACGACCTTTACACCGATCTATGCAACACAGGGGCATGATCAGGGAAATTCATATCGGGGACACATCGTTGGAGAAAACTCTTTCCCAACTGGACACCCATGTGGACAGCCTCCTACTTAAATACAAAACGGGGCAGGAATCTCTAAGCCAAACTCACAGAATTCTAAACGAGATTACAATTCTTAATGAGATGGGCAAACTTACCTTTAAACGTGCGGACAAGGGTGGTGCCTTGGTGATAATGACTGTTGACCAATACAACAGCAAATTCCTTAAACATTTAAGGGACAGACACTTTAATATGATGATCACACCATATCACCCAAGTATTAAACCAACTTTTAAACATCTCTTTGAAACTGTCTTAAAGCCACACTTTAATAGACATATGCAATTACACAACACAGAGTTTACAATTGCTTTCATATCATATCATATCAATAGAGATAAAAAATTGGGAGATGATTTCATACGCACAAGGGACGGTGGTTCACAAAAAACACCAACACAACCCCACAACCAAACGGGGAATTAATAAATATATTTGGTCAACCAACTAGATAATAATTATATTTATACCAAAATCCTACAAATCTTTGCATAACTTATTTGACAACTGTAGAAAGTAGTATGAAGCATCGTGAAATTACTCAACTCAGAGACCCAAAACATATTTACGTGTAATAAGAACCAAGCCTTATTACGAATGGGAATAGTTGTGCTATGAACGGCAGAGAAATATCAAGATCTCACTACCAAATATTTTTCAAACTTAACCAGGATTTTTGAAATTTACCATACGCCAATAATAAAATAACTCTGCAACAACAAAGCAGTATCGTTTTTCGGCTCATGGCGGAAAGCGGCTTTATGCCGGATAGTCACACGAATTACCCTATTCGAAACCAAGCAACGGCTATCAAACTTATATAACATTTTCTCACATCATCTAAATTAGTGCCCAGGCGCTTGTCCTCAAAATAATGCAAAACGTGTCATGTTTGAGGCATCAGAAAGATACTTTTGAGAAAAGATATTGCATCAGTACCAGTTGGAACATGCAGATTTATATTCTGTAAAAACCTCAGAACCCAGTTTTTCATCTCGTAGGTAACTTTGTTAATATCGTACGAGCAGTTACTGATGAAACACATTGCTCGATTTTGGAGGACCTGTGGGCGCTGAATGGTATCGAGGTTGCCACATGCCCAACTGTCGGAGCAGTAATCAAATGAGTTAATACTACGGTGTTATAAAATGTTAACTTTTTAGATGCTGGAAGGATGTAGCTAAAATACTTTAGAATAGATAAGCCTCTACTACCTTTAGAGACTGTTTGATTTTTTACATGATCTATCTTTAACCGCTTTTTGTAAATTTTTAATACTTTCATTTATGAAACTAATTTGAAAACTGGCTGTCGCAAAGCTTGATTCATCTGCTCTATCGTCTAATTCATCTTCTATCTCATTGATAAGAAACATGTGTTTTTCTTCATTACATTTTAACCTTAAACTTTCGACTTCATAAATATCTTCGTCTATAATTAATTCTAATACGTTCTGTTTTATTGCCAAAATCGTTGAACAGATTTTCTAACTTTCTTTATAACGCTTTAAAATACGCTTGATGGTATTTTACCAAATAATGTTTCTGTTGCATTTGCAGTTATCGGACCAGTACATTTGCACTGCTGTTATATTGTTATTGGGACGGACTGTATACTTGATCCCGCTATCTCGAATGGCAAGTTGTTGATAATTGTGTAGTAAAGTATGGGTTGAGCCACTTGACTTCACGATACGCAAATTGGAACGAGCTCACCAAAAACTGACGAAGTATTGAGCTGCGGAATTGATGCGCCAACGTCAAGTTATACCAATCAAATGGACACGCTAATTCAGATAATTACACCTCTTTTATGTGCTCCGATATATTCGATTAATGTTGAGTACACAAATATAAAATAATGATAATACAGCAGTTATCAACTGAAACAACAATTGATAAATATTACATTTACATGGTTTTTTATACTACTTCTAGGTTACCTTGCACATGCTGATGCAACGTCATTTTTGCCTACCACATTTATAATATTTGCTGAAACGTTGCATTGCTATTCTATTTTACTAATTAATTACTTACTAATGATTTAATTCTAAGTCATTTCTTTATGTGTATTATTCCGTAATGACTTCATACTGAAAGCGAGACTGTTCTAAAAATGTTCTCCTTATGTCGCCAACAACAACTATATATTATGAAGATGAGTAAAAATACATTAGGAATCTTGTGATGCTAGTGATATCGCAGAATCTAAAAAGATTATTGCATAACTTAGTCATCTATTTAGGACAATAAACTTTCCATCTCCAATCGCATTGATTGGTTAATTCGTTATATAATAATCCACCTGGACAACGCATTACGAAGGTATAACCACCAGAGCAAGAAAAGAATTTATCGCATTGTCCTAATATTTGGTATCGACCATCACAACGACCAGAACAATATTTATCTAAACAGAAACAGAATACTCTACAATAAATCATACAAAGATATTGTACTCTTACAATTCTACAATACTCCCAATGGCCTTATGATTTGATGTCAAGAGATTGTAGTATCTTTTAGAGGCCCCAATTTCAAGTTGCAATCTTTATATTTCTCTTTAAGTCCCATTGCATTTACAATTTTACATTGGCATTGATTTAAGCAATTTGCCTACACTACTTGTAGACATACTATGGATAACGATAAGTTTATGGGAAACAAAAAATAATTATTACGGATCATACTTTAGGGTAACATTTTTACAGCTTCCTATAACAATAACGCATTGAAATAAGCTGATTAAAAACAACTTACTGTAATCTATGCATTGCATATAGTTGTATGACCCAACTCTTTCTGTAACTTGATTGGCACCACAACTTATGCATTTTGTTTGACCAGTTGCTGATTGGAATGATGAGGACGGACATAGCGTGCAAATACCGTTCATCTCATATGTGCCAACAGGGCAGTCAACTGAAAGACATAGATTTTGGAAATTAGATTTCTTACTCAATACTCATACACGTTCAATAAAAACTGGATCTGGTAAAAATTAATTAAATTGAAATATTCCAAGAAAGAGATGCATAAATTTGATAATATGATAAAATTAAAATTAGGGCAAAGATTGAAGATATAATGCAGTTGACAAGGATCAATTCAGAAAACAACCTGAATTTCTTATTATGAATATTTCAAAACCATAGAAGGACCAGCAGCCTTTCCATTTTCCCAAATCTGGTTCATATGGTCTGGTATATGAATGCTGATAGTGGTCGTGAGTTGTCCCATCCCAGAGACCCACGAACATCTTAGCAGAGAGCTAAGTTAAATATCAGCGAAATTATTTGGAAGACTACAAGAGCAATAGAAATGGACGTCGTAAGGGTTTTCGACACCTCAAGAAATGTGTACCACGAAAATCAATTCACTTGTCACCAGCGTCATACGAATTGTGGACGAAAGACAGAGTTCAAAATTAAGACTGAACTGATTACTGATTCGAAACGTCATGTTAGTGTTTAATTAATACAAGAATATTGATGATTGGAAGAATTATAAGAGACTTGTTAGCATTCAAAATCGAAATATATCACCGAAAAAAAATTAAATAATAACACCAAGTGAATTCTCTTTTTTAATACGGATACTTTGATCATTGACTCGGTGTCGAATTTTGAAAGAATTATGTTTGCAAACACGTAGGCTTCGTCTAAAAATAGTACATACCTATGTATGTTTAATATTACATTGTTTTTCTACTGCATTTATCAACATCAATTGTAAAATTTAGAATCAATGAATTTAAATAGTATTGATTTGAAAGTACATTTTACTCAAGTTGTTTTGATTTGTTTCAAACTTCTCAGACAGATAATGGGACTATTACTCCCATTCCGCTATTTATTTGCGATCCGTATATATTTGTTGGCTATCTATAGCCATAGACTTTACGTTTCGACATCATGGTATGTACCTGTACCTACCAATGTTTGTAAAAATTAAGATTTATTCAAAATTGAAATTGATAAACCAGACTATTGCATCGAGCCTTCTGTAGTGTCTTTCTATAGAAACAGCCACGAGGACAATGCTCTGACGTGGCTCTGGCACCACTTCCCGGAGGACTAGCCTCGTTTCTTGTAATTAAAACAACAAAACAAGGCGAAGGCTGCTGGTCTATTGAAGTTCTTCAACTTCCAATTTCAACCATTTTAAATTACCAGACAATATAGAAAAACTATAAATTTCGTAAATTTCTATAAGGTAAAGAAAAAGAAACACTCACCACAAATGAATCCATTCTTTTGCAAAGTTTTACCATGAGGACATTCTCCACCGTTGAAGTCATAGGCAAATGATTCATTATCAACACGAACAAATTTTCCATCATCTGTCGTTAACGATGATCCATTCAAAACAATCTCACGGAGTACAACAGCAACGGAATTGGCAACATTCTGCCTTGCTTTTGCAGCTAAGCTGACCAGAGTACTGCGAGTTATCTTTTGAGGAATTTGTGGCGTCGTTTGAACAGTGAAACAAACTGTACCAGAGTTCTTGTCATTACGAACATAAGTTAGGTCTATCTTTTGTTCAGAATCCATTCGAATGTGACCAGGAATGTTACTAAAGCTTTCCTCAGTGAGTGAATCATTCACAGTTACATTAAAACAGAAATTAAGATTTTGTGTCGCTATTTTACTACCAAGTACATCGAGCTTAGCGTTTCTGCTTCGAATTATCTTAAAAGCGTTTCTTGCAATACAGTAATATATACCAGCATCTGAGTTGGTCGCATTCTTCAAAATTAATACTTTGGATGTTTGACCCATCAATACTGTAGCTTCCTTTTTCTTATAATCATACGGAATGAAATACCATGAAATTCTTGCCTCTAAATTTTCAGTAACGTTGCATACAAATGTAGGATCAATATCGGGCTCCGTTGGTAGAACAAACTGAATGGATTTCGGTGAAGAAATAATTTTAGCAGGAGCAGAAACAATAACATTGGTACCATTAGATTCACCCCAACCAATAACCGTTCTTGCATCACAACTGTATACTCCACCAGACATTTCAGTAGTTTTTATATTCAGTTGGCTTGAATTTGATACTAAAATTACTTTTCGATGAAGTTTCCAACGGTAAACAACGCTTGGCAAATCGGAAATAACCTTACAATCTAGATCCAATGCTTTACCAGCTATCAGTGTGATACTTTCAGTTTTATCAATGGAAACCTTTGGTGGCTTAGAGCAATGAAGACTTTGTTGCATTGTTGTGTTAAGCGATGACTGGAAGCTGTTAATATCTGAAGATATTTGATTGAAGGTTGTAAAGCTTTCTGGTGTAAGCAAGCTAAGAATTTTTGATTCGGTTTCATTTACATGTGTTAAATACGTACCACGGTCTACTTTTAATATTGAAGGTAAATTTCTCAACGAATCAAATGCAACCTCAATGCAATCTTGAAGATCAAGACAGAATGTATAATTATTAGCAACTGTATATATTTCTGCGTTCTGAAGCCATTCCGATATAACAGTTGATGGCTTGCTTTCATTTACTAGGATTGACATGGATGATATCACTGAGTTCATCAATGAAGATTCAGCATTTAGTATTAGTATTGTATCATTGTTTTTTGTTGTATTATATGAAGATGCTTTGAATGGTAAAGAGTTTTGTGATTTCTCAATCATATCCGCAAACATGTTAGCTTGTGTTGCTAACTCATCTAACTCCGTGCCAAGACCTTTCAAGAAGCTTTCTACTTTCTTCAATGTAACACAGCTTTGTTGTACAACTGTAGTATTTAAACCTTCATCGATATACCAAGAGGTAAATATCGTTTCAGCATTAGTTTTGCCCTCCAAAGACCGGCGGTTTCGAGATGAAGAACATAATACATTTGAAATTATTTCCTTTCCAAATCCAATCAACGATAGCTCTATGTCTTGTAAATCCATTCTCAGTGGAATCGATACACTATTTCCAGTGGCTTTGTTTTTCACTTCAGCTTGCATTGAAACTCCATCTGCAACTGGAAAGGATGTTTTGAATACAAGTTCCATAATTGTCAGATGTGTTTTGATGTCTTCGGATGTTTTGAAATGTGACAAGACACATCGCTGTAATGGGATGTATGAAATAAGATTTGTATAAGTGTCATTTGCTAGCTTGGACTCTTGAGCTTTTGTCTTCAGTGCAATTATGGCTAACTCGAGGGATTTTTTATCAAATTTAGTTTGACTCTCCCATTGGACCATAGCTACTCTGGATACTCTGACGTTGTCTATTAATTGCTGAGCTTTGTCAAAGATTTCCGAATATGCTTTAGGAACCTTGGACCAACCTTTTAGGAATATAGCTCGTTGCTTCAGACATGCTGTATTTTCAATGACACATGCTGGCTCAGTGACTTTAGAAACACAAGGGTTTGTTTTACAATTACATCGTTTTGGGCTAGAGTAATCCGTTAGGACTTCTTTCTTAACATTGAAGCATTCAGAGACAGTCCTCTCTATGGTTACAATATTAACTTTAGTCAACGTGCATGGTTCGTACACAACAAATGTTTTCGTATAGACTTCATAGGATTTATGGCATGAGGAAAAGAGACTTCCAAGAAAGCCTACAATTGCGCCAATAACAGAGCCAAGTGCTGTCCCTAACACAGGAATTATTGATCCAACAGCTGCTCCAACGGCTGATCCAGTTGCAACAAGATTCCGTTGCAATTGAGCATCTCTTTGTGCTGCCATTCCTGGATCTTCAGGGCATGTACCAGTGTAGACAGGAATAAAAACATACTTTGTCAATGCACATGATGAAGTATACGTTCCCAATTGACTAGTCCTGATTTTCTCAACAACAGGTGTACATTTTAGAGTATCAACATCAGCTTTAATTGGGTCTTGACATACTTCACACTCGGGCATGCTAACACATCTTTTTGGACATATTTTCAATAGGCATACAATATCAAGAGACTTTTTGATAAAAGTATCAGAAACTGATGTAACATATGACTGCAGTGTTTTCAGAAAGACATCAAAAGACATTAACTGGCGACGATAATCATTTGTTGCTGCACGCAATGAGGATGTAGACTGTAAGAGACGTTGACGTTTCTCATCTACGGTATCACTTTTTATCACAACGTCATCTGATTTTTTCAGAACCCTTGCCATTGTAGTGGCAAGACGAGATCTAGTTTTTCCACCAGTCGCTTTGAACCAGTCTTGAGCATTTTTAGTGAGTGTCTTGACTGCTTCAGAGTTACTACTTTCAATACCATCAATGTTTCTCACTAAATCTTTCCAGTTAGCTTCAGAGACTTTAATTTTATTCTTTGCTGTAAACAGTAAGTTACCAAGTCTTACGCCTGCTGCTTCCAACGAGATAAATTGTTCATTTAGACTGATATTGGCTTTGTATGATTGGCCAAAAAATTGAACAGTTGATTCAAAATTCAAGTTAAAGGTAGGAGCTGTTTTATCAATTGTTAAAGTTATGCGAGTACTCTCATCCACAATTAATTCTTCGTTAAGCATTAGCTTTCCTTTCGGCTTAATCAAAACCGTTAATTTTGATGATTTGATATCTGCTCTATCACGATTCTGACAAGACCCACAAGATTTATCAAACGCTTTTTCAACATCATAGATAGTGACATCTGAATTTTTGATGCAGAGCTGATGAAAACACACTGATCCAGAGTAAGAAACAACAGCTCCATTAGAGTTATCTTGAAGTTTTGAGGTTGATGGCTGGACGATAAATTGAGATACTTGCTCCAATCGTTTTTGTAGAAAATTCAGTTTATCTTTAATAGCCCTTGCTTGAGGATACGAGCCAAGCCTTGATGAAAAGTATTTAACACTTGTAAGGACATCCAATGCTGATGATTTCAATTCGATAAGCTTTTCATAAATATCTGTGTAAATTGGGATAGGTATTGATAATGCTGTTTTGACTGTAGAAATCTTCTCAACTAATAATTTCGCGTATGCTGATAATATTCGATAATCTTCGGCATATGCCAAAGGTAAATTTGCTTTCAATCCAATGATCAAATTTTCAACATTTTCGAGAGAACGAATACGTAATAGCAGTGAAGCACTGTTAGACACATTGGAAATTGACCCACCAGTAATGTCGTACGGTAGAGAAATATGCATTTGGGAAGAAGAGGGTATGAACCTCACTGCTGAACTTGAATATATGAACTTAGCTCGACTGTCCTTCATTGTGATGTGAATACCACGGTTTAGGCAGAAGGGACATGTTGATGGTACGCCTAAAAGTGTAAAAAAACTGTTAGTTACTGTAAAAATGGAGAATTATTAAACCTACCTATTGAAGATATTTGAATGTTGTGAATTGTGTGTGGCTCATATCTGCGATTGTATTCGGTGTGTTTAGCCTCAACTTTAATTGAGGCTCAATATTTTTGGCACTGCAAAACTAATCCCGAAATGATTACAAAAACGGTGCAACGTCCACACACCCAATGTTTATTTGCTTATCGGAGAGATGATACAATGCTGTATCAATCCACTTGGTATTTTGGCGTAATTAGTCTTGTATTCTCGTTACATCTATAAAAACAAAACTTCTGTATTTGCAGCACCTTTGCAACTACAGGGGAACGTTAAAAATTGAAAACAGTTATTTTCGAATTCTGTATTTCTGAATGTCAACAATCAAACTTTCACAGAGGAGATATGAATGCTCCTGTGAAACGAAAAATAAAAAAAACATTTTCTTATTTCGTAAACTGTTGTTTTCTGAATTTGATAAGTGTTGTAGATGAGGTCAACGGAGAATTATTTTTGACAAGAATCTTAGTGATGTCGCCAAATACCTGTAATCCGTCTTTCGTTTGATTTATCAATGTATATATGTATGTAATATACAGCTCCTTGGTATAATTTAGTTGGGTTACTTACGCAAAGGCACAATGATACTGTGATCTCTTTAAAACACATGAGCTGAGAGATGAACTACTTTCAAGCGTTCCAATTGTGTAGCATAAATGAAGCATTGACATATTACTGTTCTCTTACCTCCAAAGTGAATGAGACTTTCACTCACTTTATCACTTCCTTTCAAAATAAGGACACCACTAAACATAGCCATGTTTACTTGAATTGACAATTTCCCACGAAACAATATTCGAACTTCATCATCAAATTTCCGAAGAAGAGCCTATTTAAAAAGTTTATGATTAATTAAAACAAACGCAATCTATCTATGGTTGTTAATATGGTTATACACTATACGGATGACAGCTTAAAATTTTTTTTTAAACTTTCAGTTATACGCCTTGGCCGCATGAATAGCTAGGACGTTAAATTATTTCTATTTATTCATAGTCATTGAAATATTTTTATCAAAAACATGAAACAATAACAGAATTATCTAATGTCTATATACGCCTACAAGAGCATGATGATTATACAAGTCACCTGTGCGAATAGATACATCATATAATAAAACATGAATACCTAGCTAGACTTGGCAGAATTATGTATTAACGTGCTTCGCTGGGCTAATTTTGACTAAATGAAGAGTACATTTGACGTTGTTTGGTTGTGAAGACAAGCAAATAATTATGGAGAAAATAATGACGAGAATTTCCAAATGAAATCGGAAAACATGCGAATTTCTATATCAAACAATAAAAAGGCGATGCAACGAAGCATGTCGTATCACGGCGACTCCAAAATGCAAAACAAAATCAAGCATCAGAGTATTGAACAAAATTGAACAAATTTTTCAAAGAAGGTAACATTTCGAAACTTTTAGGTGTAAATCAAAACTTCACCTAAAGTAAGAGTTGATAGCTATACAAATGAAAATAACAAGAAAAACAAAACACGAATATTAAATTTCCAAATATAATGCTTTTAGTGGTTTGAATAGAGTAAAAAGAAGTTGATGCGACAACTTTCATTATTTTTCAAAAGTTTACCCTAATATTTTGATAGTATAATTCTATAAAATGTAACTTCAAACTGTCAAACGTTTTCTGAACCTATAATCAACTTGCAAAGTTAAACTCATCAGTACTAACCTTATCAATATCTTTGCCTTCAGCCATAATATCCCCTTCGAACATGACTTCAGATGATTTGTTAATTTTCAATGATCCTTTCATAATGACGTTCGCATGGAGGCAGGTTTCAGACGTATGTGGATGTACAATCGATAAGCAATATTTTGGTCCTGATTTGTGCACAGTAAATGCTTTGATATTTAAATCTACACCAGTTAATCCTAAATCAATTAGATCATTGCTGATGCTTAATGTTCTTTCTGCAGGCATCTCTAATGAAGCACTGTATCCACATGCATCAATTGCGACACAGAAGGCGTCGTTACTATCGATATGTGCACTTGACGAGAGAATATTTAAATTGGCGTCAGTTTTTGGTCTGTAAAGGCCATACATATTGCCAGGATAGAAATTAATGGCAGGACAAAGTTTTCTATCATTCAATTGACTGCCTATACCATAAACAGCCTTCAAATTTTCAGCATTAAAGCTATTTGAGGATAGAGTCGAAGAGAGCTGGACACCTTTGGGCATTTTTGAATTAAATAGATCAAAATATGTTCGCATAAACAAGTTACCAGACGTAATGTAATCTACTGAATCCATATTCATTTGGTGACCCTTGCAAGAAGATGATTTAGGACACGATGGAACTCTGCTACTTTTGAGATACTCAAGCGTTTCACGGATTGGATCGACAATTTCTCGCTTGTATATTGCATCAACTGTCGATGATCTCAGGCCAGTAACTGACAAAGGCAACCGTTGTGAATTATATCGTACTGCGACGAATCCAGAAGTGTCAGGATTCCATGTGCACGTTGATATGAAATCCAAAGGTCCACTGCTTGGTCCAGCACATCGACCAGCGTAGCGAGTCTTACAAGCAGAAGATAGAAAATCTGTATCAATCATCACAGGTTTTGTATTCGGGCGCAAAACTCGTGAATATAAAACGTCAGATGATGGTTCTTCGAAGGATCTAGCATCCAATCCAGTCAAGATGTACTTAATATTTGATGATCCAGCTTTTTTTGTTTTAACTTTAAATACTGCCTCATTGTCAGGATGTCTAATTGTTACAGTTGAAGGATCGAATGCAATTGTTTTGTCATCAGATGCAAAAGAAATCATTACATAGTTTTCAGGTCGTGCTCTGAGTATCAACTCTACTGAAAATGTATTTACTTTCAATAATGGCAATGTTGGTGTCTCCAGAATACCGATGTGACATCGTTCCCCTCTGTAAAGGGTTGTTTCACAGTTGCAAGTGAATACATTGGCATTGTTTGAAGAATCACTCTCTTGACAATAACCACCATGCAGGCAAGGATTAGGATTACAAGCTGTGTTTGCTGAAACGAAAAAGATATCCATCTAAATTCCCTGCAGT
Source organism: Haliclystus octoradiatus (assembly GCA_916610825.1). Lineage (NCBI taxonomy): Eukaryota > Metazoa > Cnidaria > Staurozoa > Stauromedusae > Haliclystidae > Haliclystus > Haliclystus octoradiatus. The sequence goes on from OU744448.1 coordinate 23,669,596, forward strand.
GAATAACAATAAGGAAACAAAAGCATACTATGACATGTACGCAATAAAACAATCACATATGATCATGCATCTGTGTTACCAAGTTCAAAGTATTTAATTAATGTCATAAGCAACTATCAAAATATTGCCATTATTATAGATCGAGTTTAATGCATGAGATATTCATAAGTAGAAAAAAGCAGGGATAACGAGCCACCTCACGTATGTCAACTCGCAAGCAACAAGGATCAGCTCAGAAAAGTAATTTCGACCTGTCGAGTCTCGTCACATCTCTAAAGGTTTTCATAAATTTTAACTTTTTTTAAAATTGCAAAGATATATTTGAAATTTTTAATACGTATAAATAATTGGTTTAATGAAGTAGCTGGCACATTTCCACGGAGGGTATAGTAAATTACTGATTTAAAAACATTAGACTGAGAATGAAGAGCATTCTATGTCTTTTTGGCTTTTAATAAATATCTATATCAGGAAAATTTTGAACAGATTTGTAGGAAATCGATCGTCAATCCAAACCTTCACCCTTGGAATTGGTGGAGATGTATCTTTTCCGTGTGTTTGTTGAATGTTAAGAATGATATATTGGCTGATCACATTCGGTAACAAAATCTGGGAATTTTATGAAATTCTACATTGTAATCAATATGCTTCCAAATCCACAAGAATAACCATTAGAATGGAGTATTAAAGATTAAAAGTCATACTAAAATGAATTTAATATAATTTGATTGATCACGGACCTATTGAACTGCCGCGTGCTTTCTTCCTGATTCAAAATATAACAAGGGAAGTCATCTTACTAATGATCACGCAATCATGATAAAACCCTATGATTGGATCAGCTAAAATCTCAATATTTACGTTACAGTTTAAATTTTATTATATACTTGCTTACAAAGTATCCTAGTTGGACCTACCTTTGCATGTAACGTTGCTTCCTGTCCATATTGTTTGAGAGGTTGGCATAACACAATTGACAATACGATTTCCAGATAAGTAGTAACCGCTATTGCATTTGAACAAACAATTTGATGCGAATTCTTCGATACAAGGGAGTACAACCAAACCATGTTCAGGTGGGATGATGTCTGGACATGATTTTGCTATTAGAAAATAGAAATTTATTCAATGATTGTAATCAAACAAACTATTCAACTTATCAAAATAAAATGTTTTTCAAATTCAAGTTAATGACTCTAACAACCAATCTGAACGTGTTCTGGTAAGGGATCGCTCAAAAAGTTTATTCTCTTAAATGTTATAAAGTTTCGATAGTTTCAAGAAACCTTGTTTGAAATCAAATACTTCTTGTCAATTTTATTCTACTTTTCTTTTATTCTTTCTATTATGATATTATTATCGTTCTATTTAAATTTATCCTTATTGCATTAAATAAACTCATATAAAAGCTGTAAAAATTTAACTTAAAAATGATTGCATGAAGCTATCGAGACTTTGTTTCTATATGAATAAAAGTCTCCAATTGCATTGGATGAATTTTCTGATCGAATCTTGAGCTTGAGAGAAAGATCTGGCTACTATTGATGGGAGCACAACGGGACACTGTGGTCATTAAACTTCCTCTAATCTATTGTTCTCCAGGGAATTAAACAGTATTTATCTCACGTGAAAATATGTGCAGATTTCATCTCTCAGTTTTTCCTTGGGAAATAAGACAATACGAAATATGAAATAAGAAAAACTCTGAGAGAGATTACTGATAGGTGGAACATTGATCGATGTATACGAATACGAATGAGCACCAGCATTCTTCAAGAGAATGTATGCAGCAGCTACGATATGAAAATTATATTGATGCTAAGCTTCATAGGACATATGAAGTATTAAAGCTTGGTAGTTCGCAAGGATAAAACATGCTCTATAGCTTCATTCAAATTATTCAAATGACCAGAATGTAATGCGCTATTCAAATGGAAAATTGAGCTTGAATAAAGGACACTAACTATAGACGCAGCCTTTACAAAAATAACATATGTTTGCCTGGTCCTCACGTTTGCATTGCGTTTGTTCCCCTGACCATGATGTTGATGCAAGACATGTCCTATTGGCAGAACCAAAGAGATTGTAGCCATGGTTGCATTGAAAATCACATATTTCATCTGTCACTAGCCCAGAGCATTTGATTTGACCAAAAGTAGCAGCTTTAATATCAACGCAAGGTAAGGCTAAAAACAATATATATATGTTATTTTCTATAAAATTTCATGTAGACAATTTCAAATGTAGATTCTAATCTATAGAAGCGACATTCAAAAAACATTCGTATCATTAAAATGCATCATTGTTTTCTGTATGTTTGGACTGTATATAGAAGCGGGTATGCATCAGGGCTCCGATTGAACAGTACGAGGTTCAAATAATTTCGATGGTCAATCCAGCCTCTATTTTATGTCATCTTTTATCACAGGGAGAGAACGGAAGCACATTACGTACTGGCTACAAATTGTGGACTGAGCCCTTAAAGTGCACATGACACACAAAAAATTAATACAGATTCGGGTAGCTGAAGCTAAACGATGGAGTATGATGACAATGAGTTCTTAGTTTGAACGCGTATGAGGGGAGATTTTTAATGTTGAATATACCCTATATACGATCATTCACTTCTTTCCAAACTCGTGAATAGAAAAAAGGTGAAGTCAGAATTATAAAAAATCGTATCTCCTGTCGCTCGAAATCAAAGGCTTCTAACGTCCAAGTCAGCTATGCCCACACCTCTGGGACACCTTTTCTGCTTGAAATAAATATAATTTATTAAGAATTACATGAAATACAAGGGGTTTAGTTGTTGGATTTACCTTTTCTACAGAAAAACGCTATTTCAACTGCTAAATGTCCTTGTATCTCATGTGTTTTGTCGTTCCAAGTTTGGAAAAAGTGACTGATCAAAATAGGGTAGATTCAGCTTTAAATATCTCTGCTTATACGCGTTCAAATTAGGAAATCATTGTCCCCACTCTTCATTATTTAGCTTCAGCTTCTCGAATCTGTGACAAAATTTTTCTTGTGTCATGTGCACTTTATTTAAACCAAAATGAAAAGATAACGCGAGAAGTTAATCAGAGTTTGTCGTCTTTCAAGCGTGAAACTATGAAGCTCTCGGTTTAAATATTATGGACGATATCTAGAGAATGTCTTTGCAACAAGATCAACTGGTCATGGAACATCATTAATATATATTGTTGCTACTGTATACTGTAGCTTGCATACCAGTGCATGGATTTTATTTGATGTTACCTTTACACGATTTTCTATCAGCCTCCAATATGTAGCCAGGACGACAGCTACACGAATAAGCTCCAACATTGCTATGACAACGATGTGCACACGTGGATGTTCCTTCTTTGCATTCATCAATATCTAGAAACAGAAATATATTCATATTTATAGTAACTATTTCTAGCTTTGAAGTGGATTGGACTATAGATGGTAGGGTATTTCTCCTGATAAACAACCAGACACGAAATTACATGCATTATAGGCTGTTGATTTATGTGTGTATATATTCATAAACTGTATGCCTATTATTAATGCATGCTACATAATTCATACGGCATGCCCTTCGAAGATTTTACTGTAAGTGACGTATCTGCATCATTATGCATTCCCCATAAATTCATTGGGTACTTGCAGCTGATTTAAAAATCTTGAACATCTTTACTTCTTACTTACTGACATCAACAAATAATTTATGTTTAAAAATAAACTCATATTAATTATTTAATATAATGTAATATGAGGTAAACAAATGTATGTGAGAGTGCTAAATGTTTGGTAAAACAGAGCACTTTGGAAAAACATCGAAGATGAGGCAGGGAGCCTTTTTCGTAATTCGGAGTTTCAACATTTGAAACTCTGAGTTACAAAAATACGCTTGCCTCATCGTCGCTTCAATTCTACAATGATTATTAATTCGAACACAATGGCATACTGCAGAAATACCCCTAACAATATGTTGCCATAGACTAAATTGGAAGCGTTTTGAAGGACAAAAATTTCATTTGCATTTGGTCTCGCAAGGGTTTCTCACAATTTATGGATACACTTTTCATGGTTGACTGCATCATAAATAAACAAGAGCTTGCTGTGCATTATAAATCCGATCTTTGGAAGGAAAAGTCAAACTACAAGTAGCAACTTTGGACATCTGATTGCTCAGTGTACTGAACAGTATGTATTCTCACACGTGTTGCCGGGCGTGTTGCATTTATCAAATTCAAATCATGGGCTCGTTTACTATATACCTTGTTACTGCTATTTATACATACCATCGCAAGACTGTTTGTCCGATGCTAGTCGGTATCCGTTGCGGCAGCTGCAGTCGTATGAGCCAGGTTTGTTCGTGCATAATTGCTGGCAGGCATTAGTAGTATTCGAAGCACATTCGTCGTAGTCTGTGAACAAATAGGTAAAAACAAGAGGATTACGTTAATAGATTTTACTTCGGAAGATGTGACATGGCACTTGTTTCAATTTGATAATATTAAGTAAAGTCTATTACAATACCAGTTACACGCAATGCGTGTTGTAGAGGCTACATGCATATTAGCTACATGCATGGGGGGCTATAACTTCACTTAATACATTATTCAAAGATTATTGATCGATGTATGAGGACATATGATTAAAACAGTAAAATCTATATACATTCAAGCCATGCTAGGTCTACATAATTTGAATAAGAAACACAAATATCATAAAACTGATTAATAAGTTGTTATTATTGTTGTTATTTATCACGTTTAAAACATTAATTCAATTAGAATTGTACGCTTCTCAATATCCACACAATTTATTACGTTCAATAAAATTAGCGCCATAGAAATACGACTTTTCATTAATATGCAACTTTTTTAAATCCACCACACACGCCATCCCATTACGTTTATTTTCACCACGCCATTAAAATACAACTTTCCTTATATCCACGCAACTCGTGGAATGCGGAAAATTTTTATTTATACTCTAAACAATAGACTTTCGGATAACAATAGAAAGTTTACATAGTGTTATAAATCACTAAAGCGTGATATGCATACCAAGCATTCCTTTACTAGCGTGGAAATAGCCACTCCGCATTGATTATTGATATTTCTTCTTCTCAACACAATCTTGAGTACTTTTTGCGCAGCTCGCTACTTGTACTGTACTACCGTCATAAAACTTAAACTTGTCACATTTCATGTGTGTGTTAGTAAATGTGTGAACTTTCGCTCCACTTAGCACTATGCTTGTAGACATAAATAATCGCCATAGATCATTGAAATTTGACACTGAGAAGTAAATAGACGGTTGATTGTCAAGTCCAGTTAAATTAAAAAACTTGGATTCATTGATTGATTGATTGTTTATTAAGTCAAATTTTTGCAGCCGCATAAGGCTGAATTACAATTTACTTTACATTTATTTAAGGGCCATTTACACTGCAGCAAGAAAGGCACGGTACTCGTCAATTAACACTCGAGGTGTTAACAAGAATGCGGCCCGTGCTGTTTTTTTTCAGGGTTTACACAGCTTATTAAAAACTGTTTTCAAGATCGCCCGTGCCTATTTTTACGCGGGCCGAGATTGAAAACTTACAAACTGAATTATAGGTTTCTCGTTATTTAATGGTTTTACAGGGGAAATTCGATAAATTGAGATTCAATTATGTTAAATAACTTGTAAGGATTCCGTTGAACTGAAAATCACTATGTTTTTCATCAATTATGATATTTAAATTTTTGTTACATTCCTATCTCCATTGAGCAAAATTCAAATACATTTGGGTTAGTCTTTCACCTCCTGAACATGCTACCACGCCAGATCAGTATTTCTGTGACAAAAGACACATCTAAATTTACGCTCCGCACTCGTAGTTACAATTTGCATAATTAAACCTTATACTACAGAAACTTCATTAATTTTCAAAAGAAATACGTAACAAAATATGCTCAATGTGCTTATCTAGCTTTGGTAATCTTTAGTCTGTTACTGATTTTATTAGAAAACCTCAGAATTCCACTGTAAAGAGAAGCAACTTCTACGATGACGTCATAATTACTGCAAAACGGCACGGTGCCCACTTTTTGAGCGGGCCGAGACTACCTCGAGAAATGATCTCGGCCCGATCAAAATAGTAGGCACGGTGCAGCTTTTCAATGTCTGAAAAAGCCGTTTAGACAGTGTTTTTGCTTGGCCCGTGCTCAAAAACACTTGACACCTTCACACCTTTGATGTGTTAATTGACGAGTACCGTGCCTATTTTGCTGCAGTGTAAATGGCCCTTTAATATTTACATTATAGACAAGATAAGGATTGAATTTACAATTTCAGTTGTAGGACTTTAAATTTGATACTTAAAATAATAGTAAAATATATGTGCTAAAAATAATGTTAAAAATTATTCCTGATTTATATTTATATATACAATTAATCATTTTGTTTTAAAATTGGAGCTCTGGTGAATGATAAAAGTCTGTGAATGTCTCTTGGTGTTACATTTTAACAAATTAAAGTAGTGTTTATTACGAGTATTCACCGTGCTGTTGTTTCTAGGTGGTAATATGTTATGTAGCTTATGGCTTTCGTTTTCTATGATGTCAAGAAAGAGCTTCTCACATATTGCTCCTCTACGCTCTGAAAGTTTTTCCAAGGATAACAGAGTGAGTGCTTCGCTATATCTCAAATCTGGCCTTATAATCTTCATTGCTCTTTTTTGAAGTTTTTCTATGTCATTTGACAGATATTCAGTTAAAGCGTTATAGAAAAGAGCACATGCGTACTCAGCAACTGGGCGGATGCATGTTTTGTAGAAAATTATTAAATCATTGGTCGATAGACCAGCTCTTTTGAGTTGTCTAAAGAAATATAGACGTTTAGCTACTTTCTTACAGATGTTTTCTACATGAGCGTTCCATTTTAAGTCATGTGATACCGTAACTCCAAGTAATTTACATGTAGAGACAGTTTCTACCTCTTTATTATTGATGGTGATAGGTAGTATAGCTTGTTGGTTTCTACTAAAAGATATCTTCATTTCGCTACATTTCTTCTCGTTCAGCTGAAAACCATTTGCGTCCACCTTTTGAACAAGCTCATTCACAAACTGCTGCATCTGGCTTTGATCACTCTTCTTCACTGACTCTGATAATGTGGTGTCTTCCACATACTTCCACTAGGATGCATTGCTAACTGTAAGGTCGTTGATCATTATGAGGAATAGCCATGGCCCCAGTTTGGTCCCTTGTGGAACGCCTGCTGGCACGTATCCCCACTCAGAAATGCAATAATTTCCAAATTTTACTCTTTGTTTTCGATTTTTCAAGAAATCCAAGATCCAATTTTTCATAATAAACTCCTGAACAATAAGTCCACTGTAGCTGTGCAATTTATAAGCATTTTAATTAACATTTTATTATTTCCAAGGGCCTTTATAAAAATACATCCATGTCATTCTAAACCTGTTTACATTAAAATAATAGCAGCGGCGACGATCGTCGGAACACCATGACAACAGAGAAACGGACACCTACTTGACAAAAAGAACGACACTGGCGTTGTAAATATCCTACTTTTTTGTAGATAATCGTTAATATTTCTTAATACAATAAAAATCCAGGATAAATATTGGCGCAGCTCGCTGTTTGGATGATGACGATCATTTTAAGCTATAGTTTGTCACATTTCATAGATTAATAAATGCGTGAAAAGAACACATACATACGCACAGGCACGCACGGATCTCTATTTGAATATAGATTGAAGTAAAGTCTATTACAAGTTTAAAAGCTCTAGTTTAGAGACATGCTGATTTTTCTTTAAGATAAGGAGCGGTACAAGCACTATGGACGACATTGTATTAGCATTCACAAGAGCGATGCGCATACGAGGCGAATGAAAGCGAAAAATTATAAGGCAGATTTCAGCCGTTTTATACCTTATACAGCCCTAATCAGATCACATGAAGTGGCGTTATAAAGCTCCAGAAATGCATCACATATCACGACTTGATCAACTCGGCCCGGGGCTCGGCCGGTGATTTCAGACTTTTTGATGTCTAGTTCATTATGTCCCATAATGCAAAACTCCTCTTTACATGAATCGGAACATGACATCATATTGCATAGAAATTGTTTGATATTTTCTATAATTAAGTTTGATTTTGAAGCCTCTTACCAACGCATGTCTTTCCGTCAGCCTGTAGGCTGTATCCTTGATTACATGAACATTTGTAGCTTCCTATATTATTCGTGCAAATTCCAACTGAGTTATCACAAGGTTTGAGCTCAGTACATTCGTTGATATCTATGATTAAAAATGAAATAAAAATTATTTTTTTAGCTGAAAACATTGCACACACAAATTACTAAATGACACGTTATAATTGCTGGGATTATTAAATCTATATAAAATTCAGCCCAGTCAGATTGCTTATTTTTAACAGCCGTAGTCATCATTAATCAATTTTCTAAAAATATGACTTCGTAATCGAACGTAGTCCTGCAATTTGATTGCTTCAATGTTTTCACTTACTAAAATATCCTTGGATCAAATTTAAACTTCAAAACGTTCCACACTTCACTCATGTCTTCCAGCATTCCTCGTGTAGTACATTTAAATACAAACACGGAAAGTATGATGTTAACCTTTTTTCTAAAAGATGACGCGTAATCGAACGTAATGCCACGGCCAAATGAAGCCAACATTTTCACATCATTTAATACAATTTCGCATCAATTTTGTGAAAATGCTGGCTTCATTTGGTCATCCAAACCAGCATTTTTCCAGCAATTTTACAACATCGATCGCGATGTTGTGAAAGTGCTGGCAAAATGCTGGCTAGGAGGGCAAAGGAAGCCAACATTTTTACGCGTATTCGAACGTAAAGCCCCGGCCAAATGAAGCCAACATTTTGACATCATCAATCGCCGGTGCTGGCTAAATGCTGGCAAAATGCTGGCTGGGGTGGCCGAATGAAGCCAGCATTTTCAAAACATCCGGAGGCTGAAAGAAATTTCTGAAAGGAGAAATCATCTTCGACGTCATTTGACTTAGATTTTTGATTTATTCAAATTGTTCTCGTTCAATAATATATTTCTTTTTGGTTGTCCTTCCTTGCTCTTCTTCGTGGGCAATTTTAAGTTAAACCTCATTACATTTTCTTAATCAGTCTCTGTTGAATAACATCTTTCTTTGTCATTTTAAAAACTGTGTCTTCCATCGCAGAAATATTAAAATCACTTGAGAATTTCGAGTAAAGAGCGAAAAATGCTACAGAAAACGTCAAACTTTAGTATTTATATTTTTCGACTCTACTAAATGATAAATCAAATTTTCATGGCAAGACTTTTGCGCCAAACTGTTGTCATTACGGGACTAACTAAAAGCATTACGTAATCATCAGGCTCTATGTTGTGAAAATGCTGGGCAAATGCTGGCTGGGGTCGCCAAATGAAGCCAACATTTTTCACAACATCGAAGTTGTGAAAAAGCTGGAAAAATGTTGGCTTCATTTAGCCGGGGCTTGATCCTGAAATTTGATTGGTTGGTCCATCTGTTTGGAAATACATGGTAAACATTTTTTTGGAAACTCCTGTCAAAATTTGTCAATAAAATTCTGTCAGATTCTCAAACTTGAAGAAAAAATGGGAAACTGCAATGTATTACTAAAGAAATAATATCAAAAAGCTATCTTTCAAGAAAGACTATAACGCTTTGAAGGTTAAATTAGATCCAAGGATATTTTAGTAAGTGAAAACATTGAATTTAAATTGAATTTTAAATCATTAATTCATGATTCGAGCGACCTTCCGCAATATAAACAAACTTGATTGTGAAATTTGTTTTATTTTAGAAAAGGGTTACCACATATTTACAACAGGAAATGGCGAAATACACGAGTGCTTCCAATACCTCCCGACTCCCGAGTGTCACTGGACAGAGTAAATGTAACTTGATGTAACTAAATATAAAAAGATATAGTATAGATAGATAAACCAAAGGCAGCTTGGCATCGAAAACAGGAAAATGTGCTGAATTTTGGTCACTCGCGGAGACTGAGCAGTTAATTTGAAAATATGGCGAAGACTTGGTAACACCCTTGGTAATACGATATATATTGGTTAATCAGTCCAAAGGGAATTCATACCATAATTAAAACTGTTGCAGAGTTTACAAACTGAGCATTCTTACATTCAAAATGGATGAATTTGTGTTTACTTATTGATGCACAGATACTTATGAAATAATGAGAGGAAGCCCAGAAATCATTCGAATCAATTACAATGATATTGATATAGTAAGCTTCCCGGGGGTGACTTCCATTGTGCTTCGACGGGGTTGTTCAAATGGAATCGTTTAGGGACGAATCACCATAAAAAATTCACCTCATGAAAAAGATATCACAGATATATTTTTACGAATGACAGTTCAATCAGAAAAAAAAATTGAAAAAAAAATAGTAAAATTTGTTATGCAAGACATAAATATTGCAAGGGCGTCTAAAGGATACCTCAAAAATGTTTCATGACGAAGCATACTCTAAATTTTTTCTGGATTTAAACTCCTATTTCAATTGTAAGATGTATGTATAAGAAGACGTATCAAGATGTATTCTCTCATTTCAACATACCGTCACAAGTTCTTTTATTTACATTCAATCTGAAACCATTTTTACAGGAACAAGAGAATGAACCAGGTCGATTGTTACAGTTTTGTTCACAGCCACCATTCAGTGTTGAACATTCATTGATATCTGATGTTTAAACGACATATTTTTTATGATTTATAAGATAGACTATATATTCGGGCGGGTCATTATAGTTATGCTGGAATGTACTACATTTTGAAGCATGGAGATATTCAGTGTTCTGTAGGAGTTTAAAAACATATATAGAGATAGTCATTGATACGATCAATTTCTGTGACGGCTCCTGTCAGAATCGACATTTCAAAAAATTATTGGAATTCGTTTATTATCTAATGTAGAATTTTATTATCTTTTCAAATATTTAATTTATTTTTTTATATTTTGAGACCATATCTAATTTTCTTTATTAACACACATTAAAACGTTCAATAATTTCGTACTTTTTGCTGCCATACTGAACAGTTGCATTTTGCCACGATTGTTGATTCTGGCATGAACCTTGTCATATATTAAATTTCAGTGGTCAAAAACTGCAGTGCAACACATAGATCAAAACAGTCAATGATGAATATTTACAATTAATTATTCGTCTTGGCAAGTGACACATACGAATACGGATTGAAACAAAATTAGGCGACACATACCTTTGCAAGTTTTTTTATTTGAAGCTATAACATATCCAGAATTACATGCACAAGCAAAACTACCAAGGCTATTCAAGCATCTTTGTTTGCATCCATTTAATGCAGGAACTGCACATTCATCAACATCTGCAAAGGAAGATATGCATGTATAATAAATATGAAACAAGCTACAATAAAAAATATAATTATAAATGGATAAAGGAGTTCACCTATAGGCATTCCTGCCCGAAAGCCTTTAGGAGGATTTTGCTCGTGGCAGAGCAACCGTACTTCAGATTTGATCAACTTTGGTTCATACCAGTAAATGCCAACTCCGGACTTTATATTATTATCCAAAGGCATGGCTTTATTTGAGCATCAAACATGAGTGTACTCCTCTGATGGCAGATAGAATGGTCCAGAGGAAATTGTATTGTCAAGCGTCGGTGTTCCGCTGCTTATTGATAATCAAGGCCTATCTACCATGAAATCTGTGGAAATTTATCTGAAGAGTCGTGGTTTGGATCAGTAATGAGTATTTAAAATTATTGCACTTAATGAAAAGAGTCACTCCCGTCTACAAATAGAAGACTAGGAGAATGGTATGGGTGCCTTCGGTAGGGTGATACCATCACAATTATATTCAATTTGAGACATTAATTTTCGATGGATTAATGCAATTACAGTAGCTACATTATTGGTTTAGGCATGCAGTGTATGTGTGCAGAATACAGAACAAAATTAAACTTGCAAAATTACCTTCACATATTCGATCTCCTGAAGCTAAGGAATAACCATTGTTACACGTACAAGAAAAGCTTCCTGCAGAATTTGTGCATGTGGCACGACACGTAGAGCTTTGAGTTGCGCATTTACAAGGAGTAACATCACATTCATTGATATCTAATGAAAAACATCGAACAATCTTATTAAAAATTGGTTAGATGTCTCATAAGTGATTAATTGGGAGCAACTGCAGGTAAATATTTATGAAAAAGCATTTAAAAAATTTTCACTGTAACAAGAATACAATTCATATAGCTAATGTGTACAAGTTTATATATTCATTCTTGATTCAAGAAACTTAAAAATCAGAGATTTCCAATTTAATAGTAAAATCAGGAATTGCTTCTGAAATACTCTCAAATCAGTCACTAGTTTAATTCCTTGCACAAATCCTCGAAATGTATAGTTTAATATTGCCGTATTACCATTGTTGCTATTACCTATGCATTCTTCGTGTGTTGTTACATTGAATGTAGTTGGATGTGTTGCTATATTGGATGTAGCTGGATATGTTGTTACATCGGATGTAGTTGGATGTGTTGTTGCATTGGATGTAGTTGAATATGTTGCTACATCGGATGTAGTTGGATGTGTTGTTACATTGGATATAGTTGGATATGTTGCTACATCGGATATGGTTGGATGTGTTGTTAGATTGGATGTAGTTGGATATGTTGCTACATTGGATGAAGTTGGATATGTTGTTACATTGGATGTAGTTGGATATGTTGCTACATTGGATGAAGTTGGATATGTTGTTACATTGGATGTAGTTGGATATGTTGTTACATCGGATGTAGTAGGATATGTTGTTACATTGGATGAAGTTGGATATGTTGTTACATTGGATGAAGTTGGATATGTTGTTACATTGGATGTAGTTGGATATGTTGCTACATCGGATATGGTTGGATGTGTTGTTAGATTGGATGTAGTTGGATGTGTTGTTACATTGGATGAAGTTGGATATGTTGTTACATCGGATGTAGTAGGATATGTTGTTACATCGGATGTAGTTGGATGTGTTGTTGCATTGGATGTAGTTGGATATGTTGTTACATCGGATGTAGTTGGATGTGTTGTTATATTGGATGTAGTTGGATATATTGCTAAATTGGATGTAGTTGGATATGTTGTTACATCGGATGTAGTAGGATATGTTGCTACATTGGATGAAGTTGGATATGTTGTTACATCGGATGTAGTTGGATATGTTGTTACATCGGATGTAGTAGGATATGTTGCTACATTGGATGAAGTTGGATATGTTGTTGCATCGGATGTAGTTGGATATGTTGCTACATTGGATGAAGTTGGATATGTTGTTACATCGGATGTAGTTGGATGTGTTGTTACATTGGATATAGTTGGATATGTTGCTACATCGGATATGGTTGGATGTGTTGTTAGATTGGATGTAGTTGGATATGTTGCTACATTGGATGAAGTTGGATATGTTGTTACATTGGATGTAGTTGGATATGTTGCTACATTGGATGAAGTTGGATATGTTGTTACATTGGATGTAGTTGGATATGTTGTTACATTGGATGTAGTTGGATATGTTGTTACATTGGATGAAGTTGGATATGTTGTTACATTGGATGAAGTTGGATATGTTGTTACATTGGATGAAGTTGGATATGTTGTTACATTGGATGTAGTTGGATATGTTGCTACATCGGATATGGTTGGATGTGTTGTTAGATTGGATGTAGTTGGATGTGTTGTTACATTGGATGAAGTTGGATATGTTGTTACATCGGATGTAGTAGGATATGTTGCTACATTGGATGAAGTTGGATATGTTGTTGCATCGGATGTAGTTGGATATGTTGCTACATTGGATGAAGTTGGATATGTTGTTACATCGGATGTAGTTGGATGTGTTGTTACATTGGATATAGTTGGATATGTTGCTACATCGGATATGGTTGGATGTGTTGTTAGATTGGATGTAGTTGGATATGTTGCTACATTGGATGAAGTTGGATATGTTGTTACATTGGATGTAGTTGGATATGTTGCTACATTGGATGAAGTTGGATATGTTGTTAGATTGGATGTAGTTGGATATGTTGCTACATTGGATGAAGTTGGATATGTTGTTACATTGGATGTAGTTGGATATGTTGCTACATTGGATGAAGTTGGATATGTTGTTACATTGGATATAGTTGGATATGTTGCTACATCGGATATGGTTGGATGTGTTGTTAGATTGGATGTAGTTGGATGTGTTGTTACATTGGATGAAGTTGGATATGTTGTTACATTGGATGAAGTTGGATATGTTGTTACATTGGATGTAGTTGGATATGTTGCTACATCGGATATGGTTGGATGTGTTGTTAGATTGGATGTAGTTGGATATGTTGCTACATTGGATGAAGTTGGATATGTTGTTACATTGGATGAAGTTGGATATGTTGCTACATCGGATATGGTTGGATGTGTTGTTAGATTGGATGTAGTTGGATGTGTTGTTACATTGGATGAAGTTGGATATGTTGTTACATTGGATGAAGTTGGATATGTTGTTACATTGGATGTAGTTGGATATGTTGCTACATCGGATATGGTTGGATGTGTTGTTAGATTGGATGTAGTTGGATATGTTGCTACATTGGATGAAGTTGGATATGTTGTTACATTGGATGTAGTTGGATATGTTGCTACATTGGATGAAGTTGGATATGTTGTTACATTGGATGTAGTTGGATATGTTGTTACATTGGATGTAGTTGGATATGTTGTTACATTGGATGAAGTTGGATATGTTGTTACATTGGATGAAGTTGGATATGTTGTTACATTGGATGTAGTTGGATATGTTGCTACATCGGATATGGTTGGATGTGTTGTTAGATTGGATGTAGTTGGACCTGTTGCTACATTGGATGTAGCTGGATGTGTCGTTATATTTGATGTCTTCTTGTACCCAATGCTGCACCCACATGAATATGTGCCTGGTAGATTTGTACAAACTTGTTGACAAGGCTTACTAGCACATTCATCAATATCTGAAATTATTTTGGAACAAGTTAATAAACTAAATTAAATAATAATTACTAATAACTTGTATCTATTTTGTAGTACCACATTCTAAAATTTGATTCGATAATATGCAATCTGTTTGGTTGCTCGACAATTCTGCATCCTCTAGCATCTTTGTAATACAGCTGGCTGTTTATAATGTTAAGTTACATAAAACTAAATTTGTTTGTTTCTTTTTCGTCTGTTACTTATAGTCAATTAGACATCTCAATTGTCAAAAAATACAGATAATCCGCTACCTGGGAAATATCCATATTCGCTTATAATTCAACTTCTCGAATGAAACATCTGACAGCAGAAAAACATGTTTATGATTGCTATTGCAGAACAATGTATTTTTAATTACCCATCCGCACAGTCATTAAAATACAATGATTTGTAATTTTCAATGATCATCTGCAAATTATTCTCAAAATTGGTCTTGGAATATTGGAACTAAATGTAATGAATAACCAGATTATCATTGTGATTTGGGCAGTGAATGATTAAATTTCATAAATTATATCAGTAACAATTCATCAATTCATGTAATAATATCATAAGAGAACTTTACGGCTTATAGCTTATTCAATTCAATATAAATTAAGATTCTTATAAAACCAATGAATAGTGTTGGTTTACATGAGCTAAAATGTGATATGTAGAACACTACATTAATATAAATGTTTCATCACGGCGGTAAATCTTTCCTCTTAATTTCTAATATATTTTATACCATTTATTATACATATAATCATCAGTGGTATACAAGGCTTCAAGACTTTCATCGATTGAGAATAGCCTCATTCGAAATAGTTTTTATTTCACAAGCAAACATATCATTAATTTACACATGAAAATACGGCTTTTAATCAAACAGTCAGTTCCATTTGTTGCCGTGACAACATAATGTTTCCAAATTAATGCACAATAAGTTTCAAAATGCAAATTTAAAATCGGTGGAAAGATTTCAAGTACACATGAGAAAAGGATTTTTCAATTTGGCCGCCTGTAAACGGATATATTTCAAGTTTAATGTACCCTATTTTCGATCATTCACTGTTTTACCACTAAACAAATAGTTTCCGTGAACTATGTTCTGATTGCACCACTCGAGTCACTTCAGGAGAAAACTCGAAGGCGAAACTTACTTGCCGAGGCGGCTCGTAATTTTCTGATGCCTTCTCGTTTTCTCCTTACGTGCCTCTTGTTGTGCTATCAGAGCATAGTTTACTGAAAGTAAAAACTATTTGGTTTAGAACATAGCCAGCCCCGATTTATGACTGTTTGGTTCGCTTTTTCAGTGCATTTTCTGATCTTACAATCCATGATCAAGTATGTAATTCTCCTATTTTCGTGACGTCACATGAAGAAGGCTGAGTCGAGAAATGTACACTTGCCTTTTTTAAATCAACTAAAAGCTGCCAGGAAAAATTGATATCGAGAAATTTATAATTCTCTTCTTGAAATTAAAAGAATGGATGCTTAACATCGCTTTCTTACATAATCATGGATTCTTATCTTTAAGCAACATTTTCTATGATTGTGTATTACTCATTATGGAAAACTGACTGGGAACACTTGCAAAGGAAAGAAAACGTTTCTTACCTATAATTTGAAGAATTTCGTAAAAAGCCTTGAACGCGAAGAAAGAAATGAAACAAAGAAAGATTTATTGATTACACCTTTGCCAATTGCCTATTCAAAGGTGCAGATTATTGAATTTATGATAACTTTTTAGAATGTTGCTAACTTTCATTAGGAGAAATGGTTTAATTATTTGAAATTTTAGCGGTTGATTTTGGTTAGCCTATGTTTTGGTTTTGGTAGTTTATCGAAAGATTTCCTTTCTATGCCAGGAATTTAGCTTTTATACTTATATCTACGAACTTGCAAAAATTGGCCATAAAAGGATGAGGGGATGTATTCATGAAATGAAGTTATGTTATGTTATGTTTTCACAATTATCAATACAGTAAAAGTTAGGCAAATTGTTTCTGAATTGTTAATTTCTGCAAAACATTTCTATACATTTTGAACATGCTTGTTTACTGGCTCAGATATTTCTTCTGCACGCCATTTGCTTTATTTTGAACAACTGAAAAAACTGCATGAAACAGTAACTCAATGAAATTGTATATATGACTCTACAAATATTGTATTTGCTTTTTACCATGATTAGATTATTATCGATTGTTTGGTATTACATATATTTCTTGAAATCGACGGGGTCAAGCTCGGCTATTGTGAAATGGCGTTATTGACGTTAACCAATCAAATTGCAAGAACAAATCGGTGCAGATCCTTAGTAGTAGGTAATATGAGAGAGTTAGAACACACATATTTTGAGGGTTGGAAATCTAACACAAGGGATTTTGCTTAGACAATGGGTTAGGATAACACAATGGATTTGGATCGGGATTGAAGATTGGTGTGTTAGTTTTTTGGCTTAGGAATAATAATGCTAACACAATGGATTAGGATTACATAATAGATTGGGATTGAAGTTTGGTGGGTTAGGATTTTGGATACTAAAGACTTGAAGTTTGATGGTATCAATTTTCAAAACTGAATCAAGTCTCAAAGTTTGAGAAGATGAATGAGTTATGTGTGAATGTGTTTGCCTATGAAGATAAAGTTGTATTTCCTGTAAGAGTATCAACCCCTGTACCCGATCGAAAGAGAGTAGACCTACTGATATTGCTGGATGATGAAGACAAGGAAAAGATGCATTATGTAACCATTCGTTCAATGAGCAAATTAATTGCGCAGCAGATTACACCTAAAAGAATTGGAGCAAGATTCTTTTGCTCGTATTGTCTTCACGCTGCCACGAGTGAAAATATTCTACAGAGGCACATTCAAGTTTGTACAACAAAGGAGGCCCAATTTGTAACTTTACCGTGAAAGGGAAATAAAAAAGGAAAGGATAAAGTACGATTCAAAAAATAGAAGGTCAACTGAGAATACCGTTTATCGTCTACGTAGACTTTGATTGATTCTGGAGAAAGAGGATGCGTGTCTTCAGAATCATACTCAACCGTTCACTCAAGTATTTCAAAAACATAAGGCTTGCTCATTCGCATATGTTCTTATTTCTGATCATCCGAAATACCAAACTGACCCTGTTTTATACAGAGGGGAAAACGCTGCTGAATCATTTTTGAACAACCTTCAAGCGATAGCAAAAAAAGTTGAACGTCTACTTCGAAAAGTTGAAATTATGGATACAATTACTGAACAACAACAATTTGATTTTGACACTAGTGATAAGTGCCATATTTGTGGAGGTGCATTTGACCCGGAGAAAGATGAGAACCCTAATATCATATCAAAACATTTGACAGAATACGGTATAAGTAGAGTTAAAGATCATTGTCATTAAACTGGCATATACAGAGGACCCGCACATAACCATTGTAATCTACAATACCGTTATGCTACCAACAACATTAAGTTAAAGGTTGTCCTTAATGGAGGACCTCATCATGACTTCAAGCTCATCTTCTCTGCAGTAAAACCACATCATGGGAAAGTTGAAGTTATTGCATGCAACTGTGAAAATTTTATTAATCTGAAAATTGGGAACATAGAATTTATCGACTCATTCCAGTTCATGAATACTAGTCTTTCTAATCTCGTCAATGCTTTGAATGATAATCAATTTGATTGTACCCAACAGTATCTGGAGCGTTGTGCAAGTTTCGATGTATTACCACACAATCATCTCTATTCTACGAAAGAAACGAAAGACTTAGCCGCCAAGTCATCTAAAACAATTTCACCCACACCAAGAGAGACGGTAAGATATCATTTATCCATGATGAGGAGAAAGGGATATTTTCCCTACGACTTTTTAGATTCAATGGAAAAATTCAAATTTATTGGTCTACCTCCGAGAGAGGAGTTTTACAACAGACTTAATGAAGACGGGTTGAACGAAGAGGAGTACCGCTCAGCTCAATATATTTTCCAATTTGGTGTTTTTGGTTGCTGTTTGAAAAATGGTTATTTAAAAAATCTAAAACACAATGCATTGTGCTATGCCTATTTTGAAACCCGAATTGAAATCTTGAAAGAAAATTGCGATTAAAATAAAAATACACTTGATTACTCTTTCTAATATTTTAGAAAACTTGGAAGAATTGAAATAGGGCGATAGTTTGAAAATTGGTTCACATCTCCCGATTCAAAAAGTGGAAGAACTTTGACGCATTTGTATGATGGGGTATGTATCCAGTTTTCAGTGATAGATTAATAAGATAAGTGAGTCAGTAGTGATTATTTGAGTTGTTTCAGGCATTTAATGGATACTGAGTCAAAACAGGAACTGGTTTTGCTTTTTAATTTTGAGGTAAAACTAAACATGACACATATCGAATGTGGAAAAAAAATGAAAACTAACCTTCAAGGCAGCATTTTCTAGTAAAAAGCTAAGAAGTTCATTAGTCGTTGTGTGTTGATTTGAAAGATCAAGACCAACACTGGAAAATTAATTGTTATCGCTTCTATATGCTTGTTTTTCACTGAAAAATATGAACGTGAACGATTTTTTCTTTTTGGCTTGACCAAGCAAATCATGGTGGCGTCCCAAAAGTTTTGAATGCTATGTTGGCTTGTGTTATAAAGACTTCGCCAGTATAATGTTTTCATTTGTCTGATAAGCTTATTATAGATATTGCCAAACTTGATATATTTGATTTTTATACTTTCAACACGATTGGAATTAAATAGTTTGTTTAATTTCATTTTGAAAGCCTAAATACAAGTAGCCTCTTAGTCATCCATGGTTCTTTTCTGTGGCAATTTGTATAAAATGCCTTTTTACAAGAGGGCAGGCAATATCTATGCTTTATGCAACTGTATTGTTAAATTGTTTGAAAGCAGTTTCAGTTTCATCTAGTAAAAACCATTCGTGTGCAGAGAGAATTTCTTCTAGCCGAATGAGATTTTCCTTGCTCATGCAACGGTAAGAAATCATGTTTCCTGTTTCATCAATGATATTAAGAAAAAACGTATCCAGCATGAATATTTTGAATATTTTCCTTGAAATATGGGACAATATTATCAATTAAAGTATAATACTTACAGGTGATCCTAGTTGGGCTAATAATAAATGGGGTTAGCTTAAAAGGTAAAATATTATCTATCAGCAAACGGGATTCTGTTGAAGAAATTAGAAGATCGATGTTAAAATCTCCAGCATTGAATACAGCTTTAATTTTCAATTCTTGCAAAACTGATTTTAAATGGGTTAGTGTAATTATTAATGCCGCTTTTGATGGGATGTAAATTGAGAAAAAATACAACCGTTTGATATTCACGTCAAGTAATTCACTGTCGTAGTTCATAATCATGAATGAAGGCATGTGGAAAAATCAATAGAATCATGAATGTTGATAGCAACTCCTCCTCCTTTCTTGTCCTAACCTTCATTTTTAATTAATTGATGATTAGGAAAAACAGAAACTGAGTTTTGCCAAATTTCCTGCAGGGCAATGACTTTGAAATTTGTTAATGAGATGAAATCCGCTACAGACTCATGATGTTTAATTAAGTAGGCTGCGCACATTTTAAGAAGCCATTGAAAAATTATTTTTATTAACTGATGTTGGATCAACATATCCAATCCTGGTAATGTTGTCGAGATCTGCTTCGTTATCGTCTATGTCGTTAGTCATAATTGTAAATATAGTTTAAAGAAAAGTAAAGAAAAATAAAATAAAAATACTCAAACTCATCGATCTGTTCAATTGCATACTTCCAAATCATTGATGTTTGATATCTTGATAATAGCATGAGAATTAGATTTGTTGTAAACTGATAAGTCATTTGTCCAAGCAGCTTGAACCTTTGTTTTTTCTCAGTTGGCGACATAACATAAATAACTTTGTGAAGTATCAGGATCAAGGTCTTCTGAAAGGACTAATCCAGACCTTCTTTTTTCCATTAAAAACCATACGCCTGGTCCAGAAGATACTAAAAATGATGAGAATCGTTTCAGGAATATCCTTATTATTTTGCCGCGCGTTGGTTTCCGTTGCTGTTGTTGCGTTACAGTTGTTGCGTAAAACATCGTTTTAAGATAAAGATGGCGCTTCTGAACTTTTTCGAAATAACCTTCACGCATTGAATTCCATAGTTTCTAGATCTATGTCAAGATGTTGTTTGGCCATATTTATAATCGCTTAAGTGACGTCTTAATCTGATTCTGCATCATCCAAATGCAGGTTCGTCAATTTTCGCGTTTTATCTGATATTTTGGCTGCAATATTGAGTTTTTTACTTTCCAATCGTTTGGCATTCAATTTGTTTTCTATTTCAACAGCATGGTCATGTTGATATGTATAATTTTAATAATAACAATAGCAATAACAATAGCAAATGAATTTAATAGTTACTTTTTAGAAATACCTAGCAAGTTAGCCTCATTAATTCCATCTTTAGATAACCACAACCCAATTACCTTAGCAAACTTTTTAAAATTCTGTATCATATGTAAACACTCTAGCAAATCAAATCTAATTTAATTTCGAACTCAGACATGGAACACTTAATTTTTAAACTTCCCCAAAAACAGTCGGTTGGTATTGACCAAATCGAAACGCGCATTTTGAAACTATCGGCTCACAGTCTTGCACCGTCCTTAACAAAAAAATTTAACCTTTCTCTCAATAGTGGCATCTTCCCGGAGGCACTCAAAACTGCTAAGGTTTCCTTTGCACAAGGGAGATACCATCACTGAGAGAACAAACTATCGTTTGTTTGTTTGTTAACTTTAATTTGTATCGAGAAATGACAGGTAGGCGCACTAACGGCACCTGTTTTACACTGCATTCGATTTACATAACTATGGTATAATAAATTTAATATATCTATATGAAATAACGATTTTTTAACAAATAAGAATTAAAAAAAAAAAAAAAATTAAAAAATAATTAATAAGAAAACCGGTTAAAAAATGATTTTAATACAAATATATCTATTTAAAGGGTGCTTATAAAATGGTTTCTAACGTTGCTATAAAATGAAGTCTTACTGATTTTAATAGATCTAACATCACTAGGTAAATTGTTCCAGACCTTTGATCCATAAAAAGAAAATGCAGCTTGTCCATAATTAGTTTTGCGTAGTGGTAGTGTTAGCAGATTTTGCTTCTTTCCTTTGGTAGAATTTTCAGTTGGATTTATTTTTGTATTTAAATATTCTCCAGTTTCTTTCTGCAGGCATTTATAAATTAAGCAGCAAAGTTCCAAATCTATTTGTTGTTGGACTGGTAACCAGCCCATACTTAAAACTAAGTCATTAAAATTAATAATACTATTTTTACCATAAACTAATCGACCTGCTCGTGCCATTAAACGATTTATTCGTTGTTTTTGTGCGTCATTAGTTAGAGGTCCCCATGCTGGCAAACAGTATATTATGTGTGGCCAAAAGTATGTTTTCAATAACATCTTTGTTATATTAGGTGTTATATATTTACTAGCATTTTGTATAAAAAACAGGGCAGTAGATAACTTGTGGCATTGATTATTTACGCATTGCTCAACATTGTTAATTCTCGATGTTAATTTGATTCCTAAT
The DNA here is from genome assembly GCA_916610825.1 of Haliclystus octoradiatus. Taxonomy (NCBI): domain Eukaryota; kingdom Metazoa; phylum Cnidaria; class Staurozoa; order Stauromedusae; family Haliclystidae; genus Haliclystus; species Haliclystus octoradiatus. Next base: position 23,692,279 of record OU744448.1, read on the forward strand.
AGTTTTATACTTGTTGATTGATTGATGCCTTGATCTTTGATTATTAATGAGATGGGAGTTGGCTGCTTACGATGAGTGGTAGTTGCTAGCATAACATTTGTTTTATTGGCATTGAGCTGCATTCTATTTTCATGACACCAGATTGATGCAGCATCTAGACAGTTCTGTAATTTTTCTTCTATAATAGATGTAGACTTATCAGCTAAATATAAAGTAGTGTCATCTGCGTACATATGACAATGACACGAGTGTGGTAGACAATCAGGTAGGTCGTTGATTAAACAGCAAAATAATAAGGGTCCAAGAACTGACCCCTGTGGTACACCAGCTGCGATTGGCATTGAATCAGATAATTCGCCATCAAAATAAACTCGTTGATTGCGTCCAGACAAATATGATTTAAACCATTCAATTGGAACTCCGTATGACTCTAATTTAGTTAAAAGTAACTCATGGTGTACTTTATCAAAAGCTTTGGCAAAATCCAGTAATACTATCCCTTCGTACAGACCACGATCTAGATCTACGAGCCAATCGTCGAGCATACTAGTGAGACAAGTACATGTTGAATGCTGCTGGCGAAAACCACTTTGCCATTTAGATAAAATGTTATTATTTTGCAAGTGTTCATATAAATATATGGAAAAGTGTCTTTCCAAAATTTTACTGATTATCGGTAATACAGAAATAGGCCTGTAATTTGTTGTGAGCCTTTTGTCACCTTTTTTAAACAATGCCGAAATCTTTGCAGACTTGAAAGATAGGGGATAACATTTCGAGCAAATAGAAATGTTGAATATTTCAGTAAGTGGGCGTGATATGATTGGTGCTGCTAGCTTCAGTGCTTTTCCACTGATACCATCAAGGCCAACTGCCTTATGTTCTTTTAGTTTTATTAGCTGTTCATAAGTCCATTCAATAGTTACAAGAGGTATTGTAAGGTTTAAATCATCAGATAAAAGACATTCTCGTTGCTCAATGGGCGGGCCATCAATTGGTGTGCACGTCTTCGAAAAATGAGCATTGAATTCGTTTGCAATCTCCTTTTTATCGATAACTAATTTATCTCTAACCAATAATTCTGTTGGCTTTACATTTATTGTTTGTGGCAAAAATCGTTTAATCTCTTTCCAGGCAGAACGAGGAGAATTTCTTAAAGATTGAGTTATTAATTTTGTATAATATGAAGCTTTTGCATATTTAACTAATTTTTTCACATGGTTTCTAGTTTTACGAAAGCTATTATGATCCAAGCTTGATTGTCTTTTTCTAAATTTTTTATAATTGTAATCTCTTTCGTGAATTGCTTCAATTATGTCGCCATTTATCCACGGTGCAGTCATTTTTCGAAAGCGTTTAGAACGTATTGGCGCATGCTTGTTGAGGATAGTTATAAAAGTATCTGTGAATGATTGTAGGCATGCATCTACGTTACCAGCATAGGGTGACTGCCCTATAGACGATTCTGATAAATCCTTGCAAAACTGTTCAGGGTCAAGCTTTCTATAGCTGCGATATTTGACCCAACTTGATGAATTGTACTTTGAGGTTTCACGATAATTACGGCGTACTGTATAAATCAAGTCATGATCACTCAAGCAAGAAGGAATTACGCCACTTTGTTGAAAATGTTTTGGCTCGTTTACATAAATATGATCAATTAATGTTTGACTGCTTTTGTTAGTCTTATTATTGAATGCCAATCTAGTAGGATCTTTTATGAGTTGTTTGAAATTCATATCATTTATTAAAAAAGAAACTTTCTTTTTATCAGTACGATCGTTCAAATTAATATTAAAGTCTCTACAAATTAATGTTTCTACGCTGGACGATGTAGCAGTTGAGATGCAATCAGCCAATATATTAATGTCAGCATCAGGTGGGCGATAACATATGCCAATCAATCGTGGTTTTGCAGACTTGAAAATTAATTCTATCCATAATAGTTCAGAAATCTCACTTTGTAAAATGTTTAAATCGTCTCTTACTTTTACTTCAATCCTCGAAGAAATATAAACTGCAATCCCACCACCTTTTCTGCCATCATTTCGATCTTTGCGGTACAATGTATATCCAGGTATATCTAATAATGAAGAATCCATTTTTGGAGACAACCATGTTTCTGTTATAGCAAATATATCCACTTTCGACATATGCAGAGCTAGTGATATTTCAGATTGTTTAAAATCACTGTTTAGACCTTGAATGTTCAAATGGCAGGTAACAAATCCTCGCGGAAGATTATTAAGATGTTCTTTTGAAGGTGTTAAGCTAGATAATCCATTCAATTTCTCACCCATTCTATTTTTCGAATTGGAAATTCGAATTCGAAACAATAGAACGCCAAAGATAAAAAATGTTCTGAGATTTCAAATGTTCAAGAAAAATTCTAATTTTTAACAAAAATAATAGTTATAATCTCCAATATTTATAACCAATAATAAATCTTTTATAAATTTTAGACCAGTATTTCCAATACAACCATTTAAGGATAAGGATGACAGTCATATAACAAGTAATTCCAAATCGGTAAAGTGTTGAAAATGCTTTATTACTTGGATGACTCAAAGTGGTTACTCTTTGTCAATGAAAAGGAAGTGCAAAAAACAATATAAAATCCGTAACTTTTTCAAAATAAAAATATCTAAAACAGTTTGCAAAATAATATACTAATTGAAAATAATATATTAAAGATAGTTAATATAAAAATAAACTTGATAATAATCACTTTGGTAGGAGCTGTGTAAAACACGTCCGCACTCAATGCCGCATTCGAATCACCTACCATCCGATCTCCGTACTCCCTGTTATCTCGAAACTTCTAGAAAAAGTTGTATATATGCAATTTAACCATTATCATTCTCTTCATAATTTACTCACAACATTTCAATCTGGTTTTCATAAAAATCACGCAATAGATACTAGCACTTTAAACTTTTCGGAGTATTGTTACGATGATATTTTTAATCCTAAACTAATAGGTGTAGTCAGCATTTACTTTTAAAAAGCTTTTGATACTGTTAATTTCTATATTTTATTAGACCAATTACAATTATACGGTAGTGATGAAAATAACTTAAATTTTTTAGATCATATTTAATAAATAGAAAAGAAATTGTAAATATAAATAATACTAATTCTAATTGAGGTACAATAAAACATGGCGTTCCTCAAGGATCGATCCCTTGGCCACTACTATTTTTAATTTATATAAATGATAATTCTGCTTCCGTTCATAATTGTAAGATTAATTTACATGCACTTTATTCGATGTCGCAAATAAAAATGTAAATATTATTGAACATTCCTTAATAACTGACTTGAGCCAAATTTACGGCTGGCTATGTTCTAATAAACTAACTTCAAATGTCGTTAAAACAAATTGTATGATAATAGGCACTAAACCAAACTTCGAAATGATTTTCAAGTGAAGTTGAATGACGAAACTGTTAAGCGTGTGCATTTATTGAAGTATTTAGGTGTCTTAATCGATGAAAACCTGCTATTTGATGACTATGTTGATTGCATAATTAAGGAAATCAATAGAGGGCTGGGTGTCCCCAAATTCATAAGACGTTTCATTCCGCAAGAATCAGCTCAATTAATTTACAACTCTATTGTTTTGCCACACTTTGATTACTGCGCTGTCGCTTGGGGGAATTGCAAAGTCCAACATGTTGACCGCCTCCAGAGATTACAAAACAGATGAATGAGGGCAGTTTAATCTAGCTCCTCCTCTGCTCTCTCATATATTTCAACATTCAAATACGACCAAGACAAGATCTCACATCCATAATGACATATAAATCAAGTCAAGCCATCGCCAATCATTTCAATATGCTGGTGCTAAAAAGTGCAATGATCTACCGTTTACAATAAAGGAGATTTCAGAAAGGAAAAGTCTCGTTGAGAAGCATTTAAATATCAATAAAATTACAGCATCTTAACTGTTAAGTTCGTATTTAATTAACCTTAAGGCTGTATTATATCTATGTATTATTGTAATCAATTGTTTTATGTTTATTCCTAGTTTATTACGTAAATCAGTCCTGTGAAAAAAAGTTATTGCAAAATTTATCAGGTTTCTGAATAAATGATGATGATGATGATGCTAAACCTTATTCAGCCGATCAATATCCCCAAAAAGTGACTTAGTAACATCTTTCACATCATTAACATCAGTGATTTGAAGTCTTCTGAAATAAAGGCATCTATCATGGCGAAATATTTGGCTTCTTGGTCTCCTTCGTTGTATTTCTGGTCACTTTTGACATGATGGTTTACTGGAACTGTTATTGAACTCGTTTCAAGTAGAAAAGGTGTCCTACAGGTTTTTGAAGTTTTCAATTGCCCTTAGTTCTATAGCAAGCCTTCTTGTCATTCGGACTATCCTTTCGAGTTTGGAAAAAGTGACTGATCGAATTTGTGTAGATTCAATATTAAATATCTATGCTTATACGCGTTCAAACTAACAAATAATTATCACCGTTCTTAATCATTTAGCTGCAGCTACACGAATACGTGTTAAAATTTGTTTGTGTCATATGTGCACATATGCTTACGTTTGTCAAATTCGAGTCTCCATCAATTCTCGAAATTTGGTATTTTTTGTTATCAAATTCTGCTCACAAATAGCTCACAATCGCTCAATAGTAAAATAATGTACTCACGCATAACTAGCGATGTAACTACCAATACCAAGTTGGGCAACAGTTTAACATAAACCCCATACCCTCGAAATTTCACTATTGTTTTGGTTTTGGCTTAGTGGTCAAGAAGTTTGATTGCGCAATACGTTTCCTGGAATCACTACTTAGCAATTTCGAGAATCATCAAGCTGCGTTTCTTCGTAGGAAATTAGATCACAATTAGCTCCAAATCACGCAGTTACTATAAAATTTGCTCATGCATTAATTATTGTGTTTGCCCAGATACAAGGAATTCTGCAACAGTATTGATTAGAATATCACTTCCACGTGCCAATCAAAAGCTACGATAGACAACAGAAATCCGATAATGTAGCTAATGGAGATAATCCTAGAGTTATGTAGTTGATTCAATTCGCACAGGCGGTATGAAGGCCATGCGGATCAAATGGCCTTCAGGAACAGATGTAAACATACCAAGAACGTTACTTAAATGAAAAGCTATAGCTAAAGTGAATATGAAACTTATATATCTGAGAAAGAATCACATCCATATGAGACGCAATTAACCACGGAGATACGGGAATATCATTTGGAGTTTAAAACTACTTAGAACTTCATACTTTTCAATAAAGATGTTCAATGCATAATTCTAAAAAATGGCATATAATCGTCAGAGTTACAAGCCGGATGGAGAAATATTTATACTGTGGCAAATTTGTAAAGAAATCTGCAATTTATATTATCTCATAATTTCAACTTGATATATAGAGGAACTGTTAGAGGAGCCGGGTTGCAAATTATAGTTCTTAGCTAATAATGAAAATAATTATGAACTGATAATTGGGTTCATCAAGTACTGAAATAATTAATAAGTACAAACAAAGCAGAAAATTATTATGTTTACATTTGTTCCTGATGGTCTTTTTATTCACACTAGATTTCGAGTTGCATGCAAATGCATGCTTATATTGAGTTGTGAATCATCTGGCTCGACTGTTTCAAATAAATACATGAAGAAATCTATGTAGAAAAGATGATTGAAATTTAATTCAGAAATTATTTAATTTTATATTTTGCTGTTCAAAGAATTAAAAAGTTGAGAAGTGAAAAGTGGAACGCACAGGATTTGTTTACGGTATTAGGATACTATTTTAGTTTACCCAAAGCAAGTTGAAGTGAAGTAGCCATACACCCCCCAAAAAAATTCAAAGAAACATTTCTAGCCCGAGTGTCATTTATAAAGCTGCAAGGTAACAATTTTTGGGGGTTTGTCTAAATTTTATTATGTTCCACCTAACAGCACTGGCACGTCATCCCGAAAAATTTGATTGATTATTTTTTATTCATAACGTGGTTATTCAACATTTGATTCAAGTGACTTCTGAAAAAGTATAGAATGAGAAACTATTTATCATCTTTTTTTCTTATTTTATTAATTACTGTCATGCACTTTCTTTTATATTTTATTTTATTTGTTGTCACTGATGAAATGGAAGTTGGTATTGCAATTGTTTCTATATTTTAATTAAATTTCATTGCAGTACTGTACAATTTAACACTGGCTGTAATAATCAGGAAATATTTTTATTTTGTATCTTCGTAATTTAATTTCCAAAAATGCGGGTTTGTTTACAAATTTCATAACCTTCTATTCCAAGTCATTATTCAATAATAATTTATAATCAATCATTAAATAATTTCCAACTGAAGATAAGATGATGACACATCTTATTTGTTTCACTTTCATATAAATATACGTGTTGTTTTAGTTTGTTTACGTTTGAATTTCATTCTGAGAATTACTACGATGAAAATACACAAATTATCTGTCACATCGCAACAAAGGATTGTGTTGTTTTGTTTTTGCGGGACAATAGAAAGTCAATCAAATGCGAAACTGCTTAGTTAGCGCTTCAGTCTGAGAAAGCATTGTTGTTGAAAAAGGATTCAGTTTTCATTGGTTTTTATCAACTTCGATGTATTTATTTAAGAAATGAAGCCGGCCATGTACGCCTCTGGTTAATAACGAATCCATTGATATGTGTTTCAAGTCAATTGCATCAAAAATGTCATCGTGAATCCTCGCCTTACATACGGACATACAACTGGAAATAGCGTAAATTTAAAAGTAGATGACCTTCATATCGCCCGTGTGAATTAAATGGTTTACATCATTCTAGGATCCTCCCCTCCATTACCTATAGTATTGGATTTATATTTTTTACGCAATTTGTGTTGACATGTGGAAGTGAGATTCTAAACAATAGCAACATTCCTTGAAACAGGAAATCCAGATGAAGCCAAAACTGCTGCGTGAGCAAATATTTTCATCATTCTTCATTATTTAGCTTCAGCTAAGCGATTATTAACATCTTCTCGTGCCATGTGCACTTTAAATTTGCTTTTTAAATTGGTTCTCATTTACTATCGATATTGCTGTTCTGTTAATTCCAAATACTTCTTTGATATATGTTAGCTATTTAGTGTTATGTCAGTACTGGTGTCCTGCTGTAAAAATTGTGCAGTTTTGTGATTTGACATTAGATTTGCAACTGTGTACTATTTAGATCTTTTTTCTTGGGTTTACAATTACAAACTTTTACTGCTGTCAGCCGACCCAACAGCGACCCCCGTAGACCCTGACTGCCAACTTCTGGTTTATGCTATTCAAGAATTATGGCTTATGAAAATAAAACAATCAAAACGTTTAGAAGAGAGCAAGGTTTTGCTACAAATAATTCTTGCAAACTGATTGGTTAACGCCTATGAAGCTATGTCACGGCATCAAAGCGGTAATAACTGTTTGTTTAATATTATAGTAAAAGGTAAAATTTATATAGTAAATCAAGTTCACAGCCTTACCATTTTGGCAATACTTCCCTCGAAATCCAGATCGGCATTTGCATTGGTTTGGTTTTACACAGTCACCATTCTTGCAGGGTGGGCGACAGATTGCTGTAATATATTGAATAGAATGTATATAGGATATATATAACTCAAGGTTTAAAACAATAAAATATGCAAACCGCACAAAGTTGTCCAAACACATTTGGAAACTCGAAGAAAAACATATACCAATTACAAAATAAAATGGCCAATACTAGCTACAGCGGCTGCATACAGTAATAAAACTGAAAAATGTAATCTATACTAACGGAGAAATTCCACATAATTTATTCCTCACTGCACTCTGGTATGACACAGATGTTTTTTTTGATGTGGTGAATTTTCACCACATTTACCAACTCATCTTGACCTAGGTATATACCGAAGTCACTTCCTTGTTCGCTTACTGAGCAGTACTGATGAAGGCTAATGGCCAGAAACATGTACTTGTCTGCTGCTAACTTGATGTTTATATATTTCTTTCTAACTCCTTTTAGTGGGGTATCAATCCTTTTGCTGGATTTTTATTTTTCATTAAATAGATAGAAAGATATACGTTTTATTTTCCGCATTTTTGCAACTACTGTGGACACTGTTAATCGAGAATAGTTTCTTTCTGATGAGATTATAAATGAATCAAGAATGTAAAAAGTAAGAATACAGTATAATAATAAAAGGTTACCACACATTTCCGCCATTTCCAAGTGGAGTAAATGTGAATACTGACACGGCAAAGTATATTGTAACCCTTTTCTAAAATAAAACGAATTTCATAATCCAATAGCAGTAATATAATCGTGGGGAAGCACCCTTACGGGTTCTTCCATAGGAAAATATCTAAATCCATAGTCCAGTTTCGAAGCATATCACTCTATTCAACACTATTTTTTAAATTCAATTTGCGGTTTCGTACAGAAAAATCAGTGACGTGAGTTCATCATAAGAATGTCACACTGCAATATATGCCCACAATATGGCGTGACCTGATGGGAAAGGGGATGTAAAGATAAATGTGGAATGTTTACCAAAACAACTGTTTGCAGATTGGGTAGACCTGATAGCTTGATTGAAGGGAACACAATGTATCTATTGATGCAGATCACACGCTCTCTGGAATGCTATCTGGTGATGTTCGTGTTGCCTAATCTTATCAGCCCCATCACCCCCATAGAATGATGATCTTTTCAGAGAGGCTTTAAGCAGGATTGTCAAAAATAAAATTAAAGCTGAATTAAACAAACGCAACGAAAGAAAAAAATCAGCACAGATATTTTCCAATGTGCCAGGAAGCTCTTCAAATCCCAGAACGTATTTTACAGTCAATAGTTGGTGTCAAACATGCAGGCCGGTAGGCAAAACTTTCTTGTGAAAAGCCCATTTCCTCATAAGCTCATTTGCAGCTAAAAATCATTATCGGCCAAAATGATTCCATACTTAGGCAGAAACAATCTCGAATTATGATGATTGAGCGCACTACTTCCTTGTGCATAAAATGATTAAATTGGACAAATTTAACAGAGCATAAAACAGTAAATAAGAAACAACAATAGGTGCAATCTGCAAGAAATCATAATAGCGGCACGAACGACCATTCACGAATACAACCTTAAATAGGACAACAATGAGGATAACAGTTAACAACCATGTGTAAACGTTGCAGTGTTACAATTAGGTGTCCTGAAGCACAACACACCAGCGAGCAGGCAAAATCGAAAGACCAGGTGACTGTAAAAAATTGTAAAAGACAAAAGAGTAGAACAAAGGGTATCACAGAAAGGTCGAGTTTAAAAATTCATATTTAATAAAATACTTGATCGATCTTGATCAACTGAACCACAATGCTAATAACTAGTGGAACATTCTTGCGACACAGACAGCATCTTTGTAGAGCGCGCAGGAGAAACTGTCGGCTGAAAAATGGGTCTCCAATATCCTTGGACGAATTTTGAATCCGTATGCGCGAATCTGGGCTTGCAGTCACGGCCGCTTTCCTGAGCTCGGGGCTACAGCCCTCGTTTCGCACGGACCTCAAATTTGTTTATGTTGCAGACGGGCGCTCGAGTCTTGAATTAATGATTTAAAATTCAATTAAAATTCAATGTTATCACTTACTAAAATGTCCTTTGATCAAATTTAAACTTCAAAACGTTAGTCTTTCTTCAATAAGATAGCTTTGTTGATATTGTTTCTTTAGTAATAAATTGCTGTTTCTATTCTATTTCAGCTTTGAGAATCTGACAAAGTTTTTTCGGTAAATTTCGACGGGAATTAGAAAAACATTTCATCTTGAATCTCCAAACACATGGACCAACCAATCAAATTTCAGAATTACTTTCGAATATGACATCATAATTTCGAAAGCCATTTGAAAAGTAATCATAGTGAGCTGAACTATCTCGTCTATCTAGTCTACTACATATAAGAGCCGGATAAGATCTAATAATTGAAGAGGCTCAGAGCAGTACAGAAATTTCTGTCTCTTGAATTTTTTTTAATTTTCAGAAGCGTTTTGCCGCTTTTTAAGTACTCAATACCTTGCTCCATGGTACGCGTTAATCCAGTGTTTTAACACGTTGTTGGAAGAAAAACTCCATCGAAGTCTAATAACACCTTTTTACACAATACAATTCACGTTCAATTTCAGTCATATATGACCAACAATGTGTCCCAAAGTATATATGTTCTGAGAAGTGGACAATTTCTTTTTCGCGCGAAAAAAGCTACGATGTTTTGAAGTCTAGACTTTGTTATTTTTCCATAGTGGGCTCTCTTGGCATTTCAACATGAGTTCTGTAGCGAGGCTATCCTCGTTTTGGTTTGAAGCCAACGCCCTTTATTAATTTTCTTGCTGTTTGCTGTATTTCAAGTTAGTTAGTTTTTGCTATGACTCAGAACAGTTGTTGTTACCATGTGACTTGTTGTCTTGGTTTATTTTACTGTTGTTTTTTGTGTGGCACACACCACAAAGTTAACTTTAGCGGTTGTCTGTTCGACACTGTGGATGTTTATTTGGTTTAGTTGAAACCTGTTGAATTTAATATTTAATCATGGGTGAAGAAGAAACTACTCAGGAGAGGCTGTTATTCTTGCCAATTACGGCACCCAGATTAAATAGTGCTGATCGAGAAGATGTTGCTCTTTTTATGAGAAAATATCATCAGTATGAAAGTCTTGTTAGAGAAAGAACGGATAGCGGAGCGGAGAGAGTTATTCCGTTGACGATAAAAGCATGCATCGAGCCTCTGCTTTTGAAAGCTATAGCGAAATACGAGTTGAACGTTGCACTTGAAGATTTAAGTGAAAATGCTATTAAAGATTTTTTGACAAGCAAATTGAATGTAGCTGATAATGGCAGTTTACCCGATGTTGAAGCTATATTAAAAAGGGAGTTGAAAATGGACCTTAGTATCAGGGACAGTGACGCGCGTGTGCTGAAATTATTTCGTGATGCCGATAATATTTTGGAGTTACACGGAATTGAATCTTTATTTGAAAAGGCATCGAATAAGAAACTTATGGTAGAATGTATTGTCTATGCTGTTCAACCAGCGCCATTGAGAAACACTCTGAAGTCAGAATTAAAATTACGTCATTCAGAAGCGAAAAAGGACACTGGTAAGTTGTTTGCTTTATTGAAGGATTTAGCAGCAAAGTTTGACTTATTTAATTTTGACAAAACGCCATCCAACAAAAAGGGAAATGACTCACCCACTACAGTTAAGGGAGTGGTTGTGAAAACGTCAACCAAAACCTGTTGGCATTGTAAAGGAAATCACTTAAGGTCTGATTGTCCGAATATTAAGCAAAATAACAATACTCAATCTGACACTAACACTGCTAAAAAGGGACCTCGAGATGGTTGTTTAAAATGTAAGGGAGATCATTGGTTGAACAAATGCCCTGATGCCTCTGAAGTTGAAAAAAAGGAACTTTTAAGTGCGTTTACTAAGCCTTCTACAACACGCCAGGGAACAACTTATTAAAATTCAAATGTTGAAAATGTTAACGCTAAGAAAATTGATGTTAAGGGCCAACAAAATCGAGACCAAAACGTTTTAATAAATGGTCAGATAAGTGCCAAATATGTGTTAGACACTGGAGCGGAAGAAACGTTTATCTCTGAAGAATTAGCAAATGATATTTCAAAGAATACTTCGGCTTTTTTTTGAGCCTTTATAAAAGCCGCTAAGTGTGCTGTACGCTAAGAAAGGATCTAATATAATTGCCGACAAAAAGATATGTGTTGATTTGGAGCTTACAACAAATGCCGGCTTATTAATTGTTAGAAAAGTTAATTGCATTATTCTAAATGATATGTTAGATGAGATTTTATTGGGAAAGCCTTTGTTGCAAACATTTGGCATTGACGTAGATGCTAAGATTGCCGCCTTAGCAACGCAACAAAGCACCGTTTCTCAAACTGAATTGAAATCAATACATTATGTTTCACCTGTTAATGATAATGAGGTGAATGATTATAATGAGACAAAGAATATTTGTATTGGTCCTAATTGCCAAGACGAGGCATTGAAAACAGTTTTAAATAATTTACCTGAAGGCTTGACCGCAAACAACAGGTCGGCCTTATCAGATCTTGTTACAAAGTACGGTGACTTATGGAGGGTAAATTTAGGCCCGGACGAGCCAGCCCTAGTTACACCGATGACTGTAGATATACCTGATGTGGAGCCAATTAGATGTCGTCAACGTCGTTACGCACCGAGTCATCAAGATTATCTTCATGATCATGTCAAGAAACTGGAGGCTTATGGTCTTGTTAGAAGGAACACCAAAGCAAAATGGGCGTCACCTGCGTTTGTTGCATCCTCTGGAAATGGAAAACCTCGCATGGTTGTTGACCTCCGGGCAGTAAACAATGTCACTAAGAGAACTGTTTGGCCTATGCCGAATATTGAAGTACTGCTACAACAGTTACAAGGTATGAATGTATTTGCAAGTCTAGATTTGTTTAAAGGATATTGGCAAAGTCCATTAGATGTCAGTTCACAAGAATACCATTCTTTTATGACACATGAAGGGGTTTACACACCCACTAGAGTAATAATGGGAGCTACGGATAGTGTACAATACTTTCAGTCCATGATGCAGTCTATTATTGATGAGAGTCCCTACGCTGATTACATTTTGGTATGGGTAGATGATATACTAATATTTGCACCTGATTTTGATACATTACTGAGAGTTCTGGACTCGCTATTTGGTTTGTTAGAAAAGTTCAAATTAAAAGTCAATGCAATGAAAAGCTGTTTGTAAAAAACGTCAATCCGTTGGTGCGGTCGCATCATATCTTCAGAAGGGATTAAATTTGATCCTTCTCGCATTGATGCGTTAATAAATTTGAGTTTACCACGCACTGCTGCACAACTGCAGCAATTTTTTTGTGCACTAAATTGGATGAGAACCAGTCTCCCTAATTTTGCTGAGCTGGTATCTCCTTTGAGAGCGCTATTGGAGAAAGCATTTACTTTATGTGGATCTCGTACTAAGAGAAGTGCAGCTACAATTTTACTAGATGACTTGGGATGGGATGAAAACGCTAGCAAGTCGTTTGAAAAATGTAAAAAGTTGTTAGAACAAGCCGTAACATTAGCTCATTTGGATTCTGAGAAGGAATTATGCTTATTTACCGATTCTAGTATTGATTTTTGGTCGATTGTTGCTACTCAAGTACCACATGGACAGTTGTCCTTACCAGTTGATCAACAAGAGCATGAACCGTTGGTGTTTATGAGTGGTAAGTTTACTGGATCTTCTTCTCGTTGGTCTATTGTTGAAAAGGAGGCGTTTCCTATTATTGAAGCAGTTGACCGCCTTGATTACCTGTTATTGTGACCACAGGGATTTCGGATTTTTACGGATCATCGTAACTTGATGTACATTTTTGATCCTTTTACCGTAAATGCTACTATTAAACGTCACGTTGCTGATCGATTACAACGCTGGGCGTTGAGTTTGATGTGTTACAATTACAGAATTGAGCATATACCTGGAGAATTAAATGTATGATCGGATTTGTTAACCCGCTGGGGAGTTGACTGTATTACAGATACTGTTACTGTAAAAGCTGTTATTTGTACGCCTGATGCTACTAAGTCTTTGTTTGAGCCAGAGACATGGCCTTCATTGGCAGAACTTGTTGACTTACACGACAATGGCACTCCTGACTCAACATTTGCGAGAGATGGCGGAGGATTGTACCGAAATCACAACAATGCAATATGGATTCCCGAGGACCATGATATTCGCTATCGGTTATTGGTTATTGCTCATGCTGGTGCCAGTGGTCATAGACGCAGTGAAGCTATGATGTCAATACTGAAGAGCCGGTTTGCATGGAAAGGTATGAAACATGACGTATCTATGTTTTGTGAGTCTTGCTTGCATTGTTTATTGGCTGATGGTCAGACTATTATCCCGAGACCTTTTGGTGATTAATTCATGCAGATGCACCAAACGAAGTGATTCATTTTGATTATCTGTTTATGAGGAAACGTGATGAACATTGTCCATATTCTTATGCTTTGGTTCTTAAAGATGATTTCTCTGGATTTGTTGAACTGATACCAACAGCAACAGCTGATTCTCAACCAGTTGTACACTCCCTCATTGATTGGTTTAAAAGGTATGGAATTGTTAAAATGTGGGTATCTGATCAAGGGACTCATTTTCTGAATGCTGTAATGGAAGAATTGAGAAGATTGATGCACGCTCAGCATCATTATGTTACGGCTTATTCGCCATGGGCAAACGGTACTGTCGAAAGAGTGAACAGAGACATATTGTTTATTGTTCGATGTATTTTATCAGAGTTGAGATTGACTGAAACTACTTGGCCTGATGTACTACCTTTGGTCCAGTCTGCTATCAATCACAGTCCATCTCGTTACCTTGGAAACCGAGCACCTGTTACTGCTTTTACTGGGTTGCCAGCAAGTTCACCCCTTGATTGTATTTATGTACCTCGATTAGAGACATCTTTACAGCTACCAACTACTGATGCTATTAAAGCAAAAATTGATGAATTGAAGGATTCTTTACAAGCCATGCATAGTGAGATTACTGCGTGTAAAGATAAACGTCGACAAGAAAATGCTCAGCTACGATCAAACAGTAAAGCTGTGAAACCCGTGAATTTCCGTGAAGGAGATTTTGTTTTGGCGTCACGAGTCTTAAATAAATCTGGCGGAAAATTGAGAGTAAAATGGCAAGGTCCAATGCGTATTACGGAAGTTGTGAATCCGTATGTCTACGTAGTCGAGAGTCTGATTAACGGAGAAAAAAAGACCTGCCATTCGAGTCGTCTTAAGTATTATCATGACGATTCATCAAATGTTACAGAAGAGTTAAAAGAGCAAATCGCACATGATGACATAGGATTTATTGTAGAGGAAATCTTACGTGTAAGATTCAATGAAGACTACGATCGATGGGAATTGTATATCCAATGGCAGGGATTTGAAAGTGGAGAAAATTCATGGGAGCCATTCAGCACCCTATGGCTTGATGTGCCAAAGTTGATTGAAAACTATATAAACAAGAGTTGCGATAACTTAAAGTTTAAAAATTATGTTAAAGGACTGCTATCATAAATAATCTGCTGTAACCTTAGTTTTAGAGGAGGGAAATGTAGCGAGGCTATCCTCGTTTTGGTTTGAAGCCAACGCCCTTTATTAATTTTCTTGCTGTTTGCTGTATTTCAAGTTAGTTAGTTTTTGCTATGACTCAGAACAGTTGTTGTTACCATGTGACTTGTTGTCTTGGTTTATTTTACTGTTGTTTTTTGTGTGGCACACACCACAGTTCCGATTTTCGAAGGAGCACTATTTCTGGAATATTTTCAATATTAAATAACTCAGCTTAGAAGAGTCCAAATCGAAATATTATTGTCACCATTCCTATTTATTTTTCATAGGCTACTCGATTCCGGAAAACATTTTTAGTGTCATGTGCACTTTAATATTAGATATTATTAGTATAAGAAGTCATACGGTTTCGAGCTCAATTCGTAATTACTTTGCACCGAGAGGGCTTTTCAAAAATTTTCAACATTTCACAAACCGTAGGGTGGGTGCAATTTGAAACTTTTTGAAAATGCCCGCTGTGCAATCCATTACGAAGTGAAAGAAAAACCAATTGATTTCCTTTCAATAGCATGCCTGAATGAATGTCAAAGGAATAAGTCAAGTTTTGTGAGAAGACTCAGGAATATACACGTCATCAAATAAATTATTTATTTCGAACGCTGTAATCATTCACAAACTGAAAATAACTGGAACTATGAAACTACATTTAACCATTAAAAATACCTTCATATAAAGTGATACAATGAACAATTAGAAACAAATTTACAAACTCTCCTTGCTTCTTACGTATTGAAGCATAAAGCCTCTCTAACAGTGCATTTAGTTCAGCCAGAGTTTTATCTTATATCACTCCTTGCAATCTTTTCTCATTACCCCAAGCCTTTAACACACTGAGCCATAACTTTGTACTTTTTTTGGTGTTGATATTTTTAGAATAGTTTTTCAATTGTTAAAAAGGTTTACCACAGATCTTTCTTCGTGGTTTGAGAACGAATTTCAATTTGACTTGAATCAGATTTAATTTTAAAACAAAACAGTTGGATCTTAATTTTGACTGCAGAAATACAATTGCACAAAATAGCAAGTTTACGCAAGGTAACTATTGCATACCTACAGATATTGAGAACTACAACGAAACCAATACGTAATAAATACAATACAATATAGCTAAATTGTAAATTATTAACATAAATCTCATACGATACCCTGTATATACTGAGAGTTACTGGTTTGATCTTCAATAGAATTATTTTGTCTGAGGAGCGCGAACAAGCACGGAGCACAGAGTCGCGGTAAAACTTTACTAATCTTCATTCCATTTATACATTTTTAAATCTATAACTATAAATGTGAATGCTTTTGCGTGTATGTGTTTGCGGTGATTTTTCGCGATATTTTCAGTCATTTCAAAGCCAAATGAATCTAATAACTCATCTTATCGCATGCGTACAGAGAATTCCACGCTAAAATTCGGTAACATAGAAGTGTAGAAGCATCGTATGCGGCAACTGATTGGACGTACGAAGTTTTTTCAGTAGTAAAATATGCATGCTATATGGAGAGTTACGGAAAGAAATTAAAAATTAAATTCGTCTGCTGCAAAATGGAAAGAAATTAAAAAATTATAAAATTGCGTCACGTTGTGTGTTGCAGTTTGGTAGTGTTGACAGCTTCATCGAAGGACAAGGACGAGCTAAAAAATTGATATCAAAGTGCTTGTCAAGAAATAGTAGAATCATTAACAAATTCATGTGCATTTTCAAAACGAGATGTCAAAAAAAGTGAGGGAAATATTTTGTAGGATCTATCTGCCAATCAAAATGCTTCGATCCAGCCACTACCGGAGTCAACAATTAATAAGATATTACTAACATCTGGCACATAGCCGAAATCTATGTATATTCTCTCCCATGAGTCAAATTTTAGCCATTCATGCTCTGGTTTAGCAGTCGAGGGACGAAAATCACAGCATATTTCAAAAGACTATACAGAGCAGTCTATGTAACGAGACATGGCTGCTCCCAAAGCACTTTTAGCGAGAAAACGTAGTGTGGAAATTATACCCTGATAGGTAGAATGGGCTTTTACAGTGATTGCCTGCGTCATGATTTAGGAACAGGCCCGGATAGAGGGGGTCTCGTATGTCAATTGACAAACGTTCCTTTTCTCTCAATGACGTAATCATGACGTAATCTGGTTTTCTGCATTAATCATGTCTATGAAGTAGGACCTTTTTAAATGAATGATCATTGCAAACGTCATCGCTCCCTATACTTATTCAATTGAAAAGCTTGCATCAATCAAATGATCTCAGTCCACTGTGATTGGGTAACGATCAGAGGCTTTAACAATTGACCTACTTTGATAACAATTGACATGATTTATGTTTGGCACCTGATTGGTTAAAGATAAATTTTGATTCTCTTCGATAACAATTGACAAACTTTGTAACAATCGCGACATAGAAAATTTCAAACTGCAGATTGAGGCAAGTATTTGATTGGAAGAAAATCAAGCTTGTCCTTGCTTTACGCAATATGATTGGTTCTTAAACAATTGACAAGCTACTTCAATCTTGGGCATATTTGACAGAGAGATAATTTGAACAAGGGCACATGATCGTTAAAGAAATTCAAAAACAACGAGCGGTAAAATTACTTGTTTTGACACACGGTCATTTTGTTGGAGTGCAGTCAGGAGCCATGACTGCTGTTTTGAACACTTACTCACTTATTATACAGTATATTCGAACATTTAAGCTATTATCTGAGCTTTGATACGTGGTGGAGGATTAACATAGAAGGACGTCAGACGGCGAACGTTATTTTATCTGCAGTTTTGGCCAAATCGTAAAATCGAATCAAGTTGTCATTTTCCCATATATGTGTCTTCGAGAATATGGAATTACCAATGGGACTGTTAACTTTGTGAAACAAAAATAATTGGTCTCGCTATTCATTTACATTATTGGTTTGCTTTACAAGTTTATCGCAGCTCAATGAATTGTTTACTAAGCTACACTTTTTTTTCTCTGGATGCCTAATTATGAACTGATATCCAGATTTAGCTAACTCAAAACTGGGTAAACATTAATTAAGAAAGAGATGTTGGCTTCTTTCCTAGATTATGAGCCTACTGTATCAATGCGAGATGAATATGATCACTGCTCAAATGATCTCATGTACGTTTGTTTTGTATTTGATTTACTGGATTGTGGAGAACCGTAGAACTGATTCCAGCGGCGATTAGCTACGATTAGTAGTCAAAGATCAGAAGGAACATCAGTGCTGTTTGTTGATGATGAATTTAACAAGCTAAATATACTATTTAATTTATATTTTATCACTATGCTTTTAAATTTGATTGAACAACGTACATAACATTTATTTACACTTTCGCCAAGATAGATTTCAGTTTTCACGCAGGCTAATATTGCCTTGATTTGGTAATTTAATGTAACGGTATCAAATTTAGAAATAGAAACAATAAAATATTCCCTTTTTATTAAACAAAATAAATGATGAGGGGAGTTGCTGGTGCCGGGGGACTGTTAAATGACTATTTATTTCCTCTTCCAGGGCCATTGCAGCAGGGGGGGTTTCGTCTCCTAATATGGGCGTGACGATATGATTATGTCATTTTGACAGGGGTATTCAAAATCCTGTATCCGGGCCTGATTTAGGAATAAAAGCAAGAGAACCGAAATAGTATAATTGATTGTGTTTATTGAGATTTTGGTTCAAACGCGCGAAGGGCGTTTGGCTTTACTGGGACTAGTCCGATTCCAGGAAGTAATACGTCTTTTAAAAGATTTGGAGATTAATGTGGCACTTTGCATGTTGTATGTTTGACTTCAACAGACTCGAAAACGTCCTCTCCTGAAATAGTGCAAGAGATCGATAAGCGGTATAATACATCAGTGGTAAGAATTTCATTTCCGGGCTAGTACTGAATGTTGGAAGCAAATGCCATTAACTTGACGGCCCAATGACATATATTCTGGCCGAGGCAGTTTTTGAAATTGATTGATCACCACCAAGCCAAGTAATTGAATGAAAGGCTTATGGTCTATAATTGGCATGAAATGGTAACCTAATAGCAATTGACGCAATCGCTCTACGCACCAAACACAATCGAGCGCCTCCCTTTCAGTAGCCGAATACTTCAGCTCAGCCGGGGTAAGGGATTTTCAGATAAAAGTTACTGGTTGACCATTCTGCGTAAGAACACCTGCAATTCAATTATCTGACGCATCAGTAGTCAAGGTTGCTTCTTTAAGCAAATAACAAGGTTGAAAAATAGGTTGTCTTGCAATTTCACTTTCAAAATTTTCAAAAGATCCAGCGCAATTATTGTTCCACTCTCTTTTTCAGGTTGGATTGCGGACGCGGATATATGGTATCCCAAAAACGAGACCTTGGAGACGCGTTGAGAGGATTTTCCAATATTGATGTTAAGTCTGCCCGATTTAAAGCGTTCAATTACTGCATTGAGGTTTTTGTTGAAAGATTCCTCTGTTTTAGCAAAAAGGCATCCTGTTGATATGCAATTTGCCCTAAATGCCTGTAAGGGTACCTTCAATGACGTGTTGAAGAAGAGATGAGCTATTGCACATACTCATTCGGAAATGCGTTACTCGATATAAGCCGTTATTAGTGTTATGATTGTTAAGTTTAGCCTGATTTCGTCGAGCTTCATCTGCCAGTAGGCGGACCACAGACCGATTTTAACAAGGAAACAGGACACAGTGGCTTGCATTGGACGAGGCACAGGCTTAGCAGGAAAAAACACTGGCATAGCGCACCCTGTTTGTTTTTCAATGACGCTAAAACAACCGTAATGTAAGGGAGCGGCTTCGAATCATCATCATTTGCATAGTGAACCATCTGATTTTCAATATGAATAGACCCAACATGCAATACTTCCTGTTTGATTCTACTACATAAAATTTTACTGCATGATTGTCATCATTATCTGTAACTATATTAAGCTTACAGCTACCAATTACTGATAATTCATGGTCATCATAGCATTTCAGCTTACAGTTTCTGGGTGTAAGAGTAGGACAATCATCCCATACCATCCTGTAGAGAAAGGCACACAAGGTGCCGGTGTCTTTTTACATCTTCATTTTCAAGTTATAAATTGTAACTTTGTCAATGGATAACATTGAATTAACAACGTCATCAACACAGCATAATATGATTGCTACATAATTAACATTCGCATTCGCACCACTGGTCACCGACACGTTATTGGTGCTAGAGGTGTCTTTCTTTTTTATAGCAACACTGTTCAAAGTTCCCATCTTTATTGCAATAACTGCATCTTTTGTTGAATGCCGCACAAGTATATGGAGTTGACTGATACAAAAAAATGAAAGTCTGAAAGTTGAATTGCATTCTCGATTTTATTGTTGTAGTGAGTAAGAATAAGTGAAAAATTTGAATTCACATTGGAAGCCATACATTCAAATGTATCACATTGAAACACAAGTTTTCAATATAGGTTATCATCCAATAGACATTTAAATGCTTCAAGTAATATGTCTGAGAATTTTTCCTTCATAGACATAAAATACTATTCAAAAGTACTTTACTGAGATTTAATTATATTTTTTGGAAATTTTTGAAAAAAAAATTTCCATTGACTTTGTGTGTTAATTTGTAGGGGCTTTGAGCGCCCATTCCTCATTAATTTGACTTTTTTATCCATCAAAACAATAAAATGGAGATTGCAATTCAGCTTTCAAGCTTTCATATTTTCTTGGATCAGTCTAATGTGGAGGGTGTGTCTCATCACAATAGTGTGCATTTTTATGCCCAAGTTTAAAGATCATTATTTGATTTAACAACATTAATGTTAATTTCTTTGTGTGTTGAGGCAAAGTTGCTCGTTGAGGGAATGTTTTTGTCGATTCGTATAGTCGAATACGTTCTAGTAAATCTTCAAATGACGTCGTAAGCAAGAGGCTTTAATAGTCTAGCAATTCTCCCGTAATTCTTCTTTCGTTAACACAATTTATAAATGTTAACTTCTTCAGTTCTTCTAAAGGGTGAAATGCAATATCGCACATGTTTCTTTGATAATTGATACGTGAATAAACATATTCTACTCATTCACCTCAATCAAAGTACATTCAGCGATGAGAAAACGTTATTTCAGCTCCAAATATCTACAAGCAGTAGCATATATATCCATAATTGGCTAAACCCTCTATTTTCTTTCGCGTCACTAACCTAGATAGTGCAATATAAGCCTATATGCACCACAAATTTCAATGGGCATATATGCTCCCGCACTTGTTTGAAATATCCCCATCATTCCGCTTATCATAACGGCATTTAGCTATGAAGGCAGCAAACCATGCATTGGCTTTTTAAGCATCAGTTAGGATTAACACTCTACTTAACTCGCAGTACCAATTTGTCGTATGACAGTTAAGGTATGATACACGAAAACAGCGCGAAGCCAGATAGAATCTTATATTTTCATCTAAAATAGTCGATTATATATACTACACGAACGCTAGGCTAGTATGAAAAGGCTAATACATATTTGAGTAGTAGCTATGTAATACATCAAGAATAAATACCAACACATTATTACATTGTAAACAATAGTGTTGCATTGCACATTGTAAGTCAAAACAGGAAACATCAATACACATTGTTCACTCTTACTGAAGATAGCATAAAGCGTGAAACTCAGAGTAACAGAAGTGCATTGCCTTCATCCCGCCCTTATTGATTTTTAAATTGCACATGACAGGAAACAACTTTATCACTGGTGGGGTTGAAAGAGGTGATTTCCCCAACATCAATCACAATCACGGCTTTTGGTCAATTTAACTCTGCTGTTTCGTGATAGATTAATCAACTTGTTAACATTGTTTCGAGCTGTTTTGATACCCGTAACTTCGATCAAAGTTCACAGTACACAGAAGATACTTTCTTCATTCCATTTAAGGGCTAGGTAATGCAGAACATACGTGAATATTGCCTTAATTCGAAATAAAAGAGTAACAACAGTTGCAAAGGCGAAGTTGATATTTCTCAGTCACCCCCTTTATCACAGATTCGAGTAGCTGAAGCTAAATGAGGAAGAATGGTGACAATTATTTCTTAGTTTGGACCCGTTTGAAAGCAGAGATATTTAGTGTTGAGTATACCCTACTTTCGATCAGTCACTTTTCCCAAAGTCGGAACGATAGTAAGAATGAAAAGAGGGCTGGCGATAGGAAAAAGGACACTTGAAAACTTTAAAAAATCGTATCTCCATTCACGCGAAATTAAAAGTTTCTAGCGTCCAATTCATCTATGCCTACACCTTTGGGACACCATTTCTGCTTGAAACGAGTTCATTTTTTCCGAAAAACACATGAGATACAAGGACACTTAGTAGTTGAAATAGCGTTTTTCTGTAGAAAAAGGCTGAAACACCTGTCACAAATTTAGGTGATGTGTACCTAAATCAGCAAATCAAAATTTTTGACAGAAAAAAGTAAGTCCAGCAACTAAAAACCTTTGTATTTCATGTATTTCTTAATTAATTATATTTAGTTCAAGCAGAAATGGTGTCCAACAGGTTTGGGCATAGCTGACTTGAATGCCGGACAGGTTCGGGCTTGCACGTTAGAAACTTTTGATTTTGAGCGAAAGGAGATACGATTTTCTATAACTCTGACTTATAATTCACCTTTTTCTGTAGTGAGCCCTCTTGTCATTCCGACTATCTTTCCGAGTTTGGAAAGCAGTAATATGATCTTAAATAGGGTAGATTCAACATTAAAGATATCCGCTTATATGCGTTCAATCTAAGAAGTTATTGTCACCATTCTCCATCATTAAGCTTCAGCTACCCAAATCTGTATTACAAATTTTTCATGTCATGTGCACTTTAATAGCTATTTATACAAACGTTAAGTAAGTTTTCAAAAATCAAATTAACCACACCCGTATATAAACAAAAAATTGGGAAATCACATATAAGTAATGATCACTTACCCTTTGAACATGAATTTCCTCTAGGTACCCAACCGGAGCAACATGAAAAGCTTTTTTTATACTGAGATTGAAGGATTTTCTTGTAATAAGTAAACTTCCTTCGCCTTGAAAACAAAGTAAAAACATACTTTGAATGAATGAACGAATGGACTTATTTGCGCATGACACCATCGTAAATGGAGACTACATGCAGAATAAATTAACAATAACAAACATCTTAAATTAAAACGTTTTACGTAATTAAGAATTTGGTAAGATATTCTTTTTGGCTGCCTGACTTATAGACCCAACTGTGGTTCTATTCTAGTTCCTGTTGATGCTTTCATCGGCGAAATGGCGACGGACATCCTTCTGTGTGCTCTGGTATGAAGAGGAAGTGGAGCCATAAATCCGAACGTGCATGCTGTTTTTAAATATTCGTTTCGTCATTAAATACCATTCCATTTTTTTATTCCGTCGTTATCTGCGAAGCTATTTCGTGCGGAATCGGGATCAGTATCAGTAAGAGGATCATTACTGATCATACACTCTTCACTCATGGCTATTTGATGACTGTTGTATAAAAATGTTTGCAATTCTGAAAGTGACAGCTATATATGGATGACATACCTCGTTCCGTAGCATCTATGAGTACAGAAACCCCAAACTTCCCTACAGCATGTGTTGAATTTTTCATAAGCATATCTTTCAGTTTTTATTACTTGATACACGTTGAAAGAGATATCTTTACTGCAGACATTAGCCCTGTAATTGTAATAATACCGTTAGATAGTAAACGATATCAGATGATTGTGATAAAATCTAGGATCGTGTAAGGTTCCTCTCTCTTTCAAGTTATTTTCAACTTATGACATAACGGGATTTGTATTCTCCAATACCCATACGACACTGCTATATACTACCAACATGCAGACATCGACATTCATGTCAAATTTATTGAATTGAGAACTACAGCTTACATACGACTGTTTGCAATCAATATGGTTACTATCAATGAAACCAAAACGCATTGCATTTCATTTGGTTCAGCTAAGTGTAAATGGTCATATATTAAACTTTGAAAACAGCATAAAGGTACTTGGAGTAATTTTTGATAATCAGCTTTCAATGAAGGACTTTATAGCTGCCACATGCCGAAAAGTAAATAGCACATCATCCGCGTTATCAAAACTGAGGCATTTTATACCTCCAAAATCGATGGTAAGACTGATTAAATCCTTAATCTTACCACATACATATTCGATAATGTGCCACATTAACTACCACGATAGATAAGCATCTCCACAATCACCTAGAAAAATGCCTGGAAGCATCTGTTAAGCAAACTCTCGGCAATGTTATCTATGGGAAAGAACTGGAGTCAGTTGGTATATACATTTCGACCTTATCCACCATCAATCATTGACATTCCTAATGTTGATGTCCCATGACGATTGCTCAAAACTACTAACTAGATATTTACAATCGTTATATACCATCGTGGAAGGAAGGACACGATCAGCAACAACTAGAAGCTTCAAAGTAAAAGCATTTAAAAAGAAAATGGGGAAGCGCTCAATCACTCGCGTCGGAGTAATGTTTAACGAATTATTAAAAGCTAGCGATAATGGCATCACTAATTATCTAGAACTTCAGAAACTCATTAAGGGAAAATGACCTTCCTAGCTTAGCTGAAAAGTACGTGTTCTGACGTGTTTACTCTTTATCTGTAACATAAACAAATAATAATAAAATTTAAAAAAAAAAGGAAAAAAACATCTTACTATACATCTTCTATATAAACGTCGATGTATGTCTGTCTGTATTAGTAGTATTAGAGGTTCACGCTTCTCCAGGTAAACGTATCAAAACCAAACTCTCTGTGGGGATCATATAATTATTTGTCAAAACATAGGCTATTTTTCGTGTCCGTATTTTTATGTTCCTTTAATTGACGGCCCGAAACGTATTTATTTCGTAGAATTTTCTCTTGCGGCTCAATAGAAAGATTGAAATTACTCTCATGTTCGTCACGCTTCGTATTTCACACCCGACTGACATTCAATTCTATTGTTTATTTATCAATTCGGCTATTTCCTCTCATGCAGTTATCTTTGAATACAATGATTTGTTTATGATTGTATTTGTAGTAGATTATACTAAATACAATATAATAGAGAATAAAATTCAAAATGATTTTTTTATTCGAAAATTTATTAATTCAATGTTTTGATATCTTAATTCAAAGTTTATCACCCAGTACAGTCGCTCTGTTTTGGTTACTTCGTTTCGTAATTCAGAACGTTCGTCGCTCTGTTTTTCTACATCGTTTTGTAATTCAGAAGTTTTGTCGCTCTGTTTTGTCTACATCGTTTTGTAATTCAGAACGTTCGTAGCTCTGGTTTGTTTACATCGTTTTGTGATTCAAAACCTATTTTAAACTAACGTTTGAATCAAATCATTAGCCATGCAACTTGACACCTACATAATATACTCATTATCTATGACTATGTCTTGCCTCCTGATCTTATGTTTCATTTGTTTGGATGGGAAACAATCGGAAAAATCCGATTAATCGATTGATTGTTATGACTGATCGGCAGCAAACTAATCAGCATCGAAAATCGGTAAATTTCATCATCGTCTCACCCCTAAAACAGATGTCTGCAATTATATAATAGACTGTTATACATTTTACTGGAGATATTAAATAAAAGTTATGAAACATAGCTTCCAGCTGTGTTTTTTAACTTTCTTTCAATAATTCAATGTAATTCAATGTACAATGTAAGAAATTGACTTTGTCAATCAATTCTCAAATATTTATTTACTGTATAAAATTTTCAACAATGAGAATGCCCAGAATAAATGATGATGATAAAAATGCGTGTGCAGTGCGGTATGTACTTTATTCGCTAATACTATACCATATTTATTCGTGACGCGGTATTGGCGGATATTTTGAGCGTGAATTCGTGAAAGGGTATTTTAATCGCGTTATTACGTGAATGAAAGTTTCTGCGTTATACCAAATATAAAGCTATTTAAAAAGCTTTTGAGGATTTTTGAGTTATAGCGTAGAGTTTTTCACAAATTGTGACATCACATTTTGAAAAAATTTCCCGGAGGTGCACCCCTGCACCCCATTTGCTTGGACAATAACTTATTTTGCATACTTGCGATCATTTAAACCTTTAATTTCTGTAAAACACATTTCTTTCGGCCGTACTAATTTCGCCACTGCAGCTCGAACATGCTTCAAATACGAATGGTCTAAATTAATCGTCATCAAGGGCTGTTGGCTGAATACTTGAGAATTGAAATTTTTACTGCGTTATGCGTGAAATTGCGAAAATTTTACGTGCGTGTTTGCGTTATTGCCAGGGTATATAGGGGAGTTTCTATACAGTAAGATAAAAATTATTTATTTTACAGGATAGATATTTGAAGAACGATTTGATTTAACTAAATTATTGATTATGTTATTCAGCTATTTATGCAATTCAGAGAAAATTAGCAATTATATTGCTATTCATAAACCAACATAAATATTTTAAGGATATTTTAGATATTTCAGCAATTCATCAGATCTTATATATGACCGTCAGCGGTATTAGTATAATGAGCGTAGTCATATTCAATTTGTTTAAAAGTGGTCTATAAATGACTACATGGCCATGGCCTGAGTGATGCATGCATCGGAAAAGAAATTCAAATCTTAGTCAAACTTCTTCAAATCAGACCAATAAAAATTTGACATGTGTGGTTCACAATCCTTGGTGCTGTTAAGCTTATGGAACACTTTAAAGCCATATTTAGATGGAAATTTTGGAAAAAGTACTTTTATATTATCTATGTTATCTTCTTAATTTTGTTATTAAAAAGAATAATATAATCTCTATATAAATACTTCAGCTTTTATTCAAACAATGATAGTTTCATGGTTCATGTCAACATGCAAATTAATTGTCAAGGCTACTATATCAATCACAATTCGAAGTACAAGTGCATTATTTTCAACTTCTAGCAATTAAATGTTCTGTTTTTTTATATTTAAATTTCACCCAGCGGAGCGGGTACACTTCACTGGTGTAAATATATATATATACTAGCAATGAGTGTGGTCCATAATGGACCTTGTATAACTTTCAGATCAATTATAATTAAACAATTTAATAAGCTGACTATCGCTGTATAATACGGAGTATGAACTCTGGAGGAGAACATGAGACACAATACGCATTGAAACGATGTAGCATTAATCAATACATCTTAATCATTCCTTTAATAAAAACTTAATTTATTTCATATCAATTGAGTCGACTGAAATGTATAATTTAACGTAGCTATCTCTACATAGAAAAACTTTATTTTATGTGCTGAAAGGAAGCCAGAACACATTAATTATTATAAATTACAAATACTCAGTCAAATTTCGAAATCTGAAACTATCCATAAAAATCACTTCAAATCCGATCCGATCCGAAGACCTAAAATATTAAGCCGAATCTGACCCGATACGATCGGATCGCGTTCGGTTCGGATTCATAAATCTTTATTGCAATATATACAACACTAATGTGATGTTCACAAAATAACGCCGTCAAAGTGTGGCCGGTTAAACTCGTGGCATTGCATGAAATATATTCAATATTAAATTAATTTAGCTTCAACAAGACACATGGTCCACTGATTTCTGTTATTAACATGATCAATAGATATCTTTTGTTAATTCACAATGATTTACTGCTTCATATTAAAAACAACAAGAAAAATCGTTGATAAAAAGTTGCCGAATGACGAATTTGAACTGACGACCTTGATATTGTGATACCAGAGTATTAACCAATGAGCCATTGCCTTACTTATTGTTATAGACGCTTTGACTGTACTAATCAACAAAACTACTGCTTCGACAACGTATTATTGAACAAGGCTGACCCACGCGCGACAGCGCGTGTTTTGAATTTCAAATTATCTATATAATCTGAAAATATTATGATATGATAATATATGAGGCTATATATTTTTGATCTTTGAAATCTCAGCAAGTATGCCTGTGATTTTCATGGCAGTCTATCAAAATACTAAGAGTTCGTTGAAAATAAAATTTTATAAGTACAAAAAAGATCTGAAAAATTGGCCTGATAGTGGTTTTTGTTATCAAATTTTCCAGAATAATAGAATCAACATTCTTGTAAAAGGAAATAAAATTCTATAATAAATCGCCGCTATACTAATTCGATATTGATATTATGTTACATCTTCTTGTCAATATTTCTACGCGCTATTTATAATACATTACAGATGTCGAATGAAAGAAAAGACGATTATGAATAAATTAGTTATTTTGATAGAAAAACGAAAAAATCTAATTTTGCCAGATTCGTGATATGCATATTTATTCAGAATTTATTGAATCGGATTCGGTGGTTTATAGAGTGAAAATGTTTAGTGAAGCTTCAAAGATATAAAGTACCATAGCCGATGGTAGTATTTAAATGCTCATGTTATGATGTCTGATGAAAAGGATTTACTTATATAGAAAATGAATCTACTTTACCTTACATTTGATCGCGATATGAAATGATCATTTTTGTCAGAATTATTTCGAATAAAAGACAATTTATATTTTATTCTTATCGGGCTTACATTCTCCTTCGATAAAATATGGTTGTTAACTTATTATTGATTGGTGTATTAACTCAGAGAACCCGCTCTTATGTATCTAAATGTTGTTCGGAGATTATGCCGCTCGTATAGTTTTTTTTTGGATCTCATTTGGAAAATGGTAAGTTGTATTTAATAAATATTGTTTGCTATGATCGATTACTTCATGAAAACTTTTTCGCTTTTTATTTTTGTAACACAAGGCTTGTTACACTCATCCAAACTGTATTAACTATTTAAAAATGTTTTTGAATTATGTTTTTGTGCTTTTAAATTCAAAGCAAAATTTTTGAACGCTGAAAATATTATAACTATTATTATTTATCACAAATCATACGATCAATTCAATTTAATTTTGTTGAATTTGATATACCTAAATTTAACTTTATTAAATGTTGATCGACGATGAGAACAAGACACAGCTTGTTTTTATTCTCGAAACTGTAGTAACATACTGTGTCTTATTCTTATAGCAAATCAATAAAATGGAAATTTTAATTTTAATCGATGTTTACAATTCCTTCGTTAATTATTGAAGCAAAATCTGAAAATAAAAGCCTGCCTTCTCATAACCAAATGATTCATTTTTTTATATTAAATAATAAATTATAGAAATACATTTGTGAAATGCCTTGATTGATTCTAAACTCTGTAATTTTAGACTGTAGACAGATAATCTCTTCGAACTTTGAATATTTTTTCGAATTAGTCGAACGCCAACTTCATTTTGAAAATTCTTGCAAGTTAATTTGTTTTTATGCCCCGCGATAGATTATTCATTTCAAAACAGATTGTTTGCTCAGTGTTCTCACAAATTATATATCAAAATAGCCTTTTTAAAAGTGAAATGCTTGTATCTCGATTTTGAGAAAAGTAATGAACGGCATTTTGTTTCATTAATAAATTAATGACCTAAAGTCTTTTTGATTTTCATAGCGTTTGTGCCGCGCTATATGTATTGCTGATATCACCACTACATGAAATAGGTCTACGTTTCTTTGATTTCAAAACATATTTTGTTTGGTCTAGTTATACAGGTAATTCAATGTAATTCATTATTTCGTATTGTTCTAATCATCATAAAACTAATTCAATATCAAGTTTCACTTGTTCAAACATTTTACACGCAGCTTTTAAATTCAAAGCAAAATATTTTTGTTCTGGATATTTCAATTTGAATTCGATTTGGCTGCCCGCTAGATTATCGACCTATGAAATTTTTCAAAATCTCTGAATTTTTTAATACAATGATATCAAATAAAATATCAGTTGAAGTATATTATTTTAAAACAACGTCATAGACCCATACTTTTCATACAACAAATTTGTTACTGTACACGGTTATCTCGACACAAATGTTTGCATAATTTCCCGACAACGGATTATCCGTATTATATCACCAGTAAGAAGTACATAAGTCGCGGACAGACACAGAAATATAGAAATAGCGAAATATAGTGATATATAAACAGACAGTATTATGTATATAAGTGATAAGTGATAAGTGATAGAAATATTGCGATATATAAACAGACAGTATTATTAATATAAATAGATTGTGATATATAAACAGACAGTATTATTAATATAAGTAGATAAACAGACAGTATTATGTATATAAGTGATAAGTGATATATAAACAGACACAAATTAAGTAATAGTGATCACAACAATCAGCAGCTTGAATTAGTGCATTGAAAATCAACTTTTCTGTATCTTCCCCTTTTTTTGGTCATGAAGGGGATAATAATTATTTCCAAATAATTAGGTCCTAATTCTTTAGAAAGTAGTCGAATATTGTATCGGTTAAATCTGAAGAAGCTTCAGGTATGCAGATACATTCCAATTTATCTAATAGAACAACACCATTCCCTTTATCCAGCTTTTATAACTTGAAATGGTCGCATATGATGATGTAGCCGAATCATTGTTAACTGATTAATTCATTACTGATAAATTATCATAACTTCAAATTGGCTTGAAATTTCTTATCAAATCAGACGTCTACGTATCTCATTAATTCTTAAAAACTGTCGATAATTGTAACAACTTTTATTATTGATCTTGTTTTGCCTGTTGCCTGGTCAAATAGTCAAAGGAGAAATTGGACCGGCCTGCTGGTATTATATCTGATAAGTACATTAGAAGTCCAGCCTAAATTCATTTGCTTTTCAAATCATGCACGGCGCTATAAATCACATGTCTCCTACATAGGGTTAATGTGTTTTACCATTCACCCTTTCTGCCTGTCCAAATACGGTATTGTCCAATGCCGATATTATGGGGATATTTGATAGTGTAACTATTATTGCACTTCGCTTAAACAGCTGGCTTTTCAACCATTATATGGGATTACAAGGCTCCAGCATGATTAAAAGCCTCCTGTTGATATTTCGAATTACTAATTCAGCTGGACACTTGATCAAACAGACTATTTAATTCAGCAAACATTACTTAGAAACCATTAAAAAAAGTGTTTAAAGAGAATAAGGGTTATGTAATGATTGGTTTTGAGAGACTGTATCCAGTTATTTGGTATTTTGCTAACAAGAACACACTTAGGCTTAGGGAATTGAATTATCTACTGCGTACCTATATGTTTATCTTCTGGTAAAAGTCCACGTGCGGTAATAGTATGTAGGAAACTAAAACTGCTAAGATGAAAATACGTAGCTGGTCAGCTGCGGGGTCAGCTGTGAAAGCTAAAACATGCCTTGACAGTCTTATACTTCATCTAATGCCTACTGTACTTTATAAAATGCTAAATACTGTTTTATTTGACATTATATAAGACAGAATATTCAGCTATGGGCAGTACGGTACAGTGCATCGGATGTTGCATTATGTATTATAAATATCCGTCGATGGTATCAGGTGAATAAATAATGCGACATAAAAATTGTTTCATTGTAATAACATTTAGAAATGAGTTTGTTCCTATATCAATGCAATTGATGATTGCAAATCCAATTGATATGGATGGCAGGTGAATTAGTCAATCCTTATCTCATACGAATAGGAGCAGCACTCGTGTGAGGGAGAGTAGTGAAGAAAATGTTTGTATTGAAATAGAAATTTAAACTAATTTTTCTCCTTAAAAACCATTTATTAATGTTGATATAATTTATGTGTGCTTCTATGCCAATATCAAGCCGCCGAGAAGTAGTGAGACCATAAAGAGCAAAATTATCTGGTCGAAAGAGAGCGGTTACGGCTTTTTGGAGCTGCTGGTATGTTAGTGAGTGCGAGAAAAATAAGATATATTGCGAGATTAACAATCCAGAATCGTTCGACTTATAATGGCAATGTCGGAAGATATCTGATTGGAAATTATTAAGAGAGAGAAGTAGGGATAAACTTTAAGGGGATCAGGCAGAGAAAGGAATATGATGATTGAATAGCATGTTTGGTGTTTCGGTACTATAATCTACTCATGATATCTTTGATTGATAGTAAGTGTAGTGCATGCCAGATCATAGCAGGTCATATTCGTGTAGTCTAAATGCTAAATTGAACATCATTTAAAGCATTTCTGTGTCAACAATTTTCTGCCACAAGCAAGAAGACTCTGTAAGGAAGTTTATGAACGATCACAAAGAGAAATTATCCATTCTTTCATCATATACACATAATATCATGAATAATATAAAATTGAACACTTTTCAAAATGTGAACTATCAGTTGAAAGTTATATATAAAATATCTCTTTTTATCGAAATACTCAATGGGAGCTTTTGAAATTCCCTCAACACTTATTTCGTTTATCCATTTGTTCACCAGCAACCATTACATAGCTTATTTAGATTAATTAATCACCTATATATGTACTTGAATCTCTGCTATTATTACCATTCTTAAGGTTAGCTTACTTTTGAAGCATCGATATCAACTCCTTCGTAATAATGCAACGAGCAGGCATTTCCTATTTTATCGATGAAGTAAACTATAATCAAACATCAGTCCCCCTTCAAGATTGCTGTATCGAAAATTTTGATCAAGGCTTGCATTAAACAATTCAATTATCTTACCCCGATGGTGACAACTGACTTTTAATCGACGGCAAAATTTGAGCTGCCATCATTATCAATAGTATAAATGAAACTCCATAGGCCATGATGAAATATATGCATCAAATAAATATGTTGCTGATTCAAGTAACAGTCGATGGAGAAATGGAGAATTAATATGCAATACTCATTTCCACCTGGAACTAGAACAAACTGGGGTTCTCCCTATCCCAAGGTCATTCCCATGTGATTTGGAATAATATTGGTCCAGCCTTATAATTATGCAAACATCAATTTTTGACCCTTACAGAAGATATAGTCTTCCCTGATGGAAGAACTGAGCAAACCCCGACTGGGGGTTGTAACTCCCCTGTCATTCCAGTGGTGCCAATCCTGCAAACGTGGGATGTAAATGAAAGGCAAAATGTAGAACTGGACTCCTTTCATCGATTCTTTTCCGTTGATAAGATTCTTACGACAGCAATATCATCGAGGTCGGTGAAAGCAATCACATGAACACATTTACCAAAAAATTTCATCATTCTATCTAGAGCACACTATTCGCCATGGGGGGTGAGGGGAAAATTGCCATACCGACTTACGAAACTATAAGTAAATGTAGTAAAGGAAAGGTAAGGAGAACTCAATTGAACAGAGCTGGATGTAGTTAAGAAGGGAGATGAAAGAGGGACGCATGGATGAGGAGGATGCTAGCGACAGGAAGAAATGGAAATAGGCAAACAACAAAGCTCAATAATAAGAAGAACAGCAAGACAAATAACTTAGCAGCAAAAACATCTAACGAATTATGTACTATAGTGTGTGTGTGTGTATAATTTTATTTCGATTCGTAACCAAAATGAGCAAATGCTCGTTTATACATTGATACGAATTTAAAAGTAAGTTATTAATTATAATATTGTAAATTAGTAGAAATAATGATAAGGATAATAGTATTAATAATATAATACAATTTTTATTTTTATTTTATTATTTTGTTATTTTTTTTTTTTTTTTTCGTTTTTTGAATGAGACAAGTTCCATAATTATGCTAATTTTATTATATTTATGAGGAGAATACTAGTGTTTTTGATATATATAATATTATAATCTAACTATCGACAGCTGATTGACATAAACCAATAATTTATTTTCCATTCCAGGGATGTCAAATACGCAAGAGTTGACTCTTTGAATGTTCTTATTGCTTCCCCACGTATTACTTCCGGGATAAAGTTCCAGACTCTAGTACCTACTGCTACAATCGACCATTTCATCAGGGTTGTTCTGCAAATGGGTGGGATGAGTTTGTTTGGACGGCAAGATGACGTATATTTAGTGTTGGATATCTTGAAGAGGGAGTGTAAAAGTTTTGGAGTTTCTGTTATGAGTGTTTTGTGGATCATATTGGTTAATTTTACTATTCTTCTGACGTGTAGAGATGGAAGATGATATTCTTTACCAGTATTGGGTCGTGTTAGGTGTTTTAGTGATTTTTCTTGAATTCTTTCTAATTTTAGTCTATCCGTTTGATTAATTCCAAGAAGAAGTAGGCTACAATGTTCTAGGTGAGGACGGATGTATGTCTTGTAAAGTGTATTGGCAAGGTGTGGGTTTAGGGATTTCTTAACCTGTTTGATTTGATATAGGGAGAGATTGGCTTTTCTGATGCAATTGCGAAGATGACATCTCATGTTTAATCTACTGTCAATGTGAGCACCGAGTATCTTTATTATATTGAGCCAAGGTAAGGTTACATCATCGATTGTAATGTCTTTGTTATGTATTTGATTAGTACTTAGAAGATTTGCGCTCGTGACGTGAATGTCGGGTTCTGGAATGTGAGTGATTAGTAGGCATTGAGTTTTTGAGGGGTTCAGTTTTAGACAATTCAGCTGGAACCATTGGTGCACCTTTTCCAAGTCTTTGTTGAGGTGTTGGACAGCAGTGTTTTTGTGGTTGGAGGAATAGTATAGCGTTGTATCATCTGCGTATCGTATGATGGAAGAGGTTATTGGAAGAAATGAAAAGTCTGCTACGTAGATATTAAATAGTAGTGGTGATATTATCGACCCTTGTGGGACTCCCCGAGGGCAGGAGAAGGGCGAGGAAGTCTGACTTTCAACTCTGATAGATTGTGTTCTTCCACTTAGGTAATTGTTGATTAAGTTACAACTTGATGGGTTTACACCGTAAGCTCTCAATTTTTCCATCAGAAGTTTATGGTGTACCATATCAAGTGCCTTGGAGAGATCGAGGGAGACGATTGCAGTAGTTTGTTTTTTAATAATATAATATAATAATATAATTGCAATAGTGATAATATGTAAATAAAATAAGTTAGAATATGAAGGAAGAAAATTATTAGATATTAGCTCTTCGTTGTAGATCACTAATAGTAATAATAATAGTATATCATCAGGGATGTGTAATCAGATCTGGAAGCTGAAATACGACTGAATTGATAACAGACTGATTATTTTATGAAAGAGCGCCTTTTAATGACAACATTGATACCCTGAAAATTCTCGAATAATTTGGAACAGCTTGAAACATTTCGATATGTATATTTGCTGATATGGATGTCTGACTTATTAAATTGATTTATAATTTAAATAGAATAATGTTAATTTTTTATAAATATAATATAACCGGATTGCGAAATTAATACCGGAATTGGCTATTTTGAAACATATATATCTATTATTTCACAAAACCTAATTTCACTATACGGCTGGTACTCATTATAGTCTTTATGGACAATTACGTTTTATTTTTTAAGTGATATATTTGCTGAAATAAATGTTCTGTTTGTTAAAGAGCTCAGCTAAATTAACTATCTTCAAAATATCAGCGATGAATATGTGATGATTCAGTACCAGCTTATTGCATCTATAGATTTGTATACGTTTCAAAACCAGCTTTTCAAGTATCTTATACTCTCTTATGATGTGATGTATTTGAAAAAAACATACAGGGAAGTGGTCGGTGGAGCACTTCCATTAATCTTTAGTGCATAGAGACATTAAATATTTTGGAGAACATTAAATATTTGTTCAGCTATTGCCTAGAATTATATTAGACTAGCTCAAAGTTTCACTTATTTTTATCACGAGTTTGATAGTTGGTAAGTGAGTTTCCAGCCATCAATATTTCAATATATCAGAGTGAGTTTGTCTTGGAGCTAGTCAAGATTTCAAGATGCACTCCGTATACATGACCGTATTGTAAGCGCAATCGAAGATCGAAGGTCATCAAATTACAATCATAGAGGTTTCTAGACAATGGGGGAAATTAATCCGATTTATGGCGCAGAGATCAGCTAAATTGTGGAACGAATTATTATCAGAGATATTGTTGTAAATATATTTCAAATTCTATATTGATATTATTTAATGATGTAAACATATTTCAAAGTATATAAATCCATAGATAATCATGATGGCATGATTATTTATATAAATTAAAGTGTATTAATCTATCCGATGTTACAGAATCCCGTTAATTCATTTGTATAGATGTTAATCGTGTCACCGATCGGACTGAACACTTCTATCATCTATAGAAAAATATACTTTCTCCGAATTATGTAATTGATGACAATCAGTGTTCAATTGCACTCACAATAGTGTATTTCTCTTATTCCATTTGTCCGTTTCTTAATATTTTAAATGGCGTTCTTTTTTCAAGATTTCCAAAAAATTCTGGTCATTCAAATTTTTGGATTGTTAATGGATGACGGCAGACGTTATTAGCCCAAATATTCAAGATCAAGTCTTTGGCTTTGATTCGTCTAGATATTTGTTGACGTTTCAAATACATTAGACTCTGGGGATTCCAAAATGCCATTTAAAGAGATCCATCGATATACAAAATAAAAATCTCAAATTTTTCCATTCAAAAGGGGTTTTCCATTAATAACACCAGGGAGGGGGGCGGGTTGAATTTTTTCAGGAGAAAAGAAATTTCACAACCCTTTACAATTGCTTTAAAAAAATGATTTGTACCCCATTCTATTTGTGACCAAAAGTTTCGTACCCCATCTAATTATGAAACTAGGCACTTAATTTAATGGTGCTGCTTAATGGGATGAAATATATTCGAAGGAAAATCACATTTAAAATAATGTATTCTATTCAATCTCACTGTAAATTTGATATTGTGGAATATTAAATAAGAACAGAATGTGTGTTCCAGCTAGCCTTATGTATCTTGTCTTTCTGTAGAGATCATCGACATATAGAGCGTCTTCCTCTAATTCAACGATTGACGTAACAGCCTTCAAGTCCGCCATGTTTGTGTTCCCAATCTCAAAAGTGCCATTTCAAATTGTGAAAAGGTTATTGCATGACCGTTATTTTGTTCGTAGTGTTGTTTTAGAAGTTAGATTCAACAAATCATGTATCTATTTTGAATTATATCGCTTTATTATTACCTATTCCAACTTTATCAAGACGGTTATGTGTTTAATGGTCAGATGTGGTCGAAAATCTGGTAAACGCGGTAAGAAGGTCAAAAGTCAAAACGACGAAGAAACTGATGGCGAGAAGATCCATATCTACAAAGTCCCTGTCATAATCAAGCACCAGGGACAGTCTAATCTAGAGCTAACGACGGAGAAAAGACTACTCTGGATTTCTGCAATTAATACAGATGGTCTTTCCGAAAAGAATTTATCAAATGATCATGTTTGTTTCTGGAAAAGCTGCAAAATCATTCGACAAATTCAATGTGTATTGGTTTCCTTTACGTTTGGGACATTCTAAAGTGTTGAGAACTAGCTGCAGTAAAACAAATGAAAGTGATGCTAGAGCTCTGGAAACCGGGGGGGGGGTAACTCAGAAACTTCAGGTACGGGGGAGTGCCAATTTGAATTCAGAAATACCCCCACAAAAAAATTTTTATTATTAAATTGATACCTCAAATATTTTTTCACTCCAAAATGTATACCCTAAATATTTTTTTCAGTACGCACATTTTATAATTGATCTACATTATATATATTATACATTGTGTCAACTTTTATTGTTCATGAGCAGCAGAACAAGTTTCCAAGTGATTTGTGAAAGTAAGATGTAATCTGCTCGTGAAGTGTAGTTGGCAAAAGAGAGAAACAGGCCTTGCAAGCGCATTCATTGACAGTTTTTTCCTCTTTTTTAATCCTCAAGTTAGATTGTGACTAGAGCAGTAAAAAATGTACAAATCCGGGACAAATAATCCTCAATATGACAGTGCTAAGTTCTAGTAGCCTATTACCTTAAAATAAAAATGTAGTAATATTAAATGCCTGGTAGTGCTGTTCATTGTGCCTGCTTTTCTCAAATGAAAAAGGCAGGTAGATCCATAAAACAAAAAAACGGCCACTGCATATCAATTGATTTTCAAATCATGTTGTCCTTGGTTCAATAATAAATTTTGAATACAATAATGAAGTAATCTTCACTTGAACTCAATCAAAGCTAGCGTAACTATTGCATACACAATCAGTTCTTTTAGAGGTTCCACATTTCATAAATCTAAATAATTTCTTTCTGTTGTGTAACAGAGAAAAAAAAGTTTTGTTTTAATTTGAATAAAGTGTTCAATGTTTATAAGACATTGCCCCGGTCTTTGCATCATAGTGATCATACCTTTCATCTTGCTGCCTCCCGTGTAGTAGCCCACCCCACCCTACCGATCTATCGTTCCTTCCATCTTCCAATCAAGCTAATCGAAATTGCAGATATCATGGGGTTTGCTCCCGGGTTTTCTGATTCCTGATTGTAGGCCTGCTTAATTCTATGTTGAATTTAGTGACATATTGAATGATATAGGTTATCTTACGTATCCAGGGTCCGATCCAGGGAAATCACTTTCGAAGATCTCCACTCAGAATTCATATACCAGTTCACTTAGCACCAAGATAATGTCACTATAGCTCATAGTACGGGCCATCAGGATTAAGCATCAGCAACAAAAAACACGAAAATATTTCCGACGGCTACCATTTCGGATATACCTCCCTGCCATGTAAATGACTGCAAAACTGCTGAATCGGCACAAATCAAAATTACTAAAAATGGCTCAAAAAGTGGAGATAGTGTAATTGAAAACGAAACTAAACTTTTACTCAAATTATCAACGCTAGCATACAAGAACAAGAGGTCAAACTTCTTATTATAACTTTGAACGATTATAGATCATTGTATTCAGGAATACTATTTACAAATTTTCAAATACAATAATCATTGATGATTGATATATATCAGACAACACAAGCCTACAACAAGCATAGGCCTAGCTCAGCCTCATTCACTCGCCACGGGTGTTTGAACCGTTCAAGGGGTTCAAACACTGAAGACATTAATTGTAAGTATCATAAATACATGCACGGTTTTGATTTAATTGAATTTGTTTTCGTTTGTAAGTTCATCATTAATCAATGTTAGGCCTATCAACACAGATCTATATTTAACAAAAAAATGTCATATTCTAAATGTTTAATAATCTACTATATATAATAGGAAACATATCTTGTCCTCTTTGAACGGCGAATTGTTGGATCTTCTGATAGCGCTGGACGGACTTCCTCCACATACCTACCGTCAATAGTAGTTTGGACAGCTACCTCGGATG
Source organism: Haliclystus octoradiatus (assembly GCA_916610825.1). NCBI lineage: Eukaryota > Metazoa > Cnidaria > Staurozoa > Stauromedusae > Haliclystidae > Haliclystus > Haliclystus octoradiatus. Next base: position 23,731,695 of record OU744448.1, read on the forward strand.
ATGAAGATCCCGATTGAGGACTTTCTTTGTCTTTGTCATTTCTTTTCTCAGGTGGGGTCTTTTTTTTACTTACTTTGAACTTTGCTGTTATGTCTTCTTCTATTGATTTTTTTCCGCTGCCGGGATTGAGTATTTTTTGGCAATTTCATCATAGACAAGATTTACATGGCATAAAACATCTTTAGTAGTTACACTGATTGGGTTTTTACCTTCAAAAATTAACAATCCTGTTGGTTCAATGTGGTACATGCAACCAGTTATGTTTATGTGCTCTACATGGTGACTGTCAAATGCCACTGGTTCTCTGTACTCTAATTTTGTTCTACTGATTTTCTTTATCATTCGTTGTAGCCTGATAATCAGGAATGATTTCAGTGGAGTGTCCAATACAGCATAATCCTCAAATAGAATTAGATGGGTTTATGCATCAGCTTCGCCTGTGCTACTAATTTCTTCTTGTGCGTTCACTTGTTTAACTCTAGTTAGCCTGAAAAAGTATATCTGATTGTTATTTCATTTGCTACTGAAATTTCCTTTGTATTAGCACTGGTTAGTATCAACGTTGTATGATATGTAACAAATCTTACCTATCTTTTGACAGATGTGGATCTTCATTAATGAGTCGTATTAGACTGGACTTGAATCACCTTCCATATCCTGGGACCATTACCGTTGGTGAGTGTTTTATCCTTTAATTTAATAATTAAGTATAGTTAATAATTTCTGTTGCAATGCTATATATTCCATTATTGGACTTCATGTATAGCTTATGGTTTTCAATATATACATACCTTGTTTCAACTTCTTGGTCAGAATGATCATTTGAATCAACTGCGTTGCCAAGTGTTTCTTGAAGAGCTTGTATTTCTTCGACGGATGCCTCAAACGGATCTTCACCTTGAAAGAAAGCAAACGTCAAATGAATACATATCATTTCATACTTCTCATTATTTGATATTAGATCTATGCAAATTGAGGTTTATATTATTGACATGCCAATCTCCACATTCAATTGTCCACTAGCTAACTCAGCTTCCTCTTCGTCATCCTCTTCACAATTGTCTTCAATATTAAAGTTTTTAAATAATCTTGGCTGATCACCACTTTCAAAAGGCTTCAGAAACCAGTCATGGGGACCTTCTTCGCCTTCGTATGCATACTTGTCGTAAAATGTTTTTATCATTCCTAACTCTGTGGCTAGTTCATGAGCCATTGTGATGCCATTTTCCCAAGAAACTACCTCTTCGCCTACTGTAGGATATTTTGCCATGTCTGCATTTTCAAGGTGATCGTTTTCTTTGTTTTCCCAAACATTCTCTTGCTTTATGTGTGCTCTAGAAAACGATGGGCCACTTGGTTCTGCTTGAATTTGTGTTAGCCGAATCATTTGGGATGTATTTCTCAAAAGATGACCGAAAGGAAATACTGGATGATTACCAATGAACTGAACCATTTTTGAAAAAAAGTCTTCACAGCAATCTGACCCCATTTTGTTTAATGGACAAGGAAGTTGGGGAACTGATCTCTAAAATAAAATATTACAGAGACTGCAGAGTGACAACTTAGAAGAAAATCGATGTAACATTGAGTGGAGATAAAGTTATCTTGCATTGTTAACGTTTCGTGCCAAAAAATGAAGTTCCGCCAAATTGCCAAGAAGTGAACCACACATGCAGCATATTTGATACGCAAAGATAATGAAATTTTTGTACTAAAAAAAATGTCAACGTATAGATGGATGATCTTCAAGTACATTTTCGTACCAATTACAGCTGGATCTGGTGGTTCGTTCAAAAAACTTCCTTCTGCGACTTTGGTCAAGCAATCCTGGACTTTTTTGAACGAGAGCTCTTGGGCAATTTTCCAATTTTGGCGATCTCTCTCTCGTCTTACATGTTCTCTCGTTAGCACATGCTCTACTGCTGGTACTTTCTTTAAAACTTTTTCAATGTGGTTCATGTGAACCAATCTCCCTGGGCCAATTTGCAATACCTTGCTAGTACGATCAAGATTGTTAATGTACTTTTTGTGGTTATGGATGGGGTCTTGGTCTCCTAGCCGACGAATCACATAACCACTCTCATTTTTTTCTTTTGAAGGAGCTAGAATGAAGCCAAGGGATCTTTCAATTGGCTGAAATCTGTCCTTGCTCCTTGTCATGTCTTGAACCATAAGTTTTCTTCTGCTATCACCATCTGAACTATGCCCTATCAGTGGTCCAATTTTTTCATCCATAATCTCTTTGAAGATATTTTCAAATTCAACCCATTGATTTTCAACATGAACATGACTGAATTTGTTACATGTGCACATGATGCAGACAGCTAATGCAGGTAGCTGACTGTGCAATGGGTTAAGTATAATTACTCTAGCATTTCTACCAAGTACATTATTTTTAAATGCATCTGTTATTCTATTGTATGATGTTTCGTCATCGCCAATAGTGAGGTGGATGTTTTGCACGCATTGATGATCATTGTTTTCTGGTGTCCTTTCTCCACTAAACCCTACAATTTCGTCTGTCTCTTGATGGTAGACAATGACAGGTTCTACGCCTGTCTCATCTTCTGCTGCTAACCATGGAACTTTTGGTATTTAAACTTCTCCATGAGTTGGCAAATTAGTTTACATAATTGTTCAAAATTTCCCCCATCAATGCCGGGTAAAATCTTCACAGAATTCTGTTTCCTCCAATGATACACTGCATTGAGGCTTGGTCCTTCCAAATTTTTATCAACGAAATGACACAATTTAGGACCTCCCATTATCAGTAATGATTCATAGAAACTATGAACTGGTTTGTTGTATCTTTTACCTTGAGGTCCTTTGACCAAGAGATTCCGTGCTATTGTTTCTAGCAGTCCTAGGAAAAATGGTTTATCTTGCAAAAGTCCTTTGCTACTTGCTTTCTCTAAGCGATAGCATATCGCCTTCATATCACCACGTCTTGCATATTCTTTAAGTGATTCTGTGACTGTTCGTACTCTCAATCTTAATCTTAAGTTTATTTGAGTTAAAAAAAAGTTTGCAGTATCCTTATCTTCGATAATAGCATTTTTCTGTCTTAGTTGTTCAATCCTTTCATCTGTGGTTAAATAATCAAATCTGACACTTGAAAGTTCACGTTTCGTGTCTTCGTTATTTGTATTCGTTCTAAGGATTAGGCGTTGTTTACAAGACGGTAAGTATGGTATTTTTTGCAGGTCGAACATGTATGGCTATTGTCTTTTGCAAATCCAAAACACTTTCTATGTTTAAAGGTACCTTTATGTAGTACAATCCCATCTTTTGTCTCTTCTTTGAAGTGAGCCATAGGAATTGCATACCATGTATTTTCGAAATTATCAACTCCTTCTTTGGTGTCATTTATCAGCAGCTTTGTGTTCATATCATCATTTCCATAGTTAACATTTTCTCTGAAAAATCCTTCGCATATGTTGTATGGTTTATTTGATTCAAATGAATTTACGGTGGCTAGTCAACTCGTAGACTTTGAAGAAGTAGGGACTGTCATGAAATTTTTGATGCTGCTTACGTTCTTAACGTTACATTTGTTTGCTTTTACATGACCACCACTTTTGACATGATCTCTGAATCTTTTCAGTAAATTTCCACGTGATATTAAAGATATGTTTGTTTTGCAGGATCTACAATGAGCAGTTCCATTTGGTTTGAGAATAAACATCCCCTTGCTTGTTGCCTCCTCCACATCTCTGAAAATGTCTTCAACTTTTTTGTCTATTAATCCTTCGGATGCTGCCTCGTTTATCTTGAACTGGTGGATAGATGTATTGTCATGCTGATTGATCGCTCTTGGGTGCTTTGTAAACGCGCTCCTATTTTTGTAGTAGAATCACATAAGTTACAATCTATATAAAACAACTTGCCATCCTGGGTAACTTTGTAACGGGATACCACATTATCAAGTTTGTTGTTATTAGAAATCTCATTTGCAATTTTCTGCAATCCTTTTAATTGGCTACTTTTCTCTATTTCAGGGACATTGGATGGAGTGATGTTTGTTTCCAAATCAATTGTTGGTATATCATGACTATCATCTTCGTCATTCACTGCAATGATAATTTGTGAACATTGAAATAAACGCATTTGTAAATATAATACTATTCAAATAACTTTACTACATCAGCCTATTTTAATTTCAATATGGAAACGGAATATTTGTAACAGTTATGTAACCTTTGACACACACAGTGCTATTGATAGCTATCGCTACATAAACGCCTAATGTGGAATTGTAAGTTCAATCTGGATACAAAACGTTTTCTAATACCTTATTTTTTAATGTGTCCCAGCTATTCATATTGCTATTGTAATATTTTACATACAAATTTCTCAGTTTATTAATATGATGTATTGAATTTCATTTATCAGACAATGACTACTAACCTTCAGATTCAACTTCAGAGACCACTTCTGTTGTAGAAAAGTCATCCAGATTTTGATAACATCTTTCATCAATTATATCCTCAATCCTTGCTTTTTTAGCTACATTGCTGGTTCCTTTTTTCCTTTTGTCATGCTCTGCAAGTTCATGTTTGGTGGGTTTGCAATTACAATAATCACAATCATGTCCCTGCATTGGTAGTTCATAATCATCACATTGCTTGTATTGGAAACATTTTCCTCGAAAAGTACCACGTTTATCAACACCCATTTCTGTTTATGTTTTATAAAAAAACTTGACTGCAAACTTTTCCCACCAAAAATAATAGCAGTTTTTAAAGAAATCAAAATTTTCAGGGTGTAACTACGGTAATAGTCGCAATACAATATAACATCTTTCTGTGCGTAATTGTTTTTCGGGAAAGATTACAGTGTAATATTGCGTCAAGCGGATTTCGTATTGATACTAATATCCTAATTTGATTCTTATTCAACAAATGGTTGTCAATAGTAACATAATATAGCCTCTTCTACACAATACGAGACTGAGGTTAAAGCATAATGGCATAATGGGCCAATAAATCGATTTTGTATTTTACTGACTACGCCTTATGCTTGCCTGTCTTATTTGGTATATGTAGGTAACATTTATATATATTTTAAAAGAATAATATCAAGTTAATGATTCTTTTCTTCAAATCAGTCTTCAAATGGCAAAATTATATCAAAACAAACATAAATATTATAAAAGAACACACTGGACACTGGTTACTATACTTTCTGAATCCAAATTATTTATTAATTATTTTCCTAGCCATGCTATATTGGAATGTTGTTATGACATCACAGGTGATAACATAATTTATCACAGTGCAACTCAAACGAAACGTTGCTTTAGTTCGTCCATGTAGTAGCCGAAATATTGTCAATAAGTACCAGTTTCTACATACATATTTGTTGATTTGCAAACATGCAAACCTTGTTAAATGGTCTATAATGGCTACTTTACAATGATACACATCCGGATACACCTATTAATTTCTATTGAATTCAACCTTCAAAGAAATGTCACCTCCCTTTTCTCCCTTCAGCAGTCAGTATTCTCTAATCTCATAATTGGTCGATATAGACAGGTATTCATTGTACCTATTAATCTGCATATAGAAATAATGGGCTATGACTAACATTGTCTGTTATCTATATGTTACATCAAACATAATAAGGCTGATAATTTGTATTCACGGTTGATATAAATACTATCAGTAACAGAAAGAAAATAATACGCTAATGCGAAGAAAGTATTTTACGCTTTTCAAACAATATTTTTAAATGAATACCCCCAAATAATTTCAATCTAAAAAACAGCCCCCCAAAAAGTTTGAAAACTCTGAAATGTATACCCCAAAAATTTTCAAAAATCCTGAAAAGGTACCCCCAAGAATTGGCACGTCCCCGTATACCAACCATATGGAGTTACCCCCGGGTCATGACATGTGCTCTTGCCCTTTGTACTTTAGTTTTTTACTTGAGTGACCACCATGTTGGCAGCATCTTGTACGTTTTAGTAATCAATAAATATACATTGTCTTCTTACAAACAAGTTTATTTTTATCAGGCATTCAGGAAGATTTGAGACATATGCGGATGTTCAATCGATAAGCAATATTTTGTTGCTGATTGGTTCACAGTAAATGCTTTGATATTTAGTTCTACATCAGTTAATCCTAGTTCAATTAGATCACTGCTGATGCTTAATGTTCTTTCTACAGGCATCTCTAATGAAGCACTGTATCCACATGCTTCAATTGCAATACAGAAGGCGTTGTTACTATCGATTTGTTCACTTGAAGAGAGAATATTTAAATTGGCGTCAGTTTTTGGTCTGTAAAGGCCATACATATTGCCAGGATAAAAATTAATGGCAGGACAAAGTTTTCTATCACTATATTGACAGCCTATACCATAAACAGTCTTCGAATGTTCAGCATTAAAGCTATTTGAGGGTAAAGACGGAGAGAGCTGGACACCTTTGGGCATTTTTGAATTAAATAGATCAAATGATCAAGATAATCAAGTGTTTCAGTAATTGGATCAACAAATCCTAAGTTGTTTATCGCATCAGTTTTCGATGATCTTATGCCAGTCACTGACAAAAGCAACCGATACGAATTAGATCGTACTGCAATGAATCCTGCTGTATTGGGACTCCATGCGCACGTTGATATGAAATCTAAAGGTCTACTGCTTTGTCCAGTAGATCGACCAGCGTGCCGAGTCTGACAAGCAGAGATAGAACATTTGTGTCAATCATCACAGGTTTTGTACACTCTAAAATATGAAGGTCCCTATTCGCAATTTCTTGGGGTCCCAAAATGTTTGGCCACCCTCAAAAATGAATAAGTACCTTTTGTAAATCGGTCCCCCTAGTTAAGAAAGAATTGCCGCCATTGCAAAAGTAGTGATGACGTTCTAGATGTGTTCTTCGACGAACTTCGATTAAAATTTCACATCTTTGGTACTGGATAGGTAGGAAAAGTAATTGGCTAAACTGTAGCCTATGATTAAGATAAATATTCATAACTAGCGATTCTCTACTAAATAAAATTCGTTGCTTTGAATCTATTGATATGTGTTTCAAGTATATTGCATCTAAAACGGCATCGTGAACCCCGCCTCACATACTACACATACAAATGGAAATAGCGTAAATTTGAAAGTAGACAAAGAAATGAATATTTTGTTGCAATAGCAATAGTAACTTTAGGCCGGGTTTTTTAACATGCTGGCCTCATATAATACAAAGGGAATTGATTGATTGCGGAGCTTATTAGTTATTAATAGCTCTTAGTAACTCAGAAACCGTTAAGTGAAAAACTAATTAAAAATACAGCATGATAAACTTTGCAATTACTGCGACGCTTCAAAATAATACATCTAGTTTTAAATTATTTTTTATTTTTTAGCATGTCCCATGAAGCCTACAATATGAGAAATGTGTTATACAAATGTATTCAAATCTCGAAATGATTAACGCATTCATAGAATTTTTCATATCGTCGAAAAATTCAAAATGGAATGTTGTAGACTAGGTGGAAGAAATTTTTTTCACTGGAGATAACTTCCACAAACTAAAATGATGTGTTCATTATATTTTTAATCTGATATTGAAGGAAAAGCATATTCACGCTTAAAAATTGTTTATATTATACAGGATAAAATGCTTTTAAAGATGTGTAGATCCCACCCGATTCGATCAAGTGTTGATTCAGATTTGGATTGAGTTTAAGCTTTCGGATTTGATCGGACTGGCTGACACTTTTCTGTCAAATTGATTCAGATGTTGAGAATATTTTGCTTTTTTAAGCTTTCATTGCCTTTAACAACATTTCTGGCTAGATTTAATCAAACAGTGCCATTGCCATTCCGACGATCAAGTTTAATATCAATATTAGTAACAATCATTTCCGGTAACAATGGCATTACAACATCAAAAATCTTATCTAAATGTCTACAAAAACTTTCGGAATTTTTGAGATTTATTTTTAAAAAAAATGTATTAGAACGGATCGGATTAACATTGAAATTTTGAAATTCGGATAGTATCGGATTCGGATTTCAGATATTTCATGCAGGTGGTTAATTTTAGGATTATCTGATCTGATGCACAACTCTACTTGATAAACACGCACTTACCAAGATTAATTTTGTCTGCCAAGAGAAACTTCAGACCCGGGATAATATCTTGAAAATGTGGCCCTTTAAAAATTAAGTTCTGCCGCTCACATTCACAAATATTTTCAAGTTTTAGCACTCCTGCAGTTCGAAAATATATAGTAAGAAAAATGTGAATCCCTGTAAACTCTTGCGGGAGAATTGTCTTGCTTAACTCTCTGTGGTCCTGAGATTAATAATATAATGTAAAGTTGGATTCATGTTATATTGTAAATGCCTGTAGAGGATACAACAATCTGTATGATGGAATTGAATTTTATCTGATTGAATCTATTTTATTATTTTAGAAGCCTTTATAATAGAACAAATAATATTTTCTATGATTTCTAATGTTGTAAACATATGGCAAAAGCATATAATATTGCAAGTAAGTGCCTGCTAATTGGCATTTAATCAATATCATTGTAAAAACTCTATAATTTTAGTTTGTTGCCCGCTGTTTGAGAATTCTATACATAATTTATGAATTTCTTATGGAATTTCTTTTTCTATCGAGAAAGATCCGACATGGGTACAATGTGAGTCAAAGAATGCTGAATATTCTCGCTGCCTGAATGGTTCTTCATAAAAATGACATATTATACAAAACTACCGTGTTTTCTATTTACTTGTATTATTACAATTTATTATCTGATGATTATAGCAGATTGCCAAACATGTGATTGGATGGAAGGAAACCAAACGGTAGTGGATCGTGTTTTTGATAACCACTCCATCACTACAAATGATGATTTCTCTCTTGTTGTAACAACATCTAATCTCTTTTTATGCAACTATTTATGCAAGAAGAATGCTACTTGTAATGGTTTGAACTTTTGGAAAAACAAAACTATTCAAAACTGCAACTTAAATTTTGGTTTTAATCTCTTCAACCGGATGACCGACAACATCAATTCAACAACAATCTTACGATTTGAGATAAGTTATAGATTTCTTATTTTATCAATGCTAGTGTATTTTGATATGATTTTATGAATTTTATAAAGTAAGATATCTTTAGGTCTTTACTGAACCTATTACAAGTTTATTATTGGTTTTGATACTATCACATCAGTATATATCTCGTTAGTTAAAACTCCCTAAAGCATGGGGCAAGCGCTCATGATTTTTACGCGATTTTGTCAAAAATGGCAAATTTGCTACCGTTAATAGCCAATTTCAAAGCTTTCGGGTACACGTGCACCACCCTGTAAAGGTTCCACTCTTTTTAGCCATAGATTGACTAGACAAAATATAAAATACGAAACAAACACGTGACAAATATTTCAAAGCGACGTCTTTTGCATGTTTAAATGTTTGAATGGCGGGACTTCCCCTAATTATCATAACAAAGAAAATCTCAAGTTACGCGCCCATTAGTTCTATTTCAGACTCTGTTGCTTATGACAATTAATTGATCGAACAGACGTGATGAAACATGAAGCGCGTTGAATCCATCACATGAATTCTGTAAACTAATGTCGAAGGAGACTGACTCTGGGCAAACAAACCATTTTAAATTACTAATTTATATTACATTTATTCTGTACAGTACTTATTGTTATTTCTATTCTTGATTTTATTTGAATGTTTTCTAAATTGTTTGTTTACAAAAATGTCTATTTTGTTACCCGCCTCAGAACGCCAATTCTTATACCGTTATAAATGGAAACAATTGTTTCTTTTGTCCTCTATTGTTTCATGAATTATTTGTACTCCCTGTGGTCAATCCACTTGATATCACGATCCGTTTAATATCACGATTCTTGCTTGCACCGCCGTCGTGATATTAACGGGGTTTCACTGTACTTGCTTATGTGGATATCTTTTCACTACTTCGGTAGTTTGAGCACTCAGGTATAACACAGATATTTTCTTTCATGTCTTTCGTGTCCAGTGTGTATTTTTCACCACATTGTCTGACTTATATTGACTTAGCTGGAGCAGGCGAAGTTATTCCCTAGTTGTTCACGATGCAGTACTGATGACTGCGAATGACCAGAAAAAGTGTTTGTTCTTCTTCATAAATATTTTACTGGTAATGAATGTTGAAGATACATTGAAATTGCTTATTACTATATCTCAAATCAATACTTTTGTTTCAGGCTGACTGTACAAGTACATCGATTGGTAAGTTTTTCTTGTTTCACAACATTTACCCCACAAACAAGCTTCCCACTCCGTTCTTTACATGTATCAATTCTATCATGTTCCATCCAAAAATAAAAAATGGACATTGCAACTGTGTTTGAAACGCGCTTGGATGGATTTTACTATAGGTTATGCAACCTCATGCATGAAATCCTAGAAGCTATGCTTCGTCTGATACCAATCAGACAGCTATTCTATATAATCTAAAGAAATTCTCTAAATGTATATGATAGGCAAATATACATAACATCGTATCAACCTATAGTATAGCAACTCGGTGGTTCCAATGAAAGAAAAAACTGATGACTAGTACTTTGAAAACATTTACTTGTCAATTTTGAATTTATTATCTAGCAATAATATTGCTCCCTGCTTTGTCGATAATATTTTCTATAATTTACATCAATAATACAAATACGTTACTTTCACAACTTTACAAATCGCAACTATAAAATCTAAAACCATAGTAAAATTATGTTAATTATTTTGGTGCTAGCTATTTGACATTTGGAGAATGTGTTTACTCCAATCCGGAGAAGGAAGCAGTTGTATCGGTATGATTATTCAATTGTTGAATAGGATCTGATTGGTCTGGCCTCTATATATATTTTACATCGTTTATAAAATCAAAACGTTCGTATTAATTTGGGAAAAACTAGCAACTTTATCAAGCTGTGATTTCAAGTATAGATCTACTTGACAAGTCATTTTCTCCGCCCGAATTGTCAACATTCTATAACAACATATTGCCATTGCGTAGCATCGTGTGACAAGAGGTCTCATCTTCTTTTCCTCTCACGCTTTTAGGCATTGTGGAACGACTTCTAGTAAGAAGTTCGTCTAGCCCGTGTGCCGTGAATCTCAGCTTCATGTAGCAGAGAATGCGGTAGAATCTCTTGCCTTGCAGTTATTATTCCACTTGACACCTTCTTTTATTTCGTCATAAAAATGTCAAGGCATTACAGTTAATGAGTAAACATGTGAACAACTGTATTTATAAAGATGAAGTAACATAGATTTTGAATGAAAGGCTGAAGCCTGTGGATACTATTAAAACCATGTTAATTTCCACTTATTTCTATGAAATGACTTATTTATTTCGAAAGTAACATATGTTTCGATAAAAAGGAATAAAAGAAATTTGTAAGTTTTACAACAAGTTGTTAAATCAACAACTCTCGAGTTGTATTTGAATCTTAGGAATGATTTTGACTTGAAAGTATCTTCACGTAGACAATTCCACAAATACACTATGGGGCTACAAGATTGAACTTTTAAGTGCTGTGTGAGCATGAGTAGACTATGTTGGACTGTCAATTTTTATAAATGACTATGCATGCAGTATTTGTTGATACCATATTTACTGTTATCAATGGAGAACTGTTGTTGATAATGGAGTAAAAAAAAATACTACTATCGTTTGGATGGTGTTACTCCAAATATGGATTAATGCATTTTTCTGCAGTGAAACATTTAATTAGTAAGTCTGATTTTGAACTGTCGTCGACATATTTGTTGCCATTTACATATTCAAGAGTTGGAATCTATAAATTTGAATGTAGCTTGTAATCTACATAGCAATAAAATCCTGTAAGAGATCCTCTTTCTATTATAGCATCATCTTCTTTAATGCGATCAGATCTTTCTGCTGTGTCGCAATAAAACAAAGTTTTTTATAGATAATTTTATGCTAAATTATTTGTAATGCGATAAGCAGCTTTCTTCTCTATGGCCAATGGGACTATCTTAGTGATTTAGATGTACGAGTAACTGAATGATATTTCAGTACATAATTGTCGACGAATGCGTCCAAAATATAGTACCATTTCATACAATACATCATACACCACCGTGACAGCGCCTTCTTAAATCTAACCAGTCGATGCGAATTAGCTCAGTAAATATATCACCATACTCTGCTTTCCTGAATCTATTGTGAACATGGTGAGTTTTATCGCTACACCACTTTTGGGTACACAGACAACAACATTGATATGGAGTTATGGTTATGTACAATCGCATGTAAAAGCAATGAAAATCAGAAACTCATCATCTGGTCGAAGCTGGAACCACATCTAAAATGTTGACACATTGTGAGTAAGACCAGGGGCAGCTTGATTTAGGCTATTTGAAGAGCAGTGGATAGGAAGATATTTGCAGGCATAGATTGAACCCTGTAGCTGAAAATTCACTTAACCGCAGGTAAATAGGTCATTATCGCAGCTAATTGACTATTGGCCGCATCTTTCAAAAATCGCAGCAAAGTTCATCATTTCCATAGCTAATTCTCTAATAGACGTATCATTGAAAAATCGTAGCTTAATCGTCAATTCGCTGTAGCGAAATAGATCATTTTCACAGCTAATTGTCTACTAGACGTACTTTGAAAGATCTCAGCTTAACAGTCTATCCGCTAAGCTAAATAGATCATTTCCGCAGCTTATTCACTAAATGCCGCTTCTTGAAAATATAGCAGCTTTAAAGTCATTTATTATCATCTTTTCCCAAAAAAGCAAATGAATTGACGCTTTAAATCTATTCTCTGCTGGCCACGTTGATGGACTACATCGGTAATAATCTTTCAATCTTTCGCCTGTAACTTTAGAATGGGATTTTGATCATCCTTCTTCTTCGTCAATGAATAACATTGTGTCAGCTTTATTGTTGACACATTCACAGAATTCCCAGCATTTTCCGAATCCCCTTTGCTGCGTTGTTGTTGTATATCAAGTGCATGATCGTCATTATCTTGATAAGAAGCGTAGTCTTTCACCGAGAAAGCCATGTTGAATATGAATATGTTTCATGCATACGAGCACGTGTAGTTGAAGGCAATTACACACAACGTTCGTGTTTACATGCATATGCATCCTTTGTGTGAGAAAAACATTTGATGTTAGATTTCACATGCGTTGTCTCGATTGTTTTAACCCACATCAATAGGCCATTAACCACAAGTGGAATATCATCATATTCATATCAAACTAGCATACTTCATTCATCAATATGAAGTGATCAGCTGAGTGCAAGATACTTTCTGAAAACTAATTGTCCACGCTTAAAAGTATGTATCCGTATCAAAGACTGGGTATTATCATTTAGAGAAGAAACTCAATAACAGCGTCGGATCTTTCGATTTTATTGAAATTAGTATGTATATAGTTGGTTTTTAATTTACATTTATATTAATGTTCCTGTAGTTGAGAAGCAATTGTAACATTATCCTTTTAAATATAAACATTTTGTCACATTTTCAAATTAATTTTAAAGAATAAAAACAGAAAAAAAGAATGCATAGTAAAAATTCAGATTAAACCTATACTAAAGCAATAAGGTTTCCCTTGGAGCTTTATCGTGAATAAATCAATCAGCTGCAAACACGGGGTTGAAAATATAAGGTATACCACCCAGAGCTTTGAAGACGTTATGGCACCGAAGAACGTTGTGTTATAATGTGATACAATTCATCTGCTTGCCATATAATCAAGCCGATATAATTGAATGCCAGCCTGAAACTGATCAATTTCGTGTAAAGGGGGTGTAATGGCTGTGAAGAGCAACATTTGAGATGTGTATAATTCAACACTTCCTATAAAGTGTTTGAAAAGTTGTTAATTACCTAAAGGTTTTTTGGCAAATATAACCTGAATTGTAATTATAAAAGTTTCTTCGAAAAACATTTTAGTATGAAAGATAGCGACAAAAAATCACGATTAAATTTATTCCGACGTTTTAACCCATAACAAAAGTTATAGGGAATCTGCCCACATGATTTCGGTTGTTCGAAAATGCAACTCAAAATTTGACTGTTTGGTACATGAAATGTTGGCAATCAGGAAGCTAAAACCGACTCTTAACATTCAAAGCGATTCAATTAAGTCGCGACTTTTAGTTTAATTGTTTCCTTTGTCACAGCGTTCTATTGTCTATATATCTGTAGATTTTCGTAATTCTCTCTTTGTAAACAATAGCCATAGAATGTTAAATTTATATCTTAGCACGATTTTACCTATATATATCTTGTAATTTCATATAATATTTCTTTTAAGCCGGGTTTCCATTTGACGAAAATTTCGCTGCAGCGAAAAATTCGCGGCTACTTTCGCGGCGAAATTTTCGCTGGTTCATTTCCACTTGAAATTTTTTTTCGCGCGCCAAAATCTACATTTTATGAAAATCTATCATGGCACCAGTCAATTTGGAAGCTGTATTGCTTGCACGACTACAAATATATTCAAATGTTTCTGCTCAGAAGACGTAGAGTTTATGCAAGAAAATACAGTAAACCATTCTGGGTCCGGAAATTATTTGAAGAGAGGAAAGAGACAGGAGAGTTTCATTTACTCGTAAAGGAAATGAAGCTCTACGACATCGAATATTTTTACCGTTCTCTTCGAAAATATGTCATTCGACATTTGAACAATTTTATGTAATGATTGGTCTACAAATTGAAAAGAACGATACTCACATGAGAAAACCATGTGTTTGTTTGTGTTATTTGGTGACTGGAGAATGGAGATTCACAATTGACAAAATACAGGCTACAAATTTCAGGCAACTAAGCAATACAAGCTACAAATTTCATCCCGCCATCTTGTTTGCTGAAAATGTCATGACAACATCATTTTCAGATGATTTGCATTGGTTTGATTCACTTTTCGCTGCAGCGAATCGCAAAAAAGTAGGATCAATTCCAACTACTTTTTTCGCTTCAGCGAAAGTTGCAGCGAAACCTGCGTGGTCCAAAATTGTGTGCAACGTCACACAGCGCATGCGTACTTGGCTTTTTAGCCGCGAAATTTTCGTCAAGTGGAAACCGGGCTTTAACCTTGAAAATGACAACAGCAATGTCGAAACGTCGGAATAAATTTAATCGTGATTTTTTGTCGCTATCTTTCATACTAAAATAACCTGAATTCAAGACAGAAATCATAATAGTAGAATCTTTAAAAATAAATAAATATTCTAGCTTGAAATTTTACTATAACATTTGAATAAAATATTCTCGTCAGTCGTTATCAAGAGAAGAGACATCTTTCACAGCATTGAATTTAATGCCAGACAATAAATTCAAAATATTATTTCTTGCATCGAAATAAAAGACTATGAATAGACCACCACAATGTTATAAGTGTCAATTGTTTCCAGTATCTTAATACAATATCAAATGAAAGGCTGACATTTGATAACCTTTCACAACCAAAGGACTTTTTATTTCGCCAACATTCGCAGCATTTTGTTGAATTCAAATTGGTGAACTAAAAAGCAATTTGGCCACTCCCACTTTTTAGGATATTTCTGGCTACATGTTGAAAGTCACTAATTTGTATTTTGGAGACGTTCAAACTTAATTTTGACAACTTTGGCAGGATTTTATTGAATTATATTGTTCTACACAAATCCTATCGATGTTGGCGAAGTTGCGGAACGAATTTTTATTTTCGCTAAAATCAGTAAACATTCTAAAAATTATGAACTTTCTTCTGATTGGTGAACTACGAAGTAACTCGACTCAGGATTCGCGGGCACGATTGACTAGTCACCATCCCTCAAAATATCACCACTGTTGATGAAAATAAATTCGATAAAATCTTATCAATGTTTGCGAGATAAAAAGTCATTTGGTCACCCCAAGATGTTGGCTACAAACGGCAACATCCGTAGGATTAAATCCTATCAATGATGGCGAAATGAAAAGTTGTTTGGCCTGGTCTTAAAGTTACATGCGCTTTTTGATCACTCTCTATTGGATCACTCTCACAGTCATTTATGCCGAAAATAAATATAATAGATCTGACTTGGATGAAGCGTTATCCTGCGTTTGAGCAAGATGCCAGTGCTTGATCCACCAAAAGTTTTTTGTAGTCCCGTTTGTAGTCCAGAATGAGTTATATAAATACTTAGATGGAACAATGCTATTGACAGAAATGTTTTAGAATAATTAAACCCTTTATCTTGAATCCTTAACGTCACAATAATTTGACGTAGGTGAATGTTTGGTGGGAGGTTGGCAGCAAACTACAATAGCTAGTTGACCAATAGCAGACCCGACACCACCAACCAAGCTCCAGTCACACTGCCAAGTCAGTGGAATTCATAGTTATACTTTTATACTTACCTTTGTCACCCAACATGGGATGGTAAGGGAGGGGAAAAAGTAAATAATAAACAGCGTAAAATATCAGCAGCAGATGAATTAACCACATCAACAAATAACAATAGCAACAGCATTAACATTGTGTTCATATACAAACTAGACATCATTTGTTGAGATGAATGGCTTTGACATAGCAGATCATAGGATACATACAATACAGTCACAGATCAAACACACCACTCGAAAAGCATAAACTCCTCATTAACTTTCCTAAACCATTCGTCGGTGCGTTGAAGCAAAAAAAGAACGATATGGTCCTGAACTGCACTGAGTCCTAGCAAGTAGGAACGGACAGAGTCATGATGTTACATGTGCTCAATTCAGCACCAAGGCAGATTGGTTGTTTACAAGCAGAATTTGTGTCATATAACAAAAAATCTTGCAACGGGATTCAAAGATGATGTTTAACCTCAGTAAACTTTCATTTAACTACAATAAAAGTTATTTTATGAATCCGTAAAATACATATAGATCTATTTGAATTTAGTTCAAATATTTATTATACGCGGTTATCATTGCAATTTCTCAAACAGAATGTAAGCATGGCTGGAACACCAGTTACTTGTACAGAAATATAAATAAATTGACTCTTGTGACTTCTTCTATCATCGTATTTATAGTTATATCTTCCACATTTTGGATTTTGTGTAAGATTATTACCATAACTACATGTATCATTCAGATTGACGGTTACTATACTAATAAATAAAAAACATGTATGTTTAAGCTACGATTGATAAATTTGAAAAGTTTAGACTTACATAGACTGCTGACGAAAATGTGCAACATGGGGAACAAAGATGGCTGACGCAATGGACTTACTTTAGCGCTCTCCTCATTGACTTTTTCAAAATTATTTGATGTCTCCTATAAACCCTTTTGTTATCTAAACTCTAAACAATATGTTCTCATTGTAATAGAAAGCTAGTTTAAATAGGATTTTCCTGCCAGTGGGTTTTTTCATAGGATTACAATTATTTTCAAACATTTATGAATAAGTTGAAATCACACAGAGCGACAAGGGACTATAAAAATAAAAAATAAATACTATTCACCTTCAAATACGATTAAAAAACAGATATTTTAACTCATGTATGATGCAACTTGAAATTGGTAGTCGCAACTAACTATTTTATAACAAAAACAATCCTGTTTCATTTAGAAACAAAGATTGCTCAAAAAGTGGCTTGAAATTTCGCAGTTTTCAAACCTCTGTGTTGGTAATTTGTGTCAGCCATTACGGATGCCCAAGGTCACTATGTGTTTTCCATAAAGATTGGCAATGGAATCAGCAGGCTATGTAAGTCTATGGTTTAGACACTAGAAATAACAGTTACAGAAATGTATATAAATGCACGAATCAGTCCTTCATATTTGCTAGTGCGAATGTCTGGTTTTTGTGTTGATTGAATCTCTTATTTTGTAGTTTATTTATCCCGCGGACACTGAATTTTCAAAATATACCGCATTGGATATAAATCTTTTCTGTAAATAATTTCCGAGAGCTCCAGTGGGAACATGTGAAAAAGCTGTATAGATTTACATAGTATACCTTGTAATGTAATTGTATGGTATTGTATTATAATTACACCTTGCAAATACATTTTCATTGTACCTTTTTTTTGTCTATATCATAAAGACAATAGTGTCGAGCAAAATTGGGATAAACTAGTATGTGTATATTTTAAATCAGAGAACGGAGGCTGGTCAGAATGGGAAGACAAAGTGGTTTGTCCTGATCCTTGCACTAATTTGGAATTAATGGAAATCAGACGATGTGACAATCCTTCTCCAAGATGCAATGGAAATCCTTGTGTTGGAATAAAAGAACGGAAAAGACAATGCAAGCCAAATGAAGTCATGGTCAGTACTTGCTTTTTTAATTTTAAATACAATATTCACTATCAAGGACAAACTGTGATTGGTTAGAATTTTTGAAATTATTCTTGGATTACTTAGACATGTTTAGTATTGTTTTGATTGTCTGTACAAATGTCCAGCATTGTTTTTGATTGTCTATACATATGTTCAGCATTGTTTTTGATTGTCTAGATTTGTTTAGCATTGTTTTGATTGTTTAAAATGATTAAAAAATATCTGATTGCGAACATCTTTCGATTGCTCTATGCAAAAATTTTCAAATGCAAGTGTGCAATAAAGCTTGTAATAAACTCTACAAATTTAAAATGAAATTAATTACATAAAGTGGTCAAACCATGAATAAAAACATTCAATTGTATTGGCATTGAATTCAAATCAAGTTGAAGTCAAATCAAATCAACATCAAAAAGGAATAATAATAATAATAATAATAATAATAATAATAATAATAATAATAATAATAATAATAATAATAATAATAATAATAATAATAATAATAATAATAATAATAATAATAATAATAATAATAATAATAATAATAATAATAATAATAATAATAATAATAATAATAATAATAATAATAATAATAATAATAATAATAATAATAATAATAATAATAATAATAATAATAATAATAATAATAATAATAATAATAATAATAATAATAATAATAATAATAATAATAATAATAATAATAATAATAATAATAATAATAATAATAATAATAATAATAATAATAATAATAATAATAATAATAATAATAATAATAATAATAATAATAATAATAATAATAATAATAATAATAATAATAATAATAATAATAATAATAATAATAATAATAATAATAATAATAATAATAATAATAATAATAATAATAATAATAATAATAATAATAATAATAATAATAATAATAATAATAATAATAATAATAATAATAATAATAATAATAATAATAATAATAATAATAATAATAATAATAATAATAATAATAATAATAATAATAATAATAATAATAATAATAATAATAATAATAATAATAATAATAATAATAATAATAATAATAATAATAATAATAATAATAATAATAATAATAATAATAATAATAATAATACGCAAACCGCGTCGGTGATCATATCATCATTTTTTCATTATTGTTAAACTACTTTTCCGCAGCGCACATTCCAAACTTGTAATACCCTTTTGGGAATCTATAGGCCTTCGACTACCTGAGGTTTGATTTTACAGTCCTGAAGGAAGTCCTGAGAAAATAAACTGCTTTGCCCGTGTTCGCTTCTTTTGTTATGAAGAAATTTCTATTGTTCTTACCACTAAATGATTTCATGTAAAGATTCACTCAATCGATACAGCAATAATATTTACATGCCGATGCCTTTCACTGTGAAAACCAGCTCATTAATTGATTAACAAACTTGCAATACATATTTATTTATTTCGAACTATGTAGTTGTCGTATGACAATGATTAAAGATATTCATGAGTCAATGAGTACAACGCGAGATCCAACATAATCTAATCTTATTAATAAAGAACATCTACTTTTATAGTCTACATCAAAACGAGGTTAATATAAAGAGGTTATATATACAGGAATAACAATTACGTAATACGACAACTTCCCTTTATCTAAATTAAAGCAAATATTGTTATTACTGATGTTGTCTTTTTACCACATTAATTAATTAATTAATCTATTTTATTTATTAACTATAACCAAAACGATTTGGTTGACGAACAATTCTTGATGAACGCCGTATTGACATATGTGGTGAAGATATGTTTGAATCAGCTGGTTGAACTGCTGATGATGATGTTGTATCGGGTGTGGGGCTAGTCCTACTTGTTTGTTCTAAATTGCAGTCTACAGGGGCATTGCCAATTTGATTGTTCGAAGCTAATACTGTTCTCTCCCCCAATTTTAACCACGCTGTGTTTGATCCTTTTGCAACAACAAATGCAGCTTTCCGAGAGGGTGTGGAATTTGTTGGCTTATACATTACGATGTCTCCTGGTACATGATCGGAAACAAAAGGGACTCTGAGATTTCTCCCCATTAAAATTTGTGCAGGTGATTCTCCGCGAGCATTCGAAGTAGTTCTGTGTACCAGCAAAATCTTGTTTAGAAACATATCGAAAGAAACGCGCATATTGCGATGCCAAGCTTTCATAGCACGCTTCACTGTTTGGACCGACCGCTCTGCAAGGCCGTTAGCGCGAGGGAAATAGGCGGGTGATTCAGATTTGTAGCAACCAGATTTGGCTAGCCATGAAACAATAGCGTCATTGACGAATTCTTGCGCATTATCGGAAACTAAGTGTTTTGCGACACCGAAACGGGCAAAAAGTGATGAAAATATTCGAATAATATTTGGAGTGGATCGGTCTGGACATCGGAAAGCTTCAATCCAGCCGCTACCAGCATCAACAATCATTAAAACATTTCCGATATCTGGAACATGGCCAAAATCCATATGTAATCTTTCCCAAGGGTCAGCTTTTGGCCATTCATGTACTGATTTAGCAGTCTTAGGGCGCAAAGTACAGCACTGTTCACAAGAAGATACATAGCGGTCTATGTCACGAGCCATGCCTGGCCACCAAGCACTCTTTGAGAGAAAGCGCTGGGTTGCATTTATACCTTGGTGGGTAGAATGTGCTTTTTCGAGAATTGAACGGCGGAGCGATGCAGGAATAAAAGCAATAGAACCGAAATAGATAACGTCGTTATGTATAGTTAAATTTTGGTTCAAACGCGCAAACGGACGCTCAGCTTCACTGGGATTGGCCCAATTGCCCGAAATAATACGCCCTTTTAGAGATTGTGCGATGACATCAAGATGAGTAGCATTTTTTAAATCGGAAAAAGCAATAACTGGCTGAAGAAAAGCCTCGTCACAGCTACGTGTGACTTCGACAGCAGCAACAATGTCTTCGCGGGAAAGGGTGGAAGACACTGAAAGGCGAGATAATGCATCAGCATGACAAATTTCAGTTCCGGGCCTGTGTTGAATATTAAAATCAAACGCCATTAAATTTATGGCCCACCGACTGATTCGTGCCGAAGCAGTTTTTGGAATTGGTTGATCAGCACCAAATAATTGGATCAAAGCCTTATGATCCGTGATAAGTGTGAAATGACGACCTAAGAGCAGTTGACGCAGCCTTTCTACGCACCAAACAATACCAAGACCTTCCCTTTCAGTTGCAGAGTATTTTTTTTCAGCTGGAGTAAGGGATTTTGAAATAAAAATAACAGGTTGGCCATCCTGTGTGAGGACACCAGCAATACAATGGTCTGATGCGTCAGTGGTCAATGTCGCTTCTTTTAGCAACGAATATGGTTGAACAATTGGTTTACTTGAAAGTTCAGATTTGAGATTTTCAAACGAACGAGCACAATCATTATTCCATTCAAAAGCGGTTTCTTTTTTGCGTAATAAATTTAGCGGTTTTATTTTGTCTGCAAAGTTTGGTATGAAACGCCCAAAAAAATTCACCAAACCAACAAATGACTCAATTTCTTTTTTATTTTGAGGAGGACGCATGCTGTTAATTTTATTGACAAGGCGATCATCTGGTTGAATACCAGAAGCTGATATGCGATAGCCCAAAAACGAAACTTCAGAAACACGCTGCGTGGATTTTTCCATATTAATAGAAAGCCGCCGGGATTTAAACCGTTCCATTACAGCGTTCAAACGTTTGTTTAAAGATTCTTCAGTAGTGGCATAAATAAGGACATCATCCTGATAAGCAATTGTGCCCTTTAAACCTTGCAGGACATCTTCAATTACATGTTGAAAAATAGCCGAACTGTTGCGCATGCCCATTTGTAAGCGGGTTACGCTATAAAGGCCTTTACTAGTGTTGATAATAGATAATTTTCGCGCGTTGGCTACATCGTTGACATCGTCATTGGCGTCACTGTCATGGTCCACTGCTACATGATTTACCTTCGCGGTGTCTTTCTTCTTTTTATAACAGCACTGTTCAAGGTGCCCACGTTTGTTGCAATAACTGCATCTTTTGTTGAAAGCCGGACAAGCACGCGGAGGGTGTGTCCCATCACAGAATTTGCATTTATGACTGTTTGAAGCTTTGTTGGTTGAGCTTTTAACATAATTAACGACCACTTTTCCTTCATTAGGTAATGTCGTTCGTTGTAGAAATGTCTGCGTCATATCGTAGAGGCGGACACGTTCTCTTAAATCCTCAAAAGTAGCCGTTGGCATTAGTCGTATATAATCCAGCAACTCTCTGGTGATTTTGACATCGTTGAAGCAGTTTATAAAAACCAATTTCTTTAACTCTTCTGATGGGTCCAATGTTTCTTTGAACCGTGAAAAGTCGCATCTTTCACTTTGATAATTGATTCTAGTGTAGACATCTTCTACTGACTCATCTGGCAATTGTCGTATTGCTAAAAATGTAGTGCGTTCAGCAATCAAAAAACGCTCTTTTGGCTCTATGTATTTACAAGCGATAGCATAAATGTCAGCAAATGGCATTTGTTCAAGCTTCTTTGGTGTAACCAATCTTGACAATGTGATATATGATGTCTCTCCACACATTTCTATGAACATATCAGTTTGCTCTAAATACCCGTCTTTGGAAAGATCACCATCTTCAAGATGATCGCGACGGCATTTAGCATTAAACGAAGCAAACCAAGCGTTTGCTTTCTCGACATCATCTAAGACTAAAATTCTTTTTCGGTCCATCGCAATGTCAGCGAAGATTCTTTGTACTTTATAACTCGCAGCGCCAATTTGTCGTATGACAATGATTAAAGATATTCATGAGTCAATGAGTACAACGCGAGATCCAACATAATCTAATCTTATTAATAAAGAACATCTACTTTTATAGTCTACATCAAAACGAGGTTAATATAAAGAGGTTATATATACAGGAATAACAATTACGTAATACGACAGTAGTCAACATACCATTTACTTATATATAACCTATATTTATTCAATTGAAAAGTGTGGTAGGCTACAATAGAGTATCAATCTCATTTTTACTATACTTCATAAGTAAGTAAGGATTATAATTATCAAAGCTAAAATGCATAATCAGTTTGTTCTGCATTTTTAATTCCTTTTCATGACTCTTTTGTTTCATTGACATTCTCTTATGACAAGCTTCACTGCAGGCTACTAAAGGGAGCGAAGCGACCTCTTTGTGGAAGCCTAAGGCTGACTGACCCGGGCGCAGGCTGCAAAGTGCAGGCTGCAAGCCGCAGGCTTGTTTGATATTAATTGTTTAGTATTTTTGTGATCAGTTGGATTAATTTTAGAATTATTCTGAACTGATTTTGATTGTTAAGATTGCGTAATATGGTTGAAAATACATATTTCCGAGAAACTGTTGGACGTACCAAATCAAACCACGCTTGCCATCCTGCCAATGGAAAGAATTTGGTGCTTGGCTTAAGGCCCTATTATCACGGTCGATTGAACTATTCTTAGACAATCAACAGTTGAGAAGAGCATTGTCTATCTGACTTGTCATAAAAATATGCGAAGAACATACTAATAGTTGTGGCATGCCAGTGCTCACAAATTGACATCATGGCCTAGCATGCAAAAGATCAGCTGGTCGATCTTCGAGGCATTCCGAAGTCAACAGCATTATCCACCGATCATTTTCCTCAGCTCACATTCCATCTACAGTAGAGCCAGCAGGATTTTCAAGAGAAGATGGAAAGCGA
The DNA here is from genome assembly GCA_916610825.1 of Haliclystus octoradiatus. Classification (NCBI taxonomy): domain Eukaryota; kingdom Metazoa; phylum Cnidaria; class Staurozoa; order Stauromedusae; family Haliclystidae; genus Haliclystus; species Haliclystus octoradiatus. The sequence goes on from OU744448.1 coordinate 23,755,733, forward strand.
CCTGATGGTATGACCCAAATTCCTTGGAAGAAAGGTAAACGTTTGGCATGGGACTTCACATGTGCAGACACCCTATCTATATCAAATCAAATTTTATCTAATCCACAAGCAGGCTCAATGGTAAGTAGAGTAGAAATACGAAACTTCAAAAATATACAAGCCTCTCAAACAGATACCATGCCCAACCCATTGGAATCGGCACACTATGTCCTTTTGGTAACGAAGCAAAACATTTCCTCTGAGAACTCGGATCCATGTTTATCAAGACAACTGGAAAGAAAGGAGAGAGATCATTTTCTATCCAAAGCATCAGTATTGCAATACAAGGTGGGAATGGTATGAGTATTATGGGAACATTGGAGCATGGTCAACCACTTGACGAATTCTTTTATTTTAATCAAAACTCTTAACTTTAGATTAGTAGGACTTTTTGTTTATTGTTTTCTATAACTAGATTTAATATTTAATAACTTTTAGTTTGAAATATGTATATACATATAGACATTTGTAATTTACTTTATAAGTTTTAAAAATTTGAAATATATCTGTTTGATTAGATATGCAGTAATTTCAAAAGGAAAATCGCTTGTGAGGAGGTATCAACAAGGATAAAAGTGCAGGGAAATGTAATATCATTTTTGAAGTTGCATGTTATTAGATGGAAAAAGTTGAATTTGATGAAACATTCAGGAGTAATGGATCATAAAAAGACATTGTGGATCATAGTTATTGTTTTTCAAGTCACATTTTCAGAGAGCATGGCGTATTTCAATCAAGTTGTAATCATGCAAGGGATCGAAGAAATCAGAAATATTTTACGAAAGCATGTATTTATGGCTGCATGTACTGTTGAGATGTTTGTTGTTCCTTTGAAAATTGATCGATGCCGTCAATTTGAATGTTTTTCACTCTCTGCCACTGACTCCATTTACGTGAAATAATTTGAAATAAAACCAGAGATCGAGAGACAGATAATCGTTGTAACAGAGTAAAAAATTTCACATCTATTTTTTCAAATAAACAGTTTATTCAGTTTAATATTTCTATTCCAAAAAAATTTCCATCTGCTATTCTCAATGTAAAAGGTTTTATCAAATTATCTAATTCATATATTAAACTAAAGAATAATTCTATTATTTCAAATATTCTAAAACCCTTTGGAAATGTCATTACGAGATATCTATTGAAAGATTGTTCGAATTGAGAATATTATACTGGTTTTCAATTCAATTATGTGAAATCTTAAGTAGAACACACAATAATTGAATAAAATATTTACGTGGTTTAATTTGATTTCCTAATTGAATATTTCTTTCACCTTAACTTGATTGACCTAAATTCAGTTCTTCCTTACGATTTTCTTATTTCAGATATTGTGGATCTCTACTCCCTTGGTGTTGGGGTACATTACATCAACATCAACTCATTACGTGTTTCAATGAAGAAAAGAACGGATTCTCGCAATAACTATAGTCAGTAATAGTGAGATATTTTGGATATCATAGTGTCTCACGTTTTGAAACAAAATGGAAATGCGAATTTTTTTTCCACAATAGAGTTTGACCTTCACGTTCTGAGGACATTTATATTTATATTTATATCTTTTTACTTTGTTCCATTAAATACTTATAACTGTTCATTCGTATCCTGCTATTTATTTTCATTATTGTATTATTTATTCCACAAAGTACTATATACCTTCAATGCTGTAACTTCTTATTTCTAACACTTCTCTTGTGAAGTTCTTTAGTCGCTAGCACGTAATTAATACATCAGCAGGATTACCGTGTTGCTACACAATGCTGCTTGGGGCTTCAATTTTTTAACTCCACAAACCTAAGTTTAAGTTTTAAATTTCAAATCTATTTTGTGTCACATTCATCCTTGCGTATCAACACGATAACGTGATAAGAATGTGCTGTCCGCAGATAAATGTAAAACGGGAAAAGTTCCAACTTTGAAGGCATAAATCTCTTTTCGGAATATGCGATACAATGGCTAACTTAGCTGACTTAGTTAATTAACGTTGCCAACTTAACTAACGTAACTTAAGATATGGATTCAATTGTCTGAGCAAGAGCTTGAACCAGAACTCAGCATTGACAATCATAATTAATTAATCATTTAACACAATTAATCATAATCCAACATCCTTTGATATGCCGTGATTTGATATATGGATCCAACTCAATGACCTAATCAGAAAGAGAGCAACTATTGAAAGAGGAGTATGATTTAGAATAATCTGCATAATAGTTACAGATTAGCTTTAAATTACATTTTCATTGCCAAGTCTAATTCACATTATTGACAATGAGTCAATGATCCCATTGAATTTTTGTTTTTCGTAGAGTTTATTCCAATACAAAATCGAGAAACTGGTGAAACATCATTTAATCGAAGCTGGGAAGAGTATAAATACGGATTCGGGGATCTCTCTAGTGACTTCTGGATTGGAAATGAAAACATTCATCAATTAACAGCATTGTTAACTTTTCAATTTGCAAGAATTGACGGATGGAATGAGAACGAACGTGCAATGGTTTTTTACAATGGATTTCACGTTACTGATGAAAACGATGACTACCAGCTGGAGGCATTCTTCAGATTACGAGGTTCAGGTATTTATATGTACTGTTATTTATTGCTATTTCAAACAAATTACATTCTCTAGACTATGAATTATGATAAGCCAACGAATGAAAATGAGACATTTATATTTGCTACTAGCAGTTTCACGCCTTTCTTTCGATCATCAGGCAATTTAATCTATGAAAAATAAAGTGATACCTTCTGTGTAAATGAAAACAGATCATTCTATTGTTAATTTTTCTATTGTTTCTATTAGTAATTACATTGATTTCAAGGCAAACTGTTTCTGTTTATTTAGATGTATTGAAGTTTGATAATTAAAATTTATTTTTGTGCCGGCATTTATTGATCATCTCTGTTTACTTTTTTGAAAAATTTTGTTAGAACATATAGTGTGGTACTTTTCACCGGGACAGAGTTCATATGTTTCTGGTTTTTGTTTTTTTGTATGCCGTAGCAAATGATAGTATAGACCAATCGATGGTGTAGTTTTTCTTGTCGTTATTTGGTTTCATGATTTGTTTTGATAACTCAGTTGAGTTTATGTATTTTCATTTTCTAAATGAGTATCTTTATGTGAATGTTTCTTCTATCAGTCAGATATAAATTTGTTCTTCCACAGATTGGTTACATTAGCGTTGTAGACGACGCATGTTTTGAGGCTGTTGTTTTCTAATGAGCATACCGATTTATTTTTGCAGTTACATGATTGCTCTGTGATTTTATTGTTATGGCTTTTTAGAATTGCTTTCATGTTCTTTGTGCAGCTATTTTTTTGCAGTTCTTTGTACTCTTTGTTTTCACCCACGTGACAATTTTACTAAAATTTTCTGTTGGCGGCCATGTTGGTGTACTCGCAGCTTAGCGAGATTACAATTGCATTATCAAATGCAATGTTTTCTAATAATCCTGGATTAGTTTACACCGTGAATATCTCTTCATTCGTAATACACACGATTATGATTTTTTTTTTCTACTTTGCATCGTTCGAAATGGTTAGTGAAAGGTTTTAATCATTCTGTAACATCACTATTGGAGGTGAAAATTCTAAGATAGTTTTTGTTGTGTTTTGACCGTGAGATATTCTAAACCGACATTTCAGGTTTTGTTGGCGACTTCGAAAAGACAGTATTATATATTTGTTGTTTATATTGTTTTCTGGAGTTATTTACTACATTAAACTGATAAGTCAGTCGTCATGGTTTATTGGGAATAAATTCTTCTAAAGACTATTTTATACCAGTTTGTCCATATTTATGGTTTGTCAAACCATTGTCAAACTATTTTCATACCATCACACTGAACCGACGAACTACAAACATCATCAAAGCTACTGGGCTCACCTAAACATCGTGAGTTATAACTCACAATTAGTGTATGGGTTGGTACACATGATCTGCCAGGAAACAAAGATCTCTCTAAGCTGCTGCCAGCCCCAGTTTCGACTAGATAGAGCACACTTGAATGTCAAATGGGACAATGGATGATTAACAGAACAATTTACTTATTTTGGTTGTTAGAACATTTTTGTATTAGAAGTCGCTTACTAGTAATATTCAAATCAATAGTCAGTAGCAACAATTTATCAATATTATTTGGAACGACTTTTCGGTCAGATAGAACTTCTGCCATTTTCAAATGAAATACAAACAAATTTTCTACATAATTATACATATTTTCATTTATCCACAAACCGGGTAAGCTTGCAGCTTTTTGACTCATGGTTACGTAAGTGACCTTGAGTCTATCCTGTCATGGTAGAAACGTTGATTTTCTCATTTCATTTTTGACTCAACTCTTTTGTTCTTTTGAAATAACGTTCAACATACTGCTTTGCGTGCTAACGATTGCAATTAATGTTTTCCGTTGCCCGCCATGATGGTCGACTTGCAGCTTAGCGAGATTACAATTGCATTAATAAATGAAATGTTTTCTAATGCTCCTGCATTAGTTTACATCGTGATTATCTCTTCATTGGTAGAACACATGATTGTTTTCTTCTTCTCGTCATTTGAATTGGTTAATGAAAGGTTGTAATCATTCTGTAACATCACTATTTGAGGTGAACTTCGTAGATAATTTTTGTTGTATTTTAACCGTGAGAACTTTTAAACCGACAATTCATCATTTGTTCGGGGGCTTGGACAAGACAGTATTGTATATTTATTGTTTATATTGTTTTCTGAAGTTATTTCTTACATTAAACTGCTAAGCCAGTTGTCATGATTTTATTTGGAATAAATTCTAAAGACTATTTAAACCAGTTTGTCCATGCGACAACAATAACAAGGCGATACCCTGAACGAGAAATTTCACATCATTTACTGTAGGTCAAAAAATTGCGCTAGGCCCCTAGTATAATTAGTGAGAAATAAATATTCTTCTGTTAATAGTTTTCATGATTATTTGTTGTTTCCATTCTTTAAAGTTTTTTATTAAATTTTTTTAATTCTGCTGCGACATCAGCTTAAGATGAGACAATTTCGCACGTCATTTACAATTCACACCTGTATTATAAGTAGTGAAAATCACTACATTTATTCTAAGTTGGTATGGTCTAGGGGTGGAGCGTCTGCATCAGGCGCATAGGGTTGGAGTTCAATTCCAACGGTCTACACTAACACTTTTCCCTTTTCTTACTTGATTTATTACTTGGATATGTTTTTCTTTATATTATTATATTATTCGGATATAGTTTTAATTTATTTTATTTTATTTGATTGAAGTTAATTTTTTTATTTGATCTGATTTTATATCATTCGATTGGATTGATTTTACTTTTTTGAATTTGATTTGATTAAATTTTTCTTCGCATGATGATTTGATTGATTGGATATTCTATTGAATTTGATTTTAATTGGTTTATTTTGATTATTATGTCATTCACCATGAGTCTGAGCGTAGCGGAGCTAATTTTTTCACCTGGGTGGTTGGTATTTTCGTTAGTATTTTGAAGCTTGTGTGCGTTTAGTAGCCGGGTGCCCCTCCTGATGCCACGACCTATAGTGATCCGGCCAGGGATTGAACCCGATACCCTGTGAGCCGTGATCCAACGCTCTAGCCACTACATCAACGCCGCTTCTAAATAACTAAATAAAATATTAGCATGTCATAAATCAAACAATCCTTTTTATAGATTGACATTTTCTAACAATTTTAAAACAATTAGAAATTGACTCTTTTACTGAGATACCATGACTTTTCAGATGTTTGCCAATATTGGAATAGCGATGGTCGTCTATGCGTTCGTGTAGGTGGCGTACTGTATATTCTACATAATCTGAATCACACAGATCACATTTAAAATGATAGATGACACAATGCTGGTTAACAATGGATGGCTTTGTTTCAGTTGTCCTGAGTTCATCGATTAGCTTGCTGCTTATAAAAACGGGTCTAAAAATTAAATTTATCTTGCTGTTTGAAAGTAGCTCCTGCTTAACGCGGTCTGCAGATTTTTGGTAAAGGTAAAATAATTTTGACTTCATTATATCCCCTCAACTTATTTACACGATAGCTAAAACATGAAAAATCAAAACAGATTAAAAAACTATTCAAAAGAGGATATTTTGATTGTTTAAAAATTGTATTTAATAGATCAGCCTAATGCTATATATGCATCATACAATCATACAAACAATGGGTATGATTAAGACCAAGTTAGGGGTATTTAACGGAGTCTGAAAATTGCGTACATGCATATTTTTCACATAAACTTAGATAAATGTTGACATTTTACCGCGATTCCAAAAAGGAGATTAAGGCCGTGCAATATTTGCGCAATACCCTATCGTTACGCGTAACGCTACAGTATGATTCTAGACTGCATGGACATTTGATCTGATATTTTGATCTGATATGTTGAAAATATGGCACTCTGCTGCAAGTGCAGTGAATGATGATTGATGGATGATGATTATATAATGATATTGTACAACTTATCAAGCTGCATTTGAGTGTAAATTAGATCATCACAGCCTTCTCAATTTTCTTCATAATTTATTTAAAGTTTGAGTGATTACAAAATGGATAACATATAACTCACTAGTGTAGGACCCTATAATAGTAGGAAAAATGATAATTTCAAATCATTTTGAAGACTTCTATTCTACTGTCACGTAAAATATATGTCTTAAAAATCATCTACTGTATTCAATTAATTTCATGGGAGGTACATCCCAATTCTTTGCAAATACAAGACTAACGATTTATATTATAACTGAATAAAGCCATAAACTTTTATCATTTGTATCTTATTACATACAGCATTTCATGTCTTCATAGCAATATTTTTTGGGAAATGAAGGCTATACTGGTGATATTCAAGTGAATACTCAATTATAGACCGAGCACCACAGAACTAAAACGGCAGGTTTCTCCGGGCAACTTGAAAATCACATAAAAGTGTTCATAAGAATATGCTGAACAATTTCCTATTCCTTGTTTTAATTAAATTCTATTGCAAACCCTTCAAAAATCCTATTTATATTTCAAGATTCATGGTCAGAGCCCTCTTATCATTATGAGAAAATGCTGGATGTGAGCTTCATGGTTTTTGATTCTTTTGTTCTCCCAAGATTTTGCGAATTCATAGAAGCATGACGAAAACACAAAATGTATGAATTAAGAGGGCTCTGACCGTAAAATGATTTATAAACACATCTCTGGTGAGCTCCACAATAAAATTCGACCAAAACAAAGAATAAGTAATTGTTCAGCATATTTTTATGAACACTTTTATGTGATTTTCAAGTTGCCTGGAGAAACCTGCCGTTCTAGTTCTGTGGCGCTCGGTCTATTACTGTTCATTGACTTCAGTCGATGTGCCACTCACAGAAGAAGGCTCTGAAGCTAGTTGCTAGTTTATTGGCTCTGTTACGCAATATATGTACTCTATAAGCATATTTACCAGAAAATTTTTTATATTTTATATGTAACATAATGCATATATATCAGAAATGTAAGTTTGACAGTTGATAAATCCAAAGCTTTGCTCATTCGCTTCCTGCTTCCAAGTTAAAATAAAGCTAAATGCTGAGTTAAAACACATATATTATCTAAATGTTTCTGAGGAAGATTCTCGATAGAATAATAATTTATAATTGACAAAATCATACTTATCCGTTTTGCAAGGCGTCATTGCAAATTTAGAAGCACAGTTCGATTGGAGTCGCGGCACTCGTTTGGTCGTTAATACTCACTAGGTTCTTCAATTTATCATTATTTTGAATATAACCATATTTAAGATATAATTTATTATTGCTCAATGACTGATTTGGTAATAATATCGAAATATATCACATCTTGAACAAATGGTGTTAAAGAATTGATGTAAACTTATCAACTTATCTTTTGCTTCAATATCCTCATCAACGATCAACGATCAGCGATGTAAACAATCGATAGGTAAGCACAGATATTTTGAATTTGCTAGAGATGGGAAAGAAACGGGCCAAACAGAGTACCAGTGACAATGAAGGCTTAGAATGTAAATGCAATGATAAACTGAAGGAATCGATCAATGAAATGAGGGAAGAAATATCTGAATTAAAAGAAATTATTTCTAAATTTATCGACCGGGAAAAGTTGCCATGTCAACCAAATTCTTGGTCACAGGTAGTGGCTACAGCCCCTAACAATGCATTAATTGTCAATAGAACAATTAATGGAACAACAAAAAACTGCACAAAGCTTCTTTCAGATGAACCTTCTGAAAAAATAATAGAAAAACTAAAGAAAAGTAAAATTAATGTTAAAGGATCAATAATTACAACAAAAGGGAAAACAACCTCGATCGAAGTGCCGAATGAAAAGCTAGCCAGTATAAAATCATCCTTAAGTAAAGGTAAAATTACCTACAAAGAAATAAAAAAAAGGGACCCAGTCGCAATTATTCCAAATGTTCCGAAATGGATGACATCTAAAGCTATCCATGATTCACTGCTTGCTGACAATCCAGACATTTTTGAGAGTCAAAATGACATTATTAATTTATATCTGTTTCCAACAAAAGAGAATGCTCTTGATCAAAGAGTATCCTTACGACTAGCATCCAAAGCATTCTCTAAGCTTGCCGAGAACAACATGTGGCTAAGACTTGATTCAATACTAAATGTATGCGCCTATCCAGATCTGAAGCCGATCCGATGTTTTCATTGTGGCCGTCTTGGTCACAGTACAAAGAATTGTGAAATGATTGACGAAGAGTCAATTTGCTTTGATTGTGGTGATCAACATCCACTAGACAGGAAAAAGAAATGCAGCAGGAAAGAAAGAAAATGTGCCGCATGCTGCAAATCGAAGGCATTCCAATGCAAAGCAACATCGCATCACACCTTCGATGGCAGTTGCCCACTACTACTCTTACACATAAAACGCAACATCGGAAATACAACTTTCACAAGCGCCACTTATGGAATCATCGAAAAACAACTTCAGCATATGACCCAAACAAAATACCGCAATGCCCATCAATAATCAACAATTCCGAATATCAACTGGATTATTTAACTCATCCATCCGTAAATATCAAGTAACTACGACTAACACGAAAACAAAACTTTATAAAATATTGAAGCATATCGTATTATCCACCATAAACAATTTGTATGTCACAATAACTACATCATTCACTACTGTACTCAAATGTTTTTCACAGATCAACCAATACTTTATAACACTTATCTATCTAATAATGCTCTGCTGTGGTGATATACATCCCAACCCTGGACCAATTCATAATATTAACATCGTCAGCTGGAACTGCAACAGTCTAAGGGGGAAGCAGCACGAAATCGACCACCTCACTAATAAATTATCACCGAATATCATTGCCCTATGTGAAACCAAATTAAACACTAATATCAGCAATAAGCAAATAGACTTAGATGGATTCACTCTACATAGGAAAGACCGTCCCAACAGCACTGCTGGAGGTGGACTTGTATTCTACATCAACGACAACATCGCTTGCAGAAGAAAACCTCAATGGGAAAATAACGAAATTGAGATGATGGCATTCGATATTAAATTTGGCTTAAAAAAGGTGTCAATAATATTAACATACCGGCCACCAAATTTTGCACTGAAAAAGTATTTTGACTGTCTGAATAGTATTATGGAAACATTACTTAGATCAAGATCTGAGGTAGTATTGCTAGGTGATTTGAATTGCGATATTAGCAAAAAAGTGAATAACACTCCTGGACAATCCCTTCAAGAATTTATTGATAACTACGCTCTCATCAATCTGATCAATGGACCAACCAGACCATCATCAGGGACATCACTTGATGTCATACTCGTATCGCATCCAAGACACTTTGTTGCTAGTAACATCATCGCAACTGGAGCTTCCGACCACAGTATCTGCATGACAACATACAAAACTAAATGCCTACGCACACAGCCAAGATTAATAACTTACAGAAAAACGAAAAATACAAACTTTACTTCACTCAATAATGATCTCTGTGGGATACAATGGGAACGTATGTACACTAATGATAACGGTGAGCTACTGTCAGCCGATGATGTATGGAACAGATGGTTCTTTGAAGTTAACTCAGTCATAGAGAAACATTCACCATTGACATCTAAACTTATCAAGGCACAAAGACCACCATGGATTACAGCTAAAATCGACGAAGCTATCAGACTCAGAGATCACTTATCGAAGTTACCACGAAATGAAGAAAATATCCGCCGCTTCCACACTCAACGGAATCTAGTCACAAAACTTAAACGACACAGCCTCCAACAATATCTCGAAACATCTTCAAAGACTGAACCCTCAAAATTTCACTGTAACCTACAAAAAATCACTGGTATTGGGAAAAACAAATCTGCTAATGTAGCTAATTTATTGGAAAACAACTGCTTAATAACCTCCGCTAAAGAAAAAGCACAAATAATAGGAAGATATTTTAAAAATTGTATACCACCTACTCCAAACTGGACTGCCGACTATCTCAAAAATCACCCAAGCATACATCAAATCATGAATCGCTCCTGCACTTCCTTCTGTTTTAAATACACATCAGACAATGAAGTAAATAACATTATCAAAAGATTCAGAACTAAAAAGGCAACTGGGGCCGATAACATATCCGTAAGCTTCCTCAAAACTATCCTACCTAGCCTCACCTCTCCTATTACCGATCTATTCAATCACTTAATAACAATAAATGAAATACCAAAAGCCTGGAAACATGGCATAGTCTCACCAATATACAAAAAAAACGATCCATCAAATAAAGAAAATTATCGACCAATTACCATCCTCACTCATATCTCCAAAGCATTCGAGAAAATCTTAGCAAATCAACTCCAAAATCACTTTAAACCAATTTTCCCACCTGATATGTTTGGATTTGTACATAGTCACTGTGCTGAAATGGCCCTCATGAAACTCACACAAGATTGTAGAACAGCCATCAACAAAAAACAAACTACTGCAATCGTCTCCCTCGATCTCTCCAAGGCATTTGATATGGTACACCATAAACTTCTGATGGAAAAATTGAGAGCTTACGGTGTAAATCCATCAAGTTGTAACTTAATCAACAATTACCTAAGTGGAAGAACACAATCTATCAGAGTTGAAAGTCAGACTTCCTCGCCCTTCTCCTGCCCTCGGGGAGTCCCACAAGGATCGATAATATCACCACTACTATTTAATATCTACGTAGCAGACTTTTCATTTCTTCCAATAACCTCTTCCATCATACGATACGCAGATGATACAACGCTATACTATTCCTCCAACCACAAAAACACTGCTGTCCAACACCTCAACAAAGACTTGGAAAAGGTGCACCAATGGTTCCAGCTGAATTGTCTAAAACTGAACCCCTCAAAAACTCAATGCCTACTAATCACTCACATTCCAGAGCCCGACATTCACGTTACGAGCGCAAATCTTCTAAGTACTAATCAAATACATAACAAAGACATTACAATCGATGATGTAACCTTACCTTGGCTCAATATAATAAAGATACTCGGTACTCACATTGACAGTAGATTAAACATGAGATGTCATCTTCGCAATTGCATCAGAAAAGCCAATCTCTCCCTATACCAAATCAAACAGGTTAAAAAATCCCTAAACCCACACCTTGCCAATACACTTTACAAGACATACATCCGTCCTCACCTAGAACATTGTAGCCTACTTCTTCTTGGAATTAATCAAACGGATAGACTAAAATTAGAAAGAATTCAAGAAAAATCACTAAAACACCTAACACGACCCAATACTGGTAAAGAATATCGTCTTCCATCTCTACACGTCAGAAGAATAGTAAAATTAACCAATTTGATCCACAAAACACTCATAACAGAAACTCCAAAACTTTTACACTCCCTCTTCAAGATATCCAACAGTAAATATACGTCATCTTGCCGTCCAAACAAACTCATCCCACCCATTTGCAGAACAACCCTGATGAAATGGTCGATTGTAGCAGTAGGTACTAGAGTTTGGAACTTTATCCCGGAAGTAATACGTGGGGAAGCAATAAGAACATTCAAAGAGTCAACTCTTGCGTATTTGACATCCCTGGAATGGAAAATAAATTATTGGTTTATGTCAATCAGCTGTCGATAGTTAGATTATAATGTTATATCTATCAAAAACACTAGCATTTTCCTCATAAATATAATACAATTAGCATAATTATGGAACTTGTCTCGTTCAAAAAATGAAAAAAATAAAAATAAAAATAAAAAAAATAAAAAAAATAATAAAATAATAAAATAATAATAAAAATTATATTATATTATTAATACTATTATTCTTGTCATTATTTCTACTAATTTACAATATTATAATTAATAACTTACTTTTAAATTCGTATCAATGTATAAACGAGCATTTGCTCATTTTGGTTACGAATCGAAATAAAATTATACACACACACACACAGTCGAAATCACCATTGTGACCACTCGACTTCAGGGCTGTCTCGTATCGGTGCTTGGATTTGTCGAATAGGTGTTTGTTGCTCAAAAGGTCAGCTAGTCGTTGATTGATTGCTGTTGGTATATGTAATGCAGATGGTTAGACTTGGTGTTACAGTGTACATCCTGGATATTGATAGAGAAAATGTTTCCATTCATACATGTTCGTATTGTGTTTTGCTTTGCGCGATCACTACCCCTCCAAAAATTCAATCACAAGTGACGATTTTGTGTCTCACTCTCTTTTCACCATCAAGAACCCGTTTACTTTTCATAAGAGTGTTTAGACCGGAAAAAACACTTGGCGTGTTTTTCTCTCTAATTATAATACTGATGATCCAAATGACAATCTGTTCAGCTCAATATGCACATATATTTTTATCAATATTTGAGGTCCAACAGAAGAGATATAAGTCAAAATAATACAAATTTGAGTTTTTTCGAGCGGTTACACCTCTTTACGGATAAGCTCTGATAGGCAGGGGCGCAATTAGGGGGTGTCTACCCCCCCATTTTTAATTATTGGCCAAAAGTTGGTCACTGTCGGTCCTACGATAACTTTGAAAAGAATGAGCGAAGAACAGAAAGTAGTTTTGAGGGATCTTCATATTAAACTTTACTTTCAAGTAGGGCGTTCCAGACATTCTAGTGAATAAAGTACGCAGTTCAGAATAATAGATATGTGAATAGATAGAAATTTCAATAATCAGCTTATATGAATTCATGGCTATCGATACATTTCCGTCGTTAATTGGTTTTACTTTCCGTCATTTGTCTAAGAATTGTTAGCATATCTAACAAACCATTGACAAGACACACCGCCTATGAAATGAATGATGAATAATGTGATATTTGTGTGAAGACTGCTCAGTTCACGTGATTTTATATATTACAGTTGAAGTAATAATGTGACTGGACTGCTTACGGTATAATTTAATTTCTTTTGTATTGTAATATTGTAATTTTTTCGTTTCTTTTGAGACCTTCAGACAAGTACGTGACTCATCTTTAAAACTTTTAGAAAATTCTGAAACATGTCTGCATGAATTGCGGAAAACCAAGGAAGTACGGAATCACCAAGTCAGAGCTTTATGTCAGTACATCATGATCCTGGTTTACGTAGAAAAATTAAGAATGATGAAGATAGAGATTATGTATTGAGCATGGGTCCATTCAGCCATTAATTCGATCCCTGAAATAATGATGTCGACTCTTCGAAGCAGAGCAGGTTTTGTGATGATTGGTTTAGAGAATTTCCACATTTGGAATATTCAATCGCAAAGGATGCTGCATATTGTTTCTGCTGTCAGCTGTTTCCTATTGGATTAGGGCATGAACAATCTTCCGAGGCGTGGGTTAGAGGTGTTCGGAAATGGCACAAAATGATGAAAAGTAAAGGGAAAGTAAAGAAAGGGAAACTCTCGAGCCATTTCGCAAGTGAGAATCACAAATCTGCAGTTGAAGCTTTGACCATGTACCAACGACAACATTTACATGTTGACAGTATGTTGAATAAAGGGCTGAGAAAGGAGTACATTGAAATCTAGTGCGAAAGTGAAAGAAACTGTGAGGCAATAAAGATATTTGTCGATGCGGAACGGCTTCTTGGTCGCCTTCTAGCATTTCGAGGATCTAGTGCACAAAACGATATAAACGGAAATTTTCATCAAGTTGTTTATTTGATTGCAGGTCATTGTTCTCTTTTGAAAGGATGGCTGGATGATGATGTAAAACACCCCCAGTGAGCTGTGTACATGTACTGGGACTCCCAAAATCAATACATTGACCTTCTCCATGAGCAGCTGAAGGAGAGAATTCAATAAGAAGCAAGCAGTGAAAAGTTCTTTGCCATAATGACCGATACTACACCCGATACATCTCACAGGGACCAATTATCAGCTGTAGTGAGATACGTGTCTGCTGAGGGTGAAATCAAGAAACGTCTCATTGATGTGTGCATAACAGATGACAAAACAGGAGATGGTGAATCAAAATCAATCATTAAATCCTTGCAAAGTCAGGAATTTGATACTGAAGCAGTTGCTTTTCAATCTTATGATTACACAGCCCCAATATCCGGTAAAATTAAAGATTGCCATGCAAAGCTGTCTGAATATCTGAAAATAGAAATTCCATACTTCCCATGTCTTGCTCATCACATCAACACCACGGTTGAACACAGTTGTGCATCAAGTAATGTTATTTTCAACATGTTTGATACATTGCAATTTGCCTATGCATTTTTCAGTTCCAGTACAAAAAGATTTGTAATCTTCAAGCAGCAAATGGAGGAAGATGTGAATGCTGAGAGCAACATGCAATTGAGGAATCTTTCTGGTACAAGATGGGTTCACATAATTTGAATCTATAAAAGCTGTGTGATCTAGCTATGATGCTAGCATTTCTGCGCTGGATAAGGAAATGGAAGAGGGAGATCGTTCTACAGCAAACAAAGCAAAACATTTTTCATTGAAGATTGCTTCCTTTGAATTTATTGTTGCATTAATGTTCTTGCGAAATGTTATTACCAAAACAAAAATACTAACTGAACATGTGCAGACAGTTGAGCTTAATGTAACAGATGCGTTGCATTAATAAAAGTTAGTATGGATCACGATGTGGATCCTGATTTAGAGTTTCAAGACGCCTACAGCCAAGGAGATACGATGAAAACGCAGCTAACAGTGTTGAATTTACTTTACAAAGCTTTTATCGCACATAATTTTTAAAAGTGCTAGATACCCAGATCGAAAACTATTTAGATACATTCAAAATTATTGAACATTGTTGTTTGATCTTTAAACCACCGTACAATGATAATGTAAATCGAATCAGGTTAAACAGCTTCTCAATCTTTTTCCGATTTCCGCAAGACCTAATATTGAATCATTGGAAAGTGAAATTGAAATATTTCGAATTCATAGCAGGATTACCTGACAAGGTGCAATTTTTTTTAAAGATTATTATAGTTATTGTCTTCAGTACTCGAATGTTTTCTCATTAACGTTGCGTTGTCTGAAGCTATTATTGACAGCACTAATAACATCTGCCCCTAATGAGCGAGCTTTCTCCAAGTTAAATTTAGTAATGACTTTATTAAGAAGTACAACTAGTCAAACGCGTCTCCATGGTCTAATGAGTTTGGCAACAGAGAGGGACATCGTAGATGCTTTAAATTTGGATGATGTTTCGAAAAAGTGGTCTAAGGCATCAAAGACTGGAGACAGATGAAAATATAATTACTTCGATTCACATTTCAAAGTAATATATGCAGCATGATTATCATTGACAGAAAAATATATCGTATTCATGTTTGACTCAATAGGTAATGATTCATGTTATTATAAATGTATTGAATTTTTCATTTACACATAGTAGTGAATTTATATTAGTGAATTTATTTTGTTAACTTTAAGAGTGATCAGTCCACTGTGCCCATATGGCATATATTAAATTGGATTTATAAAGCATTGAAATCTATTTGTTTTTGTGATTGCTTTCCTAGTAAGTCAGAATATCCACAGTAGGTGCGCCAATGTAGGAAACTTTCTTAACAAATGTCGGAAACGTGACACAAAACTATGAGAAATTTCAAAAAAAGATCAGTCCCTTTTCCCAGACACCCCCCTAAGATTAATTTCAAATTGCGCCCCTGCTGATAGGATTATTGCTGTGGGTATTCTCTGTGCGCTTTCTTTGTAATTGTAATTGTAATTGTAATATCACGTGCCCCCTTTGCCATACTATGGCAAGCACATCATCAACTGAGTGCAAGGCGAATTTACTTTTTTTTGTTGTTGTTGTTGTCTCATTATTTATTGTTTATACATTGTTAAGTTTATTTAATACCATAGAAAAGCCATAGAAGTGCATCTTGTAATTGTAATTGTAAAAACTATGGAGGAAAAACCATAGAAAAGACATTAAATAATATGAAAGTATATTATGTAAATACAAGAGGACTAAAGTCTAAATCACAAAGTCTGATAGAGATAATAGAAGATACCAATGCCGATGTTGTCGCAGTAATAGAAACTCACACAGGAGCAAACGACATAATTGCAATAGAAGGGTGCCGAATATTTAGAAACGACAGAAATACAGAAGGAGGGGGGGTGTTAATAGCAGTTAAAAATAAATACAAAAATACAACAATGGAAGTCACCAGATCTAATAACGACATGGAAAGTTTGTGGATTAAAATTGGAACCATCACAACATATAAAATAGGAGTAACATACTTTCCAAAGGGAGACATGATAAAGAAGGCAGCTATCAAGGTCATGTATGAAGTACCTCAACTTCGTGATTTTTTACGAAAAAGTGGTCTTTAAAGTTGGTGATACAAAAGAAGAACTTGTTGCTTTGTCGTTTGGAGCTGTTCAGTTTGAAGTGAAAAATGTGCCAGATGCCGATGAAAAGGACTGACTGAAAAAGGCCCAATATAACTCTCTCTTGTTAGTGGAGGGAGAAAAGCTTCCAGATCCTTTAAACGAAATTGGCGAAATGTTTTGGGTTGGCGAGAAGGAGGGTGTTAGTCGCTGGCCTTTTATTTCATTTGCGAATATTGAGACCTTTATTCTATCATCTGAACAGCTAGTATCAGCTTCACTGATCAAAGGAATGCTTAGTGATTATAAATAAGGGAAGTCATTTAGCTATTTCGATCCAAAAAAAAATCGATCATCGATCCAAAAGAAATTCAATGGCGTTTGAGAATATTAATAAGGGAAGTAGCGTATCCAATTTGGAGAGATTTCGCCATTGAGGCACACACATAGGTCGAAGAAATATATCAAAATGATAGGAATGTAATATAAAGTATTTTAATTTACAAGATATGTAGAATGACTATAGTCACTGGCATGCAATGCACATTCTGCATTTAATCACAATCAATCACATTGCATATCCAAACATGCTTTATATGTATGTCGGAGGTTATTTGTTCAAATTTGATAGGAAGTTGGCTAATCAGTGTGACAGCTATACACTGATAGCGGTTTCGTAATTTGCATCTAGTATTAGTGCTAACTCTAGTTTAGCAACAACTGCATGTAATCACTGACTTCGTTTCCAAGATATAGTTGGCGTTTGTCACTGAAAAATTTACGAGTAGAAGCTCAATTTATGAGCTCATCAATCCAACATTTGAAGTAATTTCGTTTTTCAAGTGTATAACCTTAGCATAATCAATAAATAGGTTATGATTTCATTTTTTGTTATAGCTACCATGGGTGATTCGTTGGCATCAAACATGAAGTTCTCAACCTATGACCGTGACAATGATAATGAGCAGGATGGAAATTGTGCATTGCATTATTCAGGTGGATGGTGGTTTGATGATTGTGGAAAATCGAATCTTAACGGGTTATGGCCAGGCACAGATACCTATAATGGCCAATGAATTATTTGGGAAACGTATAATGGCAGAACATCTTTTACTTCCTCATATATTGAATTGAAATTGCTAGCAGTGCAGCCTTAACGTTTCTTTATTAAAAAGGTCAAAACGATATTTCCAGCATTTATTTCTATTCCACTTATTTTTGCATAGCATACACTGCATAGGCACAAGTTGGTCTTTTTAATATACGTAGACATATCAAATATTACGAAGAACCTAAATATGAGAAATTATTTCATTTAATGTTGAGGTATAAATGCACAAGATATAAATTTCATATTAACTGATTAGCCATCATAATGCACGCTATATACTGAGTATATCTTTTTAAAAAATTGTATGCTGTTAAATTGAATATAAACATTATCTTATTCATATTTTGGGGTCATTTTCAGGGATTAAAATACTTTATGCTGCATTCTTTAGAGTTTTTGAATTCTCTATCAAACAGCAACTGGTTGCTTTCCAAAGAAATTATGAAATGGTTATCTCAATCCTGACATGTTTATCTTAAGGGGATACCCCGGGGGACTTCAATACATTGGCTATACGGGGACGTGCCATTTTTAAGGGGTGCCTTTTTCCAAACTCTTGTGAATTTTAGGGTGTCAATTTAAAAAGTTTCAAAATTTTTAGAACTTTTCCTTCGTTTACTCGTACTTTATTTTATTCATAAAACTGTTCTTCATTAAAACATGTAATCATATAAATGAATTAACGGGTTTCTGTAACATAAATAACGAAATAGATTAATACACTTTTATTTCCATATATAATCATGCTAGATGTTAATCGTGTCACCAATCAGACTGATCTATAGAAAAATATACTTTCTTCAGATTATGTAAATGATGACCATCTTCAACTGCACTCGCATGTCGTACTCGTGTGTCGTCATGTCGTCATGAATAGACGTGCTCCTGTCTATGACTGACTTTATTGCATTAATTTAACATTATTTTAGCTTAATTGACATAACTTTTCTAAAAGTCGTATGCAATATGTCTAACTTTTCAATTCAATCAGAAAGCTATGGAGAACAACTTGATGTACCCTCTCCAAGTGTCAATTTTGTTCAAGATGCGTTAGTTACAGCTATCGAACCTTCACAACAAAAGCTTAACCTGATGAGTACAGCCTTGAAAAAATGTATCAACATTCTGGAAACTGAGAATAAAAAACGTGGGCATTGCAAGGAAGAAACTAGCAAGAAACTCAAAGAAAGGAGATTTAGCCGATTTATGTTTGTATTTTTATGGAATTATAAGCCGAGATAAAAAATATAAAAATGTCATCGAAAAAGATTTACCAGACATTTGGGCAGATGAAACACATTCACCGAGTGTTCTCCAATTACCTTTGAATTCTCTCGCCGCCGCTGATTCAAATATTTACACACCGGATCTATCAGGAGATCAATTGCCATGTATTGACGCCATTTTGGACCGCACAAATGATTCGATCGTCTCAAATGGAAGCATTGTGAATAATAGCGACAATACTAATATAGATTACATCACCGTTCCATCACAATCGTGCGAAAACCTAGATAAAAGTAATATAAACGAGGAAACTATGACGTCATCTCCCGTATGCATTGATCTAAATTCTGAAGGGAACATATTAGACAGTACACCTGTTTCAAACAAATTGAAAGAAATAAGATACGAAAGCCTGATGACGAAATACAAGAAACAACAAGAACAAATACAACTATTGTTAGACCAAAAAACTCAATTGCAAAATAAGATACGTGGAATCGAAAAACAAGCGTTAGACATGAAGCATGATGCTGAAAACACATTAAAAAGTGAGAAACTAAATAGTGATGCAAAGACAAAACAAATCCGTGAATTAACTAAAAAGACAATTGCCCTGAAGTCAAAGATAACCAAAGATAATCAAACAAAAAATGATAACTCTACAAATAATTGTACTGAAATCCAATTGACTACTGCAACAGAAACAATTCTAAGCAAAATTGATGAAATCAAAAGCCTTGTAACTGAAAAATCCCTTTGCTCCCAAACTGAAATGAATACCTTACTGGATATTGGAACTACAAACCCACCTAACAAATCGTTTTCTACTATATTAAAAGTACAAACTGAGCAACGTCTGCATGAAAAGGCAATTAAGCAGACACAAGAAAAAGACAAACGGAAATTAAATGTAATTATCCGAGGACTAAATATAAACCCAGATTATGAAAATGACACTGATTACCTCAAAAGTTTAACTGTTAACATCTTGGGTGAAGATGTGGAGATTGAGTCCTGCCATCGCCTTGGAAAACCATCAGATGTGCGCTCGCAACCATTATTAGTAAAATGCTGTGATATGCGAAGCAAACTTATGCTGCTTACAAATGGTAGACGTCTACGTGAAGATGATGGTCTGGAAAGTGTCTATATCTCACCAGATTACACCAGAGACGAACAAAAATTCCAAACTGAACTCAGAACGGAATGCAGAGAGAGAAATGAGGGGTGTAAAAACTCGACAGATCGATGGGTCATACGTAATTTCGGTTTAATCCAAGTGAAAAATATCAGAAAGAAGACAATACCCCAGCCCCGGACTCAACCGAGTAGTAATTGACTCAATATGAATAGCAGCACAAACAAGAAAAGAGTAAGTACAACCATAAACACAATAAATAAAATAACTAAAACAAAAGAGATAAAAATCTTAACAATTAATGCTCAATGTCTAACATCTGAGCGATTAACAGAATTACAGACATACGCTGTTGATGATGATATAGACCTAATAATTATACAAGAGACATGGCTACATCAAGAATCAATAGGATGTTCTATTCCTGGTTATTGTCTATATAGAAATGACCGAAATGGCAGGCATGGTGGCACTGCTATATTTTACAAAAATATCATGAAAGTTTATTTAGATCCAACCCTGACAAGAAAGGCCCAGGGGATTGAATACGAACAATTAGTAGTAAAACTACAAATACCAAATAATAAAATTATATACATCATAAATTTATACAATCCTCGCTATGAGAATTACCGCCAAGCCCTTGACATCATTCGTGAAACCACAGAGACTTTAACTGAAAGAAATTGTGACTTCATATTTGCCGGAGATTTGAACATTGACTACCATAAAAACACTCCTGCAAAAAAACTGCTTTCAGAGTTGATGTCCCAATTTAAATTACACATTCTTAACACTAAATCGACTCGAATCACAGAAACATCTCAAACGGAAATAGATTATATGATATCATCTACTTCATTAAAACATACAATAACTACATGTATTCCAAAAACTGTCTGTAATTCAGACCACCTTGGGCTGTATTCTGTTATGAAATATGATGCCACAGAACAACCTAGAAAAACAACCAGAACTGTAAGAACATACAAAAACTTTGACAGAGTAGCATTTTGTGAAGAACTCTTGAACGTTGATCTGACTAAATTTGAAGAAGCAATAATGGATGAAGATGTAAACAAAGCAGCCATGATATTACAAACAATATTGCAGGACACTCTGAACAAATATGCACCAGAAAAAACAATTGTAATGTATCCAAATTACGCACCATGGGTAACTGTTGAACTAAGAGATCAATTAAAGAAACGCAGCAAAATGCGCTATACGGCTATGAAGACGACATCATCAAAAGATTGGGAACTGTATAAACATCAGCGTAATCAAGTAACATATAAACTCAGACAGGCAAAAATAAATTACAACAAAGAAAAATTTATTGAATGTGGTGACAATGTAAAAGAAGTATGGAACCTTGTCAAAAAGCTGACGAGAAAAACTAATTATAAATGTACAGCAAAAACGAAATCAGAATTAAATGAAATCAACAAATTTTTCAGCGAGGTTGGATCAACCATTAAGAACCAAACTCACACAAAAACCAACTATGAAACAATACAACAACATTCACAAACATTCGAATTCACAAATGTCACAACCATTGACACAATTAAAGCTGTAGGGCTACTACCAAACTGGAAAGCACCAGGCTACGATGGCATAAATGGCTTCGCAATTAAATCTGCCCTTCCAGCCATTGCGGCACCATTTACAAAACTTATCAACCTATCCCTAAAGACATCAAAGTTTCCATCTTGCTTCAAAAACACTATAGTATCGCCAATACCAAAAGTACCAGGTACTATAGAACCAGATAAGCATCGACCACTTGCACTTTTATCGTTACTGTCAAAAGTTGTGGAAAGAATAGTTTACATCCAACTGTACCCCTTCTTATCTCCTATCCTAAATAAATATCAACATGGATTCCAACACTGTCGCTCGACAGTTACAGCCCTTCTGAACATAACGGAAAGAATTCTTAAAAACATGGACACTCGTGATACTTCCTTGTTAATACTCATGGACCTATCTAAAGCATTCGATAGCCTTCAACATAATATTTTATTGGATAAACTTAAACTATTCGGATTATCTGACATTGCATTGGCATGGATAGAATCGTACTTAAAAGACCGTAAACAGACCATAAAAGTGAACAACATCTACTCTGACGAAGTTACACTGTCATGTGGAGTACCTCAAGGCTCAGTACTTGGACCATTGCTCTTTTTAGTTTATGTGAATGATCTACCAAACGTAATTAAACATGGCGCAGCTGGTCAGTTTGCCGATGACACACAAGTATTGTATAATTTTAAATCTAAAGACAACCAATCACTGTGTAATGTACAAAAACAAATTAATGATGATTCAAAAAGAGTTTCGACTTGGTTTGCTGCAAATTCTCTACTACTCAACACTAATAAAACAAAAATTATGGCTATTGGTCACAAAAAGTTAATTAACCGAACTCTGCCAACTTTGACAATTGACAAACAAAGTATAGAGTATGTAAGTACAGCTAGAAACTTGGGCGTGGTCTTTGATAATGAAATGAGTTTCAAGAAGCACGTCGATAAAATCTTAAGAACTGCTTCCTACAGATTATCTGCAATATCAAAGATTCGCCCTTATATTCCAGCTGGGTTATTTAAAACACTTATAGAATCAAAAATTTTAAATCCTTGTCTCTACGCTATCGAAGTCTGGGTCTCATGCAACAAAACACAGCTTAGAAGGGTCCAGATAGGAATACAAAATTGGGCGGCAAAATTGATATGTGGAAAGCGAAAATTTGATAGAATGGAAGACGCACTTGAACGACTGGGATGGCTCTTTATCAGCCACATGTCACATCTCAGTACTGCATGTACAGCCCACCAATCCAAATCAGGAATGTATGGTTCAGAATTAAAGACTTTATTTAATAAAAGTAACCACAAATATATTACAAGAAAAAACATGTACATTCTCCCGCGCATCAATACTGACCGTGGTAAACGATCATTCAGCTTTCGAGGTGCACAATCACTAAATAAATATTACAAATACGATTCATACAATATTATTAAATATAAACAAGAAATTAAAAATACACTATATTCTCAATCAAACTAATTATTAGACGACGATGACGCCGTCAGACATCAAGAAACGACTGCTTAACAATAATGCCTTATATAACACATACATGTAATCAAATAGAACAAAAAGGAAAAATCATGTATCATAGTTGTTTATATGTCTTTAAATAAACTATTTCTATTCTATTCTATTCTATTCTCGCACTAGTGTATTTCTCTCATTCCATTCGTCCGTTTCTTAATATTTTAAATGGCGTTCTTTATTCGACATTTCGATAAAATTCTGGTTGACATTCGATCTTATGGCTTGTTAATGGATGATGTCAGACGTTAGTAGTCCAGATGTTCGAGATCAAGTCTATGGCTTTGATTCGTCTTGATAGTTGTTGAAGTTTCAAATACATTCAATACAGTGAGGATTCCACATGCCATATAAGGGCCATTTACACTGCAGCAAAAAAGGCACGGTACTCGTCAATCAACACCCGAGGTGTTAACAAGAATGCGGCCCGTGCTGTTTTTTTTTCAGGGTTTACACAGCTTATTAAAGGGTCAAAACAGACCGGGAAACCTTGCTCGCACACATTTTGAATAGTGCACGTAAAATTCAAACACTCGTTTCCAAACATGGCTTTGCCTCGTCTAGAATGGGTTTGTCGTAAAATATTTTTGAACCATTCTTGAACAAGAGCTTTATTTACTAGCGTATTCTTTATTTCTAATCTTCGATAATTTTAATAACACGAATGCCAAGTTTCCTGAAGAACCAGAACATGGTGGTAAAAGGGAAGGAGCAGGTAGAAGGCTACCGATTACTCAAGAGCTTTCACTTATACATCAGGATATCTGTTCATATGCTGTGGCGATAAACCATAACAAAGTTTTACCTAAATTTCGTGATTTGCAAAGACTGGTATAAGGAATTTTGTCTAAAGGAACACCTGAGTGAAGATTTGATAATGTTTTCCTCTTTACAAACCAATCAATGCGAGATCCCTTCAAAGAACAAAAAGCGAAGCTCCATTTTCACAACCTCAAATCAACAGCTTATTTTGTATTTCTATTTTCAAACTTCAATCACACTTGATATTTATGGAACTTCGATCGAGATGAAATAAACATCATATGTAGTTTCTTGACGCATGGAATATATGAATTTCTACAGCAAAATTAATTAAAATAGTATTTTATTATTGATCAGTTTGCCATTCCTTCGTGTATTTCTCTCTGTGGTTTGAGTATGTTTTGATAAAAATTTCAGACTGTTTCACATGGTTTGATGTTAATGTTTCACGGTCGTACATAATTACTATAGTTTTCATTATCCTTATTCAATTCGCATTGTTTCGCTCCCGTTCTCATGTTGTTTTTCAGAAATATCCATACAAAATTAAAAGGTTGCTACGGCTCAAATGAAATTATGAGGAATGCTATGACGTTGATAAAAAGGTTGCGAGACTCCATTTTGAAAAAAGTTGAATGCAAAGGCTGCCGGTCTGGTTTGACCCTTTAAAAACTTTTTTCAAGATCGCCTGTGCCTATTTTTACGCGGGCCGAGATTGAAAATTTACAAACTGAATTATAGGTTTCTCATTATTTAATGAATTTACATGTGAAATTCGATAAATTGATATTCAATTATGGTAAATAACTTGTAAGGATTCCGTTGAACTGAAAATCACTATGTTTTTCATCAATTATAATATTTAAACTTTAGTTACATTCCTATCTCTATTGAGCAAAATTCAAATACATTTGGCTTAGTCTTTCACCTCCTGAACATGCTACCACGCCAGATCAGTATTTCTGTGACAAAATACACATCTAAATTTACGCTCCGCACTCGTAGTTACAATTTGCATAATTAAACCTTATATTACAGAAACTTCATTAATTTTCAAAAGAAATACGTAACAAAATATGCTTAATGTGCTTATCTAGCTTTGGTAATCTTTAGTCTGTTACTGATTTTATTAGAAAACCTCAGAATTCCACTGTAAAGAGACGCAACTTCTACGATGACGTCATAATTACTGCAAAACAGCACGGTGCCCACTTTTTGAGCGGGCCGAGACTACCTCGAGAAATAATCTAGGCCCGATCAAAATAGTAGGCACGGTGCCGCTTCTCAATGTCTGAAAAAGCCGTTTAGACAGTGTTTTTGCTTGGCCCGTGCTCAAAAACACTTGACACCTTCACACCTTTGATGTGTTAATTAACGAGTACCGTGCCTATTTTGCTGCAGTGTAAATGGCCCTATAAAGAGATCAACTCAATATACAAAATAAAAAATCTCGAAATTTTAATATTTTTGACTCGTGCTTATTTTAAAATAAAGGCAACAATTTGATGATTTCATGGCAGAAATATTTTTCTTTTCAAGGTGATATCACGACACACAATTAACACACATGCTTGCATAATTTCCTTATAGGAATTATCTGTATTATTATTGCCATATTGATTTGTACATATATAAGTCGTAGACATACAACAAATAATTTAATTGCAAACAGACATCAGTAGTGAATAAGAGGATAAAAGTTACAGTTTATCAGGGAAGGCTATTTTTCACGTGGAAGAACACACTGACTACACACTAACAAACATATGAGAGCCAGGTGAGAGCTTCTTCCAGATATACGATGATGATCTATTTAGTTTTAATGAGATTGGGCTGCAAGAAAGAATTTTCAAAATGATGTCCCTCATATGTTTGTCATGTCAAGAAAAACAAGTATACAATTGAAGTTTGTATTTAAATTCTATTTCTTCCCCTATCTTATGTGAGGTAATTTATACAAGTTAAAGTTATCAAGACATCCCCCAAGCAAATGACATATTTATTATAACGGCATATAATATGATGTGAGGAAAACACATGTATGTGAGAGTGCTCAATGTTTGTTAAGATAGGTAGAGCATAATATAGAATTGAAACAAAGATAAGGCAAAAGCGGTTTCCCGTTACTCGGAGTTTCACGCGTTTATTTTGCGATCATCAGACGGTTTACCTAATTATTTAAACAAACCACTATCCCTATTAATTCATGCATAGACATGATATATATCTATTATGTCAATACAAAGGTTGTTGTTTATCACTTCAATTGTTATAATTAGATACCGGCTTTAACAGAGCCATCGATATACAAGAGTTGTGACACACTTTCATGTTGCCTCTAAGCTTTTCATTGGCTAACAAGATTATCACGTGACACATGGGCGCCATTTTTGTTCGTGATTTCTGAAAATTTTTAAACTTCGCGTTAAGATATTTTACGGGTTTTGTATTCAACGGCTGTAAACATTGCAAACTATGTCGTAATCATTAATAAGATAGTTATTTTTCCAGTCATTGGTATGATGTTATAAATTTACACCTTCTGATGATAGACAGATTATATATTTTGAGCATTTCAATTTGAAATATTACAAACTTTATTATTAGATAGAATAAACATAAAACTCGAAGTTGGATCACAACATATATATACATTTAGTCAAGAAGTATGACTTCCAAAATGCTGCACACTTATAATCAACAATGTAAAAACATTAAAGGGACTATGCAGACCGGCAGTCTTCTTTATTGAAAAGTGAGCTCACTTTTCAATACTCGTTTTCATGTTAGCTGTCTTCTTCTGTCTGGTGTTCAATGTTTATGAAAAGCTAGTCAAACGCCGTTAGCCTGTGTGCATTACGTCAGAACTCCATTTCATACAGGCTAACATCAATGAGGGTAAAAAGCGGGCCCACTAAGAAACATGTTTTGCAATGCGCATGCGTAAAACCTCGCTAAAACCCGAAGTCTAGCCGAGACTGCTATTGAAATGACAAACGCTAAAACAAAATGAGTGTTCGACATTGCCAAATTCGACGTCTTGATATGTTATCCTGTTTCATTTCTAAAAGCTCAAAATGCTCTCTATTATCATTTTTTTCTTGATGGTAATTTAACTCAAAGTGTTTTGAATGTAAGAACATAATTTATCATAAAGCAAGCAGTCTTTTTCTTTACCAGAAACTGGAATTTGAGAAGGTTGCTTCGCAGACGCAGAGTGACGGTCCGAACCTAGCCAGGTTGGTATTAATAAGACAGTAAATACGATCAACTGCAACTGATCAACTAAAACTTATGTCTGTTGTTGTCATAACGTTGAACTTTACTAATCCATATGCATATACTGACTCATTTATGCTAGGCTGGCCAATGGCCCAATTGCCCATCTGTTTGTCTTCTTCTCTTCATTTTTCACATTTTCAGGACTTCTAACCTACTAATACTTCGGATTAGCCTAGGCCAAATAGTATACTACAGCACACTTTACATACTAGTAATTATTATTATTATTTATATGTTGTTATAAAGCCTAAAGAGTATTCTGGAATCCCAGAGGCACTTAAACATTTTCTTTTCAATTTTTTTATTGATGTTTGACCAATAAATTGTAAAATATCAATTTCCTTCTGAATTTGCTCCAATCTTCTGATTCCTACTTTTGTCGAACTCTAGCTGTAAGATTTTATCCTACGTGAATCAAGTGAATCAATACGCAGCAAATTTAATCGATCATTGGTAAATCTCTTTTACATCTTTAATCAGATAAGTACTACATAGATGAGTGTCATTATCAATAATTGGTTGAAACTTGAACATATGTGATATATGCTTAAGTCGCTGATTTCTCTCTAACTTTGTCTTCCGTCTTCTTTAATTGTTGAAATGTTCTCCTTGCGGCGTACAGCAGCATCGGATAACTATACATGAATTGCTAAAACAAACTCTAAGGGTATTTATTTATAGGCATACTATTTTATTTACCAAGGTCATTTACAAATCGCAAGGGCTTAATTGGTCGTAAGGCAATCTTATTTAATGTCTTATGATAGAAAGAAGTTATCCTATTTCTGGTATATAATCGCATGATTTTCACGATAGGAAGTATTTACATTATCCCATAATTTTCATAATAGGAAGCCAAT
Source organism: Haliclystus octoradiatus (assembly GCA_916610825.1). Classification (NCBI taxonomy): domain Eukaryota; kingdom Metazoa; phylum Cnidaria; class Staurozoa; order Stauromedusae; family Haliclystidae; genus Haliclystus; species Haliclystus octoradiatus. The sequence goes on from OU744448.1 coordinate 23,784,128, forward strand.
GGAGACTAACTTTGTAGCAATACCTAGGACTTATTCATCCTCTTGGTGAAGGAGTTTATAGCATATATTTTTAGTTAAGAAACCTTCAAGTTTAAAAATAGAGGTAAGCTAATGTTATCAAATTTTGGCAGTTAAAGCAGTAAGTTATTTCAGCATGAGCGCACAGTTTGGATAATTTGCAGTCTGGCAGTAAGCAAAATACTTCATTGAACATGTTATATGACACTGATATTGCATTGGTTATGTTGCTAAAAATAACATTTATTTACAAAATTATAAATAAATAATATTCATTTTCAAGATACAGTAAATATACATATACAATGAATAATGAAATATTTTGATGCAGCCTCAATCGTAACAGGACCAACAAAATTGCATAAAAGGTTATTTATTATCCAATAAGATGACGATTGAATTTTGGATTTCAATGTTTACATGAACAATGAAGAGTTCCATTTTCTGTTCATAAAACTGTTTTAAGAGCATGCCAGCCTGATTAGCAGAAAATTAGTTCTGTGGACGCTTTGCATGATTTCCCAGAACTTCATCAGTTGGTGTGCTTGTCTGGAAGAATGTCTCTTCTTTCTTATCTGCATAAAAAATGGTATTTGGTAGGCTATTGGGCAAAGAGAGATCAACATCTATGTAATTTAGTGTCCTACATGACAGAGGATTCACCTGGTCACCCGCACTGGAGCATAGAGTAACCAACTATTAGAGCTTGTATCATAGGATTCGATTTGTGTAATTATTATTAAATTTGTAGAAAGATGATTTCTTACTATATTGCTTTCGTCCTGTAATTGCCTAAATCACATTTATTGTACTCCTGTTTAGACACATGAGCCTAGAAATTGCCCAAAACAATGCTAAAGATGAAATGATATATTGTTTTAATTTGTTTACTTCTCTGATGTATTTTGAGTATTATGTATTTAGTATGCCGGAACCTGGATCCTGTATTTTGTATATCTGGTGTACATTGTTACTAAATAGCAGCAACATTTTGCTGTTGAGGATTATTGTTTCACATTTTCTGAGGGGGGGAGTATTAATTCTCTTGCATAGATTGAAGTGAAATTTGAGGCACAAGTGACCCTTCGTGCAACACATAAAACAGGACAGACCTGAAATTAATTTTGGAGAATCTTGAATTCCAACATCTCAACCTATAGTGTTCTTAGCGGCTGAGAAAGCTGGGTCTATATGAAAACGGTGATCATCATAATTGTTCGATCACCAGGCTGCATGCTTAAATAATCCTCATTGTAACAGGCAGGTTTTCAATATTTCCAAATTATCTTATCTCGTCTTCAAGCAGGTCAGAAATGGAATGTTTTCAAGTTTATAGAATATTTATATGAAATCTAAAAAGTTACACAATAGTTGATATTGAATTTTTCTACATGTGAAACATTAAGTGATACACGAAGAAAGGGAAATCACCTCCAAGAGATATGCTTGCAGATATAATACAAAGATAATGGTTGAGACTGCAACAAGTTCTACAACAAAACAATTTTGATTCAAAGCATCTGCGAGTTGATATAGGCATCGAGCAAACCTTACTCTGTCTCTGTGTTGTTATATAAGACTCTAATTGTGGATGTAGGTATCTATAATCATGTGCAGTCATCGAGTATAAACACTTTGAACATCATCATTGAGCCTCAAAAAAGCAAGGCTAGATCGATGCAACATCTGAACTTCAAGCATAGAAGGGTGAGATGAACGAAATAATTCTGATTGTACACATTGCCATAAGCTCATCGCTCAAGTCATGAACTATTAGCGTTCATCGCTCCCACATTTATGGATTATCAAAAACAATACGATTCTTCATATCCTTGATTCAAACGAGAGTATGACAATGTCAATATCTAATATACAAATGCCATTCATCCATATGTATATATAAATGATAATGCAGCATGCTTTGTACTTTATAGGCTGAGTTTATCAAACTTAACCGCCAAGTTTGCGAGGCAGCTGCCAGCTGCTAACAGAAATCTTCTGACGAATTGGCTTATCAAAGTTTAAAACCCAACACCAGATAATGAACAATTCTCATGAACAAACTCAATTATAATTCAAATCCAGTCACAAAATGTCCACGTTGTTAAAGATTATAGGAAATAAGTAAAGACAGCAATCCAGTCTAATTAAATATACTGAAAACAGCGTTTCAATTCTCCATGATAGGCAGGCAAATTAAATAAACTAAACGAAGAATGATTCGAAGCATGGAAGCAGATTTTTGAAATTTTGGATATTATTGAAAAAATGATGAGTCAGATTTCATGACGTAGGGATATTTCAACCAATCAAAAAGGCTTACAGCTTCACGTGATCTCAAGGTCGCATGTGATTGGGCATTTCCGAATTCTGAAATGGTGGGCCAACTTTTAGGGTAGAGACGAAGGTAAACAGAATATTCAACAGGCTGCATGGAGTCATGCGCAGTAGCATCCTGTCCCGTCTGATATTTTGGCCACATCTGAATTAAATCTGAATCTCGCACGATTGATTGTACTTCGGTTTGATTTGTATTTCAAACTCAACTTGACTTTGAGATTTCTGATGGCGGTCTTGTCCGAAAGTAATGAGATTAAAGTTTCAAAATAACAGCTTTTGACAATAGTCATCGTCATATAATATAATTTGTGTGGATACAAAGTTCTTATCCTGGTCATCGTATCCAGTACAGTTGATGTAACATTTATCAATTATTTGCACGTCTACGTTCTTACTTATCAACGAACAGTCTAACAGAGACAGAGTACACGGTGTATTTTTAAATAGCTAATATTGAATATTGGACAGGGTAAGGGAAGATATTAGAAAAATTAACATGAAGTATGGTATAATCTAACTCAGCTTTGAATAATAAGATATGATAATATCAATATAACATCAAAACATGAATAGATTGTACACATAGAATCCGGCATAGAATAGGCTAGTCTATATTTTCTAAAGTCATTACTCATAGACCTTCAAATCATAGTCTATAACCTACATTAATCAGGAAAGTAATGGAAGGAGCTCACTCAATCAACTGCGGTAATAATTGATGATAGTGAGGCTTAGTGATCCATTGTCTATGATATGATTATCATATATACATGTATTTATCAGCTTTAATTTTAATCAATTCATTGAATAAGAAATTGATTTTTTAAGTCTTTATAATTCTCAAACATTCAATATATTTCAAAATGTTAGTTATGATATGATATGTTAATATAGTACTTCTTATCGATAAAATCTCTACCAAGCCACAGAGTTTTGACTGAAACAAGTCAGTTGCAGTGTATTGCGCTGAAAGTCGTCATACCATAAACAATTATATTGAAGCTTCAAAACTAACAGCGTGCAGTATTAATCAATTCAGAAAATATCAATTATCTGAATTCCATAAAACAATGTAAATATTTAAAAATGCATGAATGAACGATAGGCTTTTAATCAATTTATTTCAATTTTAAAAACTACAAGTAGGCGTAACTGTAGTATAGTTCATTGATAGCAAGAGCCAGTATATATGTTCATGTCATCTTGAAGCAAGACCATACGCATTGAAGTGTGCATCAGATCGAATTTACACAAAATTGATTAGGGGTATGAATGTTGTAATGATCCGATTCCAATCCGATTTGAAGCAATATGCCAATTATAAATATAATCCGATTCGAAGCAAATAATTTGTAATTAATGTAAACTAATCCAAGTTTTTAATGTATAGATTTATGGATGATTGCTTGATACAGTCTCAGGCGCTTTAATCAGATGTCTTTTAACTTGATGCTGGATATTCTGCGTTAGACACTTAGTTACTACTACTGTGATAAAATACAAAACTACCACACAGCAATAATAAATACCAGCATGAATAAATGTGACGTACTATCACTGTATGTCGTATAGCTGGCTTTGCTATAACAACAACTAATTGATATTTGAGACCCAATGGATAGTGAGCACAATGAAGGCTAAACTGTATCTCATTTATTATTCGATCTACACATAGACAACATAGATAGATTACAGGAATTATATAGGGTGCTGACATGAGACAGTCACATACAGCACATCAAAATGATAATACAATACGTACAATGAATCAATAATCTTGATCATTTCCTTGAAGAAATTGTATAATTCATTTCACATCAAACGTGTAATTGATGTACTAGAGAGTGGAATACTAGAGAGTGGAACATGAATGTCGCTATATGTACAAGAAGCAGTCAGTTGAGAGGAAACTAGAACACATTGATTAATCGCTACAAAGTACAAATACTCTTCCAAGTTTCAAAATACAAAATCATCTGGAATCAATAAATACAAATTCGACCCAATCCAAAGACCTAAAATATCACTACCTGGATGCGATCCAATCTGATTGGATTCGCACATCTTTATACGCAGGTGCAAAATAAATGACAATGAGGCTCAAAACTTTCAGAGGTTAAATTTGTTATTCACAACTAACATATATATGTACTTTTGGAATGGTCAAATTCTTTTAATTATTATATTTTCTTATTCGTAATTGACAATATTGTCACTTTAGTTTTACTTTCGTTGTGGGTTTGATTTTAAACACAGCCAAAAAGGTTGAAGGTTGTTCACTTAAATTATACCTGTCAGATATGACTCTGTGATAGTATGATTAATGTAGATTCTATTACATAGTTTATATTATAGAGGCCAGAGGGTATGATTCTTCATTACTCAGAAATTTGGTCCTGATGCTTGTAAGAAAGTTTCTTTTAAATTTTATTTCATTTTATTATTACAAAATATTTCATTAATTATTATCATATGATTTTCACATAGATTTATCTTTGGTTGGTGCTACGCAAATAAGTAGGCATATCCCCCTACGAAAAATTTGTTGAGTCCATAACTATTCATGAACCTTAAATACAAGGCTGTTTTACAAATTCTGGGCAGTAGTCACTTTTCTGAGAAGTTATTTTAAATGTAGTTTTTCGATTTGAATAGGCCTTTCAAGAAACATTAGAATAAGTGTTGTGTTGAGCCGTTTCAACTTTTCAAAGTGCAGTACTATACATACTGATCTTCATACTATACACTTATTTTTGTGCTGCTTTCAATTCTTCTTACTGACAATTTTTAAAGCCTTGATAGTTTGGGCTGAACGTAGCTATAGCTGGTTAAATGACCTGTTTTTCATGAACAATTCATGAATATTTGTTGGTCCATTTAAAGTTCAAGAACTGTTATCACAGCCTGCATTTTGCGTATACTTTTACGGATTAACCAAAGAGCAGCAGACTAGGTGGCAGCCATGGGCCTTGTGAGAGGATCAAAACAGACGGGGAAACTTGCACTAGCGCAAGTTAAATAGGCACCTTCTATAAACATTCTTGAGCACGAGCTTTACTTAGCGTATACTTTATTTTTAATCATCGATAATATAAAGGACACCAATGCCATGTATCCTTGTTCAGTAGATTATGTAGGCAATCAAGGTGTTTTTGCATACTGTTGGTTCTCCCAGACGTCAGCACAGTATTCGAAATGATGGAAAACAAAGGCATCAAACAAAATCTTTCTTGTTTCTAGATGTAAACATCAAGTGAAACTTACTACTGTTGTGCAGGAACGTTTTCTAATTCATGATTGGTAAATTGATAGTTGTTAAATGAATTCAATTAATTTCGACAATACAGGCAAAGAGAAATTGCTCCATAATTATTGTTATCCTGTTTATAAATATATTTGTGAATAGGGCTAATTTGACTACCTTGAACAATGCACACTGAAAATACCCACGTGACAAGAGAGAGATTCAAAACTCAGAGGGGGTGTAAGAGGAGAGTTTCCAACAAAATCAGTACAAAATTAGAAATGCATTTAATTGATTCTGAAGTGACTTAAAAGAAGGTAGTAGGGGAGACAGATTAGCTACAAGACTCGAGTAACAATGGCTTCAAAGGTTTTGGTACAGCATTGTGCTGCCCAGGGTTGCACCCATGTAGCTTTTTCTGCTACAGTATTCCAGGACCACACCAAACGCCTAGTCTTATTAAAATTAATTTGAAAACAATGGCCACATGCCCCTTTGCCAGAATTCATAGTGGTCACCTCTATACAGCAGCCACCCGTCTACAGTGGTCACTCTCGGTATGCCTGAAATAGTATTTTCTATCTAATCAACCCTGCATATAAAGGCCACCTGCATCTAATGGTGTGATGGAATAATTTTGTTTCACTTCGCAGTTTACAATTTAAATTTAACCACATAAGCTTCAAGCTCGTTTGCATGGGAATGAATGTCTGAACAGCAATCAAATTTATAATCAACTAATTGAAATTACTATTAGCTCTATTACATGAAAGTTACTGGTACGTATAGATAAAATACATTGTGTGAGGCAATGAGGAATCAAACCATGGTCTCCCACAGGGACTACATGCACTCTACTATTGAGCTACCAGTCTACATTGATCAATTTATCTATCTCTCATAGCTAAATGCTATACACAGATTTCAACTGTATCTAGCCTATTTCTAAACTTCAACTCATTATTTTGATATTTGCTTGAAGAACATCAATTTTCATAAATGTATGATATTTTTAGTAAAAGAGTACACACACAGAAGTAGGCCCTACACAAAATATAAACCATCCCTCTATTGTTTCATGATTTCTGCCAAGGCATGTTAGGGGCATATTTGCTATTGAAATGTTAACATTTCTCTTTGCCGATTACTAGGCTTAATCTACAAAACATATTTCCGCGTACAGTCGAGCTCTCAGCCTCCCGTATGTCTAACATAATTTTCTATGAGGTAGTTTAATATCACGAGACATCCTGATGAAGATTACTGATGTTGCTTAAATTTTAATTATCTTGACTGATCACCTCAGAATGCCGTCTCTTTCAACTTTGTAGCTTAGGGGCCTACCCTTTATAAATCAAAAATTAGCTTAGCCTATAATCTTGTAGATTGTCCATTAGTTATTTGTTGTGTAAGTATCTCATATTGATGCATATACACACATGTTGATACATATTAATTAATTATTATTATAGGCAAGGTGTAAAGGATTATGACAAAGTAATCGTCCCAAATGCCACAATTATCCTGTTTCTGCAAGTGGTTAAGAATCCATTTATTAGCTGTGCTATATCCACGGTGGAACACTTTATCAGAGGATTTTGTTCTGCAAGTAGCCTACATTTCTATGATTTTAAACAATATTACAAACATTTACTCTGGCAAATAGATAAAATAGATAAGTTAGTTTACTATTTCAGATAAATTGTTTTTAAAAACAATAATTATTAGTTTTCAACTGAATTGAGATACTGTATACAAGGTTGTGGTGTGTGCTTGTGTGTAGTGGAGACCAAAAGCTCTTCCATAATAGTCGCTCATTAATGTTAGCTTTTTTGTAATTTAATAAATACTATATCAGATCAAAGACAGTAGATCACTAAGCCTATCTATCATCAGTTAGTACCTTAGCCCTTACTTGATTGAGTGAGCTCCTTCCCTTACATTTCTGATTAATGTAGGTTATGGACTATGATTTGAAGGTAGGCTAGTCTACGAGTAATGACTTTAGAAAATATAGACTAGCCTATTCTATGTGTACAATCTATTAATGTTTTGATGTTATATTGATATTATCATATCTTACTATTCAAAGCTGAGTTAGATTACACCATACTTCATGTTAATTTTTCAAATATCTTCCCTTACCCTGTCCAATATTCAATATTAGTTATTTAAAAATACACCGTGCACTCTGTCTCTGTTAGGCTGTTCGTTGATAAGTAAGAACGTAGACGTGCAAATAATTGATAAATGTTACATCAACTGTACTGGAATTTTACGATGACCAGGATAAGAACTTTGTATCCACACAAATTATATTATATGACAATGACTATTGTCAAAAGCTGTTATTTTGAAACTTTAATCTCATTACATTCGGACAAGACCGCCATTTTCTGGCCGCCATCAGAAATCTCAAAGTCAAGTTGAGTTTGAAATACAAATCAAACCGAAGTACAATCAATCGTGCGAGATTCAGATTTAATTCAGATGTGGCCAAAATATCAGACGGGACAGGATGCTACTGCGCATGACTCCATGCAGCCTGTTGAATATTCTGTTTACCAGAGACGAATGGTCACCCCATACAGTCTCTGACGTCACATCTCCAAAACGAGACTACCCCTTGGATTGTATTTCCTTTGAATCTCATCAAATCCGAATTCACTCACAACTCAATCAAACTATTTGACTGACTGACATGGCGGTCCACAATTTTAACAAATATCCTTCATTTTATTTTGTCAGCATACCGCCAATTGATTTGGAATAATTATTAAATAGATTACTTGTTTTTGTTGTCGATGGATTTAAGTTTTGTAAAATGGGATATTTTGCTGTACTGATGCTACGTATTTATTATTTAACTTATTTGTAAGACTGATTATGAAGACAGAATTTAGAAAGCGACGTAACAATTAATGCCTACAGATTGGACTATTTTCAAGTCTATTATAGCAAGATATTATCTCTAATTGCTACAAATAATGTTTTCGGCTTTATTACTATACTACCCAGGTAATTTATAGGATCATATCCATGATTGCAAGGAACTATAATAATGAGTGAGCCTTCAGTTCGAGAAAGCGCGCCTTTTGGCGCCATTATTTTACCATAACTTTTTGAAAAGAAAGCGGAAGAAATTTAATTTGGATGTCATAGGTGACCAAATAACAGGCAATGCCTATGACAACACGGTGTTACTTCTCTCCAATAACAATCGATAGTGAGAAAAATTGAACTAACATATTTACTCGAAAATATCTGATTCATAATTTGATACTTGTTTGATTTATGTCAAAACTTAAACACGCCATCTTTTTTGTGGGGATCACGATTCACGAATCAATTTATTTCAAAACAAAAGTGAAATGTAAACACTGTTCATTTTGTTACAATTGCTTGAGTACTTATCAAACGTATAACACCATATATAAGGCATAGCTTTGATGTTTGAGCTGGTATGAAAACGGCCTTGACAGGAAGGAGGATGAAGTTTGGCTTCCATGATGTGAAAAACTGTTCCAAATAAATAATTACTTGTACATCATATAAAACTTAATATCCACAATGTTGATGCAAGGTTCAATAAAGTAGCACTACTAAAATTGCAAAATATGTAATAAAAATTTGATTGTAAATAAAGTCAAAGTTGGTGACAGTTGTTAGAAAAACTGTTTTATCGCCATGGCAGTTCGACAAGATCTTTCAAATATTATTTCGGATTTGACTCCAGAAGTCCAGATATAGAAAGACTTCAATCTTAATAGTGACCTCGTTTTGGAGATGTGACGTCAGAGACTGTATAGGGTGACCATTCGTCTCTACCAACTTTTAGTAAGAAATTCCTCTAGCCCGAGTGCAGCGACTCTCAGTTTCATGGAGCGGAACACGGGATAGAGGCTCTTGCCTAATGAAAAGCTGCATGACGCCATCTTGCCTCGTGTATTTTTCCACGGCGCTGACTAGTTTTCTTGAATTAACATAGTTGCGATCTAATATTAGTATTTCATGGTATGTCCACATATTGTAAACATCGTTTATCGATGCAATCAAATGGAAGGAGAGAAGCGATAGAAAGTAAAGATCAGAAATATGTGAAACGGAAACAGGACCTCAGATCAAATCTACAGAAATCTGTCCGTGCAAATGCAATGACAGTATGCGTGTGTTTGAAATTTAACAAAAAGAAATTACAAATTTCTGCGAGTCTTTCAGACTCTCGATTTGCTCTGGTCTTTTTAAACATTATTTATTATCTGGATAATGTAATCAAGGTAATTTTATGTTGTAATGTTGCTTAGTTGCTATCCATGCTTCGTAGATTAATCGCCTTATTCTAGTTGGAATTGTAATCATATTTCCAAAAGATTATAACTACATAACGTATATGTATATTGATCGACATTTGTAAATAGTGTCAAGTTGTCAATCGTTAGCATACAGTACAATTTACTGGACTTGTTGAACTTGCTGTTGACTTGGTCTTTTTTGGAATTGTTGAATAATAAAACATGTTTACGTTTTTGTGCTGACTCATTTTATTGTCGTATTTTTTCTGACTTGAAAGTTAAAGTAATTAGCCTGCACAACCCTAAAATGCGGTAGGCCCTTATTTAATGCAATTTGTGCATTATTATTGATTCCGGTCCTTAAGAGTTTTCTTGTAAAATCGAAATCAATTATGAAATAAAAATAAATGTTTAGTCCATTTTTCGGCTTGTTTTGCTATCCCCGCAGCTTTCAATCCAGCTCACCAAATTGCGAAGGCGATGTAGTGACGTACAATACAATTTGCACCCCCAAAAAAATCCATAAGGGCTGCCGGTCTGCATAGTCCCTTTAATAGTTGAAAATACAGATCACCGTTATAAATTATATTTCTTGCATTCTGGAGACAAAGCTGGATTATAATGTTTTTGGTTGGGCACAAATCAAGACAAATGCACACAATAAAAATAAAAATTGAATCTTTTGGCCGATTTTGTGAGGAAATTCATTACAATCCCTATAATGATAAAGTACACTAAACAGATACCAAATAGCGTCCCAAATAACGATAAAAAATCATATCAAAATGCTTGTAGCGACATGTGATATAGTGGCAGCTCGGCGATGCCAATTGGTTTCCGAATCAAAATCATAAATAAAGGTTTGTTGAATTTATTCGAAATTGATTGCAAGCTCGTAAGTCATAACCTACAATAGATAGATAGAAAAGGGTTGCACAATGATCTCGTCTGCGTGATTTCAGACAAACATACAAGCAACTAAGCCCACTATGTAAATCTAAACATCCACTTTATAGTACAGTTTTGAACATAACAGTCAAAGAAAAAAATCAATCAGTTATAAAAATTTATTGGATAATGGAGATGCTACTTGATTCTTTTACTTGATCACTGTTGGATTTGGTGAACCCGTCAATACCCTCAATGGCTGTTAGAGTTAAATAAAATCCAATCAATTGTTTTAAAGAATGAAAATTCAATTTCAAGAAGCAAGACCATTCTGAGTCAGAGTCAACAAGACGCTATCGCTACTGCCTACAATCATCCCTACTTCTACTTTTACGATGCTTAAACGATATCACTGAACAACGTCAAGGTCACACTATCTGCATTGCCAAGAAAATCATCAGAAAACATAATTGCAAATCAGAGTAGTACACATTCTCAATCAAGGGCAATGCAAGCTGAAAACGCAACTTTAAAATAGTAGGAAGGAGGGACTATACATAGATAATTTAGATAAAATATGGGTTTTGCTAACTAACCTTTGAAGCGCTTGTAAATAAATGGTCTACCAATATTTTGAAACATAACTTCCAGGTTTCAACTACTGATTTTATACTGATTTGTTGATTTCATTTCCACTCCAAGGCCAGGCATTCTTTCCATGATTCTATGAATTTTTTTTCTTCAGTTATAATTAAAATTCATGGATTGTTCTTTTTTTTAATTTGTAATAGAATATTAATGTAAATATAATTTTGCTACCTTTAAATTTACTAACAAATTTCCCGTTTATTGATTAATTTTGTATAATAAAAATGGATACATCAGAAAGTTAAAAAAAAAAAAATCATCAAACCAGGCATTAAATGCGGCCTTGCAGTATCACTATGAATTTCGAAAAGTGCTGAAAAAGTGCTAAAAATGTACTGAAAAAGTACTGATAAAAATTTAGTGCTGAAATGGTACTGACATGAATTCAGTACTTTCTGTAAAAGTACTGAGAATGTATTGAAATTGTACTGACAAAGTGCAAGTTCAAAAATCGGAAAAAACATGTCATTCGGTGTACTGAAAAAGTGCTAAAAATGCTAAAAATGTACTGAAAAAGTACGAAAAACGCTAAAAATGTACTGAAAAGGTACTCATAAGTAATTATTGCTGAAACGATGCAGACATAAATTCAGCACTTTTTGCAAAGTATTGAAACTGTACTGACAAATGCGATTTCAAAAATTGGGAAAATCTGTTCTTTGGAATACTGAAAGGGTACTGAAAATGCACTTTTTGTAAAATGAAATTTTCAGTACTTTTTGTAAAGTGATGAAAATGTACTGAAGATAAAGAATATTTTCTATAACTAAAAAATTGAATCACACTTATATATACACACATACATACAGATATACACATACAAGCATAAGATATACTTAATTTAATCAGATGTATGCAAGGCAAATTACTCTGAAATAAATAATCATCTTAGCTGTATCAATTGGCTTTCTAAATATGAACAATGTCGAGATGATGTAGAAACATTTTAGAACTCAATTACAAATAAACTTGATTACTTTAGATAACTTATAGCATACTTACTGCTTAGATAACTTTATATCGTAAATCCATCCGCGTCCTGACCCGGTCGAAGAGAGATGCCTATATCTCAAGCAAACTGAAAACTGGCAATCTCCCTTTGTCATGGAAACTTATATCTCTTATATCTCTCTCACAATTCCAATACCTAATAAGCACCGTTTCAATACCTAATAAGCACAGTTTCAATACCTAATAAGCACAGTTTCAATACCTAATAAGCACATTTTCAATACTTAACAAGCATCTTTTCAATACCAACTCAATACCAATTCAGTACTTTTTAGAGGTACTGGATATCGACTTTTCCAGTACATTTTCAGTGCGTCCATGTACTGAAAAAGTACTTAAAAACATCAGTACATTATTAGCACTTTTTCAGTACTTTTTAAATTCATAGTGTATGGAGAATTAGTCCTCATTTGAAATTTGTTATCAGATTTCATGCGTCAGAATCAGCTGTAGGCCTAATAGTAAATACAATGCCCGTACAACTTTCCCGCACATACCCATTATTGAAAAGGTATACAACATATTGAAGGTTTCAAGATCTTTTTCACGTTCCATAGGTGCGTCTTATAAGCATGATAAGTCTCAAACGCGCATATGTTATTATATCGTATGTAATTTCCCTCCCTTTTCTTTTCATAAGTGATATTCTTTTGACGGTCCATTGAGATTGTTATCAGTTTATGTATGTACTTTCCAGGTAAATGTATTTCTACCTAAACAAGTGACGATGATGAAAAAACATGCAATGGCTGCATGGGAAATGACGAGCAACATAAGAACAATTATGAATCATAATAATTTCAACTTCAATCAGGTAAAAATTTGCAACTGTATCAAACAATCTCATTATGACGATTTATCAATCATATTGCAATAACTACCAAATACAAAGCATGTTTAGAAGCAATCTAAATTTGTACATTTTTCAATAACAGCTTTTTACAAAACAATCCATCTTATGCGAATTTTACATGGATCCAATTTCTATTATTTATTTTATTTGCGTTTGTATATCGTCTCAGGATTGATATCTATCTATCTAAGTAGTCTCATTTTTTAATTACTAATAATTATCAATATGCTAATGAATACTGGATACATTTACAATTAACTACCAAAGCTTACATTTCTTAACAGGGTTCATACGACTGCCACTTTTGCAAGAATAAGCTTTTGCAAATTCATCTGAATTCTGTAAAGTGCCAGTTACTCTGCAATGTAAAACAGTATTTTTCAAGTTTCATCAATTATACGTTATGATTTGTAATTATTGAAAAACTATACTATAGTAGATAATAGGCCAAATAATAGTATTGCAAAATGCGGCAAAAAGACAATGAGTACTGAAGAATATTGAAATAACAGATTAATAATAACCTTCTTTTTAATTGAAGAGTGGCGATTAAAAGCGCTTGATAAATTAGTGCTATGGTATGGAAAATGGAAAAATTGACGTCGATGTTTTGAGATGCTAGAGCACGAATATAGCATATGTTACGGCCGGAGGAAAGCACAAACGTCGTGATGTCCATATTTACAGCTACATCATTATCAATAACTTCGCTTAGTTTTATGCATTCCAATTACACATTAGTCTATTCAAATTGGAACGTGGTGAATAGGGTCTGGTGCATTTCCGACAAAAGGTTTCTTTCCGAAAATCTCAAACTTTGCTGACGAACGTTAGACAATTTATATACACGAAAATGGAGCTTCGAAAATTTGTTGATCACTATTTTTACTTTTGAAAGTTAAATTAAATTTTTTTTTTCCAATTTTTAAAATTAAACTTCAGGAGGAAACTCGAAGGCAGAAATCACTCGCCAGGAGGAAACTGGAAGGCGAAAATCTCTCGCCGCGGTGATAGTTTGTCGATACCTTTCTCGCTTTCTCCTTACGTACCCTATCGTGTGCTATACCATAAAGTTATAGCTCATAGGGAACTGCGTGCCAATTGCTAAATATTTAAGTTTTTCAACAAAATGATAGTCAATCGCTCTATACAATAAATGGTTCATACATTTGTTTACGATGTTATACAAAAGATATCCCATGAGATGAAAATCTGTATAAAACCAAGGCCAAACCAATTCAAGTAATGGAATTCATGGATATCTTTAATAACAAATAACATATAAATTAGCCTGCTTTAAACTGACTCCTAACAAAGCATCAATGTATACCTAAAGAGTGACGGACTGTGGACACCATTTTCGATTTGGTTGACTGCTGCAGATTCACGATATGCACCACACCACACCTGATGATATAAGATACATAAATCTTTTTTATAGTCCTTTTATAGTCATATAGGTCGGAATATATAAAAAGAAACCGTAGTTCTGAATGTCGCCAGTGGTAAAACATGGCAACTCATTCCAGCCTGAATAATACAATGATGTTTTGAAGGCTCTTTTCTCTTTTCTTTCGAAATACAACCTAGCAGTGCCATAATCAGGTTTACGTGGTCTGGTGAGGAGGGGATGCTAATGCCAAAATAGTCAATTTAACATTATATTAGTACTGTAATCAAACATACTCAAGCCCTTCAAGTGCATACGAGATCAAAAACTGTCGCATATATTCGATTAACTGATGTTTAATGGGTAGGATATCGAAGTTTATTTTCCAATTTCGCTGAGGAAATTAATTTATAAATCGTAATAAACTTTTATTAATTTATAAAAGTATCGTTCATTCCATTAATTTTGAATTGAGATCCGAAGGTCATCCCGTAGGTCTGGACAATCCGGATTATAAGGTGAGATTCCGAGACGATGCCATCCTTCCTAAGAAGAATGTTGGCTTTGTTGCAGAAAATCATGCAAATCAGTTCTTGCTGCGAGTTATCCATTTATCTCTATAAATCTGTTTGTTTCCTTCAGACTCACATATTTCCTTATCCCCACTTTCTGACACGTAGTTGAAGTGTTGAAAAGATAATAGTTTTTAAAGCAACTTTCAATTAAAACATAGTTAAAAAGCGTATATATATAAATTAGCTGGTGTTGGTTTGTCCTCATTAAAGTGTTCATATATCTCCACAAAAGTGTGAAAAACTTTTACTCGTAATTTAGGATTAATTGTGTAATGATATTCGTTCTTGTCAATGTTAAGACGGATAATTGATACGCATTAAAACTTTACGATTACGATCCAAGTCTCAAGCTAGATTGTACGTTGATTTGATTATATATACCTTGATTGATTATATACAGTTTTAAACATAGCTTACCTGTCCAAACCCGACAAAGAAGAGCTGTTCTGATGTAAGACCCAAACCTGGTAATTCTTCTTCTGCTCCATTTTTACTGATATATTTTTGATAGGCCTACATACCGAAGAAAATGCATCAAAATTGTAATTCAGAAATATTTTAGCAGGATAATAAAAGAGCAGCATTATTTTAAACATATACCTGAAAAGCAGCTTTTATTCCACCGTTATCTGCAATATTTTCACCAAGATTTTGCTGACCTTTCACCTTTAAAGGATATTACAAGAAACATGATTATTGACATTAATTTCTATGACGAGATGACTGAAGAATGAAAACATGAATTAAAAGTAGATACGTACAGATACATTGAAAAGAGAGAATTTGGAATATTGGTCAATGAGACATTGTGCTTTCGACTTGAAATTTGTTTCTGACGAGTTTGACCACCATGAATTTAAATCACCTGTCTTGTCAAACTTACGCCCTGAAAATCAACAGTTGATTAATACTTCTTATATACATAAAATTCATCAACATATATCACGACTGTCTCAGATAGTCGCATAAACTGTATAACAATAATAAATAATGTACTATAAGCAAAATGCGAAGCGTACTATCGACGCGTGCACAGGTTTCAACAGGGTTTTAAAGGGTCAAACAGGACCGGCAGCTTTTGCATGGGATGTTTCAAAATGGAGTCTCATAGCTTTTACATCTATACGTCATAATGTTTCAGTGAATGGATATTTGAGCCGTGAATTTTGACAAGCTTCTCTGGAAAAAAACGAGCAAGCCGCGGATTGAATAAATATAAATGTGAATAAAGATGATGATAATCAGGTTTTCAAATACAACTACATGAACTAAACATCATTCCTACGAAAAAGACAGTTCGAATCAATTCTGCTGTAGCAACTCATATATTCCAAACATCCTGAAACCAACCAGACTTAGCCACATACATGATGTCTATTTTGTTTCGATCGAAACTCAATAATATCAAGTGTAATTAAAATACAAAATATAAGCCGTTGATTTATGATTTGACGTTGTCAAAAAAAGAAAATCCAAGAAGATCCCATATTCATA
Organism: Haliclystus octoradiatus; assembly: GCA_916610825.1. Lineage (NCBI taxonomy): Eukaryota > Metazoa > Cnidaria > Staurozoa > Stauromedusae > Haliclystidae > Haliclystus > Haliclystus octoradiatus. Next base: position 23,800,881 of record OU744448.1, read on the forward strand.
AATTTGTAATCATCCATTCAAATATAAACAATTATCTTCATTATGTATTTTCAACCAATTCTTTATTCCATATTGTACTGGGAAATGTTACAACGGTTTTCCAAATCGCGAAACTGCTTTTTTTTAGTTTATCACCATGGAAATACTCCTCGTGATTATTTTAGATTTTATCGATGTGAAAACACAAAACCGATTTGGTGATGGCACAACTGATGTTTGAAAATGAGATTTTGAAGAAATATTGATTTTTTATAACTTGTCCCGGTCTCTGTGAGCCCCTTTGAAACAGATGCAATTCTGCAAACCTAAATTGCGGAAGGCTGATGCAAAACCAGAAGGCTATAGTAAAATTAATTCAAATTAATCTGCAATGCATGTGTTTTAAACCATCTTTCTTCTTCTATTTAATTGCAATTTATTTTATTACAGTGTCACAACAAGTTGCACTGCTAGCCTTTTCCCTGTCTTTTCCTGGAAAGACCTGGATATCAGACGGTGCAAAATAACTAATTCAAGATGACGTTCTGAAAAACCAACGTTTATAAACTCGAATGATCTAGGGAAAACTTTTAGCGGATCCTGGCTCGAAAGGCAGAACGCTTCCATGACCGTCCATTCTAGAAGACATTTGCAACATCTTCTGCAGACTGAACACTATACTAAAATGATCTGCAGTGTCGCGGCTGAGATCAACAAAGAGCGTTTAAAACTATTGCTCTCAGCGAAAAAAGTAACTCATCTAGAAATAGAGGAGTGGTACGGGTGCCTTTGGTAGGGCGACACCGTCTACATTACTTATTTTTTACTATACTAGTAACACAGCAAGTTTTTAAGGTTAACGTCAAGTTCGCATACAATTGATACCGGACCCTAACTTCTCCCAATTTCTTGCATTAGTCATTCCTTTTTGTGTTTTGGATAGGATGGGCTGTATTCATAACTTTCAATTAAAGCAGTAACAATGTAAAGCTTTCAGATTACACTTCAGTATCACGATCTACTCGCCACTCTGTATCAGCTGGAATGCAAATTTATAAGAAAACTTCCCAGCGCCGAAACCACAATGTCGGGGTGTGCCATTTTGAAAATCCTGCTAACATCCCTAATTTACAGGTTTTGATGGGAACCCTACCTCGAAATTGCCAACAATGTACTATAATATTCCCTGGTATTTTGCATCAAAATTGTCATTTTAACGCGTCACAGCATGAAATTCTCTTGATTTTACAGCTGAAAACCGGAAGTTTCACAACAGAATTCCAAAATTGAGAATTTGATACCTCAAGATTGCCAGTATGATGTCGAAATGGTACTTCCCAAAAATGGCACATCCCGTATAGCTCCTATATGGAAGTACTCCGCCCGGAGCAACTTGGACGATCACTTCTCACCTTGATCATCAAAACCATGAGTTACTTCATGTCCAACAACCATTCCAATGGCACCATAGTTCAAAGCCCTAAGTAAGAAAATACATGTCGTAATCAGCTGAGTTGAAAATAATTGAAAAAAAGATCCATTGTATCATTATAGACATCATATCTCTTTTTTAGCAAAATAAAGTTAGGAAATTATTGAATTAGATGGCCTTGAAGAAGGCTACATCGACCATTGAATAACTACCTTGTGAATATTGTAAACTTAATTTGTATCTACTTAATAATAATGCTCATGGTTAAAATATATCAGTCTGAAACGTAGAATATATCATGTTGGATGTATGTCAGACTTTTGAGCTTTTATTTGTTTTGCACTATCAATTCTATAATTATAAATACAATCACAAAATGAAAATGATATAGTTCTATAAAATGATCTTATATTATTATTATTATTATTATTATTATTATTATTATTATTATTATTATTATTATTATTATTATTATTATTATTATTATTATTATTATTATTATTATTATTATTATTATTATTATTATTATTATTATTATTATTATTATTATTATTATTATTATTATTATTATTATTATTATTATTATTATTATTATTATTATTATTATCATTATTATTATTATTATTATTATTATTATTATTATTATTATTATTATTATTATTATTATTATTATTATTATTATTATTATTATTATTATTATTATTATTATTATTATTATTATTATTATTATTATTATTATTATTATTATTATTATTATTATTATTATTATTATTATTATTATTATTATTATTATTATTATTATTATTATTATTATTATTATTATTATTATTATTATTATTATTATTATTATTATTATTATTATCATTATCATTATTATTATTATTATTATTATTATTATTATTATTATTATTATTATTATTATTATTATTATTATTATTATTATTATTATTATTATTATTATTATTATTATTATTATTATTATTATTATTATTATTATTATTATTATTATTATTATTATTATTATTATTATTATTATTATTATTATTATTATTATTATTATTATTATTATTATTATTATTATTATTATTATTATTATTATTATTATTATTATTATTATTATTATTATTATTATTATTATTATTATTATTATTATTATTATTATTATTATTATTATTATTATTATTATTATTATTATTATTATTATTATTATTATTATTATTATTATTATTATTATTATTATTATTATTATTATTATTATTATTATTATTCTTATTATTATTATTATTATTATTATATTATCTATAAAAGTGTTCATGTCATGTGCACTTTAATGTCTTATTTCCTAGTAGCATTCATATCTGTTGTGGAAGCTTATTTTGTTGACGTTCAGAACTTCAGAATTTGAAACAAATCAATACCTATTCTTAACGTCCCTTCTAGCTGCAAAATTGTCAAAAATAAAAAAGTTTTTTGTCTTTATTAAATATAGCGAGAATAATACTAATCAAGCAAAAATTACCAGGACTGCATTTCAGACTCCTGCTCCTGGCTGGCAAGAAATTCACTCCAGTCCGGATCCTGTTAAAATGTAGATACTCCTGCTCCTGTACACCTCTGATGTGTACACATGTCTACTGTATGTGTATATAAATCCAATTTGTTCAATGGTCTGGCAAATCAAATAGCAGCATACATGTGCATGGATAATGATGAGATACATATATATACATATAGAAATATTACTACCTTGGTGCTTCCTCATCGTAGAAAGGTGATTGCAGGATCCCAGCTGGGAAAACTAAAAAGTGAAGAAAATGATCGTTAATAACCCAAGGCCTAATAATAATGCCTAACAATTTAACACAGATCCTTTAAAGGTCACTTTTGGAAAAAGCTTTCGAGGTTGATTGGGTAGTGTAAAGATATAACATGGGAATAAGGGATTACATCACTTTTGTGGGTAGGCTACCGGAATTTAAACCCCCGAACAAGAGTGATGTAATCATTTTAATAATCATGCTACATAACCTTTGTCTGGAACATCAGTTATCTCTCATCAATTTCATCACAACAATGATTTGTCTTTCAATTTAATGGGTCATTGATTAAAATAGCTTTGAAGGCCAATTCTCAGTGATACTGCCGTGTCAGAAGCGATCAAAAATGTTTGGAAATGATCGATATTGGGTCAACAAAGATAGACTTTTGAGGATGTTATTGATGTCGGACGAAGATGTTGTTTAAATTTGAATTATTCAATACTTGAGGATGTTCAATACATTTTATTTGGTTGATTTTCACATAGGTAATATAATATTAGGGGCTATGACCTGTTTAAAACTCTTTCTAACACAAATCTGAGTTAGACTATCTTGGTTCTATTATAATATCTTTGTTCGACTAGTACAACTTCAGTCCGATCATGTTTTTATAAATACAGGAAAACGTCTTTGTGTGACCTCCCAGGTAATTTTAAAGAACACAAGAATTATAGATCCGATTGTATTTACTAACCAATAATGTTGCGTGTTCCAGAATAGAATGCATTGACTGTGGATGGAATAGTGCTCCATCTATATTAACAAAATGGAACTCGTTATTAATAATAATTAATAATTCTAATAAATAAACATAAACATTCTAAAGCGCTGATATGATATAATAAAATGAAAGATAAAAAAACCAAAAATGTAATAAATCGTAAAATTTTTTATATTTCTTAAATTATCTTGAAATATATATAATTTTTTTTAATAACATTATATAACCTCATAACGCGAAATCAACTTCTGCAAAAGAGGAAATGAGCATGCTGTAAAGATGTGTTAACCTACTTTAGTTACACATCATATAAAATGGATTGATACCATCCATCAGCAATTCATTATTTATCATTACTATTTTGTCGCATTCATATCCATCCTAATGTAATAAGTATTTCAATTTCAATAAGCTTTCACGAATCCTCTGAAACACTTCTTGACCAAAGGGTGCGACAATAAATGGAAAAGAGAGAATAGGAGACTGGGAGCCACATCATTTTTGTCGAAACATCTTTATTTTTATCCTATCATTTATAGGTTAAACCCAGCTGTCATCTCTTCCAAAAATATTAGACATAAAATGCAAGCATGTAGGGAGATCTCGGGAAGGGGGGGGGGGGGGGTAAACTGGTATTGGAAAAGCAAATGATGTAGGTCGTACTGTGTTTTGTCGACTGGTTTTCCTCTTCTGTCATAATTTTTCAGATTGCTGTATGTTCGTTTCACCAAAACATTTTCAAAATATTTATCCGGTTTTGACTCAAGCTACAAAGAAAAAAACATCCAAACACAAAATCAGCACAACATTTCACATCGGCGTGCATTGCAATCGCTCCGAAATTGCTAAAGGGCAAATAGAGAAATTTGCAAATAGAGAAATTTGCGAATAAATTACTTTTATTTAATACCTTTATTCAGAAGCGTGATGCTTCTTTTCACGGCACTGACACAAAATGAAATACATTAAGAATATATATTAAGTTGTATCTAAGGTTACACTAACAATCGTAATTAAGAACATTCACAAGACTTGGTAAGATGATGAGTAGTAGTTAGACAGTCACAAGACTTGATAAGATGATGAGTAGTAGTTAGACAGTCACAAGACTTTATAAGATGATGAGTAGTAGTTAGACAGTCACAAGACTTGATAAGATGATGAGTAGTAGTTAGACAGTCACAAGACTTGATAAGATGATGAGTAGTAGTTAGACAGTCACAAGACTTGATAAGATGATGAGTAGTAGTTAGACAGTCACAAGACTTGATAAGATGATGAGTAGTAGTTAGACAGTCACAAGACTTGATAAGATGATGAGTAGTAGTTAGACAGTCACAAGACTTGATAAGATGATGAGTAGTAGTTAGACAGTCACAAGACTTGATAAGATGATGAGTAGTAGTTAGACAGTCACAAGACTTGATAAGATGATGAGTAGTAGTTAGACAGTCACAAGACTTGATAAGATGATGAGTAGTAGTTAGACAGTCACAAGACTTGATAAGATGATGAGTAGTAGTTAGACAGTCACAAGATTTGATAAGATTACAAGTAGTAGTTAGACAGTCACAAGACTTGATAGGATGATGAGTAGTAGTTAGACAGTTACAAGATTTGATAAGATTACGAGTAGTAGTTAGACAGTCACAAAACTTGATAAGATGATGAGTAGTAGTTAGACAGTCACAAGATTTGATAAGATTACGAGTAGTAGTTAGACAGTCACAAAACTTGATAAGATGATGAGTAGTAGTTAGAAAGTCACAAGACTTGATAGGATGATGAGTAGTAGTTAGACAGTCACAAGACTTGATAGGATGATGAGTAGTAGTTAGACAGTCACAAGACTTGATAGGATGATGAGTAGTAGTTAGACAGTCACAAGGCTTGATAAGATGATGAGTAGTAGTTAGACAGTCACAAGACTTGATAAGATGATGAGTAGTAGTTAGACAGTCACACTATAAAAATGTGCCTTCCATCTTATTGTCGGGATGATGGAGTTAAAATAGAAATAATGGAACAGACACAGAAATGTGTGCATCTTAATGCCCTTATTAGAAGTGTTCTCAGCCTGCTATAATATGACAATTTTAATAAAATTGTTGATAATTCAGAGGAGCGAAGTGAAAGGATTGCTTTCAAGATATTTACAGATAATTTAGGCCTGGTATTAACTCCAAATACGGCCATCCCATTTATACTGGGTCAGGAAAACTATTAACGAATTGAACGAATAAGGACATACATCATTGCTGGATTCATTTTTTGCTTAGATCTATAATCCATTTGCAGTCCGCTAGAAAAGATTATTATCATATGCCATTGTGTTGACAACTGTTTAACAAGTGATTATTTTGGGAATAGGTTTGGTTAGATGTCGATGTATACGGTTCTTTGCCCATACTATTTTGTCCGATAGTGCCTGTCTCCTTTCTTGGAACGACTTTCTACAGCTGGTACCAACTTGCACATTTAGAACGAATGGCATTATGGCAGCATAGATAGTTCATTTCATATAAATATTAACGTGTGTATTATTACATCATTAATCGAATGCCTGAACTTCAGACACAATCATTTATACATATCACTTACGCCTTTGTAGTAGTCTTCGATTGATTTTTTATTTGTAATGAATTCTGGATAGCCAACGTTATTGTTGATTGCCTTAGCCTAGAAATGAAACAATAACTATATCAACTGATAACAATCAGACATTAATGTGTCATTCCTTTTCATTTACGTGTTATCGCAAATACAGTTACAAACACTGTATATCTAAAACCATTCGCCTACCTTTTCCTCTGCAGCATTCTTTGTAGCATCGTCCATCCATTTTAAAGTCTTTAAATTATCAATAAACACGTTTTGAACACCATCGATCATTTCTTTAGCCTAAACAATTTAGTCAGCAACAGCATACGAAGTTAGTAGGAAATATCGACTTGCAGCAGACGAAGACGTTTCTGTCATGTCCTATTACTCATTACGTTCCCTTCATGGTGACGTGATGGTCACCAAGAGAAATAGACGCACAGAAACTATTAAACAGTTATTGATAGAAGGCGATGTGAATACCGGCTTATGACAACGGAGGTGTATGCCAATATGTACCTCGCCCCCGATTAATAACTGCATGTTTATGTATTATAACCATAGACATAATAGATATAGACTGCTGATGACATTCGAAAGCGGGCTTAAAACGTAGCACCTATGGGGATCCATAATGGCTGACACATGCTCCCAAAGTGGCGGGAAAAGCAGTGTTTTGACCCAATATTGTTGTTAGAAAAAAAAGAATAGATGAGCTGGATTATTTCGAGCTACTTTTAAAACAGCTAAATATGATTGAATTTAACAGTTTTGTTGTGTATCACTGAATTTCGAACCAAATCCACTAAATTATTTTATCAAATTTTCACTGAAATATTTCAATTTTGTAAGTAGGAATATCGCTGTTTTTGTAACAATAAGACATCAAAATTTCAGAATTTGCTCAGATTTAACATTCATTAAATATCCAAGCCGTATTTACCGGACAATGTGCATGTTTACTGCTGGTTACAGCAAAGCACAGGACGCAGAATGAGCGTAGAAAAGTTGATATTGAAACATTAACAAACAAATTATAATAATGGTACGAAAAATATTCAAATTTAATTCACCAAATATGCAAATATTTCACACCCCATAGTGATAATAGTTATAAAGTCTAAGACTGATGAATATAGCCATAAACTAAGCATCATAACCAGCAGTAGCCTACCATCGCAAAACAAGCGTATCCGATACCAATTCATATCAAAATGTGCAAATTTTTATTATAATCAATGTTTCCGTATCATTAAATCCATATTAAAAATGCTCAAACGCAAAACAAATAGAAAAATATGCAGCGATTTAAATCAATTCAAGCACATTGTGCTTACTTCAAATACCAAATTGTGTTGGAATTTATACCTTTGCGGTCAGTTTACAACATACAACTGCAACTTTTGGGCGCATGTGTCTACCATTCTGGCTGCCCATGAGTACCACGCGTCACGTGACCCCATCAGCGGTCTATATCTATTATGTCTATGATTATAACGAAGTTGATTCGATTAATCTGATTGGTTTAGAGTATGACGCCAAATCACCATAACAAAACTAGGTTCTAAAATACAATCGATCTTAATATTCGTACTTGACCAATTATCCACAGTGTCTTTCCGCCATAACAATTTGAAAACATGGAGCGGTCAATACTGACAATACAGCTTTAAAACTGACCGCCTTTCTACCAATCGAATTGCTCAGTTTTTGTATTGACCCGTCGGTGAATGACGACTAAAAATGTTTAGTCAGAACTATTTATCATCTGTTCCCTATAGTTTTGATAAACATAGAGACAGACATACCAATTATGTGCAACATTCTGCCTCGAAAAGCGAATGGATTATATCCCCGAAATGAGAATACAAAAGTTTTCAAATCAACTAATTAAGGCAGACTTGGGACAGACTTGACCATTTTATTGACCCACTCATGCTGAATGTAAATCTCAATTTACCGATGCTTTTGCTTCTTTAGTAAATGTCTTCTCAACAAATAAGCTACCAACAGCATATCCGTATGTATTTGTTGCTGCACTGATACAGCCGCGCCATCTTGGATCTGTAGCTGTAGTACCACTAATTGACGATGAAAACTCGGTAAAAATTGTTCCATATGCACCCAACAGGGACGGTGCCATTGAATATACAGCAGGCCAAATCATATACGCTGCTTGAAGCCTGTCGTAGAAGCAAACAATTTAGTTATATGAATGTAATAAATTGTGTGAGTCATTATATATTAGCTTTCCAATCCCAACGACACTTTTTCACAATCACCATTATAATCCCCAAGCAAATTATGAATGCGCTATTTGCTAAACGCAAGTAGCGTTCCGAACAGTAGGTATAATGGAATGTACGCTTCTATCATCAGGCCTGGTTCATACTCCGTTCTGTACATGTGAGTTCATACTCCGTTCTGTACATGTGAAGATCATATATACTTAAACCAAAAATCAATGATCGACATAAGAAGGGCATATGAAACGAATACGAAAGCCTTCTAAGCCAGCCCCAAAGTAACGAAATTTCCAATTCATGCATGAAAGCCTTTGAACGGCGTCTGAAACCAACTTGTCACTGTAGTCGTTCTGAGGGCGCTCTCACTCGGGATAGGATCGGCACATGTACGGAACAGCGTATAAACCAGGCTTTACTATCGACTTGAATAAAGTACCTGCTCGATTGCTTCTGGCAGCATTATCTGTCATTCTTATTAAATAATGATTTCATCTTAAACAAATTTCAGCTTAGTTATTTTGCTTTTATATTCACCTCATTATCAGTGAACATCTACGGGTCACCCAAACAAACAAGCAGTTTTAGTAGGAAAAGTAGGAATTAGGTTTCGCGTCAAATAGAGCCCCACATAGTGCTTACTTGACAGGCTGTTGCATGAATATCTTGTACGCTTTTTTTATGTAATCGTTCGAGTATGAAATAACACGTTCTTCAGCAGTGATTGGAGTAGTTGTTTTGAAGCATGCATTTAGAAATGACAGCATCCAATTTAGCTGATGAGAAATAAAATTTAAAATGATCATGTTTACAATTACTAGTCAGCAGGACTTGGTTGCTTAAGCTTCAAGTCAAACGGGAAAACCTTTAACATAATAATTTGATCAGTATGGTATTGTCAATTGCCTAACAACAATTTACATTTATATTTATTTTACGTTTATTTCAGTGGACAGTGGCACTGACCATTCACATCAGTTCGCAGTTTAAAGGTCCTTGGTAAGCATTCAAACTATAGGAATTAGCAGGATATCATTATTTTTATATCGACATCTAATTAATGTGAACATTCTGCCACAATATTGCCAGATTCTGCACCCAAGGGTCAGTTGTTGGTAATCGTGGGAGAATTAGAGGCCCTAGAATACCTCTTCCATATTCTGCATTTTTATGTCATCAATTTGATTTAACCGTACAGTCATAGGAAAGTTAAATAATATTCACCTCGATTTCTGTTTCATTAGCAAACTGCTTTAACGTCATTGCTTTGTAAAGCTTTCCTGAATCTCTCTTTTGATTGACAGTTAACATGATCTAAATTGACGACAAAAGAATAAATTTAAAAGAGGAAAGTATATATATTTAAAACGTATTGCAATAGTTTAAAAACTATTACACAATAAGCTTTAAAATCAGTCTTAAAATCAGCCTACCTAGATAAATTATGCACATAATAATATAGCAATTCCTCTAAACCAAGAATTCGCTTTTTAAAAGTTTCAATTGACAATCAACAAATTTTCATTGATGTTGTTCCCCAATTCCCTGACATATAAACTTACTGAAATACGCAGAGAAAAGTGATAATTGTTACTGTAGGCCAATATCAGAAGCAGTACAGTCAATTCCTTGAGATTAAGCAATTAGGGATTAGTCATACCATAATCGAACGATTGATAGACTAATATTTGATAGCATATTTGAATGCAGATATGCAAAGGCATCCAAGGAGATTTACAGTATTATTGACATATATTTACAGTATCAGAACATAAATGGTATATACAATTGCATACATATGAAGTCTATTACTTTATGTATATTGGTGGTTGGGTGCAATATTTACCTCAGCCAGTTTTCTTTCTAACTCAAACAATTCGTCCATCATTTGTACTTGGGTGTCATTGGCACCCAATAATTTCACAAGTTTTTTCATCAAAACACGATATCCAGTTCGGACCTATATATACGAATAACAGAAGAAACCCAATATCAGTTATCATTTAACAATTTGCAAGGAACAGTCAATTGAAATACGATTAGTGGCTGGGTATGGCCTAGTAGCTATATGCATGGCTTGTTGACCCCATTTTCAACAAGAAATATTTGTGTCCGCAGCTAAAAAGTCCATATACCGCAGATAATCAGTCGCAGCTATTTGGTTAGATCTCCGCAGCTTAATAATAAATTTACAGCATCTAATTAGTCCCAGCTATTCCGTTCTATATCCACATCTAAATAGCCATTCACCTCATTTAATTGGATTATTACCACGGCTAAAAATTGTATATTGGCCTTTCATCATCATCATCATCATCATTATAATATTAATATTAATAATAATAATAATAATAATAATAATAATAATAATAATAATAATAATAATAATAATAATAATAATAATAATAATAATAATAATAATAATAATAATAATAATAATAATAATAATAATAATAATAATAATAATAATAATAATAATAATAATAATAATAATAATAATAATAATAATAATAATAATAATAATAATAATAATAATAATAATAATAATAATAATAATAATAATAATAATAATAATAATAATAATAATAATAATAATAATAATCCAACTATCCAACCCACTCCATGGGGATAAAATTGACTGGCATCATAGAGGAAAGTGAAGAGTGAACGGAACGAAATGCATTTGTGGCTTTACGTGTCAAGCCACCTGGGATTTTGCATGCTCGCACACGATATGTGAAATGTAAGTCAAGCAGTAGAAATTTATCTAATTTACATCATGTTTATTTTTGCTTAATATTTTTACTCAATTTTTTAGTGTTATAATGCCCTTTTAAGAGGTATCTATAGCTTCTGAAAAAGTTCTACTTGAGAGACCTTATCTAATCGCAATAGAAGTTACCCCCCGGGGCTTTTAATAATACCAGCAGGTCAGCTGGTATTATAAAGCGAAAGTTTTGGATGGTTCGTGATTTTTCAAGCCTTTTTCATGTCTCATTACGCACCCAGTGTGTTTTTCTTAGCAGAGTACATAAAACTGAGCACCGTTTTCTTAGCTATCCTGCTGCGTGTAAACTAACTTATACACGGATAACCGTTTTCTATTTGCTTTATAAAATAGATAACTTAGTGTTTATTTTGACATTAAAAAGCTCAAATTTATATTCGATTGTTACCCCCCATTAAATGACGTCATCTTAGAGAATAGAAAGAGCGCGAATTTAAATAGAAAAACTCTTCGCTTTTTGATAAAAGCTACTACAAAAGTTATAAAAATTGAAGACAATAGATTGGTAATAAAGTTATTAACGCGAATAGAATTACTTGAGTCTGGATACAATGTGTATAAAGAGAATTTAGAGAAAAAAATAGAGTATTATTCAACTGTTCGTATACAGGGTCCTATGCGTTTATACTCTTCAAGCAGCGAAACTGCTGAAATTTATCGTAGCGTAATGTGCCGCTTTGCAGTTAATCAACAAAACAAACATGCTTTGGAACTACAGACAGAAGCATTGAATAAGGGGGGAGTTTTATGGACTATGTTTAATTTATGATTTGGTTCGAAGGTATTTTTGTTTTGTTGTTTCTAATTTGAATTTGAAACGTATTTTTAAGTGCTCAAACATCGAAGGCATAATAATTATTATGTATATGAAAGTGTCATATGTATGTAATATATGAGAGAGTATATTAATCCAATGATGATAATCTAATTATCTGATGCCTCTATATTTACCTTGACATTATATGACGTTGCATTTGAGACATAATTCGATCGAGAAATGACTGGATTCGATTCGCTAAACTGAAGACAAAAGAGACAGTATGAAAGCACATTAATATCAAAGGGTCATCTTAATTGAAATTGTGAGTTATTTTCAAAGCATGTTACATATTTAAACATTTTGAATTAGGATCATTTTTTCCAACAAAGCCTAATTATAATTTATGATGACTAAATCTTGATGGCTAAATCTGAATTAACTTTTCCAATCTTTTCAAGGGCAGTCAAATGAGCATTTCTTCCTCAATCGTGTCTTGTACATGTTGTTCACGAGTAAATGTTTTGAATAAATTAATAAAATAATGAAAGACCAACACGTATGTAAATTTACATATATGATTTTACTCAATGATATTTCAACTTCGAAATTTCATGGAAGTGAAATAATTGTGTCGTAGATTCTGTAACTTTTTTCTGCTATTTCAGGACAACAGCAAACGCATGCTCTTTCTAAAATAAGAACTGAAACGCAAAGTAAACATCTGACTAACAATTCTGTATCAGAGAGATTGATTGTCGATCAAGTTGACTTTGTAATGACTGTGATGGATCAGAGAAATTGCCATACTGAAATATATTTAAATATAGGCTTTGGTGAGCTTTTTACAAGAAAACATATAGACATTAGTTTTGTTTTGCAAGTCTCTACAGCGTTGCAGTTTGCCTGTGTTGGTCGAGCAGAGCGATCAGAATGTTTCGGAAGCATTTAAACATTCTGGGAAGTTGGTTGTCGTCGTCCAAGGGAGCTATCGGGAAGCTTTTGTCGGTTTACTTTCAATAAGTTCATAAATTTTAGATTTATCTTCATTCAGAGCCTTCCAGATCACTAAACGGCTTGTATGTACAATGACTAGAACAGAAAAAATAATGAAAAGCCCGGATTTGCCGACAGAATTATGCTCAGAGGGGTGGAACCCTACAATCCCCGCTGTCGACGGCCCTGACAAGCACCACCTGACTCTTGCTTTTGTCCAGCCTCTGTCAAAATACGGCTACGGCTACTCATGCAGGAGAATGGATTAAATTCCGGAATAAATGGTTGTAAACATTTAGGTCTCAGATTTATATCTTTGAACTTACAATTATTGAGTTCTTTCCTGAACTTTTAATATCGACACCAACGTACATATTGAAAATTGGTGTGAATGCAAGATCTCTGTGAATTGATGTAAATGCTTTACCAAAATCCCATTTGTTCTCGTCAAAAGCTGAATCTGTGATTGGCCATGAACCGTAATCTGCAATCATTTTCTTGAGTGGGGCATCACCGTTAGCGAGGATTGACTTCGTATCCATACATGCCTTGTAGTAATCAACTGCTTTACGAATGGCATCGTTCTAAAACAAAATGAAGAAACAAGACGCACGAATATTGCTTACGCTGAATAATGCCTTTGTGATCGGGTATTATCCCATGAAGGGGGGGGGGGTAAAAATCAGCTCAGAATAGATAAGGAGGTCAAACAAAATGATACCCAAAAGTTTTAGAAAATTTTCAATTTCAAATTTCTCTAGTAGGCCTAGAGTTCTAGAAAGTCAAAAACGAGATCTGAAAAGTTCCAACTGGAATTTCCTACCCAAAAAGAATTGTTCTCAGCTGGAATATGGACCTAAAAGGAAAAGGTGGCACATCCTCGTATAGCTGTCATATGAGAGTTATCCGCCTCAGGGACCTTATTAAGTACTGATGTCAAATGAAAATCAATGTATTATATCAAACTATCAAATTAAAGGTGCTTAATTATATTGCTTAAATACTAACAGCATAAATAAACAATCTTAAATTGAATTTGTTTATTTATGCTGTCAGCATTTAAGCAATATTATTAAACTAACCAATTTTCAGAATTAAACACCTTTAATTTGAACAATAAGAAATACCAAACTGAGGATAAACTCCTACCAAGCTTATTGGTATATAATTATTTCCTATCTGAGTCTTTGCAAAACATTTCTATGCGTGCAAGGCTTCTAAGATCCTCATTACTACAATTTCAAAAACGTTTGCAGCTTTGCAGAATATTGTCACGGTATGTATGTACAAAATACTTGTATGATCACGGCTTACCAGTTACTATATTGTGAGAGAAGACCGAGGTTTTATAGACTGTGCAGTTTTGAAGTCTACATCCACTTGTTTCAAAACATAAATAACTTTAATGTTTGCTCACAACAATCCAATTAGATTTACAATCTACTGCATTGAATAATTGATTTAAATATAATGTTGAAAAGTGTAGCTTTCAATTTGCCTGAATACTTTTTCTCAGGGGTATTTTTTTTGGAAATGTCCTCTCTGCTGAACTGTGTCGTTCACACGTGAATAGGCCATTAAATTACATCAATCGTTATCAACTCACAGATGACGCTGCCTTTTTGTCAGCAATTTCTTGTATGCCTTGCTTCAAAACAAGAATATTTTTGTCCCGTAGTTCACTAAAGCTATTGTAGGCTGTTTTTGAATCAGGAATCGGTGTCTTCTTTATCCATGTGCCACAGGCGTATTGATAAAAGTCATGGCATGGATCAACAGACATATCCATGCTGTTGTAAACAGCTAAAATAAAAATATACAGTATTGGTAGGCCTAGTGATTCGGATGTGGTGGGACTCAAGATAATCGAGAGGAGGAACCACATGATCATCCCTGTCTAGAGGATCAAGGACCATGAATGAAGGAAAATTGTGTAGGAGCAGAACAGCCACACAGTTTAGAGTGTCACGTTTTTCATTTTGTAGTCTTTGATTCCTTCTGTTATATTTAGCTCTGTCAAATGCTGACATTGAGTACTATTTCATATTTGTAATTATGTGATGTAATGTGGTATATAATTCAATTAAACAACATGGGAATGTGTATGTGGAAAGTTAAACAGGAGTATAGTAAATATATTAGACTATGGCTATGATATGGTTTATTTGGCTATACAATGTATAAATAACGTATACACTCACGATCACGAATTATTGGGAGTCATAGACTAATTATAGATTAATATGTAATTAGAATTCTTGTGAGAATTCTGAAATCATCGCCATCAATCATCATTATCTTTTATTTGGCAAATTCATGTTTGGATTTGCATATGCCCAACCTAAATTCTATCAATATTCAAAAGCCTTTACGGGCGAGTCCAAAGAAGCCCTACAGTTTCAGCTAATGAACCTATAGAATGACATTTAGTAGTTCATAGTATATATATATAGACGGAACTTTGATATCTTCAATTAATCTTCAATAAGGCTTATTTTATTACATAATTTGATTTTTAAAATTGGAAATGTTTGCATATCCCGGGGGGTAACTTCCATACTTTGGTTTTTCGGGGACGTCCAAATATTAAAGGGTACCTTTTTCAACATCCATAAAAATTTTTTGGGGGTATGCTTAGTCAGAATTTTTTTTTGAGTTATCTTTTTGACGCCTTTGCAAGTTTTTCAAGGTGCAAAAGAAATTTTGCATTTGAAATTTTTTTCTTTAATTTTTTTTAGTTGAATTTGCCATTCATAAAAATATATTTGGTGTATCTTTTTCATCATGTGAAATTTTTTTATCGTCATTCTGCCATAGTTCCATTTGAACCACCCCGTCGAAGCGCAATGGAAGTTACCCCCCCCCCCCAACGGGCTGCATATGCTATGAAACAGTTATTATTTCTGGGAAATATTGATATATTGGCAAGTAGTTGTTTGGGTTATACCCTACTGTTTTAACAGTGTGTCAAGTAGCAACTTGTTTGCAACATTGTTGAATATATTATTGTTGGCTATATCGTAATATATATATATATATATATATATATAAAAGGATTGCTATATCCAATGGCTATATGCAAATCAAGATCCAAACGTATATTTTCTGAATAAGAGTGTATCATAACATTGGCGATTCATTCAATGCTAAAATTTCGGAAAAACAAAATTTAATGAAAACGTAAAAAAAACTTCGATAGGCCATGGTGTAAAAATATTATACTATGGCAACGATGGGCCCAGGTGGTAAAATTTTTTACTATTGCAACGATGGGCCACCATAGTATGATGTACAAGAGTTGAAGTCAAACTCCGACTCCGGAAGGAGTAGAGCTGGACTGGTGTGAAGCTGGTGAAAATGTATTACCAGGCAGGAGCAGGGGTCGGAGCCGGAGTCTATGATAAAAATCCAATTACTCAATTTGCGGACTACTTGGAGAAGTTTGTCTGGTATATTTTAGAGCCGGAATCGGAGTTGGAGTTCTATTTTTCTTACATTAATTATCGGAACCAGACTCGGAGTAAGTGCGATCTATCAAGATATTTTCGGAATATGATTCTGAAAATTCTGACTCCGTATACCTAGTTCTGACTTCATTCGCGTTTGAAAATATCCTTTGACTTCATCATCATCATTCATTTATTTCATCATAATTTGACTTATATTATCGTCGTTTAGACTTAACGGAATAGGCTACTTATTTTGAGATAAACGAGCTGAAATCCGACAAAAATCTGAGAATTCCCTTGTCCTAAGTGGTGGAGTCCTCAGTTTCAAATGAAGATCTGACCAGTTAAAAAGAATGTAAACAATGCAAGGGATTGGTCGCTGATGCAACTGGATTTCGTAATAAGGTGTAACGATATAATTCAATTAACTGAGGGCATTAGACGTGGTAAATAATCAAGGTCAGGCCTAATATTGGTTTAATTTATTGGTTTGATTTCACCTATCATCAATCGGATTAGCCTTCATTTGGCAAACTTAAGGTATGTAATTTGAAAATTGACTGGTTAGAGGCCTCAACTGTACTGTCCCTAAAACAAACGCTAGTATTTACTTTTATACTCAATGATTGTATCACAATATTTGACATATCTAAATGTATATTTAAATAGTTAATATGGACTGTTGGCTTTATGATCTATATATCAGGATATATAATCTCAGATATCTATGACGGTATATGACCTTCAAAATTCCAAACGTTAAGACGAGAAAGTTTATACGGACTCTATACGCAACCATAAAATCCCCTCGAAGTATTTTCTTACATTGTTATTATCAATTATTTAAAAAACAATGATTGATTTACCTGCTGCCACTGCAACACTTTGCGGACTAAACGTTGCAACAACGTTCGAGCCAGTTTCTCCTGATTTAGATGCATTTGCTTTCACTTTTTCTCTTTCCATGGCAAAAAGAGATATGAAAATAACAGCAATGATTAGAAGGATAAAACAAATTGCAATAAGATAATTTCTAGTCTTTTGTGCTTTTCCATCTTTGAATTTGTTATACGAAGGATCGTCTAGAACTAGGTCTTGTTTAGACATTGATTTATTCTGCATTTCAAATCAATTGTATATTTCTAAAAGATGATTTGAAGTAAACCAGTTTTCCTATATTTTTAAGCGAATGTTGTGAAATGAAACCTCAGTTGAAAACCTCGAGGAGCAGTTTAGTATTTCACATTCACGTGTTTCTGTTTGTCCCTATTCGATTTCCGCTTACTTCAAAGAGATTCTTAATTTCTCTGTTCTGTTTGTATTTCTTACGATGGCGTTGACAGCAAGTTTGACACCTTAATTAGCAAATTACCACGTTGATGTTGAAATAGATGTTGTCCGACTGTTCTGAACGGAAACGTATTCAATTGACACTTGATTGCAAACCGTTACTTTTTTGCCTGAAGAATGCCGCGATTAATTGTAAGTCACAGTGCAGTGTCATCTTTTCACCATCGTTCTCGTATCTTTCTGACTCATTCTCATTTACAAATCATATGATTAATCTGATCATAGATCTGATCAATCTTAATTCATAGTTTTTAGAATAACGGACGTGCATTTTCAAGCAGACTTGACTTTCATCAATAGCGAAAGGTCCAAGATGTTATTCAATGCACAATCCATTGATAAAGACAAACAACAATGACAAATATTGGCACGTTGAAAGTTTTGAAAATAAAACTGTTAGTTGATCAAATTTGTCAATGTTAAATATGATTGACTGCATGTGATACAGACATTTTATACTGCAAAATCGATAAAAACTTTCATTCGAGATTTGCATCTTATCGTGCATAGGCCTATCCTAAGCACTTGGGAAAATAACATTTACTTTTTCAGCTGGCAGTATTGAGTTTGCGGTCCGTTTGCGGCTTCTTTCTTTGGACATCGAATTGTGCCGGGTGTTAAATTACATTGTAATTGCCGGGAAATAGCCTGCGTGCAGACTAGGAAATGACAGTTCGTAAAGGTTCGAAATGTTTTCATGATAAATGGAACATGGAAGTTCTAGAGACAAAATCGTTCTGCAATGCTATCTTTCACTTTCTGAATTTTATTATTACACCTAATCAGTAAAACAAACCCTTTTAGATTAATTGACTGTAACACAGCTCAATATACTTCCGGGTGTTTCCCATCAGCCTGCGTCCAAAATAAACCTATCTTTATGTATGTATGTTTATTTGTCAACAATCGTGACAGGCAAATACAGGGAAGCTGATTCCATTCAGGTCGGGATCTCTCCCTAGTCAAACGCCGTTAACCTGTGTGCATTATGTCAGAAGTGAGAACTCCATTTCATTTCGATTCTCAGTATCATGGAACTACTAGAGCGGAACGCGGGATCGAGGCTCTTGCCTAATCTCTCCCTAGCTAAAAGAGAGACGACATCGTTGAGAGGCTAGGTCTAATATCTCTGGTCGTGGCTAGATCAGGGGTAACTCAAGGACATTTTATGATTTTTTATGGATTCTTTTATTTGTATTAAATTTGGTTTTCAACCGATTTTCAAAATTCTTTTTGCATTTGGTACCTTTGTATATTTACCAAAAATCTACCATGTATAATTGAAAAATAAAAAGTTACTCAACTTTTAAACTAAGCTTCGTGATAAAACTTTTTGGCTGACTAACATTTGTTGCAATCATTTCTTTATTTTTCATTTTATACAAGACAGATTTGTAGTAAATATATTAAGGTACGAGATGCAAAAAGAATTTTGAAAATCGATTGAAAACAGAATTTAATACAATTAAAAGAAGCAATAAAAAGTCATAAAAATGTCCTCGAGTTACCCTTGATCTAGCCACGACCAATATCTCTACCTACATTTGCCACCTCCGCTTACGACTTAGCCGAGGCCATTTATAGCATAGAGGGGGTAACTTCATAATTATTGGTATACGGGGACGTTCAAATATTAAAGGGGCAAAATTGATCGGCGACCGCTGCGACAAGCAATTTGAATTTATGCTTAGCGTAATTCAACCGTCTCGCTTTGAAACTATTGTTATACGCAAGCCTAATTTGTAATAAATTCGTGTCAACAATGACCATCGTGTTATAAACAATGAACATGCACGTGAAACTAAGTGCGTAGCGCCTGCCGGTCATTTTTGCTCCTTTAAAGGGTACCTTTTTCAAAATCGCGAAAACATGATTAGGGTATGCTTTGTCATGAAAATTTGTTGAGGACGCTTTTACAATTTTTTCATTTTGCAAACAAGTTTACCTTTATTTGGGGGTATCTTTTTCATTACGTGAAACATTTTTAATGCCATTCTGCCAAAGTTTCATTTAAACAACCCTGTCGAAGCGCAATAAAAGTTATCCCCCGGATCAGAAGTCAAAGTCAAACGTTCGACAATCCAAAGTCACCTGCAAGTGTGTTAGGTACACTGCAAGTACATAAATGTAAACATACCTTCTGTTTTCAACAGCAGCTATGCTAATAACCTTCGTACCACCTTTCGATTGGTTGAACTAGGTTTAGTACCCCTCCAAAACAAGTACGCCCTCGCCCGTCCTCAAAAATGACTGAGTACAGACCATAGCGAACAGACTGAGAGAGTCCTTATCTCAAATCCTCCTTTGCTTCATTTTCCTGTTAGCCATTGTGCTCCAAATATATATCTAAATACATAAAAACCTGATAACCACAAAGTCTACAAGCCGAATACCGTTCCGATTTTTAACGGATACCGTAAAAGCACACCGTGAGAGTTGTGCCATACCGTAGAAATGGCACACCTGTACACAAATAGTATTGTCACAGCAATATATGGAGAAGGAATTTCAGTATTCTATATGTAGTTCAATCCACCAACACCTTCATTCCAAATAATTATTTCGTTGGGCCTACTCTAGGCCTACTCTACTTATATAGTATCTTATATGTTTACATTTATTGCAACCTATTTGTGTTTTGTAGGCACATAGTCCATTTATTACATAAAAGTGACTTCATTTGTTCGTCAAACCTTGTTGAATACTGTAAATATACTACGCTGTAATGTATTTTTGGCCACAAGAGATTACGCAAAGTTTGTAATCTGCTGTCGTCAATCATTCACTGGTCTACACATGTCATACACAGAAAGTAGAACAGATCGCTTTGGAATGTGTTGAGGTGGGAATCTCAGAGCCGCTCAAGATAATTATATATATATATACTATCTATTTGGTGTTTACATGAGATTAGACATATATTACATGCTATTACATTGTCAATAATCAATTGAGCAGACAATAAAATAATTAAAATACATTTGTAAATATAATTGCGATCATGGATTTTGATATTGATGAAGTGATGAGAAATTGTTGTAACCATTCTGAAGTACAGAATAATGAAGATGAATTTAAATCCGAAAGAGTTGAGACTGACATTGAAACTATTCAATCACTAAGGAAAAAGTTATTAGCAAGGTAATATGATTCATTCTTAAAAACTATGCAATTATTATCATTATATTAATCAACATGACAATCAAGATATGTTCAACTACTATATACGCTGTCCTGATATTTTTTTATTTTATCATGGTTGCCTTCTATATCTCTATATCAAGATTAATAAAAAATGTTGTTACCTACAAAATGATTCCAAGGATTTTCTTGAGAAATAGAATTGGTTAATACTTTGATATGACATAAAATTAGCAATTTTCAGCTTTGAAATTGATCAAATACGGAACTACATATTAACAGGCATGAGCCCTAGCGAAATTTCACATCTAAGTTCTTGTATGCTATACATATAGATAATCGGGATCCAAGCACTCATTCTTCATAATGTCATATAGTAATATAGTAATCGCCAACATAAACGGCAACGGTGATCCTCCATTCTGACGTAGCTGCCTTCCAAAATTCAGAGTTTATTATACCTGCAATGTTACCGAATCAAAATTATTCTATAATTATTTTTATCCATCATAAAAAATAATCTGATTGGTTTGGATTTTCATTTCATTAGGTATACTCAACAGCGTAAAGAAAAAGCATTACTACATCGTTTATACCCTACAGAAATCAATCAGGATGATTTGATTACGATAGCAGAAGGGAAGCGACGTGCATCTATTGGTAGTATTTATCAAATTAAAAATACACAAGGCAAAGATCCAGTCAAAGAAGAAAGAAGGAAAACATATACAGCTCCTATGAGATCGTATAATACAACTGATAATCAAATCCATCAGAAAGTTTCTTATCGTCAATTATTTGAAAATAGTTTAAAATATAAGAGGGCAAGTATGTGCGCTTTAAAATAAAACCTTACTTGTAGAGAAAAGTTATGAATGCTGTCATCATAACCCTATAATTTATACAGAGACTTAGATAACGGCACTCCTAACTTGGCATACCCAATTGCCCGCCAAACGTGTTTTAAGTTCTCGCAAGCTGGGATGACAGTGACTATATTAATTTACTTGAGCATATGAAAAGTTATACTTTAAAAGCATGTGGTTTTCAAAACAGTAAACACTCTATGTCATGGATTAGTTGTAAAAAGATCTACAAAAGCTTTTAAATATCTATGGATTATACTGTGGGGAAAATGTGAAAAACGTGTTTTCGCTTCAATGTGTTGTGACATCTGCAAAAGATCAAAGTTTTTAATCATTTTGTGGCGTCTGCATCACATCTATGATTAGTTGTCACAGACATATAAATCCTCCCATAGAGTACTGAAATTATGAATTTTTATAGCCTAAATTAATTAAGTAGTAGTAAAAAGTAATGCAATTAACTTGCTGTATAGCTGAGTTCAATATTGTTTTCTATAAAACAATTAGTGTCTCATAGATTCCTACGTCAAATTTAAGTTAATTAATTTAAAGAATAAAACCGTTACTGTTATATATATATTGAAATATCATATAATTCCGCGTTGATGTATTCATCGTTACACAAATTCAGTACTCCGGGTATCCTGCGTTGAACAGATTTCGAAGAATTCTTGTCAAAAGTTTTTACAAATTTATCCGTTTATTCTAGAAATCCGTCGAAAAGTTTGGAGCATTTGTGAAGCTATCCATTTACTAATTTTATAATATATATAGTTGTAGTTACATTGTTTTGGTTTCACCTAATCTAGAGGCACATCCAAGATATACAAGGCACATCGTTTCGGATCAATTATATAACAATTCTGTAGGAGTGGGAAACGGGCCCGTTGAACTTCAATTTCATTAAATATTTTTGATTTTTTAAAAGACTTGAAAAGAGGAGTGATCATTGGGGGGAATATTTGGAATGGTCGGTGACGCACGTAAAACTGAATTAAGTACTTGGAAACGATCCCGGAAACCATTTAAAAGAGGAGAGCATCGTCCAATTATATTATCAACAAGCGGTATCTAATTAAAATTTACAATTAATTTGACTGATTATTTATGAAGCAGTATGATTTCAGTTGCGAGAAATTTGAAACAATATACAATTTCAAACTTATTTACATTCTAAATTGCGCAATTTGAGATATCCCTTTCAAGAATATTCTATTTAGTATTTAGTATTGTTTTACCCAATGTTTTCATGAGTATCAGCGATCAAAGTTTATTCTCCTGCCTTCCATTTTTCAATAGCCTCCCTCCGCGCATCAGGCGCAAGTTGATTGAGAGCCCCGCCCAATACGTTTGAGGTTGCTTCTGTTGCCAAGATGAATGGCTGTACAACTGTAGGTGGTATTTGTCTAAGAACACCACCAACAGCCCCTGTCACGCCTCGTCTTTCGTGCTCCTCTGTAGCAACTTTGGCAATAGCACCAGCTGCATTGGCGATTCCCTAACAGTAATAATCATAATACTCAGTGAGTAATAGTAAGCAAGCCCAAGAAGTCAACAACTCAGGCTACAGTTAATTGAACAACTATACTGGATCTGGGTAATAACTTAATAACCATGCTATTATTAATGTCCAAGATAGGGAGTCAATCCAGACCACAAGGGAGTTTACAAAGGGCACTGAGCAAAGTGTTTCATGATTGCTGTTAGCATCATTGCTATTCGAAATTTCCAAACGAAAATGATTTCGATCTTCCTGGTGATTGCTAGACGGGCAATTCTTCGAATTTCAAAGAGCTTCATCCAGAAACCCGGGAAAATTTAATCTACGGGACATGGAGGAATTGGTATATTCTCCATTCTAAATGCAACCCCTGCGAACGAAATCATTGTTGAGTAACTGTTCGTTCATGAACCACACAAACCATAAATAAAGTTCATAATCTCCTTATAAAAATTTCATAAAAGGTTCATGTGGGGGTAAATGTTCTGATTTTCATGGACTTTTCCATTAACTGTTCATGAATTGTTTTCACAGGGAAAGTTTGAATTGCCGATAACGGAGCGCCCGACAGCACGCATGCAAAAACGAAAGGAGATACGTCCACAATGAAATCAATCGTTATCGGAGTTACTGTCAGTGCCTCTTGAGTATTTGAAAATAATATAACATACTGGTGAAATATCAGAAATATAACTCCTGATCCTAGTTTGGGAAATATCGGAACTTTACATAATTTCGAATTAAGTCGGATAAAATCGGATCTAGGAATCTCACAATAACTAAAAAACCTATTACACATGTTACAATGTTAAATGTAACTAGAGGATTTATTAATAACCTGTGCTGAGTATATTCTAGGGCATATCATAATTACATACCTCTGATAGAACGCTATATGCATTGGTTACGCCTTCTCTCAAATCAGCCGGTTGCTTATTTGATCTAGCCTTAATTTGTGACGTTGAATCATTGTCGAAACTAGGACTGACCATATCGAAGGCTGTTTCGGCAGCAGACTGAAACCAAACAAAAATGATATGATGTCTACCAATTTTGTGGGGGGGGGAGTCATTAGGACTGATTTGACAGGGGTTGCCATTTCAAATATATATTTAAGACTTAAGAGGGGACTATATAACAACTATACTTGTACAACAGGTGAGAGTGCAGACGTTCAGAAATTTGAGAAATTGTACTGGTAATTCAATATTCAAGTAGTGTAAATATGTGGCTCCTTAGACAATAGAAAGCGAAAGGAAATGTAATATTTTCTGCCTAAGTTTCAGGAATCTGCACCCTGGAATTTAATGAGAATCTCGTAAAATTTAAACAAAAAAATTTAATGTTCTCACATAGCATATGCATTGGAATCTTTCCGCGGGCTATACAAATGGCCTGAGTTCCGCATTCAGAAGTTTTCAAGTAATGAGATCAAAAATTAACACCAAAACATAAACCACCGTTAAAATAATACTCAAAAATGATAGTCCCGTAGTGAACATGTCAACTATGGTTCATCAATATACACAATTTGAGAATAAGATTGTGTCATTATAAATGGTCTATAATTATTAACCATGATATTCTGAAGCAATTAGAGTCAACAAATATTTCAACGGCGCATCTGAGCTAACTCCAGACTCTTTTCGTTTCAATCTGAGTTTTAACGATAGGAGCCTGGAGCTAGTTCCGGTGCACATTAAAAATATTGTTTGACTCTCATTAGTTCGGAATATAATATCATGTAAGCATCACTCTGATTGGTAGATTTTTCAATTGGACTGCACTACCATTTAGATTGTAGATCTTCAGTATTACTATTACCACACCTTAGACCTGTGACATATGGCCCTGTAATCCATTTTACCATCGGCTGTTTTCTATAGGGGACATGTAGCTTCAAACTAGTGAATGAAGTGATGCACCCATTACAAAAAATCAGAATGACCAATCACAGTTTAGCGTGCGACCTTAGATGCAGGTGATTGGTCTATTTGCAAACTCATGAAATTATTCGTGACCTCTCTGTGAACTGAGAAGCCGTTAAAAATGATTTGCAGATTGAGTGGCACATTATTTCACATGAAAATTACACCTGTGTGTCTCAAGTGGTCTATTGTATTCTGTTTATAAAATAGATGACACAACGTTGCTAGCGCATCATTTTGTTTGCTGAAATTTTACAAGGCCCAGAGGTAGAGTAGCGGAACAGTGGGCTTTGTGGAACTTGGCTGAACATACCTGGACAGCCATTACAAGTCGATTAGATAAATCCAACACAGCCATCGCAGTCGAACTACTAAATGAATGAGCACCACGTTGTATGCCTCTCATCCATCGACCATCGTGCCGGTATTGTTGTACGGGTAATACAAATAAATCCCGTACACCTTGGAATAGTTGAACGAGGCTATAAGTAGGACCCACTCCACCTAGGATACCAGATAATTGATGACGGCGAATATCATCAAGCCATTCTTTAATTGCATAATGACAGAGACGGTCAAATCCTAAAAGACCACTGCGGCAATGGAGCCGTCTTAGTTTCAACTCTGAACAGCTCAATTGAGCCAAACCCATCAGTACAGCTGGTAACGTACGCTAAATAGACAAAAGAGAAAATTATTACTAGGCGTTACAAATTGTAATAATACTGCAAGCAAACATTATTGAATAGTAACATGTTTGGTAAATTTGGATATATTGCATAAATTATTTGCACATTTATTTGGTCAGATTGTACTCAGATAGCAAGCAACCAGAATTGAGATCTGAACATATTATTGTATAATAACCAGACTTATGCGCAGTAAACGATATGATTAATATAGTAATGCAAGATTGACAAATAAAGCACACATCAACGTTGTTAAACTGAAACACAATATAATAGTTAAAACCACGAGGTAGAAGATGTACATATTGAAAGTTAATTATTAACATGTAGAAAAGCCTTGCTACTTTAGTCTTGCCTTTGGTTAGTTAACATTACTATTCTCAACACTCTCACTGAATGTTAATTTACCACTATGATAAAAAATGATCAACTTTGTTTATAATCAAAACTGTAACTAAAATAATATAAAAAGTGTTTGTTCAAATTATCATTCTTATCAAATTTATTGTTTAATATTAATAACTTTCATTCCTGATCTAAAATCTTCAAACTTATCACGGCTGAGTCCTTTAGTAAAAATGTCTGCTAACATATTCTCTGATCTACAATATTTAACAGTAATTTCATTACTAATAATCTTTTCTCTTACAAAGTGAAATCTGATCGCAATGTGTTTGGTACGTGGATGATCTGCTGGATTTTCATCAAGATATATTGCACCTTGGTTATCTTCGTTTAATAATGTAGGTTCTTTCTGTGATTGACCAATACCATTCAATAATCTACGAATCCAAATTGCCTCTTGTGCAGCTTGACTTAATGCCATGTATTCTGCCTCTGTAGATGATATTGCTACAGACTTTTGCTTCCTACTTTTCCATGTAATAGGGTTACCGCCTAATAAAAATATATACCCAGTAACTGATTTTCTATCGTTTGGATCACCTGCCCAATTTGCGTCGCTATAGCCAGATAATAATAATTCTTCGTCTGCGGTATAATGCAGTTTGTAATTACTTGTTCCTTTTAAATATCTTAAAATTCGTTTAACACCTTTCCAGTGATCTTGATCAGGCTTGTTGAATGATCACCTTCATGTGCGTCCTTCAGTGTAACTGGAGTATCAGGGTCATTTTGAGCAGCCACACCCGCAAATTCTAGGTCATCCCACCAATCTCCATAGACTGTATCTGCATATTTTGTTGCTGGTCTTCTGTCCCTTGTTGATGCTCTCACTGCGTCAGTAGAATCATCGTGTTCTTCATTGATATCGTTAGGTATTTCATCATCATTGTTACCCTCTGGTTCCTCATTGTTGTTTCCAATATCAATGTCTGAATAATCGCTATCATAATTATAAATTTCAAATTGCGAATAATCTTTGTCTAATAATAATCCTGCTTTTTGTAATGCTGTATATGAATTCTCATCGAATTCCACATCTCTTGATATTATAAATTTCTTGTTCTCAGGATCGAATAATTTATAACCATAACTATCTTCGGCATAACCAACAAAGCAACATAATTTTGATTTAGCATCTAATTTCTTTCTTTTGCACTTTTCTATGTGTACAAAAGCATCGCATCCAAAAACTTTCAAATTTTTAACATCTGGCTTCGCATTGTAATATGCCTCGTGAGGTGTTTTAAAATCTTGTAAAGCTGACGTCGGTGACACATTATGAATATAAGCAGCTGTGTTAATAGCTTCCGCCCAAAATTCTGCTGGTAATTTAGCATGATGTATTATAGAACGCGCTTTTTCGACTAATGTCCTGTTTAATCTCTCTGCAGTACCGTTATGCTGAGGTGTATAAGGTACAGTCACCTCTTTTTTAATTCCCTTTTGTTGGCAATAATTTTTAAATTTATCAGATATGTATTCTCCGCCATTGTCTGAGTGGAAGGCTTTTAGTTTAGCTTCCGTTTCCGTTTCAGTCAGTGTAACATAACTCTGAAACTTTTGTAAAATATCGTTTTTGTTTTTCAAAAAACATACACGTACTTGTCTCGTTTTATCGTCTATAAATGTCTCAAAATATTTTGCCCCCGATTTTGAAGGTACTTCTATCGGTCCGCAAACATCGCTAAATACTCTGCCTAATAAATCTTCACTGCGAGTTTTGGCTTTCTTTTTAAATTTATTCCGATGTTGTTTTCCTATTGCACATCCGAAGCAATGTTCCTTTACGTTTGTATTAACTTTAACATTCATGTTATCTACTAAATCGTTTGATATTAGCTTGTTTAGGTAAGTAACTCCTATGTGGCCAAAGCGTTCGTGCCACATTTGTTTTCCAACTTCGCCAGTGCTCTCACTGAAACACGCGATTTCCGCTGCGCTATTGTTCGATACCTCTCGGATACATAATTTATAAAGTTTATCAGTTGTTGACCGTTTAGCAATAATGGGTTTAACGCTGAGTCCTGCTGTCTCTATTTGGCACTCTTTACCCGTAAATATCACTTTTATGCCTCTTTTTGTCATAGTAGGGACTGATAATAGGTTACGTTTTAACTCTGGTACATATAATACGTTCGCCAATGTTAAATTAATATCATGTTCGTCACACCCAACTCTTAATTTTATTGTTCCCTCACCAACAGCATTTACAACTCTGTTGTCTCCTAAATATATTTTAGAAGGTGTCGCATACGATTCAAATTTTAATAATGCGGACCTCTCATGTGTCATATGCAAAGTGGCCCCAGAATCAATGAACCATTCTGGGCTACAAATAATATCTGCTACACATGCGATATCAGGCTCGCTATTGTTACTGGCGAAAGCATAAGTCGCCTGTTCTGATTTAACTTTATCTACCTTTTTTGGTTTTCGGCAATCTTGCACCCAATGTCCATATATATTACAATTGTGACATCTACCTTTTCTTTTAGACTGATCGTTATTCTTCTTTGTATTTGTAAAAAGAGCGCTATTATTTTCTTTCGATTTATTTGATAAATTACTGTCTTCTCTCTTTTTTTCTTCATGTATAAGTCGTGCCTTTACGGTATCCCATGTAAGCTTGTCTTCATCTATGTTCTCTAGAGCAGTAATTAAGTTTGCATATGAATCCGGCAGACTTCCCAACAATGTTATTAAGAAATCTCCTTCATCTACAGGTGCACCTACGGCATCCAATTGTTCCGACATTGTTCTCATCTTATTAATGTGAGCTAGCATGTTGCTGCCTTCTTCCATACGGGTGGTAAAAAATAGCCTACGATAATACAGTTTTTGACTTAGACATTTTCGCTCGAAATGAGCTTCCAAACTTGTCCACGCTTCTCTAGCTGTTTTGGCATTTCTAACATGAATTAATTGACTGTCTGCTACCGATAAACAAATCGTAGCCAGAGCTTTATCTGATCGACGTTGATACGCTGCTTTAGCAGCGATGTTAGCGTCATCTGCAACCAATTCAATACCCGACACAATTTCCCAATAGTTCCTTTCAATAAGTAACATCTTCATTTTGAATTTCCAGTGATGGAAATCATCTCCTTTGAATTTGTCTACTTTTAAAGTTATATCTGCCATTGAAAATTTCTTGGTGAAACACGAGTTATAATTGTTGAATATAAAATAACAATTAAATAACTAAAGTAAAAAATATATCGTTCTACGCTCCTGGGCCCATAACCTATTGTATAATAACCAGACTTATGCGCAGTAAACGATATGATTAATATAGTAATGCAAGATTGACAAATAAAGCACACATCAACGTTGTTAAACTGAAACACAATATAATAGTTAAAACCACGAGGTAGAAGATGTACATATTGAAAGTTAATTATTAACATGTAGAAAAGCCTTGCTACTTTAGTCTTGCCTTTGGTTAGTTAACATTACTATTCTCAACACATATCTGATCGACTGCAATTTGAATTCAAATCCTCCTAAAAGGTCAAATAAAATCCGCCTTGATAACTCGCCTTGATTATATCTTAACAATAAATGAGAGTACCATCTTCTCTTGATTGATGGAATGGCCCAGAGGGAATATGTGGTACATCGTTGTGCATCGACAATTGAGGTCTATCTGCCATGAAATATGTTGAAACTGATCTGCAGTGTCGCTGCTGAGATGTTTACAATTATAGATCTTAGCAAAAAGAGACATTCGTCTATAAATAGAAGAGTCGTACGGTTGACTCCGGTAGGGCGGTACCGTCTGAATTACTATTATTTAACTTCTGAGGTAAGTTTATCAGAACAATGGTAATTCCTTATCGACATAATATCCACATATTTCCAAGCAAGACAGGGATATGCATTATTTGTTATGATAGCCTATTATTTGAAAGATGTATTAACCTCTTCTAACATTCAATTGTCATAAATACATCATACAAGGATGAAACATACCTGATCTAATTCAACCCTTTTGCCTTGATAGTCAAATCTGATTGGTACGTCAGGCGAGAAAACAAAAGAACGGATAAACACTGAATCATCGTTATCGTTAATGTTACTCGATTCAACTGAATGACGATTATCCGATTCATGGAAAGATTCACTGGTAGTAGATGACATGTCAGATTGCTGTGTAGACAATGTTGAGGTCGAAGTTACGAAATCTAAAGATAAGTTATATAGTTAGAGAACAGAGTTTACAGACCGAGCGCCACAGAACTAAAGGTGTTCATAAAAATATGCTAAACAATTCTCTTTCATTTTTAATTAAATTTTATTGTAATACCTTCAAAAATTCAATTTATTATTCATGATTCATTGTCAAAGGCTTCTTATAATTTTGAGAAAATGCTGCATGTGAGATTGATGGTCTTTGATTCTTTTGTTTTCCTATGATTTTGCGAATTCATAGAAAACAGAAAATGTATGAATCAATATAGGGCTCTGGCCGGGAAATGATTTATAAATTCACCGTTGGTGAGCTTTACAATAACTTTGACTAAAACAAGAAACAGGAGAGTAGGCCTATTTATGGTATTTTTATGAACATTTTATTTGAATTTCAAGTTGACCGAAGAAACCTGCTGTGTTAGATATGTGGCGCACGGTATATCAATGGTGAAAAAGCTAGGGGATTACAATTTAATCAGTTCCATTCCTCAAATCATTTCCTAGCAATTCACATTTCTGGACCTCATCATCATGAAATGCAACAAATGTGTGTATACATACATGCAGTAGACATTGCAGACAATTTATCTTGCATTTATCTCAATTTGTATTTATTAGAAATAACTGCAGTATTACCATTATATTGCTTACCATTGTTTGCTGACTGTACTTCATTTGTCATTGGTGTAGATGATATTTCTGTAAAGAAGTCTCTTAAGAAGAACAATGCACCCTATAATGAAACATAATTAGTTAACATTGATACAAACTAGCTACTAATGAGAAATAATAAATTGAAACATAGTTGTATGCAATAGTTGATTTTCAGGTAATACTTTCATGTTTTCCAAATACTAAACCCTTTATCTCGAATCCTTAACTTCACAATAATTTGGCCTAGGTGCTTGGTTGGTGGGAGGTTGGCAGCAAAATACGATAGCTAGTTGACCAATTGCAGACCTGACACCACCAACCAAGCTCCAGTCACACTGCTAAGTAAGTGGGATACCTAGGTATACTTACTTTTGTCAACCAACAAGGGGTGGGAAGGGTGAGGAAAAAGTAAATAATAAACAGCGTAAAATATCAGCAGCACATGAATTAACCACATCAACAAATAACAATAGCAACAACATTAAAATTGTGTTCATATACAGACTAGACATCATTTGTTGAGATGAATGGTTTTTGACATAATGAAACATAGCATACATACAGTCACAGATCAAACAAGCTACTCGATAAGCATAAACTCCTCATTAAGATTCCTAAACCATTCAGCGGCGCGTTGAAGCAAAGAAAGAACGATATAGTCCTGAACTGCATTGATAAATGGCTTAAAGTAGACTTTGTGCCATTAACAAAAGAGCTTGCAGCGAGATTCAAAGATAGTGTTCAACCTCAGTAAAATTTCATTTAACTGCAATATCATTGTCATTGTATAATACGGAGCAAAGATAGCATAAGACAGAATAGCAAAAGACAGAATAGAAAAATTTGAAGAAATCAGGACTGAAAAAAGGACAAATATTTCAAGAATTTTAAAATGGCAAAATAATTTTTGTTTCAAGGATGAGAACTTCCCAGGAAACTGGCAGTAAACTATAAGTAAAGTGTCAGTTTATAAAAACTGTATGGCCCAAGAAACCCAATATATTAAGCACTTATCCATGTTTGATTGTAATTTTCTTTATAACACGCGTATAAGGATGTAAGCATTCTTAGAGTTTTATTTTAGTAAGTAGCTCCTGATTGCTTGAACAAAGATATTTTTTAACAAAATAAATTATTTTGATGATCATTTTGATGTACAATTAAAATGACACTGATCCAGTCTTAATTCATAATAATTTCCATAAGAATGTTATCCCTAATTACCTGATCAATATTGAATCTCAAGGGCTGTAATGAGACTCTGACACTTGCTTCTTCCTTTCTGACCATGTCTTCAGGACGTGTAAATAAAGCTTTTGCCATAAACATATTAGCATTGGATTGTTTGGGTACATTCTCTGATGAATAGCGATATAAGAACTTATTAATCCTTGATGCTTTGCAACGATCTAATAATTCAACATCGTAAACAAGTAAGATATCCCGACCAGATTGATGAGTATTGTCTGGATAAATCTCGTGTTGAAATCGAATCTAAAACAAATAAATTGATAAATATAGAATCAGGGAATATCATTCAAAAAACTACGTAAATTTCCTGTGTAACAGTAGGCAACATGTTGTATGTTTGTATCTGTTGTCCACTACTCATAAATCAGAAATGGCAAAATCAAAGTCCAATTTCAGTGTTGATTATTTTTAAATTCAATTACATTAACATCAAAACGACATAACGTTAAATGGTAAGCCCAGCTGATTAGACAACGTGCAGTCACAGCAAACATTGTGCCTGTCAGTTAGTATTTTCAACAGTTCTATTAAATCACAGAAATGTTCTGAAGGTAATACAATTAAGACTGATTAATATGTTTAAAATAAATACGTTTCAGCATTGAAGATTAAACATTTATCCTTAAAATCAGAATGTCATGGTTTAAATAACATGAAAATGGAGTAAAAACACAAGCAAAGTTGTGTAAAAATTGAGGTAGAATTACTTTAGTCAAACTAACCTTATGTAAGTGGAGTTCCATCATCGTATCACCATCTCTAGAAAAACCGCCTTGACATCTGATCGATGAATGATTGCCATCTTTGGAACGAGATCTTCGAGATTGAAGAGTTCGTTCCAATTGCCATCTAGCTCTTTGGCGTCTCACTTCACATGCTGAACGATTTGTTTTAGATGGACTAAATATAAAAATCAGGATTTATAGAACAACAGAACATTTGATTATTTATGGAATAAATCATAGATAATTCAATTGTTTGCATGAATCTGGTACAAGTGTATCTTCACATAATTTTTAAAATTACTTTGTGTTCTGCGATTGGTTAAATTATATTTATAATAACAATTTGTAGTGATATGCTTACAATATACCAATTATTGTTTTGATTGCCACCTTTTTTGCTGAGAGGGTGCACCACAGCCCCATCACAGCTGGAGAATAGGAAGATACCCCTGTCCTTCCATCTTGAAGTAGTGTTGATTCTTGGATCTCGAATAGACTCGAAAATCCAAACAGCTTTATTAACGTGTATATTTAAGATGACGACAAGAAAATCGTACTTTCAAAATTATTAATGAAATGATATTTATACAAGAATCAAATTCTTCCTGTCATATATTGGGCATGTTACTAGCTTGCTCGCAGACTCACTGTTAAACATACAATTGGTGAAACAGTAGAATTTGACAGTGAGTCTGCAAGGAAGCTATTATGTCGTCGTTGTTTATTTGGTGCCATTGAAATATTACCTCTCTGAGCCTTCAGCCGATGCAAAATCTTTACCAGCATACATTTGCCAAACAACACTCATTTCTCGAAGTGTATATTTATAAACAGCCGTTGGAAAACCAAATGGAGCAGATAACTGATCGTAGCGACCAAGCTTCAATACAAATAAATAATAATAAAAATCATTACAGATATATAGTACTGTAAGTGTGATCTAGCACAGCCTTTGTGAGTATATGCGTGTGACAATTTTGAAAATGTAAAGAATGATATGAATCACATTATGAGACAAGCAGTGTCCTCAATTAAAACAGGGAGGGAGGAGGAACTGCAGACAAATAGGATGAATTAAACAATGATCACTAAGGGTTAACCCTATAATTGATGGGGGTGTACTACAGACTTGTACGTCCTCACATTGCTGTCATTCGAAATTGACTCTATGGGCAATGGACATTGAACATCTCTAATCAATGGAAAGTTTTGAGAAACAATGATTGAGGAATAAAATTCTAAAACTCATGAATAAAATGTCACAAAGTTCATAAAAGCGTAATACTTATTATCCAAAACAATTGGAACACAGTTTCATATAAGCTGTAGCTCTATAGCGCACGAGAAGGCAAGTAAGGGGAAAACGAGAAGGCGTAAAAAACCACGAGCCATCGCCACAAGTGATTTTGGCTTTCGAGTTTTTTGCTGAAGTGACTCAAGTGACTGACTTAAAATCCCTTTAAAAATATGCTTGACTTGTCAAAGTTTTTTACCTTCTTCTCACTTTGACAATTTTGATATGTTATCCTTGTATTCACATGCAAATTGAAATTGATGTGTTGAAAATATCTAAAACAATTTAACTCACCGGTATTGCAAAATAATTGTCAATTAGTGTAGGATCTGGTCCAGATGATAAGACACGAACTTGAGGTTCTTGATTTGATCTATCCTATAATATACAATAGAAGGCCTGATTTAGAGATTTTAGGTGCTACTATTGTATATCACAAACATTAAGCTACATTCTTCTATCTAATTGATGTATATTTTCGGGACTATTGTTACATATAGTGCGTTATCGGGTTAATATTTCTGAGTAACACATTATTAGGTGAATAGAATTTTTATCAATCTACTAAAATATACACAATGAATAAGGATTATGTCGAGGCCATTTTTAGTGAATGTTTTGGCAATGACAAATCAAAATAATTATCCTGGTTCTCCGTTCTCAGGATTGATCGATCATATGCCATTTCCACATTAGTATTCTGCCAAAACAAAGTCTATATTGTAGTTTACACTTATTCTGATTGCCATCTGAAGTTCAATAGATCCAAAGCTTAGCTGAAATAGTAAGAATTCAAACTCCCCATCATAAGCTTATATCTTAGCCTCCCTGAATCGAATCCATTTCGGACAATGTCCAATGCGTGAAAGCTGAAATTTTCAAGAGTTTATGCGTGAATAGAGGTAATTGAGCAAATGATGATGCTAGCAAATGATGATGCATCGTAAATCGGACGGGGGACTATCATTATAGCAAGGTTTGAATAATGTAGATACAAAAATCCAAATCAGCTTTACATCTAATCTTGAATATATTATTGTGGTATGTAATTACAATGAGGAGGTGAATGAATAGATAGAAAGTTGTTTTAAAAATTGAAATGAAATTTAAGAAGGTCAAGATCATCATGTAAACCAGAGCCATGCATGCATCTATTTAGAAGAGTTGAGAGGCTCGAAAATCGCCATTTGTTCCATTGAAAACGACAATTTGCTTTTGAACAAAAATTTTTCAAATTCATGATACTATTTTCGCAGGCTTTGTTCAAATTTCGCGAGACTGGGTCTGATGGAACGAAAATAGCGTCCAAAAAATCATGTGACTGGTATCTGTCCGATGGGAGCCGAGAGCGGCACATTATAGAGTGTCCCAACTCTTGTAAATAGATGGCTCTGATGTAAGCCCCTCAATGGACTGAAAATAAACAGGGTCAAACATTCACATAGTCCTTGCAGATAGATGTTTAAACCCGGGGGGGGGGGGGTAACTTCCATTGCGCTTCGACGGAGTTGTTTAAATGGAACTTTGGCAGAAAGACCATAAAAAATTTCCACATAATCAAAAAGATATCCCAAATATATTGTTATGAATGACAGATTCAACCAAAACAAATGACAAAAAAAAATTCATAGGCAAAATTTGTTTTGCAAAATGAAAAAATTGCTAAGGCGTCAAAAGGATACCTCAAAAAATTTTCATGACTAAGCATACCCTGAAAAATATTTCTGGGTTTTGAAAAACGTACCCTTTAATAATTGAACGTCATCGTATACCAAAAGTATGGAAGTTATCCCCCGGGGATTAAACGATACAATATTAACGTAGCATTCACTAAAATACCTCTTCTTCACTATCCTGTTCCAAAATGCAATATTCATCACCACTTAAATCATCATGTTCTTCTTCACCTCGATGATAATCAATCAACGTACTTTGAAAATGACAATCATCACCCTTTTGAACATTTGATGATGTTAATGAATCTTGAGTGGAATAATCCCCAATCTCATTTACTACTCGATCACATGAATCCTACAACAATCACCAAATAAAATAAAAAATAGCAAAAGGGGAAACACATGATCTTATTTGTGTATGATTGTACGTTAGAGAGGGGTTAACTTGAAAGCCTTTTTCAGGGTTAGGAGGTGCCATTTTCGATATGCAACGTGGACAACACATTTTCAATGAATATGAGAACCAAGACCAACATATTTCAAATCGGAAAATATAAACTCAAAATTCCAAGTGAAAGTAACATTGGATTGTTAGCAGTATAAATAGGAGACTCTTGGGACAATAGAAAACTGTTTAATCAACATTCAAAAATTTATAACCTAAATTCAGGAGAACCTAATAGGAACGTAACCCTAAAAACGGCAAATTCCCTTATAGCATGTGTATGGAAGAGTCCCTAGGATTTGGGGAGGTATTTGATGGGCATAGTGTGCATCTGTCACACGGGATATTGTAGTTTTATCCTTATCGTTATTTATCCAGATGAACCTAGGTAGTTTACTTAACACTTCTTTATGCAGATTATATAGTATTAAATGATAATCTCATTGACATCACATCTGGGATGTATACTGTAGACTTAACTATCCTGAGAAAAATGACTAAAATGTTTCTGTATGACATATTGTCATCAATTCATCTTGGCAAATGAAACAAAATACAGTAGATTTATATTTACTCATCAAAATGAGCAACATATCTGAAAAACAAATTTATTGAATAAAATGACAGAATTATTATACATACTAAATTATCTTTATTTGATTCTCGCATTGCGTCAGCCATCAGACTACCAACCATGTCGTCAGGGGCAACAGTGGGACTGAGGGCAGGCTCGCTCGCAGATGAATATTCACTGAACTGTACAAATTGAAAATAATTACCTTAAACTAAGCAGTGTGATTTGCATGGTGTTCTCAATATTATCGATGAATTTAGTTTTTCATTTTCAATCAACATTGATAGTTTTAATCAAAACGTAGCAATTAAAAGATAAATTAATATAAATCAAACTAAATCTCATGTGAAAAAAAATTCTTGGGGTTCATGAAGGTGAAATTGTTCAAATGTTTCTACGAGCAGGTTCATGTTCATGAACCGTTCATAAAGCAACGAGAACATGATCATGAAAGTTCACAAGTTCATAAAGTTCAAGAACTGTTCATGAACTCATGATATTTCTCATAGGGGTGATAGCCCATCATCAATCATGTCTCTCTTGGTATGGTTTTATGTAGGCCTACATTATTTCCTAGTGGTCTATATAATATCACTTATAGGAATATAGATTATACATGACATATGTAAACAATCGATTTGCAAACACATGAATAGTGCTTTAATACAATGTCTCATCAGGATAAATCGATCCCATTGATATTGAGAACCAGACTCTTTTATACTGTTGATCTTACATAAATCAAGGATGAGTTGCCCTTACGGTTGGATTCAGATTCCGCCCTTCGAGATTCGGAGCATGTAAATATTTGATTGTACTCATCGTCAAACATAATATCTATGTCTACATACCGATGAAGACGTCAGTACTGAAGTCTGCTGTTGAACATGGCGCTGCTGTTGTTGTTGTTGCTGATTTGGCATTGGATGCTCTTGTAAATCACCATCACCAGCATAATATTTAATCAATGTTAATAATGCTGAACATGAATCTGAACATGTTCTGATATTGAGAATGTTACTTGACATGTTCAAGTCAAATTTAGGATGACGCTGAAAGAAAATAATGATACTTTTGTGAATAATAATTTGAAACATTGTTGTATGAATGCCTGATTGATGGCGATGTATTTTCAAATTAAAGAATATTTGGATGTTAAGAAATGTAAGATCTCATAAACACTTACCGTATCAGTACCATCAGTTAAACGCAATGATAATTCAAACAATTCCATGTCGATAACAGGCACAAGATCTAAAAGACAAATAACTGAATCATCAGGAAGCATATGCACTCATTTCAGTTATTTGCTGGTTGCAAGTGTTACGGGGGGCATAGGAGAAATGAATAAGATTTCAGTTATCTCGATAATTTTGCAAATGTTTTCTATAATCCATAGATGTTCAAGATATGAGAAATATAACATTTTCTAACAGGATCACAATGGTTCAAAGCAAATTTAAAGAACGCTAATTACTAATCAATATTTCATAAGCCTGATACATTAAATTTTACTTGCAGTAGAGAATGGGCAATCTATTTATCTCTTTACGTTCATGAAATGTACATGAAGTTCATGAACTCAAATAATTTTTTCACAGGGAATTATTGTTGTGGTATATTGCTCATTTTATAGTGTAATTGTTACTTAGTAACAACAGTGAGTTGAAATCCAAAAGCTTCATATCAAAACTTGTTTCTT
Source organism: Haliclystus octoradiatus (assembly GCA_916610825.1). NCBI lineage: Eukaryota > Metazoa > Cnidaria > Staurozoa > Stauromedusae > Haliclystidae > Haliclystus > Haliclystus octoradiatus. Next base: position 23,840,059 of record OU744448.1, read on the forward strand.
AATGCTCTGTCCGTATAATAAAAAAAACTACAAAATATTCTGAAATGATACCGGTAAATCTGTGATACAGTGCAACCCGCTTATGTGCAATTCGGATAAGTGAAATTCTCGCTTATCTGCAACCTGGCTTTGAACCTGTTAATATTTTCTGGTCAAGTCTTTGGTTAACGATTTCGGATAGCTGCAAATTCGGATAAATGCAATGAAAATCGTTTGCAATTTTGACTTGCATTTAAGCGGGTTACACTGTCTATTGAAGTGATTACAGTTGAGTGTAAATGATTTACAATGGCCAGCAGCTGTTTTGCAAAAGTTTGAAGTGTCAGAGGCCAGATTTTGAACTCAAATTCATGAAATTATGCCCTTTATATTTCAGAGCCCTGTTTTTTCTTTACCATAACAACAAAAGGAAACAAAGACTACTGAGTTACTTAAGAATGCGATACAGAAAAAAATCTAGGTTAAAACTAAAATAGAAATGAAAGGGCCTTGAACTAGTCCCGGTGTACAGTTTTGAATATTTGTTTTGAATAGGCTTTGTCAAAGTGTTCATAGAGTTGCAGTACATTACAGAAGAAAGAAGAATTTATGGAGGATAAGTGGGCTGGACAGGTTATTAAAGATTTAGAAGATTTGCATATACAGAGAAAACCCTAAACACTATACTATCCATGGTATACAGATGAGAATGGGAAATTATTTGAGGTTGGATATTAGGTAAAAAAGAGATTTTTATTGGTACGGAAAGAGCTAATAAACCATAGTATCACAGTTTTTAGACAGAAAAACCTACCATCTACATTACAAGAATTTTTCCCAAGCCACACTTGAGAATCTTGGATAATGAATCTAGACAAATAAGAAACAGCATTGGTTTTCACTATTTTTACATTTTCATGGCGTTTTCATGGGTTTGGTGTTGGTAGTGCTGTATCCAAATGTCAAATGTCAAATGATCCTCATTTTGTGGTGCTGGTTGGAGGAAATTACATTGCATAGAGCTGTGGCAGCTGCACTTTGACAATCTGCCATGATATTTGTTGAAATTTGATCTGCAATGTCATACTAAACCTCAGTGAGGGCAAATCGGGCATACAACATCATTGCTCTTAGTGGAGAGAGACACTAAGAAGAGCAAATAGAAGACTGATGATTTGTTAGGGCGATATTGTCTGAATTACTGACTGTCAACTGCCCACCTCAAGCGAGTGAGTGTATCATAGAAAACAAGAGTTCTATGTTAATGGACTATGGTTTCACATAATATAAGTTACGTGAAAACACATCGAATAACTCAATGAATACACATATTACATTAAGGAAACAATGATATTCAATACCTTAGAAGGGATGTCATTGATCCAGCTACGATATTACTTGATACACTAAACGAATCAAATGTAATCATTGTGTTGATGGGTAAATGGAGAGGCCTGAAAGAAATAAAGACACATGTAGGATACTAGGAAGGATACACAATTTTCTGGCTGGTTATTTTCAATCAGTATGATAATGTTGATGTGTTGGATTCTGTGTGCTGATCACTTCTATACCTTCTCTGACATAATTTCAGAAATTTCTGATTTAGAATTTCATGTGTTTACAGTATAAGTATGGTAGAGTAAACTTTCAATTTGTATAATACTGTATTAATTATTATTTATTCCTCGTCAACATTGATATTATAACTACCACTCGAATGTAAAGAGTCAGATACAATGCATTACTAATATTAAATTCTAAATCAGTATCTATCTTAATCTATAATTCAATATAAAACAAGCTTTATATGCGCACAGCATTAAGTTATCATTAATTCAATAGTTTACATGTGAAATCAGCAGTTACCTATAATGTAACTGATTACCGGTCTGAAATTCATATGAAAATTCTGAAATCGAATTTGAAATGATGGAAATCTAATTGAAAATTTAGGAAATCAATGTAGAATTGATTTTGAAATTTCTTAAATTTGATTGTATATTTCTGAATCATTCTATCTTGCTGTCTTGACTGTCTACTTCTGATTCTCTGGTTACACAATATCTACAGTAATTCGTATTATTATGCATACATGTTCAATGCAATTAGAAACAAAGAGCAGTGGCTAAAGATGGCTGTCAAATCTGCTCTTCACACAACACTTTTGAAAGCAATTGTAAAATGTTGAACGGAATAGGAATTGAATAAAAAGATCTAATTTCACTTTACCTGTAATCGATTGTGCAATCAATGAGATGAGCATGTAAGACTGTTACAACGATAGGTGGTGTATACCCCAATACAGGGATATCATTGAGAGACATATAGTCAGACAACTATAAAGAAAAAGAAAAAACTTATGCTCGAGGGGCGAAGTTGATGTCAAGTGAGTACAGTGAAACCTGTATATAACGGCCAGCTACGAGAGGCAGATAAACTGACCACTATATGCAGATGGCCTTTATATACAGGTTTGATTCAATAGAAAATATTATTATAGACATCGCAAGAGTGACCATTATAGACAGGTGGCCGTTGTATCGAGGTGACCGTTGTAACAGATTTGACTGTATTTATTAATCTCAATACCAAATTCAAGGCAGCCCCACTTTCAACTCCACTTGGCAGCCTTGCAAATGTGTGCCTCAGAAACAAGTTAGAATATACTGACTGGAAACTAGTTTTACGCCACGTTAGGTTCAGTATTTACTTTTGATAGTCTACTGATTAGTGTCCAACATACAGTGAGTTACAAATCCCGTCAGAGAGCCCAAAAATTGATCAACAATGGGTTATTTGTATTGGAAGAAGTATTTGCTTGCTTTGAACAGTCTAGCCAGTAGTCATTACCTACTTTGCCAATCACAGTGGCATGATTTTACATATAACTTACCAATGACAACCATCCATGCCCACTGGGTAGAACACGATGTGATAGCGTACCACCAGATATACCGAGAGCTAGAACATGTTCCTGAATAGATACAACAACAGAGGGACATAAACACAATAACCTGAGGACTGGAGATCTATGTCCATTTTTGCTGCAGATTGTTTAGTAACAGAAATTCTTGTCCAATACCCAATAACGTGTGTTTCTCATATGTAAGTATATTTCTTCGGTATCCAGTAGTAACTGCTTCCATTTAACAAGCTTAAGAAAAACACTTGCTTGACTGTACTTGTACGTTATATTGCCAAATTTATAACGTGTTCTGTAAGGTATTTTATCGAACAGCGCATAACCTTATAGAGCCAAATGTATTGTGTATAACAGTAAGGTAATTTGTTAAACGAGTATCTAGAGGGAAAATATGGTATTAATATAAAAGAGTAATAGTGTACCTTTCTATTGCTATCCATTGTTTTCCTCATTTTCAAAGCAATCGATAACATTGATGTTGGATCGCCATTAAGACCATCTTTATCACTGAATGCTAGTTGATCATCAGAAGGAAATAATGTACAATGGAGGCCATTCGTTGAAAGAGCGTCTTTCATATTTGATAAATCAAAACCATAACCATGGCAATCAATTTTTCCATGATGCATTGTGGCATTAGCAGCATACAGATTCATATAATCAAGTAAATCATTTCCTTCGAATCCAGACACTATACAGAAATTAGCATCGTCAACTTGGAATATTACATGTGCCCTGTGTTGATCATTGTTCTCAAATGAATTATCATCTTTATCTTCGCCCTAATGAGATAAAGGAAAGGTCAAGTGTTAGGAGAAGCATTACAAATTCTACTCCCATATCCCCCATTTTCAGGAACTATACAGCAGCAGTTATTACCCAACAAAGAAACTGATTCTATGGAATAATGTTGATAGTAAATCAGTTATGGAAAAGAATCAATTGATTCTGATAAGTAGAAAAGAGAACTGATGAATTACCAAGTCAAAGGTGTGAGGTTGCATTACACTTGAAATGGCAATTCTATCTACGTAAAGCCTACAATAATAACATACTTGTTTACAGCAAAGAATTGTATTTTGTTTACAGGAACAACTTAAACATTCACAACAATCAATTCAATATTAATTTCCAAAATTGGAAATAAAAGAGTACCTGAATATAGTTTGGTTATATTGTTTGTAAAGATCAGATATTAATTTAAGTAGATGTACATTCCTTGAGGTTGTATCTGATTGGATCAAAATATCTAGTGTTGATACAAACATGGTTGAATATTAATACTGATGAGTCCACAAGAGATGATATGTCTGGGGTCAAATAGCATAACTAAAAAAGGTAGCTCAGTTACCTTAGTAACTCATCAAATGAAATCGAAATAATATATGAAACGAGAATTATTTTATATTGCAACTAGCCCTTACCTCATTAACATCTGGGAACAATGCCATTGATCCATGATTAGTTGACAGTTTGAAACAAAATGCACTTTGCCTGCCTCTACCAGAATGCATAGCAGTTGTTTCAAGTCCTTTTATTGGATCATTCAAACTCATGTCATGGTCAGAATCAGAATCATACGCTGTTAACAAGTTGATTAAAATTGATTGACATATATTTAAAACAAGACTAAAAATTGCTAATGTACTACTGGATATATATTCAGGGTTGGGAGTAACGATTACAAAAGTAAAAGTGTTACTTGTAATCGATACTTTCAGCGTTGACAAATAACGCGCAGGCACGGTTGAATGAATACTTTTGTTATAATTTTGTGTAAAGAAAAAGAGGCGGTCTGGTGAAAATTTCGAGAAAATATTTTGATATAAAATAAGGTTAGTTTCACAGATATTGTTTATGCAAGCAATTCTTTCTCGCTGTCTCCGATGAATCATTTCAAAGCTGGAAAGATTTACCTACCTTTGAAAAGTAGCTTCCCTCTCCTTGGATATTTACATGGTGAATTTTTCAATTGTTAAATGGAAGAAAAATCTTGCAAAGAGCAGTTCAGGAGTTCATGAACAGTTCATGGACTGTTCATGAACTGTTCATAAACAATTTATGAAACTGTTCATGAATTCAACAAATTTTTTCACAGGGGATATCATGGTAATATCAAAAGTGATACTTAAATCAACATTTCTATGCCAAGGTGCAATTTTGTTCACCAAGCAATTGTTCCTTTTACAAGACAAATTTCAATCCTTGTTCACAAACAACAATTTCAACACGATTGCACTCACTTACCATCTCTAATAGCTGAACGACATAGAACAAAATTATCATTGTTAGCCAATCCCATGTGACTTCTTAAATTAATATGAACACTTCCTGTGGTTAATGATGATGTCACTTGGTTAAGAGTGTCGCGTGGTTCAGGGGCTGAAGGTTCCCACATCAATAGATCATTCACTAATCTGAAAAGTAATTTTGAAGTATATGTCTAACAAAATTGATTTTGTGATAAGTTATAACTATCAACATTGCAGTAAACATTATGATAGGTTACCTAATATGTCTATTGGCAGTATCAAAATAAATAATGTTGTGAATAGGATAGGGGTGGAGCAATCAATTGATATTTTGTATGACGATAATCAAGTTGTTTTCATGGCAATTATATTTGATGTTATAGTTATGTTAGTCAAAAATAGAGAAGGTAAATTTACAATGTTATCATATGCTAATAAGTTATTTTCATAGGGTAGATCACATTGAGTGCTTCTGCTTCATTCATCTAACTGATATAGTATAAGCAGAATTTATCCTGTCTAGACTTGAGTATTATAAAATAACTATGAGGGCCTTATGAGATTGTGGGGCAGAATCCCAATGCAAATTACATTCATTGGCATATTATGTTACAATTTTTCATAAGGAAATATAAGAAACCTTGCAATAAAAATGATATGCATACACATTAAATTTGATGTAGATATAATAACCTCACCTGTTATAAAACAGTTCGAAAATGTCTTTCGTTTGTAAATTAATGTCCAACTGTTGAAAATGGCATGCAACACACATTTTAGCTGAATCTTGTGCTACACCTTGAAACTGTTGCATTTCAGTTAATGAACCAGGCATAACAAGCTTGAAAAGAGATAGCAAACAAATGAATAACACAGGTGGGAGGCACATGTTTGAAAACAATCAACAGCATGAATAACTTTAATAATGAGAATAATTAATCTAGATATCAGTTAATGACTCTAGACACATTCTAACAAGCATGAAAATAATGTTATTCTCGTTGAGATATTGTACCTACTGAAGTGAGAAGCCTGGAAATTTGCAGGCACCTCAAATGGAAACAATTTGTTTGTCAACACAGCTACATTATGTTAATTATTGTCCACAGACACATGTATATTAAAGCCATAGCAGTCACCTGTGAGATATAGATCCATTGAACAATATACAAAGGTGACCGTTATATACAGGGTTGCCTCAATAAAAGAACAAACTCTTTTTGGACATCATTTAAATGACCACTGTAAACAGGTGACTTTATATACAGGATTGATTCAAATGGAAAAATATTGTTGAGGCAATACATGAGTGGCCCCTATAGACAGGTGGACCTTGCCTAGAGGCAACAATTGAATTACGTTTGATTCTCTTACCTCCTCTGATTCATACATAACTGGCTTAGATGCAAAAGGAGAAGGCGATGATTTTAACCACGGGAAGTTATCTTCAAGTGAATCCAAATGGGAATCGAGACTGTTCCCACCCTGTTCTTCTTCAAAAACTGAATGAGTCACTGGTGCATTACTTGTAATCACAATTCTGAGAAAAGAAAAATAGATTCAGAAATAGAATCGTAGAATTATAAATAGATATAACTTTGTATTAAATTTCTGATATTTTAAAATATTCTGCTGTTTTCAAACTTTTAAACTATTTTACCTTTTTACGTTCAACTTTGTATTTTTATTTAATTCAATTTTTGTTTTCCTATGTACAGCACCGTTGTGGAAATGAATCGATCAATCTGATTGGTTTAGAATTTGATGCCAAATCACAATAGCTAAACTAGGTTCGAAAACACAATCGATCTTACATTTTGAACTTGATATTACAAGAGAGAATTTCCAATTTGATTAGGAGTTTTCAAAAACGTTTAATTATCAAGAAAGTCATGTAGATGCTTAAAAGTTATGCTAGCTATAATACAAAGCACTTGGCGCACAGTTTCCTATGAGCCATTGATACTTGACACACTTGAGTCAACAATTAATACTTGATTGAAGAGTGTGGCAACACTTCCTCAGCTGGATGTTGATTAAATAACCTTATCACATTGAATTATCAATGATTCTCTGCTTAGATAAATTCAAATATTTCTTCAATAACAATTGTAAAAGTTTATTACACGCAGCTAGATGTATTTTCACTGAACAAGAATTGCAAATCCGTCAGCAAAATCTGTCAATCTCATTTGATATTTCATAAGCTCCTTCATAAAGCTCATTGTAGGCCTATTTGCATACTTTCTATGCAAAAACCAAATAATGTTAACAGGGTCCGATAAAATATTATTCCTTCCAGGATTCTAATTTTTGCTTCCAAAGTTTTTCAGGTTGATACCATACAAACAGTTTTCGGTTTTTATCTGGAGGTTATTGACTACTTATTGCCATAAAACCTGATAAAAACTGCACCTTTTTCATTTATCTCCCATTGAAAAAAACTTAATTCTTCTTCTTCGTCTGATTGTAAAAACTTGAATATAGCTATTTCCTCCTCTTCCTTCTGAATTTGTGCTAACCTTCCTGGCCTGGACTCTCAGTCCTGGAGTCCCCCATTTTATTGAACCCCAAATGTTAAACTAAAGTAATACAGCTATGAGTTTATCTACCCTTTTAGAACAAACCCAAAGTTATTCCATACTCTTAAATTATCGGACAGAAACAACTATGAAAGATGATAAATTGTAAATGTCGACTTACCTAGACCTGTCCATTTGATTAGAAGAACCATTGCCATCCACATCAATATTACCAATACTAATGACATGGAGAGGTATATCAGTTGCAGATAAACAGAAATAACCTGTAAATCAGTGTGAAATTAGATCAATTAAAATTTATAGATGAATCTAGAATTCAATAATGATCTAACACAATTCCTCATACATCATACCATGTAATGTTATTGTCAATCAATATTCAAGGTGTGTGGTAAACTTGATAAAGGATTAAAGGAACAACAATTTTGAAATATAAATACAGCTCAACAACTAAATTGAATTTTCATTTTCACTGATCTTTATAACTGGAATATGAGAGTCTACCACTACAAACATGAAAATGACACATGAAACAAAAACCATAAAAATGCCATAAAAATGTAAAAAAAATATATTTTCCAAGCCCTGAAAATGTCCATAATCACGATATTAAAATGTGAAAATGTCATACTATTCATCATATACAATTATACATGCCACTCTCTCTCTCTCTAAAATGGTATAGGCCTACCTTCTGCTTTTCTGAAGATTAATTCATAGCAAGAAGAGTCCATGGAATCCATTCGAATAGTTTTAAATGTTGAGTCCATCATTTCAAAAGTCATTGATTCTTGTCTTAGAGCTTTACGCCACCATGGACGCTTATCAATATCATTAGCAGCACGAAGATCAGGAATGGGAAACCTTCACGTCAGGAAAACAACAATATCTAATTACATGAATATTATATTGGAAGTGCAGATAATATATGATATAGTTCAGAGGTGTACAGGAGCCGGAGTCAAACTCGGACTCTGGCAGGAGAATCCAAATTTCAACAGGAGTCGGACTTGAGTGAATTTTTTGCCAGGATTGTGCAGGAGTCGGAGCTAGAGTCTGGATTGTAATCTTGGTATAATTTCTTAACAAAATAAAATTGTTTGGATATTTCTACATAGAGGTTGGATTCAAGGAGTGGCTACATATGACAGATTGTTATAATTTATTTTGTACCTTTCTATGCTTGCTTAATTTTGGGTTGATAAATTCTTCAATTTTCAGACATTTTACAGGAGTTCGTCTGAAATATTTTGGAGCCGGTAAAACAGTGGTTTCACAGTCCAAACAGCAGGCCGCGGAGGATGATTGACACATTTTTGACAGAAAAACGTAAATCCAACAGGCGACAATTAAAAAACCCTTATATTTCATATATTTTTTAATAAATTAGTTTTACTTCAAGCAGAAAAGGTGTCCTAGATTTATGGGCATAGCTGACTTGGATGTTAGAAACTTTTGATTTCGCGCGAAAGGAGATACAACTTTTATAATTCTGACTTCACTTTTTTCTATAGTAAGCCTTCTTGTCATTCCGACTGTCGTTCTGAGTTTGGAAAACAGTGAATGATCTAAAATAGAGTAGATTTAACATTAAAAATATCTCCGCTTATACGTGATCAAATTAAGAAATCATTGTCATCATTCTCAATCACTAAGATTCAGCTACCCGAATCTGTGTTAAAATGTTTCCATGTCATGTGCACTTTGTATTCAATTTTTTCTTTTACTAACTTCTCATTGACCTCATTCCCATATGTTAACGTAACTTTAGTATAGGGGGCTGAAGATCAATATAGGAGACTAAAGAAAATAATTAATAAAATCACATGTAGATCAAAACAGAAGCGCATCACATAAGAATCACCTCACTAGTATTGTCAAATGAGAACAAGTTGCTTCTACATCAATATGACATTGAGATCCATGAACAGGACTATCTTCCATAGCTTGATTGAATGCTGTTTGTTTGTTCTGAAAAAGGCAAATATTTTATTAGTTTATTCTAACTTACTCATACAATATTAGGCTAAACATTACATAAAAATGTATTCCATTGACAAAAATGAATGTATGTACAGTCTGCAAAATGTTGCACAATCTAGACATAAAGGTTTTTAGAAACATCTCAGAGCATAGCTAAGCAATGCCATGGAATGAAAACAATACAACAAATAAACTCTTCTGGTGAATACAGTATGACATTGCATTGCTGACATTACTTACTAAACTAGCACTCATGAATGAAGATAAAAGCTTTTGGTTTCCACGATATTGATTTCCATTGGAAGAGACAATTCCTTCTGGTTTCATCAAAGAGTTTAGACGGTCAAGAATAGTAATATCAAGCTCCATTACAACTGGCTCAAAAGTCAATGAGACACTGGATTTTGGGATGCATGCAGGACGTGATTGGACAGTCTGAAATCAAAAGAAATGATTAACTGCAATTTAAATACCAGATGCATGCATTGTAGACTTTTAGAATTAATCACCTGCCAAAAAAATCTTCATCGTCATCATATATTGAGAATAATGTCTGCGGATAAGATCCAATCGGATTTTTTTCTAAATTCAGATTAGATTTTTTATCGTCAGATTGGATCGCTTTTCTTGTAATCAAGTTTGGATCATATCGGACTTCAGATTTCTTCAAAAGCATTAATTATTTATTGAAAATTACTTTTTCGGATTAAATGATTTAATAAAACATATTCTTCTGCTTAAATAACTATTATTTGATCATTTATTATGAATACATATTAAGAATTTTTTGTTTATTCTGGTTCCCTGATTCAGAGCTTTTTGGGATAATGCGATTCGGATTTGGACGGATCAGATCGAATAAAAGAAAACTAAACCAGAAAAAGTAGGATCTTTTATGGATTATTCTCATTCGGATTGGATTTGGATTGCAATTTTGTTAATATTAGGATACTAGTAAATAATCCGATACAACAGAGACCTCTAATTCAGAACCTTTTAAGTTACATAAAAAGGGATGACATTTTGTCAAAGCACAAACTACAGGAATTCATGAAAAGTTCATGAATACTTGATAACTCGGAGTTCATGATTCGTTTGTGGACAGACCACAAATAATTGACAAACCTTTTTTGTAAGAATTCATGAAAATTAGAATTACACACTACGAAAATCTTGTGAAATTTAATTTTGACGTAGAGAGATAATATTTTCTTTTGAAGGTAAACTCACAACAGTTACATCTTTTCGCTTTGTCGCTTGTTCAACTTTTAATTTCACGCATGGCGCAGGTGCTGAACTAAAACCAGTTTCTGTTGATGCCCTTCTCTTTACATCTTTTTGAAATTGAACGAGCTAGAAAAATATCAAATAATACAATAGGTTCAGAGCTACATGTTACACATAAAAGAAGTTGTCACAAACAAATAAATATTAAACAACTAAGCTTTTATTTGAACATTGTGTGTTGTTGAATACTGTATCACATGTGATAAAGAAACATAGGAAACCAATTGAGTTGCATTAAGATACAAATATCATGAATACTGTTGAACTCCCTACAGTTTAATACACTACTGACACAAAAACCATGAAAACACGTGAAATTTCATGGCGTTTTCATGGCATTTTCATATTTTCATATTGTGAATATGAATGTTTTCATCGTCTTTTCAAACTTTTTCATGGCTTAGAAAACTTGTGGCTTTCACTTTGTTACATCATCATGATGTTTTTACGACACTTTCATGACAATCTCATGCAGTTTTTATGGTTTTGATGTTGGTAGTGATATTAGTAGGATCAATTACTTAGCCAATAATTCCAACTTGGTAAATCTTAACTTCAATCATATTAGAAGTTGGTACTTAGCTCAGTGTATGGTTGGTTTTACTGCAGCGACCCTATTTAGTATTTAAATTATTATAGTATTATATATTTGATATACTGAATGTGATATTTGTGTTATCTTTAGTTGCAGATATTTAAGCCTACAGATCAAACAAGACTGAACAACTGCAGACAGGTCAACATCATTAATAGAGCATCACAAACTAAACCATTGCTATGTCTAAACATCTATGCTTGACAATCTAGATACATCATGAATTACAACAATATTTTTTGAAAATAGGACAAAGCTATGTTAAATAACTTCTTTTGAATTTTTCAAGGTGTACATAAAGGCTTGCTTCAGTTTTAGTTCTTAAATTTACAATATATTCATGCTCTTCAATCCTGCCTTCCATGATTTACATATACAAATATGCTATAAGCAACATTATCGAACCGTTTTCGTAGCAAATGCAAATACATTTTTCTGGAACAATTCATGAATCGTGCACCTTTTGATAATTATTCATCAATGATCAACATACACAATTCTGTTTTGCAGTAGATAATTTTTATTTAAATTACGAACATACCTTAGTTCGGGTATATGGCAATGCAAAGTTGGCATGATGTCTTTTTCTTGGAATATCATACAGGCTTTCATCTATAGACAGTTTACCAATGATTAATTCAAATGTAGATGTATGCCAATGACTCAATGTTTGTGCTTCAGATTCAATTGAGACAACTGACATCACAAATCTACATGAAACAATTAGAACTCGAAGTAGAAATAATAGTTGACTACAAGCAATATATGTACAATGTACATGCAGTTTCTAAGGCACAGCCGTAGTGTTAAATCAATCAAACTATGCAATAACAGAAGGAAATTCTTTAAAAGGACATTTTTAAGGTCAAAATTTCTTAGTTCAAATGCAAGAAAATGATAAAGAGGATCAAAACGATGCTACACAATGTCTAAAAATTTAGACATCAACTTTTAACAGAGTCTAAAATAGGAGTAGAAGGTGAATTAATTAGCAAAGGTTTGTTGCACTATACATGTTTTGTGCTTCACGATAACTGTCAGCTATGTGCAGACATCAATTGGAAGTGTGACTGTGCCTGGTGAAGAGAAATCTGCTATGGGAGACTGCAAAATATGTGTAGACACTGCAAAACTATTGCACAAACATTGCACAAACATTTAAAGGTACATGTGCCTACTCCGATGCTAAATAAATAAAATAAATCTTTTTATCAGAAATTAATCACAACTTGGTATGTAATTATTGTTGTTGTTTTAAATGAACATTTAAATGAGGTAAAATTACGTATATCAAGTTAGTCAATAGCTCTAGAATGCACCAATTAGCAGAGGCTAATGGTATACAAGTATGATAGCCAGACCAGATCAGTGGCTCAACAGCTTTAGCAAATAATGTGCACACATGTAATCTCTTGTTTGTGCATGTCTGAGAAGGCAGGGTGTGGTAATCACTTTTGCTATTGTGATCTAGCGTGCTAGTCGCATTTGAGTTATTGGTCTATTTGAATTTGTATTTTGCCAATCAAATATCTTTATTTCATATTTTTTTCATCTATATGTTTTATCATTTCCACTCCCTTCTTTGAATTGGTAAGTAAAGTATCTTTAGTATTCCAAAGACATAGCAGTGTGACTGGTGCTTCGTCTTGGTGGTGACAGTTCTGCTTTTTGCAGCATTCCAAACTTATTATTGTCAACTGATAGCTGCCCACCAACCAAGACCAAATGCCAAACATGCATACAGAAAGCGCTGGTAGATAGATTCAAGGGGTTAAATTGCTTCAATGAGAAGATGAAGCAATTTTTATATACCTCAGATGATCATAAGGACATATTTTCATCAGTTCCTCTTTTGGTGTATCACCATCAAATAGATTCTGCATTGAAAATTTTCCAATTTGTTGAAAAAACTCTTCAGACATATTCAAAATATTATGCTCATTAGTTGAACGTGTTGCATCATCTTGATCTGTTTTACCAAGGAATGGATCGCGATGGAGTAAAACACCAAACACTTGACTAGCTTTGATCTTTACATGGAACGTTTTGGAGCTATCATCCATATCAGCAAGAGATGCTAAGCCCGTTGAATGAGAAGAAATACGTTTACCTAAAATACATAGATGATTTTCAAAAGCACAATAAACATAAATGTAGTTCCTCATTTGAACAACGTATAAGTGAGTTTTGCAGCTTGCAATTGTTTATTGAAAGATCTGAAGAAACAGACTTAACTAAAACTTTTCAAGATGATGATGTAAGAAAGAAAACATATCCATTTATAATTAACATCAATGGTTAGACCTACCAGTGGAACTTCTGTAAGATAAGCTTATTTAATCATCCTCCGTGGCAATATTAACAAATGCCGAAACTATTTAGAACGTATGAAATTATATAATTCCATCAAATATAAAAATCTTCCAAGTACGAAACTCTATCAAAGCTTGGAAACCTACGGTATTTGCTACCAAACTTACTCTTTATGTATCGATAAAAATATCCAATTTTATAATTCATTCACAAGAACACCCTTATTCATCTATAGATTCAAGTCCTAGACTTGAATAGAGTCTAAAATCGACAGGTACAACAATTTTTCATCAATAACAGTACAGTACAGTAAAATTGTGGACGGGTGTAGTCTGAAGACGGATTAACTGGACACCACATCAATTGATCAATGTGAAACGTAGACTATCTTGAGCAACAATGCACTGCAATACAATAGATATCACCAGAAAATCAAATTAGGTTCAAATGATTCTCAAGAATTCTGATAGAAAAGAAGAAACCTTAGTACATTTTTTTTTTCATGACACACTTCTGTATGATTGTGTACCTTTTTAAATGATAATGTCATGCACCATTATATCTTGTATTATAACAAAAGTGATCCAATTAATCTGATTGGTTTAGAGTTTGACAACAAATCACCATTCGAAAAACTAGGTTCACAAACATAATCGATCTTACAATTCGAACTTGATATCAGGATTGAGAATTTCCAATTTAATTTCAAAAACACTTTATGAGCAAGAAAGTCATGCAAATGCTTGTAAAAGTTGTGCTAGTTATAACACATAGCAATTGGTGCACAGTTACCTATAAGCTATTGATATTTGGCGTACTCAATTCATTTTAGAATATATGAAGATTCACAGGATAAGCATTGAGAGTGAAATCAGCTCAAGACAAATAAAGAGAAATAATACCTTGCAATCTTTTGTGATTATCACCTGGAGAAGAGTCATAAGTTGGTGATGATGCTTTGAATACTGAACTTGCTTGCTCTGTTAAACTTCCTTCATTTTATAAAAGAGATATTACAATGTCTTAGACAATTGCAAAAATAGAAATGAGAATACGAAATATAAAATCGACAGGTCATTTGAAGCAATGGGGATTAAACCATAAATATGTTGTAGCCAATATCGATGTATCAGCTGAAATGAAATTATGTAAAGTACTGTACTACTTTGTTATGGAATCTTCTTTATATAGAGAATAATTTTCTATTTTGCACATGATCGTCTTGTGATTGCTTAGAGCAACCATTTCCTCCTTCGAAAATGCTGTCAAAGTGACACTTGTGTGTCTCACTCTTTTGAATATAACAGTGATCTGTCTATTTTTTATAATAGAGTTTATACCAGAGTTAATACCGAAAGCATCAGCCACACTGATAATCAATGGAATAATACATTAAATAATAGGCTACACTAAAAGTAAAATAACTGCATCAGAAATATAAATTACAAAGGCCTCAGAGAGGGAGGAGAAATCAAGGGTTACATCTTGACTACAATAACAATAATAAGCCTAATAATGAAATAGTGAGTGTAATAACGAAATAATAGAAATAATAAGTGTAATACAGTCAAACATGTTATAACAGTCACCTACACACAGCTGCCACCTGTCTATAGTGGTCACTCTTTCAATGTCTAAAATAGTATTTTCTATTGAATCAAACCTGTATATAAAGGCCACCTGTCTACAGTGGTCAATTTATTTACCTCTCTTAGCTGGCTGGCTGTTACATACAGGTTTCACTGTAGCGAAATAATAAGCGTAATAGCGAAACAGTGTAAGGTAGCTAGCGATTACAATCAAAATGAAATCAATCATTCCTTGTATTTAATTTTGGCATCATTGCACCCATACAGTGTCTGGTCGTATACAGGACACTTATTAGCTATTACAACAATCAATAAGTAATTCTTTAAGTTTGAGTAAATCATATTGATGCGTTTTGGGGTTTGGTGTTTGGATGGGGGGAGCAATATAAATAAGATTTGCATCGGACCAGTTACCAATCATGTCACTACCCATACATTGTCTTGAATTTAATAGAAAAAAAGATGTAATACCTTTACGTTGTCCAGAAAGAAGATTTGATGATAACTTTGCAGTTTTATACTTAGCATCAGTAACATTAGAATTACCACATTCCATATCAAGACTATTTATATCCTCATCTATGCATACATTAGGTGGTTGACTTAATGCTGGTAAAGAAAAATCTGTCATTGAAAAGAATTCATCTTCACTATCATTATCTCCTCCTGGTGATGCCAATGATAGACTTGGTAATTTATCAAGTGGTTTTGATAGAGAGCTAACAGCTGATTGGAGATCAATACTATGGTGCTGTTGAGATTTTGATGACGGCAACCTTGAAGCGCCAATATGTTGTTGTAGAGATTCTTCAACTACTTTATAGTCATCATCTTTCATGGCTCTCATGAAACTTTTTTTACTTTGATGAGGTATTTTCTCTCCTGGGTCGTCTACAAGATAAATAATATCATGAACAAGGATTCAAATTTCAAATATTAGTCTGTAGATGACTTGTAATAGATTTCGATTGGAACAAGGAACAACTAGTGATCACAAGGGTGGTAATAGTCTGAAATTGGCTCATCAAAGTCTGAACATTCTCATATCTGTAATACAAATAAACATTCAGCTATTATAAGTTCAACTCATTAAAGATGTTGCTAAAGCCTAAATATTGCACTTTCTAGTTTTAGATGTTGTCGCTGTGTATGTCTCTAATCTATTTTCCAATTTGAAATGACCATTTTATATGCATTCGAGCTAAGAAGAGTTTGACTGTAAATTACTGTCCTTGTAAAAGCTGTCCTGGTGTGATTCTATTGTTTGATCAGTTCAACATCTTAACTGCACCTTGCAAATTGAATTGCAAACAACGCCATGAAGTAGAATTATTTAATGCACATAGCAACGGTAATGGGTAGGCCTATAGCCAAAACGTCACATATTTGAAAACCAAACAACAAAAAATTGTTGATCTTAAAGAATAGAATTTTAACATGGGTGGAAAGTCAACATTATGATCAAATTTATATAGAATTTGAATATATTGATAAATTACATACTCATTTCAAATATTGATAAAACGCCAATTAATAAATGTAGTTGATGTGGCGTCAAAAATACATTGATTGCACCAAGATTATATTCAACATCAACCTAAAGCAGAGAGACAATGAATTGTTATTATTTATCAGATGCCAGATCAATCTAGTGAAGATATTCCTTGATAATATCAAATTTATGTTAAGAAAATCAAATCCTAATAAATATATCCAGCTGAAGGTTAATTGTTAGAAGCAATACCAACGTATGTACTGGTATGAGCATTTTGATTCACACCTAATCTGATACAACATTTCTTGTATTTGAGAACATCATTCTTTGCAAACAACACATAGTCCCAAGCATGTTACAAGAATAACAAGATAAATAAAGTTTTGGTTAGAATTCTGAAACCAAATTATATGGTATTATTGCTAAATACACTGGTGGCAGATACATCAACTATGGTTAGGCTAGAGCATAGAAAGAGCTGCTGACCAGTCAGAGGCAACTGTGAAGAAAAAAGCCACAGAAGCCACTGAAATCCATACAACATAATACCATACCTTGGGACCTATTAAAGATTCAGCTTGTTTCAATTTTGTCTTGATATGATGACGACCACAGGAGCCTAAAATCTGTACTTGTGGCAATAGCGGATGATCATTCTTAGTTGATTGGTTCGGTACATTATCCATGTAATCACGTAGCGACTCATTAAGAATTGGCGTAAGTGATTCACCATCAAGAGGATTTGGTTCGTTATCATCCATTTGGGATACCCTGTGTCGTGTCCGTTTGCTTTCTGGGAATTCATCCATATACAATTGTAAACCAATCACATCCAAGTTTTTCACTGCCACAGCAACTGGTTCATAAATGGTATGATGTGGTTGACTATCACCAAATATTTCAGTATTTGATGTATCAGAGAATTCCACTCTAATAAAATCAAATTAAGAACTTTAAGAACTTTAATAATGAAAGACTGTAAATGAATTATGAAGCACTTACATTAGCCAGCCAAGAATACAATGTAGCCCACCAAGGTCACAATATAATTATTAGGGGTGAGACGATTGTTCTGAAAACGAATCGGTTTTGCCGATTATCGGCACCAATTTTTATTAATCGGAAAATAATCGGCATCAAGAAATCAACCACTTTGTCAATTGTTTTACCAATTCTTTTTAGACAAAGAAATTCAAAATCATTTTTTTATTCAAAAATTCATTAATTTAATGTTTTGATATCTTACTTAAAAAGTTGATACCGCCCAGCACAGTCGCTCTATTTTGTTTAAATCGTTTTGTAATTCAGAACGTTCAACGCTATGTTTTGTTTACATCGTTTTGCGATTCAAAACATTTTCGAAACGTTCGAATGATTCGTCATGCCACTTGATACCTTCTATTGTTAATTTGCTATAAAGTGAAATGTCAACACATTAGCATTTGATGAATAAACATGTATGCAATTGCATGGTTGGATGAATAATTTTTCTAAGAAGGAAAAGCGGTCGTCGCATTTTAATTTGTATTCGTTGCCCGCTTTGTTGTGTGGAGAGGCAAACTCCTGCTATCATCAAATTTGAAAAACTTAACCATATTTCCATGTGTTTTATTCAGGTAATTGCAAATAACTATGTGTTGTCTCCTGCTCTTTTGTTTTGATTTGTTTGGATGGGAAACAATCGCCAAAACTGATTAACTGATTGAGTGTTATGACTAATCAGAGGCTAACTAATCGGCATCAAACATCAGGAAATTTCATTATCGACTCACCCTTAATAATTATAAACTTTATACCTGAGTCTGATTGGTCAATAAATTTTTCTAAGATAACTTCAAAAATTCAAAAATGTTTTAAATTGCATTTTTTACTTTGATTGATGGTATGTCCCACTGCAGTTTAAAAGGAATAAAGCCAAAATTGATATTCTACTGGGATCCAAAATATTACAGTATTGAACAATATTATCGCATGGCTGAGTTTGTTGTAGGCCTACCTGACATCATGATACATTTGGTCAAATAATACTAATAAAATCAATCAAATACTAAATAAATTTTGAGCTAAACTAAACTGATGTCAATACTAATCACCACCTGATTTTTCAAGAAATAAAATAGTTAGAGAGCCATACAGTATTATTGAAAAACAAAATATATTTAAAAGTTATATAATCATCACCACCTGTCAATATGTAGCTCTAGACCAACGCCTGTACGTGATCCAGATGGAATATGTTCAAGGCGGACAACAGTGTTGACAAATGAAACCTTTATTCTTGAGAGAACTTACATGAAAAATGAAGAAAACAAATTAATAAACTATCCAAGGTTGATTAATTGCAATAAAATTCAAAATGTAGAGTATTGGAATAAATTCAAGTACGAGCCCCGGTGAAGCACAGTTCCCCTCGGTCATCGCTAACATATTACTGTATACCTGTAAGACTTCTCAAACTATATTTCACATGAATTGGCTTCTGTTTTCTGATTCCACCTTATCCATATTAATCCAATTTGGTTCTGATCAAATTTTCAAATTGAAAAATTATAATGATATCAAAAAATTATAAACATATTATTTTCTCTACCGTCTTCAACAGTGTAACAAAAATGAAGTCAAATGTTAAAATAATTTCTAAGCCCTGAAAGAAAAAATTCTCAGACTTGTAAGTGGGTCACAATGGACTTGCACTGGTACTCAATGTTCCACATTTGGAGCTAAAACTTTCATATTTAGTTTAGCATATTTTTATTTAGTTAGGCCTATCGTTTTCTTATTTACCTACACACAACATTGCATTACCTGATTCAATTGTTTGTGCAAAAGCTTCTAATCCTTCAAAGGATTGTGGTGAATTGTCAGAATCACTATTCATAGAGGATTCCTGTTTCAGACATTCTTGAGCAAGCTGCATACTGGTTGTCATATTCATCGAATTCCAAGATGATGCACTATCAAACATTGAACCTTATAAACAACACAAAAAGAGGGTCAACGAGGAGGTTTTATAACTCTTTCAATCCTATCTCTCAGGAGTCTCAGGTAGGCCTATTGAACGACATGCAATATGATTAGTTTATCAAGGTAAGTGTATGATAGGAAAGAGGACAGCAGATGTAGTATATGTGCCTGTATGATAGGAGGCACTTTATGATTATCACCCTCATTAAAAACTTGAATTAAAATGAAATCTTCAACTTTTTGTAACAAACGTAAACATGTGACTGAGCTGAGCAAGATATAAAAAATCAGATGATAATTTTGAAAAAATAATAACAAATTGAAAATCGAAATTGATTTGATATTCACAAATTGAATCTTTGTGACTGTAGGCCCTATATTTAAAAAATTAAAAAATCAAATTATTGTTAAAATTATTGTTAAATCAATGATAAAAAAATTGGTGGCAAAGTGATCTACTTGCCAGCATTGAAGCATTAATGAAACCACAACATGACGGTAGTAATTAACCTTAGTAAAATATGTTTTAATTAGATTCCCTTAGTCGTATCAGATTTGTAATAAATGGTAAAAATTGATAACAGTACAATTGACTCTATAAAACTCCTTGCAAATTTTCAATTTCCTTGTACCGGTAATTATATTTGATAAATAGCCAATACATATTTCACTTAATGTACATTATTGATAAGAAAGTGTGTCATTGGATATACTGATTCGTAAGAAAACTAGCATTAACATAGGATGTGATCAATAATCAATACAATAAGTTCAATTTAAATATCTGAACACAGAGCTGTTTCAATTCAAAACAACCTACACAAACAATCTATCAGATGTCCTTTTTCAGCAAGAATAATGGAGGCAAACAATAATTGGTATATTCAATATAACTAAATTAATTAAAATGCACATGACACCAACAAATTCTAACTCAGATTTGGATAGCTGAATGTGAAATGAGAAAGTATGCTGATAATCATTTTTTAATTTGAACGTGTAGCCTACAGTATAAGCAGATATATTTAATGTACAATGTAGCCTACACTGTTTTTGATCATTAAATATTCTTAACTTGGAATGGAAGTTGGAATGACAAGAAGGCCAATAGGCTACGATAGGAAAAAAGTGAAGTCAGAATTATAAAAAACTGTAGGCTATCTAACGCAAAGTTGAAAGTTGCCATCACCCAAGTCAGACATGTTTAAAACTTTTGAGTCTTTGAAACTTCTTTGCTTGAAATTACAAACATTTATTAAAAATAAATACATGAAAAATCATATCATTTTGGACAGAAAAAGGTAAATTCATAGATAGATAAGGTAGATTCATCCCTTACATTTCAAGCCTATGTAGGTCAAATTGACAAATAGAAGCGGAAAAGGTACCTCATAAAAAGTGATTACAGCCCAGAATGTGTAAAAACAGTCCTGATAAACAGTAAGTGGGGCTTGGCTGTTTATAGTATTAGCTATATACCTGGTTCAGCCTTCACTCTTGGAGTGAGAGTCAAATCAAGTCCACTGATTTCAATTTGACAGCTATCATTAAGCAAGGCCATCCATGGTACAGCAACAGATATACTTCCAATATAACCATCAACCAATTGCAATGGTATACCCATGCATTCAAACATTTCATTGAGGGCCTATCAGAAATTGAAAATGTAACTCTTGTTTAGACTGTTGAAAATGATAGTGATTGTGATGTCAGAACTTTGTGGCATTGACCAGCACTATAATTTTTAAAATGCATTGTCTGTTCTGCAAATTTAGCGATTAAGCGTATGAAAGAATGTAGGCCTAAAAGGGTCAGCGAAGTCATATAATTACTAGCTATGTCTAAAATGTGGGCAAACCTTAGTTCATTTTAGTCAACATCGATCTTATCAGGGCCTATTCTACTATTCTACTGTTTCATCCATAGCATCACTCTTCTTGAGAGCATGTGTATTAGTAATCATTGTCAATTAACATGGAAATTGTTGAGAAACAGAATTAAATTACCGTAGGTTAAAATACATAATTCGACCTTAGACGTTCGATTTGTAAGGTATCCACCGTAGCAACTACACCACGGTTTGTGACAGATGAGGTTATAAATTAGTAGATAAACATAATTTTGTTGTGACATGTGATCAACCCTTTTGTTACCTAGCCACACATTTTGCCACCATTATAATATTTGGCATTTGCTAGCCATTATATTTTCTAGCCTGAGCTTACATAAGCAGCTACCGTATCATGCTTTGTCACACTAGGAATAGCCGAGATGCTGGCCTCCCATCCATGCCTTCCTTTCAATTAGTTTGCAGTTACTGTAATGTTATAGTCTAATTAGTAACTTCCAGACTATCAGTGTGACTGATCACAAGTTTGCTAGCAGGTCCAATACAGACTCTTGGCTCTTACTAAGCAAGCACCAAATGCCAACACACATGAATGGGATGATTTTTTCCCCCATGGCTTGCATTCAAAGGTGTGCGGGCGCATGTGCACATGTATCGAAGCTTATGGGCCATTAATGGCCTAACTAATCTGTTTCGAACATGGGCAAATTTTTTTGGGAAATAATCGATTTTAGCACTTGTCAATGTGTTAACTTCCCAGGGGGTTGTGGTTTCAATTTAAATGGTACATAATACTAGCATTGGTATGCAAATATTCTATAACTGGGACTAAATGTGAAGCCTAGGCTATAGTAGCTAAGTTTAAAGGTAAGCCTTGCTTATATAACAGTAGTAGGCTTAATATAATTAATGTAAAATAACGTAGACTTAAACAAACATCATTCCAAGAGAAAACTCCTTTTAAAAGATAGAATAATTGTGATAATAATGTAATAATTACCCAGACATCAAGAGGAACATCAAGTACTGTTCCTTTTCCATTGTATAGGTCGACAGTCAGCTGATCGAGTGTTAGTTTCTCCTTTAGAAAATCTCCAAGGTAATGTTGAAGCAGATAACGACAAGCACGTTTCTTGATAGATTCAGACCATGGAAAATACCACGGCATTTTGAATACTTTCTGTCTTTTAGGTTTAACTAAAATAATAAATACGTGACCAAACCATAAGTTCAAACTTATAATGGGATGATTAATTGCTCACGTTTGTTTTTCTTGGTATTTAACAAGGTAAGAAAACGAAATGTGAGTCCAAAGCAAATCATTACGCGATGTGATGTTTTGGAGAAGAAGACACCAGAAAGAGAATACAAAAAGAGACCAGGGAAATGGATATGAAGCCTCTGGCCTCTCAACTTGAATAGAGCCTGCGGACTCCTTCAAGGGACCAAGCTCAATCTCAAAATATGTTTTGACGTCTTTTTGAACTTCTGGAGGTTTAATTAATTTAATATGATACTTTTTAAAGTCAAGTAACGTTCTTTAAATTATTTAATTCTAAATAATGCAAGATATATGAAAAGCTAAACAGATGTCTGATTTTTGCCTGAAAGCTACGAACAAATTTGGGCTTGAATTATACATGCATGCGAGACTGTGAGTGAGACCTGCCGTGAACGGCTGAGTGGAGTCAGCCATAATTCTTACAAGGATCCAATTTTCACAATTTAAATATCATTTTTTGCTTCGTTAATTCACGATGCATGTCAAGTCTTTACAATCAAATAAAATTTGGAAGTAACACATGCATATAATACATGGGTTAACATACTATAATAAAGAGGTCTACAAATTGTGATCAAAATCATGGCTGAAGCTGATGCAACAACAAGTGCAAGCGATGTCACCCCCGTTGTTAAAAATCAAGTCAATTGCAATTCTGACCAGTACTATTTGAAAGAAAAGGAACAGTGTCCTGAACGAATTCCATACAATGAAATTTACCATGTTGGTTTGATATCGCAGCCAAACATTTATAGTGCTTGTAAGATTGATACTATTGGTAACTCGAAAGAAAGATTATTAATTGGTTCTTTAAGTGGCAAAGTATCATGTGTCGAATGTTCATCATCAACTATAACAGCCACTCACAAAGTGCAAAGTGATGAAGTTTATTTCTCTTATATACCAGGTTAAATAACTGTCTTTAATTGTTTTATTTGTGTTAATTAACTTAATCGTTTAACTGTAATGTTAAACGTTAGTTGGTAGGATTGTCTTGATAGGAGGATTAGCTCAGATGGCAGAGCAACCGAACTTCAGACCGGATCATATCTGATTGACTGTGGTTTGAATCCCCCTAAAGTCAACCCAGCCTTGACTTTATCTAAAACATCAAATGATTACCATCTGAGGATGGCGGATGGAATGGTCTAGAGAGAATTGCATTGTGAGTAGCTGCAGCACATCGTTTCGCATTGACAATCAAGCCCTGTCTGCCATTAAATCTGTTGAGATTGATTTGCAGTGTTCCGACTGAGGTCAGTAAAGAGCATTTAAAATCATTGCTCTTAGCGAAAAAAGCCACTCCTCTAGAACTAGAGGTGGTACGGGTGCCTTCGTTAGGGGGACACCGTTTTCATTACATATATTTATTATTTATTGTCTGCAAATCGATTACGTGCCAGGAATGTAGTAACAGGCTGCGTGCAGATAACAGCTTGGCGAAACGAGGATGCAGCAATTTTTAGGCTGTGTACAAACGTTTGATACTCAGTTGACAACAGGGTCCGACAAAAGATTAAGCCTTCTGGAATCCTGAATCTCAAGTATTTACCATCTTTATAAAACTTGCACTTTACTAAAAATTCAGAAATTGCGCATCCAAATAGAAATGTGCGTCCTACCTGCCCAAGAAAAAAGGGACGAAAAGTTGGTTTGCGTCCAATATCTAGCATCAATATCCGATGTCTTGGAATCCTATAGAAATTTCAAGATTTTCTTCTGAATTCTTTGTTGAGGTTTGAAAAATAAATCATCAAAATGTCTATTTTCTTCTGAATTTGCTTTACCTTTTCAGAATCTAAGATTGCAGGATTCCTACTTTTTTCGGACCCTGGTTGGCAAGGTGTGCAAAAGGGGGCATAGATACTTGACAAAGGAAAGGTGTCAATGACAGATGTGCAAAGAGCAGCATTCTGTCCAAGCTAGGGTTTGATATTAAAGTTGACCACTAGAGGCATGTGGCCACTGTATAGAGATGATCATCATAACTGGTTTGACATAATTCGTTTGGTATAATCTGTCACAATCATAGTGCAAGCCATACATTCAAATGTATCACTTTGGAACACCAGTTTTTGGCATAGATTCTCATCCAATAGACTTTTAAATGCCACCGTAATATTTCTGAGATTTCTGTTGACCTTCATTTATAGACATCGAAACAAAATTCAAATTGCTTTACTGAGATTTAATTATATTTTTTGAAATTTTAAAGTATTTTCCCCATTTTTCTTTGCGCAATATTTATCAGAGATTAATATTGCAAACAAGATTACATGTTGAATGTGGCTTTTTACAATACAAACACATCCAACGGACTGTGTAATTTGTTATTAAGCATATTGCTTTTCTTCAAGTATTATAAATAAGACTGGATCTACCTTGTTGAGGCCTAAAACACCTGGAATGAAATAGCCTTAAAGGCCGCTTCACTCGATTACTCAATCCCTAAATAGACAGCGTATACGAGTTGCCATGGCAGCACAATTTCCCTTCTTGCGTCACCATGGAAAGGCGATCCTTTCCAGGATTATATTTTAAAAAGCATTGGACTTGACGTCGATGTGTAGGTCTACAATAAAGCCTGACCTGTAGGCTAATCCTAAACCATATAGAATTTCATTTATCTCAAAATTGTCTTGATAAGAAACTGTAGTTACTAGTTTTTAGCAAAATCTAAGCTTCAAATTTCATTTTATTGCATGTTTGAATTGCAAAACAGTAAATGATAATGACGTAAACAATGTGCTATGATTGACAATAATTGTTCTTGGACGAAAGGCGTAGTACTTCTAATAAATAATCAAATGTACATAAAACCGGGTCTTTTCTCTGTTTGTTGAAAATGTATTATAATTTATAAATGCTTCAAGTTGAAGTTTCTCATAATTTTGTTGAGTCAAACAATAAGTCAATTTGCAAATTTTTTTGGTAAACATGCCTTTTTTATTTAAAAAGCCCTATTTTTGCTTAGGCCTAAAGTTGGCGATTGTTGTGCTTACACCTAAATCCGACACTGATTATACACACAAGACTGTACACAAAAAAAACAAACGTTTGATACGGTATATCTTATATCATATTGCTTTATTAAGTGGCGTGCATGACTAGAAATCCCAAGAACATATAAGCGTCTGTGTCTTACTGTCTATGATGTCATAATTACCAAACTAAACAGAAGCAGCTTAGTAGGCATGGCTTAGCCTATATTCCATTATTTCCTCTTGTCGCCAAAAAAATTGTGGAAAAAAAGTAAAATAGATCACAACAAGCTGCTACAATTTCGAAAACTCTTGAAAATCATGAGCGTTTGCCCCTTGCTTTAGAACAATAATGAAGGCAAAAATGCATTTCAACTTTCAAACTTTTATTTTTTGGACAATCCAGCCCACATCTACGATTTTGTTGATGTATTCATATGAGTAAAACTTATTCAATCATAATTATTATTGTGATTAACATATCTTTATGAACTATTCTGTTTTAGTTGGTGCAGAAATTGTCTCAATAGATGCATTTGTCAAACGCAGTAACAGTGACGATATTGCTAGCAACCATTTGATTGTTGGTATATCACTCGTCCTTCTAAAGGTAAATCACGCAATTCATATTCAATAGGCAACCATAACAGTGAAAATTATTGGCAATTTCAATTTAAAGGCTTATTCTTGTGACTCAATCTCCTAATTATAGTATTCGGATAAATATGACTATTGACTTTATTGCTTGAGTCACGCATAAGAAAGATATTAGGGGAATTCCATTGTTTTTGCACATGCAAATACAAAACTCACACAGTTTTCACTTTCAATTTGTAAATTCTTTGATCAAACAATAAATGAATTAAAGGGAAAAAATTAGTAGGTAGAAATTTAGAGACCTAGATATGGTATGTTTTAGGGATGCAAATTGAATATCGATTAATCAATTGATAATTGAATATCTATGGAATATTGATTATTCCAATAGTAAAATGAAATATTCAATTATTTAAATTAATTTTAAATATACTTTTTCTCAAATATAAAGCAACCTTTCTTGGATAAAATTTTCTTCAAAATCAAATGATCTTTTTGCTAATACAAAATATGAAACAAACTTGCGAAAATTATTTCACAGCGACGTCTTTTGCGTGCTTAAATGATCTAGGGGACTCCCTCTAATTACCATAACAAAGAAAATCTCAAGTTATGCGGCATTGGTTTTAATTCAGAACTCTGTTGCTATGACAATTAATTGATCAAACAGACGTGATGAAACATGAAGCATGTTTATGATGAAACATGAAGCGTTTTTAATCACGTGAATTCTGTAATTAATGACCAAACCAACTGAGCGAACAACTGTTGTATTTATGTTATGTATTCAACATATTTCTTGCAGTCGTCGAAAAGTTTTGTTTGTGTTTTCATTGTCTACTTGAGTGGTAAGAATATAACAAAAGATTTCGGTTAATATTCCATTCGAATTGAATAATGAATTGTCGAATATTCGATTACCGATTTGACTGTCTCAGATTCGCATCCCTAGTACGTCTCCAATCTTGAAATTCATGTTTGAAAGTTTTAATTGAAGCTTTAACTTTAGTTCACAAAAACAGCGCAAAATCAACAATGTATAGTTGATTGAGTGAAAATAAAATTTTGAATCAACCCATTGGGTTCTTTTTGCTTAAGTAGTAGCCTATTATTTTCGCTATATCGAATTTATTTTTGTTTTTGCGGCACTTTTGTAACTGCCCCTTTGAAGAAAAACCATGGGTTCATGAACACTTCATGAACCGGTTCATGAATGTGAAATTGCCTGAAATGTCGTGAACAGTTCATAAACTTTTTGGGAATTTTTACATTCATGAACATAGCTGGCTGTTATATAGGCTACAGGTTTTGCTGTATGAAATAAAACATACAATTTGGTAACTTTCTACATTGTGATAGATTTTCTGCAATTATTTTATTTAGGGCAATCAGCAAACCCCGTACAGCTATGGCAGTAGCCAAGAAAAACATTTTTTGAATGTCTATGCATCAATCAAACAAGAATCAGAACCAAAACTAGATGAAGTGGCAGGTATGTCTAATATCTATCTATCCACAAAAATAGCAATTTATCAAGCTTCATATTCAAACAATAGATTCAATCCAAAGAGTAGCCTACTATATTCAAGGTCTGACAAAAGTGGGAATCCTGGAAACCTTGAAGATTCAACATTGACCGTCTGGCTGTTGCTACTAACTTAATTTTGAATTAACTTTAGTTTAATTCAACGATCAGAATGTTTAGAATTCAGACGAAAACATCAACATTTCAGATCAACATTCGGAAGAAAAAGTTGAAAAAGGCTAAACCTTTTGGCAGACCCTAAGTAGGCTACATTTATATGTAATTGAAAAACATCTTTTTGGTTTTTCTGTATGAATTGTAACTAAATTCTATCAATGAGTTGGCTCGATTATCTCTAGATTTTTTATAAAGGATTGTGCAATACAATCCATGTCCATGTGGTTGTTTATTCTGTATTCAATGTACTGTGCTATGCTATACAGTACAATATATGCCTATGTCCAATGTATTGTTAATTAACAAATTTTTTCCCTGTTTAGATTCATGCCAACATATCGAGCTTGGATTTACACCCTACCAGCTTACTCATGCAAGGTCTGTGCCATTAAAAAATCTAATTACAGTGTGCAATGTGCATAATTCTTTTCATTGGGCCTACCATTGTTGTATATAGATCATAATGATCATCCAATATCAATTACTGTCAACTGTATGCCTTTATCAATTATTGCCACTAATCTGTTCTTTACCTGTTATCTGTTATACTGTAAAATAGATTCAATTAAGAATAAGATATAAAACCATGAAGACTGAAACCCCAACTCACAAGAACTAAAGCAATCTATGTTGCAGTTACATGACTTGCATAAAATCGCAAGAACAACTTTGTTTTCATTTTCATAATTTTATTTGTACAACAAATAAAACATTAAAATTCTTTTTATACAGGCAAATAAAGGAAAGTTAGACAGTCGTAGCCTATACCGACTGTTGCACTACTATGACATCCTATTAAATGGGCTTATAATAATAAATATCAAGATTTAAACTGTCTAAATTTAATTTAAAGATTGTTAAGGATGACGAGGTTACAAAATTTTCAGGTAACCCAGGTTCCATAATAGAATTATGCGATAAAAGAATGAATAAACGATACGGTCATTTTACCATTCAATTTTAGTGGGAACATTAAAATGAAAAATGTAGATATGACTTACATGTGATTTCTTGGACTGACCTATGTGCATGTGCGTGTTTTTTAGGGTAAAAAAGAATGGTGTTGATGATGTTGTGTTTCTACTATCTGGCAGTGATAAGAAAGTGCATATGTTTTCAGAGGTATATTTTCTTATCCCAGGCAAATCAATTAATTGGTATGTTACGACGGTAATATTTGAGAAGTTGGTTTTTTATTTGAAATTGTAGGAGCCATGGGTCGGGGGTTCACTAGGTGTGAAATTATTGATGTAAAATATCTATCTTCAATATGATAACAATTTCTTCTCATAATTGATATAATTTTGATCCAACTGACGAAAGCAACTGATAACAGAAATACAATTAGGCCTATGGCTCTCCTCCCCACCACAACGATCACTTGACTCTGAAAATTTACAGCATTTGGTAGATCAACAACTTTCCAAAAAAAGTTGAAATGAAGATGACCCCCTTGATAGCTGCAAAATATTTACATCATCTTGCATGGTTTGATGCGTTTCTTTTGTTTTGTAAAACAATAGAATGAGCAAAGGACACAAGTCTCACTTACCAAACATATCAATATATTGTCATAAAAGTAAGTGAGACTTGAAGCAAGTCAAACTGTTCATGTACTCCTGAAATGTTTTTCACAGATGTTATTAATTATTTTTGATTTATTAGGATTACATTTCAACAAAATTTGTTGAACAAGATATCAACCCTTACTTTCCTGAATTCTCAAATCTTCCAAGCAAGTATGAAATTTAAATTATTAAAATGATTTGCATTACAATTAATAAACTATATTTGCCATTTTTAGCATATATTGTAAAGCGCTCAGAGCTTTTTGATATAAGCGCTATATAAATGTATAGATTAAGATTATTATTATTGTTATTATTATTATTATTATTATTATTATTATTATTATTATTATTATTATTATTATTATTATTATTATTATTATTATTATTATTATTATTATTATTATTATTATTATTATTATTATTATTATTATTATTATTATTATTATTATTATTATTATTATTATTATTATTATTATTATTATTATTATTATTATTATTATTATTATTATTATTATTATTATTATTATTATTATTATTATTATTATTATTATTATTATTATTATTATTATTATTATTATTATTATTATTATTATTATTATTATTATTATTATTATTATTATTATTATTATTATTATTATTATTATTATTATTATTATTATTATTATTATTATTATTATTATTATTATTATTATTATTATTATTATTATTATTATTATTATTATTATTATTATTATTATTATTATTATTATTATTATTATTATTATTATTATTATTATTATTATTATTATTATTATTATTATTATTATTATTATTATTATTATTATTATTATTATTATTATTATTATTATTATTATTATTATTATTATTATTAATATTATTATTATTATTATTATTATTGTTATTATTATTATTATTTATATGGCGAAAGAGTCAAAGAATACACATTCTTTACTGTGACTCAAGTTTCACGCATTTCACAGCGATCTTTGGACAGATTTTTTACTCAATCTCAATATTCAATATATTATATAATTTTTAATGTTGAGTATACCCTATTCTCGATCAGTCACTTTTTCAAACTCGGAACGATAGTAAGAATGACAAGGGGGCTTACTATAGGAAAAATTACATAAGAATAGGAAAAAGGATATGTTAAAAGGTTAAAAGTTTCTAACGTCCAAGTCAGCTATGGCTACACCTTTGAGACACATTTTCTGCTTAAAACAAGCTCATTTACCCAAGAAACACATGAGATACAAGGACATTTCGTAGTTTAAATAGCTTTATCCTGTAGAAAAAGGCTCAAACACCTGAGAAACACTTGTCACAAGTTGATGTGATGTGTACGTAAAACAGCGGATGTGCAGCTCAAACCGCAGGCTGCAGAGGATGATTGATACATTATTGACAGAAAAAGGTAAATCCAACAACTAAAAACCCTTGTATTACATGTATTTCTTAATAAATTATATTAATTTCAAGCAGAAAAGGTTCCCTAGAGGTGTGGACGTAGTTGAGTTGGACGTTTGAAACTTTTAATTATGTGCGAAAGGAAATACGACTTATTATAATTCTGACTTCACCTTTTTTCTATAGTAAGCATTCTTGTCATTCCGACTGTCGTTCTGAGTTTGGAAAACAGTGAATGATCATAAATAGGCTAGACTCAATGTTAAGTATCTCTGCTTGTACGCGTTCAAACTAAGAAATCATTGTCACCACTCTTCATCATTTAGCTTCAGCTACCTGAATCTGTATTAAAATTTTTTCATGTCATGTGCACTTTAAAAAAAGAACTCATTTTGTTCAGCTTTTGTGTAGAAGGTTTTGTGTCTTTCTCTGTTTTGTCCAAGGAATTTTACTCTTGTGTAGGATTTTATTCTGTCCCCAATTATTCAACATACCCACATTTCTCAATCATTTATATCTCACTATCTTGTTCTTACAATTTTCACCAAAAATGACCTCCAGGGAATATGAAAAATTTTGAATCAAGAAATTAAAACCCTTGAAAATTGTTCCATTGTTCAAAACCATTCCATGGCTGATATTCCATTCTCCAAATGACATTAGTATCTAGGACATTTAGGACGTTCCTAAAAACATCTACAAAAGTATGTTTGTAGCATGTCATTAGGTAATGTAGTATATAAGTAGGCTTATGAGGTCTGTCCTTACCCAAAGTCAAGCCTCCAAGGTGCATGGAGAGGAACGATATGATATGTTCTGAAGTTATGATCACAGTTGATGCCACTCCTTTGATTTTGATAGGAAATCTGGCAGTTTATATTGTTTGCATATTTAAATACAAACTATTCTCAAGACCTGGCTTGAATTACAGCAGAAAATGTCTTGCTAAAATGACAATTATTGCGGCAACATAGGCTAGTATCGCATTTGCAAACATGTAAATATGTAGCTGGTTTGATGCTTGTTTGTGTCATCACTTCATGACTTGTGTTTGTGTCATCCTGCTTTCATTTTATATCATTTATTACAGTGTGACATGGATTGATATACATCTATGCCGGGATGAGATTAGAGCAACAGCTATGGCATGTGAAAGTGGCTATATCCGATTCTGTACTGTTGATGAGAACACATCAGGTAACTAATACTACCCCCTGTACGGGTAATCACTGGACCCATGATGTTCTGGAGAACCCATTTGAATATTTCAAGAATTTTTGGTATTGACTAGAAAAGCTTAACAGGCAAAAATTTGGGGCACTGCTCGCTTAGAGTCATGTGCGTGTTTGTCGTTTCTATTGTTCCTGTGCCTGAAACAATGCTGAAACTTGAAATTTGAAGACATGCCAAAGCAATGACTGACATTGATTGTTAAATTACGCTAAACTTAATTTCAAAATTAAGATCGTAGTGACGCCAGTCAGTAATTACAGTTCACAAATCACAATACGATACTTGAAATTTCAAAGTAGAAGAATTGAAGCAGTCCATGGGTAGTTGAGTAGTCCATCTCATTGTCTGTCATTTATAAATCCATACTTACCTTCAAATACTTATGATTGTGCAACAACAAGAACATGATAGTCATTTTCTGACTGTTTTCTGTCAAACATCTACCATTTTTCTTGTACTTGTATTCCTTCTTAGATATTATTATCTGAGATTGTTCAGTTTTGATTGATAGATTGACTGTGCTTTTTTCTAGAAATTCTGCATTCATACAGTTTTGATGTTGATGGTCCATCACTTTCTATAAAAGTTTTCCCTTTAGAAGACACGTGTACGTCATCCCAGGATCTTGAACATTTGAACATAGGTAGGATTACATGGTGAGCATATTGTAATCATAGCACTAAGTGCTACCTTCAGCAAAGTAGAATGTTTATCATTAAAATTATATAGGCCTACAGTGGAATCTTTATAAACAGCCAACAGTACCATTTTTGTTTAATGTGAATGACTATATACTGCTACAGTAGAGTAGGGTTAATTCCGTATAATTATGCTTTTGTATGTTACGACACCCTGCGAAGTTTGAAAACTTAGGCCTACATCTTACTGAAATTGTATTGAAAAGTTACTGTATCTAGGGTAATAAATTGGACACATTTCGGTAGGTTTTCAGTTGTGCTCCAGTTTATTCAAGATTCATAGTGACAGCAGTAAGTGACCACTATAGAAACGTAACCCTTGTATAGGAGGGGTGACCCTTATTTCACTAACATAGCCTATGAAGCTCTGATGCAAAACATCGAATTATGTAATACAGACACATCGATTTTCCTGAAAACTTCAATTTACAGTTGCTATTGTAACTTTGATCCGCAAGGTATTGACATAGATACTGATATGTTAAACATTCAGCCTCAAACTCCACACTGATTAATAAAGTGTCATAAATCATAGCGTTAAAGAAGCAGTAGACCACTGGGGATGTGTATTTGCTTCTTTTATGTATTTTCTTCTCGATTTTCTTCTAAAGTAGGCCACATTGAAAAAATCAACGGTTTCTTGTCAGCTCCTGCATATCAAAATGCCAACACATTCATTTTTATTCAATGAAAACTTGACTTTTTTACTGTTTAAAGTTATAATTGTAATGTTAACATGAAAAATATTGATTGCTCTTCAAATTACATGTAGCCTCCAGTCGAAACAAAACAAAGAAACAATTTTTAATAACTATAATAATTTTATAATTATAGATTATGCCTCATTTTGTAAATGCTACATTGCCACACCGTAGCAAAATATAAAATATAAAAACCTCCCGCCACATTTACTTTTTGAACCTTTTCTGATGAGAAACGGTTACTTTTGTATTTGGTCTTATTAAGTTGTATTTGTTTTAACAACAGGAGTGATGAAAATGTGGCAAGAAGAGCCAACAAGATGTGACAGTGCAACATTGAACTTACTGGTAACAAGCGCCTTAGACACAAGTGTTGTTTTCAGGTTAGTTGATCCATTTGAATCTACCCAGTTATTTAGTGTTTGTTGATTATGTTAGATGAGCTGCAAAATCATCCTGTGTACAACTTCAAGCTGATTTGAATCTAAATAATTGTATAGCATTGTTTACCGTTGAAGTCTCGCTTCTCAAGCCGGCAATTCTGTTATGTTTGTATTTGCGCTTCACCAATTTCTTCACTTCACTTGTGAAGAAATTCACTGAGTTTATGAATATCAAGAAATGCCTGTGAACAATGAAGACTAGTATAGACCATTATTCAAGAGTCCTTACATGTTCAGGAATTTCAGAAATGTTCATGAATACCTTATAAACCGTCCAAGAACCATTCACGGAGGGTCAATGAACAGTTTATGATGATTGGGTCAACCATTCAAAGTTCATGAACTGTTTTACAGGGGTCATTTTCATGATGAACATCGTTAACTAATGCAGTAGCTGATAAGTTAAATTCTAAATGTATTTTGAGTGGCCTTTAAGCATTTATTTATGCATGCGTAAGTAACGTATCATAAAACAATAAAATAATAAGATTGGTTAAAACCAAAGTTCAAGATAATTTTTCATATGTTCTCATTTCCCATCCTGAATAAATAGTTACATCAGAAAATATGTTGAAAATGTTTAGAAAGATAAGCGCTACAAAATAAAACCGCCAAAGACTTTGATTATTTTGAGGTTTATAATTTGACACTTTTGTTGATCCAATCGTGGAGTCATCCAACGAGGTATCAACTGTGTGGCTTGGAGATGTTGTTGTGGACTCTTGCAAGGACTTTTTCACCTGTCTATGTCAGCTATGAATTTTTTTCATGCTGCATATGTAATTGATATGCAAAGACTCTGCTGTAATTCATACAGTGAAACTGTATATAACGGCCAGCTAAAAGAGGTAGATAAATTGATCACTAATAGACAGGTGACCTTTAGATTCAGGTTTGATTCAATAGAAAATACTATTTTCTAATTTAGACATTGAAAGAATGACTACTATAGACAGGTGGCCGCTGTTTAGAGGTGACCGTTATAAAAGGTTTGACTGTACCATATAAATTTGATAACATTTTATTTGATTTTAGATCACCGCAGCAATTTGGTTTCTCAGATATGATTGTGCTTCATCAATCCGATCATCATGATTCAGTGACATGCTCATTGATAACAGATATTGATTGTGATGGAAACAATGAAGTTATTATTGGTACTTACGGACAGGTAATTGATTAATATTTCTCATTATAAAAAATCCGGAAATATCCAAACCAGCTTCCCAACGAACCCGATCGTAATTGGCTGATTGAGCATTTCGTATTTTTGCACTTATAAGATAGGTACGTTGGAAAAACATAGAGCATTCTATCTATAAGCTTTGATTCGTATATCGAATGCCCTGATAAACAAGTAAAAGAAGAATTTTGAACATTCAAACAAATCACGCATATTGGTAATGTTATCGTAATGAAAAATACCTCGATAGGAAAGAAAGCTATATATATTGACTTTTTATAAATCAACTATAACACAGGCAGTCGATGGACATTTGAAAGCGTAACAACACACTCACCCTGGCAATGTTTAAAAATATGTTAACTTACAAAATTGTAACAATTCAAAATCAGTAAAATTATGGCGAGATGATGATTGGATCTCAATACATCTTGACTCAATGAAAGACTCAGACTTCAAACTTAGTAATTTTTATTTGGGCAAAAATTACAATGAATAAGTCTATGTGTTATCTTGAATATTTCAAATAACTCTTAGTTAGTATTTTAATCACTTCTTGATCTTTTGAACTTCAGAAGCGTTTGATCTTTTGAGTTAAATAAGAAATAAAATTATATACAATCCTCATAACAAGTTCCTTCATAAACTGTTCATGAACTATCATGAAAAGTTCATAAATGATCATGAAAAGTTCATGAATTATCATAAACAATTCATGAATTATCTTGAAAAGTTCATGATCTGTCATTAAAAGTTCATGAACTATCATGAAAAGGTAATGAATTATCATAAAAAGTTCATGAACTCAACAAATTATTAACAAGTAAATTGTCCAATAATTATCCTGCTTAGTCCATTGTCACCATGGTCACATATGCTATG
This sequence comes from Haliclystus octoradiatus, assembly GCA_916610825.1. Taxonomy (NCBI): domain Eukaryota; kingdom Metazoa; phylum Cnidaria; class Staurozoa; order Stauromedusae; family Haliclystidae; genus Haliclystus; species Haliclystus octoradiatus. The sequence goes on from OU744448.1 coordinate 23,876,517, forward strand.
GGTTTATTTAGTCATGTTTTATGATAATGAATACTAACAGTGTTTATCTTGTATGTAGGAAATTCTTATATACAATTGGCGCCACAACAATCAACTTGACCGCATCCATTTTGATCTTGTATGGCATTGTAGTTTCACACAACCAATATTTGCATTGAATCAGCTGGACTTAGTTGGAGATGGTATGAAAGAGTTGGCTGTGGCAACATTAACAAGTGTACATATCTTACAGGTTAGTGATAACAATATTAAATAAAAATCATAAACAGTCAACAATATTTAGGTTCATAACAGTTCATGAACTGAACTTCATTTATGATCTTAAACGCTCTTTATTGATCTCAGCTGCGACACTGCAGAACAATTCAACAGATTTCATGGCAGATACTTCCCGATTGTCAATGCACCGCAGCTACTCCCTCCCTCCCTCCCTCCCTCTGGATTACAATTCCCTCTGGACCATTCTATCCACCATCTTTAGATGGTGGTACTCATTTGATGTTTGAGATAAAGTCAAGGCTGAGTTGACCTTTGGGGAGACATCTGATTTGTAGCATCTTAGCATCTACTGAAATATTAATCCGTGGCCATGGTTTAATTTTTAGAGGGACGTCTCAAGCTCAGTAACAATGTTAGTTGATAAACTTATAGAACTGACATCAAAATCTGATCAGGGAAGTGGTAACCAACAAGCTAATTTGATACCAGATGACGATTCAAATGCTTGTCCATTAACTGATGACAATCCAATATTTGATGAAGCAGAAAGTCAATTTTAATTCTGAATTTCAGAATATTAATATGTAAACTAATTGAGAGAATATATTTTGTATGCATTGTAAATATTGAGTATACAAGAGAAGACTGTAAATTAAATTTGTAAAAAATAAAATGTATGAAATGCTTCCAATCAGACGGATCAAGCCAACACTAAACACACAATCGGATTCTATAAAATCCCGGTTGTTTGTTAAATTTCTGTGTAATTGTATGCACAATCTGATGGAAGTCACCGTTGATTTAGAACAAACAGAGACTGTAACTCACAAACATAGCAAAGTGATACTTCGGCAAGTAAACGTGGTACCATTTGGATACCTCAGTATTAGGGGTGAGAGGATTGTTCTGAAAACAATCGGAATCCATGTGAGCATGGTTGAATGAATAATTTTATTGAGATAGAAAAAGCCGCCGTCAGGTTTCAAGTTATTTGTAGGAAACAGTTTTGAAATAGTCAAAGTAGTTTGATGTTTAAAAAATGTTTGTACAGAGATTTTTAGTATTATTGATGAAGCACTCTTAAAGATGGAAAGATATACAAATTGTTTATGGGAAAAAGTCTCTTCGTAGCCCGCTTCGTTGTGTCTTGTGTGGACAGGCAAACTTCTGCTATCATCAAATTTGAAAAACTTAACCATATTTCCACTTGTTTTATTTGGCTAATTGCAGCCATGGCATTTGCATGTACAGTATACTGTATTTTGTATTGTTGTATGTGTTGTCTCCTGCTCTGTTGTTTTGATTTCATTATCATCTCATCCCTACTCAGTATTCAATTCAGCATTAATACTTACAGATTCTCAACTTTTATAGAAAAAAGAAGAATGAATGTGATTGACATTTGCAAACCTTTACCTCCCCCCAATAGCTGAGTGACGTTTATACTGTGTGAGTCACCCCTTCAAGAAAAAAGCGAAATAATCCACTTGAAGCAAAAATTGTTTCAGTTTTAGTACGTAGTAAGATTGTCAAATGCTATTTCATAAGATATTTACTTTATTACAACAAAAAAGGTTATCTGTGTGTGACACAGTGCAGATTTTTAATACACAATATTTATTTTACACAATTTTAAATAGATAACTTGTAGTTCTGATTTTGAGTAATTGTAAATGGACTAACATTTAATAGCTACACTGAACAATTGTTCACAGTCAACTTTAAAGTAAACTTCTAGCTCTTTAATTTTAAAAATAAAAATGTCTAAAAATTTATTGTCTTGTTAAAAATAACTACTTATAAATACATGATAAATTGTCAATATAAGAAAATTTTTGACTAGGTTCATGCAGATAGTAATTAGGATTTGTCTCGTACTAAAATTACAGAATGCTGACCCCCAGATGCAACGTTCACAACTTCATGTTTTGAATAATCTAAATTCTTCGATTTGACAAGTGTTGGTTCGAAAACATCCTCATCTTCACCATTACCAAGTTGTAAGCAGTTACCTAAACCCCATGAGTACAATTCACCCTTTTTACTAACAGCAAAACTGGCAGCTTCTCCACATGAAACTTCAACTATAGATTCACTTTTCACTTTAACAGGTTCTGATGTTTCTTTAGCAGATTCTCCAAGTCCAAGTCTTCCATATTCAGCTCTACCACAAGTGTACAACTGGCCATCTGATGTTGATATCACTGAATGATGTTGTCCAGCTGCTATTTTTAAATCTCCTTTCTGATGCAGCTCAGATAATGATTCAATTCTACATGGTGCATAATAATTATCTGTGTCACCAGTACACAACTGGCCATAGTTATTTAATCCCCAGCCGAAAACAAAACCTTTATCACTAGAAACAGCAAATGTTTGATAACTACCGGTAAATACATCGGAAAATCTTCTTTTTCCTTTGAAACGAACCAAATCCGGAGATAGAAGATATTGCACACCACGTCGACCTCCACGCTGAGAGAAGCACTCTTTCACTCTTCCCAATTGACCTTGTTCTCCAGTTCCAAGTGTTAACACATTGCCACCTTCAGTTAAAATAGCAGTGTGGTCATTACCGGATGCAATTTTGATAGCTCGATCGAATTCTAATACACCTTCCTTAGGATACAACTGAAGCGGATGACGTGATAACCCAGATGCAGTCAATCCAATAACACCACTAGAATCCTATTAAAGATATTAGATGAATCATTAACCAACACTGTTATCAACTAACAGGTCACTACAAAAATCAAGCAATTCAATTGGTCGAACAGCGGTCAATTTTGAAGCTGTCTTGACTGCTGCATATTTCATTACCGTAGCGTTATTGGGTAAAGACGCAACAGATAATTGCGTTTTCGAGGCATTGAAATACATTAAAATTCATGTTATGATTACATATTACAAAATTGACCAGTTTGTTAACAACTTTAACAGTTCTTCATTTCAGGCTCAATGAATGGCAGAATGACATCGGCGGACCTCGGTCATTAACTCATTATCAGTCGATATTCACCTCGCCATAAGGGCAATATAGGGTTGCATACTGTCCCATTTGTTAACACATTCTGCAGGCTACAGCTCTACCCTCTTACTTATCCGTTTCATCTTGACATATAAAAGAGAATTGCTTTAATTTTATGTTCCTAATAACTGACTTCTCTGAATTCTCCATCAAATTTATGAAAGTTGTATCATTTGAATCCCTGTCCTCTGATGTGTGTTTTTATATCCCTTCCGCTGTATTTTTTGATTTTTACTCTTCGTATCCGAACAAAATGTATCTTTTCATTTTTGAGGTCTTTGCTGCTTCACGTCATAAAGGCCAATGTTTGCGACATATCTCCCCATGAATCGCCCTACATTCAACCCAGCAACGCGGTCAAGTCATTCTAGTATTGAATAATTGTACAGCATGGTTATTTTGAGTTGACATAAACTTACCCGGTATGTTCCCCAGGCATAAACAATTCCATCTGATGTCAATGCTGATGTATGGCTATCACCAGCTGATACTTGAATCACTTTGGGTTTACTGGCAATCTCCACTTTCCTTGTCAGAAATTCATCACCATCATCACTATTTGTTGGTCTTCCTAGAGCCCCTTCATCATTACATCCCCATGTGTAAACCTACAGTAGAGTAGATGAACATTACACCAAGGTATGGAGAAACATGTCTTTAAAATACCACGTATAAGGGACCCCCCTTTTTGAAGCAAAATTCGAGTATTAGAGAAAAACAACACCGTAATCAAGTCTGTAAAAGTTTTTGATCATTTTTTCAGTAGCTTTTTGTTTTTGCAACACATGCGCAGTAGGACATATAATACATGCTTAATTACTTAATTTTAAACATAAATAATTTACGTAGGTCGTTAAGTTTGTTCAATGAATTGAGTTGTACAACGATAAAGAAGTGAAATGACATTTAAAAGGGCTATTTTCAAATGGGATTATTACTCTTTACTTTAACTCTTCTCTGACTCTGGTGTTTATGGTTTAAATATTTCACAAATAATCAGTTTTGATTTGTTTTTGTTGTTGCATTGTTTAAAGACTATTCATACCTCTCCTTCTTCTGTCAATGCAACAGTATGCATACCACCACAAGCAACTTGCACAATGGTTTCATTCTCTAGTCCTGTAACAATTGCAGGGCGTTTCCTTTCCACAATGTCTTCTCCTAAACCAAGCTGTCCCATATCACCTTGGCCAACAGTCAAAACACGTCCAGCGCAGTAACTTTCATATGATGGATGTGATACTCTACGCTGTTTCTGCACAACTGGCTTTTCCAATTCCTTGTCAATCTTTGTTTTCCGTTTTGCAGCTTTGCTTTTCTTGACAGCTGGCATTTTGAATTTCTTACAAAAAGTAGTAGGAATCTTAGTAGAAATATAATAAAGCATTTAGAGTAGTTTACCAAGTTTAAACATTATAACATGGCCTTATTGTTGGATAATCGTAATAATTAGCATCATAGCCGTTGAATTCTCTATATTTAATATGACCCACTGAAAGTACAATTTTGAAGAGTTTTGTGTTGATATTTAAGTGGGAATAAACCCCCAGACAATCTTTACATATGTAGTAGAACCCGACGTGAAAAAAACAATGGCGTAATTTTTTTTTAGATTTGGAAATTATTTCTTGGTGAAAAATGCCTTCAAAGTGGTGTTTTGACCCAAATGTTGCTGAGGAAAAAAAAGGGATTGGATCTAGCTTTTATGACGACAAAGTCACAAGTCGTGCGGTTTTTCTAATAGACTTTAGATCGGATTAATCACGCGATATTACGTTTGAGATGGCGTAGCTCTGTAACTGCAATCTATTTTTCTCTCCCACAAAACTGAGGTAAGGAAGAACAAATAAACTCAAGAGTACCAAAATTCCAGATGATTTAATGATTTTAAAGTTCACGAATTTGAAGAAAATAAAAATCAGAAAATGTTTCATTCGTAGAGCGCGTTATACAGATTATATTTTGACATATCATTCTCACACATATTTAACACATATCAAAAAATTCTCTGGTGACCACAATAGCTAGCTAAGTAGAATTTATTGTTGTAAGCATATGTCTGAACTGAAAATGGAGTATTCTTTTGAGGGTAAAAATTAAAATGTATGGTGGGAAACGCTATTAACCGTTGGTTTATAGTCCTCTTTTCACAGAAACGAAATCTGTCCATCTGATTTATCGTCTCTGTAGGTATTTTGTGCAAAGTAGCTTCTGCACTGTATTACCGCATCCTATAAACTACAGATTGTGACATGATGATAACATGTTCCACTTTCTAGCCAAAGGAATGAATACTAGCTAGTATAGTAAAAACAAATGGTGGCGTATGTGTAATCAGGAACGAGACTTCACATTGCAAAACCCTAATTTTGTTAATCAGATCATTTATTTTAATTTTGTTAGTAACGTTGATAGAGAGGGTAACAATTTATGCAATGAAGATTTACCGCAAAACCGAAAAATGATAGAATATGCATTACTGCAGTTCCAGTATATGGCTGTAAACTTGAATAAGAACGTCTAAGCCGTCATATCATTTTTGTACTATTTTCCAATATTTTATAGAATTTTACAGTGTAATGTACTGAAGAATTTTCGATGCTTTTATAATAATTGAATGCTTGGTGAATAAATGATGAACACTTTGTTAAACTATTGAGTATAATATATATAGGCTATATTTACAGTCGTATAAACTATACGATTACATGGCTTAAGTTTTACTAGACAAACATCAATTTCAAATTTAAACTTTGAAATGATAATTGAAAAATTTCTATTTAATAATTTAGTAATACTTAAATAAATCCGAAAAAGTACAATTAATACTTTGCAGTACCATCTATCTCGAGGAAAAGTCGTCTGTGCATGACTGTGCAAATCGAGTCAGTTTACATTCACATCTAGATCATGAAAAGGATATCTTGTAGAAATATTTACTCGAGAACAACATGCAGATAGAGTTAAAAATAGCTATAACTTATATAGCGTAGGATAAAGCTATTTCGAAGGGCACGTGTCTACTAATTAAAGTGTATATCCCGGATATTGGGAGATTGCTTCTTTAGATAGAGAAGAAATTTTCTATCAGTACATGTTCTTCTTGTATTTTTACTTTGCGAAAGCATTTCCCCCTCAAAAATGCAATCAAAGTTACGTTTTTGTGTCTCACTATTTTTCCTCGAACAGGAACCTAATTATTTTCCACAAGAGAGTTTACACCGGAAAAAACACTAAACATATTACTTATATGTCCCTAAATAAATAAACCGCTAAACCAAATGACAATTTGCTTTCAGAATAAAATTTTCAAGATATAAGCCTCTAAAGTCAAAAGTTTTTAGTTTTGTATTTTTCTCACTCAAGTGCTCAAGCGATTAACACCTCTTTACTGGCTTCGTCTAAGCATAGTCAGCATAGTTGATGCGTATTGAAAATAGTCACATACCTTCAATATCCAGCAGCGATAACCTGCTTAGACTAAGTCGCAAAAAGGTGTTAATCGTGTGAGCACTTGAGTGAGAAATATCCAAAACTAAAAACTTTTGACTTTAGAGGCTTATATCTCTTTACTTGGATCTTGAATATTGATCAAATATAGCTCTAAATCTTCAGCTGAACGTTGAAAATTTCATTCTGAAAGCAGATTGTCATTTGGTTTAGTGGTTTTTTATTTAGAGACAAATAAGTACAAAGTTTAGTGTTTTTTCCGGTGTAAACTCTCTTGTTGATAATAAACGGCTTCCTGTTCGAGGAAAAAGAATGAGACACAAAATTAACCCAAAATCGTCACTTTGACTGCATTTTTGAAGGAGAAATGATCGCGCAAAGTAAAAATACAAGAAGATCATGTACGAATAGAAAATTTTTCTCTATCTAAAGAAGCAATCTCCCAATATGCGGGATATACACTTTTAAGATTTGAGAAGTACTGCGGATGTGTCATTAGATTAGTCACAAAGGAACACTCTCACCGCCTGACATTTGTGTTAATCCGCAATCTATATCAGATTCATCGCGCTTAATGACGCTACAAGAAATTATTTCGACTGAGCGTTTCAATAGATTTTATTCTGCTCCTCAAATCACAAATTGCATCTTTTTTACGTAATCCGCGAGTTTATATGTTTGTTCATGGCTCAGCCTTGTCAGAAATTTTTTTGTGTGACTTCTCGGAGCTAGGTCACCTCAAAGATAACGTCGCGTGATCAGCCTACTCTTAAGTCTGTTAGACAAACCGCACGACTTGTGACTTTGTCGTCATAAAAGCTAGATCCAATCCCTTTTTTTTCAAAATAATTTCCAGATCGAAAAAAAAATTACGCCATTGTTTTTTTCACGTCGGGTTCTACTACATATGTAAAGATAGTCTGGGGGTTTATTCCCATTTTAATTTTGTTGAAGTGAAAATCAAAAAAATATTTATATGGTTTACTTGGGTTACTTAGCTTTTCACCAACCAAATTAACGATTTGATTGATTTTCTGAAGAATTATTAAATCGTTGCTGCTTTCTGAATTGATAATAAGCCCTGGCCAAATGAAGCCAATATTTTGCATGAGAACATGGCAAGAAGTTTGCATCAAACTGTTGAACAATAATCATGACCAAATCATTGAGCAATCGGAGTGAGACATTTTCCCATTCTTGAAATTCAATACTTCAGATGATGGCTAAATGCTGGCTGATGTTGCCACATGATGCCATCATTTTCATAATATTGGGAGAATAATTTATAATGTTTGCAATATTTGCAATCATGTCAAAGTGGTGCCAGCATTAGCCATTTTTCCAGCAAAACTCAACACTAAATTTTGCTGGCTGGGGTGGCCAGATGAAGCCAAATGGATTTCACAACATTCACCATTTCGAACATATTATCTTTTTTTTGTTTTGAAGTTGGAGGCCAGTTTGCAGAAAAGGGTGCTTTTTGACAAGATCGGCAGCAGGGGGCAGCCACAAAACATTTGCCCACGGGCGATTCAAGTGAATTTTGCCTTCTCTGCAGGAGTGAAAACATTATTCTATTTAACAATTGAACAACGAGGCTGAGTTGGCTACCGTCGAATAGTCACCGAAGTCCTCGAAAAAGTCGTAAATGTTTTGTTTACTCCACAGCGTGACACTTGATTGCTAAATTGTTTCGTATGCAAAACAGAAAATAGCTCATTTGCATATTTGGCAGGAAATATTTATTAAGCTAAAGCTAATGCCGTACTGATCATATAATCAAAGAAGACGTGTGACCGCCTACACGTCGTTTTGGATATTTCACACCACGTGGTAATTTGATGTCGCTGTCGTCAATAATTAGTCATGCGTTTTGACTGTTTTATCGCATGCAAAATGGGAATGGCAGTTCATTTGGCCTCGTTGTTTAGAATATTATCTGTATGTGTGTTACATTTTGAACAAAAAGAACAACCAATTTACATTACATGATGATTATAGATTTGGAACGAACATATAAAAGTTTTTAATAAAAGTGTATTAATTGTGTTTTATGTCAAGTTATGTCAGTCAGACACAAACTGCTTCGGAGAGGATAGTCAGACACAAAATCTTGTCAGTCAGACACGAGAAACATTTGTTTATTGAGTTCCATATTTTGAAAGTATTCTATAAAATGAATAACATTTGTGAATTATAATATCTTAAGAACATGATGAGTGTGATTTTATTCTTCTTTATGCCAACACTTCGCAGAAATCTACAAATGTTCATCTCCAATTGGCAAAATGGCGAGCGTCCATGTCAGTCAGACACGAACATTAAGCTTGCTGTAATTTTATTTAGATTTTGAATTATTGTGAATATTTTTACTTTGTGGGATTCTTTTTGCCACTCTTTATTTGTAAGAAATAATAATTGATCAAACTTTGCGTGGAAGTTGATGCCCTAGTCGAAAATATCTTCCGAAGTGTCAGTCAGACACGATGGAATCGCCCAGTCGAAACCAACTAGTGGTACAAGCCAAAGGAATCAAAAGAAATAAATTCCAATTATTTATTCGCTTCTTTAATAATCAATTTAAAATACAACCGTCAATCAAAGGCATCCATGACGACTGCAGCGTCATGATTTTTTGAGGATGAATTTTAAATCGACTTGTTTCAGATTTAATTTTTAATACAAAACAGTTGGATATTAATACTGGATACATAAATGAAACTCCACAAAAAAATTTTGTGTGAATAAAGTATCAACGACGAAAAAATTGCGAGAAGATTGTTAAATGAGATTAAAATTATCTCATATTTTGTTGCTTGTTTTGTTTTCTCGAATATGGAATTTATAAGACTCTCGTATAAAATTGATTCAAAAACATTTGCGAATCGCTTGTTTACTTTTTGCAATTTGCGAGTGAACTTGCCAGTGTTCACTATGAGAAAATAGTGAATGATTGAGCAACCAATCAGAATGCAGATCATCGAATAGTACACTAGTCGGTTTCGACTAAAGATAAATAATAGTAATAGGGTTTCTGAAAAAAATCTTCTTTTATTGACTTTATTATCTCGGGGGCGGCTCTGCCGTACTCTGCAGACTGTGTTGGAGGTCTGATGAGAGACAAGTCAAATGTTAACAACATATCCACCTCTCCGGTCTTGAAACGAGAAAAAAGAATTATAAAAATTTGAGCAGTTGTTATACCTCGATGACAGCGACCTTCTCATATAGGTTACATCCCCGTTGCCTTGTTCTAGGGCAGTTCTAGGCACATAGTGCAGACATGCAGACCATTTGAATGGCTAGGCTATAATCATTGCCGATTTTGTAACAGATTTAAGCAAATGTCAAGGATAGAAGGAGGGCTTTTATGAATAAATATGGTACTCAAAAATCAATTTAGGCCTAATGATTGAAGATTGGCTCTAGCTTGTAGTTTGTAGACATTTAAACCTGATTATAGCGATCAGACAAACATAAAATAATTAAAAAAGATAGTAATCGTATACATACTGTATAATATTTTCTAGTTAATGTGAGCAGTATTGGTGCGTAATTTCCAAGATTGCAAGCAGTACCAATCAGCAGTAACTTTGTTGAATGTGTTGCTTTACTTGTGCAGGAACCATGCATGGACATTCGTTTACTGCGCATGTGCAAGAAAAACCCGCGAAATTTCATTTTCTTTATTTCTGACTTGCGGCCAGGCAGGTCAGCGGGTAGAGGATGATCGTCCGTGTGGATCCGATTGAGAGCTGATCCAATTTCGCTAAAGCTCAATGCACTGATGTGAGCGCTATAACTTTTGATTTCCAAAAGTTTTGTAGCATAATTACTAGAAAATGAAATGGAAGAAAGAATTTATCAAATAATGTGATATGAGGCGCTTTATTAAACTTGATATTTTGCTAGACACATTATCTGAACTGAAACACAATGTCAGAACTTATGGAGTCGTGCAATTTCTTCAAGTTAGTACTCCATGTCACGATATTAGCTAAATTAGCGCTTTCAAACTATTATTTGCAGCAAACATTAACTAAAAAATCATGAGTGCAAATTGATGGGGTGCGGGTTCTCTAGCCCATCCCCATGTCTTATTTACATACGATTTGATTGAAAATAATCAGAATAATTATCACCATTAACACAATAATTTATACTAAGTAATAGACTTAAAAAACTTTCCTTTATCAAACGTTGTCATAGTAGCTAGCTAGTTCAATAATTTCGGCTTTTATGTATCTTAAAAAATCTGTCTGGAATAGTAGTCTATTAAGAGATGTGTACCAGTGGTAGATAACGATAAAGATCCGAGAATTTAACTTTTTTAAGACACCATGCAGACGTGTTGGATTTCTTCAAATATATTGTACATAATTTCCAGAGGTAATAGAGTCTATAGATGCCCACTGGCAGATTTACTAATTACTCAGTTTGGTCAATTGGTGTAAATAATGATATTAGGTAATGGCTTCAGTGAGACTTGAGTCGAGTTATGAATGGTTGTGTCGAAGAGAGCTTCACCGATCAGATGTCATATAGGGGATCATTCCCTAATTCTACTAAAGTACTATCTTAATATTATTAATTTTGATTCATATACAAAACACTTAGCAGACTTATATCCATGATTATCATCAATTTCTAATTATTATTTTACCATATATTGGCCTCTAATCGGTGTGTTGCTTTTGAAAAACAAGTATTATTTATCAATATAGATGATGACAATGATATGAACATCGTACACGTGTTATATTTAGAAAAGAGGGCCAAATACCCCGCCCCTTCAAGCTGTTGATGATTGTAATGATCGTCCTGCTTCTGTAATAAATAATATAATGAGGTAGTGTGTTGGTCAACTATTTACTGTGTTTTTCTTATGGATACGCAGTACTTTTTATATCCTGATCAAACAATGTCAACAATGGCTACAGCTAGATGGCCTTTCTCGTCATTGATACGTTATATTTATTATGCTTCCGTCTTTATGATTCTTTTCTGTGAGATTTATTTTACTACTAGTGTATTATACCGTGTTTCACTCCATTATACAAACGTTATTAGAAATATATTTGCAAAATAGATAGCTATAGCTATTATCACTTTCTATCTGGATCTCATTAACATAATTGCCATCACATTTCATGAGCAAGTCATCTGAAAGATACAGATATAGTTTTTACATCTTCTAACTATATCAACTTACTTACTATAAAAGAAAGACAAAATACGACAATTTTTATGCTCAGTGTGCTGTAAATTTACTTTGCCTGTACGTATAATGGATTTACTGCAATTTGTGAATGGCGATAAAAAGGCTGAAATGACTGCCTGAGGCAAACCTCTCGGTAAATGACATTTACGATAAGTATAAACAGATTCAATTTATAAAACACGGTACACCATACTATATATTTTTAAAATGTCACGGAAATAGGGCAATATATACATTATACAGCATCTTTTAATATCCCTCGATGTCAATCATCTAAATTGACAAAAGAAATCAACGCGAAATCTTTAAACTATTTTTTAGTCACTGATCTGAGACTAATTACAATATCATCTGTCAATCAAATATACTATATTTCACGATACCACTTTACATTTAAAAGTTTACGTTTATATGTATCTAAGGATTTATTACTAGTGCCTGTGTAAATTTGTGTAAAGAGGAATTGGAAACTATATGCTCAGGGCTCTGTATGCAAGCCCTCAATCATAAACAAACGAACGTGGGTTGTGAAAAATATTTCTACGCGCACGTGGCACAATAGAGACAATTTTCCCCGGCAAAAACACACACAATTTATAGGATTTCTATAATCATAAAAGATTCGATTGAAAATTAGACAAATGTTCATATATTATCGATAACAAAAGGAGAACATTTGAAGTATATAACAGGTGAAATATATAGCCGTCAAATATTAGATATGAATTGACGGGGGTAGAATCAAAATGTTGTTTATTTTAATTATGACAAATTTATACTTAATCATATATACTTAATTTCAATGTTATCATAATTTAATTATATAATGTGTTTGTTATATCAGTGATTAATTACAATAATTGAGCTATAACATGTAATTATAACGTGGTATAATTATTTGTAAATGACTTCCTCGTCACCCTGAAGTATTATATATGCTTTTTTTAATTTGCGTAGAAAAATCAATTGCTTTTGATGAAATTAAGATTGGCCCAACATTAATAACGCTTATCCAATGCGTTTTGACAATGCAACAAAACAATGTTAACACTCATCGCCGACTTTTTATTTCCATAGGCACTCGACTATGAAAATCGGCTCAAACACAGTTTTACTTTAAAGTGGGATTGAAATGACAATCCATAGAGAAAAAATCTCCAAGAAACAGGAATCGGCAACGTCTGTTTTTGAAAACTTGGTTTGTTTAAAAACTATGGATTATTTCGCATCGTTTAATGGTATGTCAAGGCGTATTATGGAAGCCTACAATGCTGTTATGGATGACATAGGGGAGAAAAATTGGAAAAGGTTGACATATAAACAACAAGATAATATTTTAAATAAGAAATTAATGGATATGGAAAATGAACAACGTTCCAGAGCAAACTCTATGGTCCGTTTAAAAGAAAATCATCGACATAATAGTTTATTAAAATATAAGAATAAACATGGAGATATGGCAAGTAACAATTCACCCAATGTAAGTACATGTTTTTTTTACAGAGTTTTTGTTTTGGAGACCGCAATTTTATAAATAATCTAAAGTAATACAATTGAAGGTCGAGTTATGGTTTTGATAACTATCGAATTAAGATAGTAGAAATGATATTAAAAAGTGTGATTATGATGCTACGATGGTTAGATACAGCCTAGTTTTAAAAAGTATAAATTTGTTATTATTCCAAAATAATTTTTACGAATCACCAAGAAAGGAGGTTTTGTAAAAATAGCCGGGAAAAATAGTCTTTTTATTACACATTTATACATTCAAATACTTTATCAAACAAACCTATCAGAATGTTTTTGTATCGAGTGTGCTTGTGTTTAAATAACAGTATTTAAAAATACTTCGTTACTTGGCAGAAAGTTTATTTACTGAATAACCCGGATACACAAATCCTACCATTAGACAATCGTAATATACATTACAATCTAATAAAGAAGACAGCGGTCACGCTGATTAACTCTTTAAGATAAAATAATGGATTTTCAACTGATTAAATTAGATAAAAACATGTTAGATAAAAGAATATAGAGGCGACGTAATAATTACATCAATATTCTATTGATCCACACAAACATATGACTTAAAATATCTACATTTCATTTTGTTACCATCACCATGTTTTCAAGAACTTCTTTGTTATTCTGTTACATATGCGATCATTGACGATAAGCTTTCTTGCATTGTTAAATAATTGTAACATTACTGTCTTTTAATATTATTGAGATCTTGTATCTGATCTAGATTCTATAAAAGATTTTTGATTGTGATGGTTCCTATACACATACATCTAGCCGTTTGTGTAATGAGGGCCGCTTGAGGCATTTAAAAGATCCGAATAGGATAGTCTGGTATGTGGTCTTGCAATAATGTTGTCATCTTTGCGTACACTTATTAACCACACCATTACAAGACTGGCTTCATCGTCCCTCTGCAGATATAGTTTAAAGCCGGGGTTGGAACTTGTCATACCAATATATGTGACAGTGGTTATCCTCATTCTGAAAAGATACGAACGATTACGAAGTCACACAAGCGTACACGTGTTACTATTACAATGAACTCGTGGAGTTACAGTTTTAGAAATATTTAGTCTTTATGTGTAGGATTTATGTGTGTGTGCTACTCACAAGTGAATGTCGAGAATGAAGGTTCGAAGAACAGACATGTATTGAGGATATGCAATCTTCGTAATTTCATAATAAGCACTTTCATTGTAAAATTTGACTGAAAATTTCTACGTTCTCGAAGCTATATGAGGATTAAGCGTGGCTGGAAAAAATTAAAACATTTATATATAATGTGTTAATTATTACTGAACTGTCGACCACAATATTTATGACAAGAGTGAAAAACAGCTACTAATTTATTGACAGTAGTACACAGTACAGTACAACTAAAAAGCGGTCTCTTAGTAAACTCGAAATGGTTCTGCGAATCTGCTTCGACGAAGCTTCATCATTTTGAAGAAAAGTATATCGTAAATGTGGAATAAATTAAAATCTACATTTGAATTATTGTTTCCTGATTATTTTCAAAATTCTATACTAATCCAATTTAATATCCAGTCCCCAGACAACTGGGTGTCTCATGTAGACAGTTGGTTATACAGTATCCTGGCTATCATAGAGAATTTCTGGCACAATAATGCAGGATGTCCTGGAGGTATGGTCCTGGGCGTAGGCCATGGGGCTGACCTAGCCTCATTGGAGAACCGCGCGGAAATGAGGGCCGTAATTGAATGAGGCTAGGACTGACCTAATGTGAAGCACCTTAAAGGGGCAAAATTGACCAGCGACCGCTGCGAGCACAAGTTGAATTTATGCTTAGCGTAATTCAACCGTCTCGCTTTGAAACAATTGTTATACGCAGGCCTAACTTGTAATAAAATTCATGTCAACAATGAACATTGTGTTATAACAATAAGCGTGCACGTGATCCTAAGTGCGTAGCGCCTGCCGGTCATTTTTGCTCCTTTAACTACACAAGAGTCGAGTCAACCAAACCTCCTTCTAAACGTTGCAGCATTTAGCAGCATTTTGTTGTGGACGTGGTAAGATTGCTACCAGTTCGCATTAAAACAATGGCAGTTGTCTCCAGTATTTGAAGCATGTAGGTCATATTATGCTTCCTCAAAAGATATGATCTTTGATCCGGGACGTACTAAACTAGATAGTCAACTGTACTATTGTATATGCACAGAATTTGAAATATTTGCTCAACATTCATCTTGCTATAAATATAGCTGTGTCTTGTGTAACGTTGTTGGGGTCTTTATTCATTGAGTCACCTGTTCTTACAGTGTTCATCTTTAGAAATGGTCACGTTATTTGAATATGAAATATTATAGGGTTGCTACAATTTTGTCAAATATTTTGACGTCCTTCCTTTCTATACTAAAATGATCTAAAAATTTCAGATTCGAAAAATTCGAAAATATTTTAGACACATTCTTAAAGTTCTATCAATTCTGTTTCGCTCTATTGATTGCCTTTGGGCATTATAGTTAATGGTTATTGGCTACGGCTTATACGTGCACTTGAGATCTGTTAGATAGTTAGTTGTTTATATATAAAATCCTTTTGTTTTTTGGCTTCACATTGTGTGGTTCACTCATGGTCTATGCACTTTTTAAACGATTCAGTCAGGCTTAAAAGGTGAAAACCATCTGTTTGAATCAAACAACAGGTTACAAAATACAACATAGATTCGCTTGCTTCTTCTATTATTTACTGGTGATGTTACGACCGATTTCTTGAGATTTCCATGTACGATTTTTACGGTGTTATTAATTATTATTATAATTATTATGACGGTGTATCTATAAGTTTCACATTTGTTTTATTGATAGGAAATTGATCCTTTTGGAAGTCCATTCTCTTGGGATACAAAGGTTTGATATATTTATTTATCAACTGCTCAAAAACATTTTTATACTGCTACGTAGCTGTTAAGTCTTTGTAATTTAATTAATAAATTTTACTTTTATGATTATTTATAGTCAATTCGCGAAATGGAATTCCCGACAACGCCGGACTCAAGACGCAAAGAAGACAAAATACATCAAGATTATAATAATAATATAAAAAATTCAGATCAATCAGCTGCAAATATTCAAACTACATCAGAAGATCAACAATATGAAACATTAGATGAATTAAGAACAAGACTTACAAATAACTATAATAAAATGAAATCGGAGCGTGCAAAATTCAAGCAAATGTTTCCGGGTAGTTATTCGAAGAATGCTGTATCAATTCGTAAGCAAATCAAACCTACAGTGGAAAAAAATCCAATTATTCCTGTTGTATTTTCAAAAAAAGATGAAACAATCAGCGATGATGAAGATGAGGATATAATTAGTGATTTATTTAGAAAACCAACTCAAAATAAGACGATTAATAATGAAATCCCTAATGTAAACGGTAACAGCTCAGCCGTTCAAGATAGCTTATCATCAAAAGAGTTGACGAAAGATTTGAATAATTTCTTCTCAAAACAGAACGGGGTATGTATACTAGATTAACCTTCATTTATTGATATATATTAAACCGCTGTTGATATTGATGTGACTTTGTTAATATCGAAATTTAGATGAATGGTTTCGTTATTAATATTTTATAGCACATACCACAAAGATTATTTTTTTTCCTTTTTTCCATGTTCTTGAATATTTGCGGGTTCATTATGCTTTTTTATTTGCGGGAATCATGACAACAAACCTGATCACACAGTAAGCTGCATGACCTCGTCTATATAGATATGTTCTTACGTCACTATTTTTGGTTAAACGCAAACCCTTGAACTACAACTATTGCATGACAAAATAATTCCTTAAAATGTAACATTTTAATGAAAAATGCTAAGTATTTCCTATTCATAGATTTGAAACTGTGACTAAAGCTATACAGCATACGTGCTGTTTGTTAATAACAGTACTAGTTCATTGTAAGCATGTTTTCGATAATTACACTGCACGATTGTTTAGAGAAACCAAATTGTTTTTATATCAATATTGTAAATATCATTATCCATGCTAAGCTGGTTTGTTTTTCATGACAATTGACTTACAGTTGTATGTACCCGCAAATGGTCACGGTACGGGTAGCTTTTAGATTACACCTATGCCGGATACGCATAAATTGATGCGACTGGGTGTATATGTATGACTTCTCTTTAAATTATATTTTCCCCAGTATATTCTACTGTGGAATGGGGTGGGGGAAAGTTCAGACACTTACTAAATAAAATCAAACCGTAAAATAAATTATAGACTTGATACAAGTTTAAATGATAAATCCGATTGTTTAAAATAAACTTTTCTTAATGTTTTATTTTTATATTTTTATAGCAAGAACGACAGCTCAACGAACCAACAAAAGCCATGGAATTTTTAACTAATTGGTGATTCCTTCAAATGTTTTTCTGAGTTTGTATATTTTGTATATTTAATCATGTCTAAACAGTATGGTAGTATACTGTTTATATCGTGTGACCACGAAGACACATTGGCCTTAGAATTTGAATTTTTTTAATAGACATTCTTATAGTTGTATAGATGTTATGTACATGTATAATTGTATATATTTATGTATTATAGTTTGATAATCATTTTGAATATGGATTTTGTAAAATAAAAAGGAAATATAATATACAAAGTTTCCTTCTTATGGATTTGTTTTGCAAATGCTCGTATTCGCTGTGCAATGATCAACTTATTGAATCAGAAGGTAAGACATCGATTCCTATAGATAATAGCTGTATTTCCATGTTAATTTTTCATATCAAAAGTCACGGGATCAAGAGCTATAGCAGACATGAAATTATATCGATATTTCATTGCATAAATTTACTCAAATTTGAAATAAAATTAAATCCAAAACAAATCTATTTGGCGATAATTCTGAAAAAAGTGTTATGAAATAAAGCACAAATAAACAACTTAACGTAGGCATTTTTTCTGTCTTTCTATATAATATCATCATGATCGTGCAGGCTTCCATTTATTCCAATTTAGTTACAATATAAATAAAATCTGGCTTTATCTGAAATTGACATCAAATTATGTTATTTCATTACTTAATAAATCAAAACAACCTAGGGTTGTTGAAAGCTTTGAACATTTAAGGCCTTTAAGGAAATCAAGGTGGGTAACAAAATCTGAAATCCATCATACCATCCCCGATTATTTGTATGCGAGTGGTATAGAAATCAGATTTCTCGTCCATGACATTTCTGACATTACAGAAAGCAAAACAACAACGGAAACTGAAATTTATAAATTCATCACATTCACAAATTTCAAGATTCCTCAGAACGGAACGGAGGAACGGTCTCGATCAAAGACATGACCTTGTATTCTTGTATTATAGCGAGAGTCTGTTTTTCTGAAAAGGGTGTGTCAAATTTTGTAGAGACAGACCTCGACACATGATGCACACAATGTAGGATTTGATTGGTGACAAATAATCTTGGCACTAAAACACACACA
Organism: Haliclystus octoradiatus; assembly: GCA_916610825.1. Classification (NCBI taxonomy): domain Eukaryota; kingdom Metazoa; phylum Cnidaria; class Staurozoa; order Stauromedusae; family Haliclystidae; genus Haliclystus; species Haliclystus octoradiatus. The sequence continues at coordinate 23,895,430 of OU744448.1, forward strand.
AATAAACAAAAAACGTAAATAAACGGAATAGCTTTATCTTCAATAATTATCTTATACAAGAGTGATTCTATTTCCAAAAATTAATTAGCACCTTTGTATTTACTATATTTATAAAAGAATGCATACGTCCATTTTGATGATCCAGGCATGAGAGAGTTCCTCGGAAAAGCTAATTTCCTCGTTTTCCATCGGCTTTAAAACAAAGTAAATTCATTGAAAATACTAATCTTGCTATTGTTTTGGTAATTTTCCTAGAATTTTCTTCGTTTTTGACTGAGCTCGACTCTCATGCCTGATGATCATATAATCATAAATGATGAATATTCTTCCAAGCGAGCGAAGCACTTACGGCGTTTGCTTTATAGAAACCAGGCTGCCTAAATTTGAAACACTGGACAGGTTTATAAGTGTGGCATAACTTATACTCATTCTGAATAAATCAATTGTCCTGCATCAACAGATTGTAAACTTGAAAAATAAAAATAAGTTCAGAAAAGATTGACATGTGGTGTATTTGTAACTTTTGTAAGTATTTTTATAGAGATTGTATTATCTATTTCTTTTTCAGTGACGACTTATTCTGGGAGAACTCTCTTCATCACTACTTGTATCAATCATTAGACGTTCATTAGCTTTGTCTATCATTTCTATTGGTGTCCCATGATGATCATCTAGATAGATTTTAATTGATTCATATCTTCTAGCAAGTGGATCACGATATGGTAATGATAAATCTCCAGTGCCACGTGGATATTTTAATAACATTTTCTTTCTTATTTTTGATATAAATTCAACGGGATCTTGTTTCAGTGTCTTTTTTCTTTCACCAAATAACATTTCTACTCTTGCTGCTCCTTCATCTTCAGCTAATTGTTTCATTTTTTCGTGAAACATTGTTGCAGCAGCTAGAGCTTCTAATCTTTCATATTTTGAACGATCAGGGAAATCAGGGTCATGATTCGGATCAGTAAGGAAACAGAGTTGTACGACGACGCCGATAAATCCAACTGTTACTAGCCCTGTGATCATACACCATCCAATAATCTGGGATTGCGCTGTTACGCCATCAAACAATTCAATATTAACGTTCTTTTTAGGTCTAGGACCAAGTTTCAGACAGACGTAATATTGATATCTCAAGAAACAAACAGCTACATATGCAAGAAACGAACTGCTAGATAACACAAATATTTTAAAGAATTGCTTGATCAAAACTTTCTTGGGAGCATTTGCTTTATAGCAACCTTGGAAACCAGCAATAAAAAATTTACTAGTAAGAAATGTCAATAAGGCAATAATGATACCTGGTACTATCATAAAAACTGTCCCGTATGTTTTATAATGGACAGAAGGACACACAAATAGCTTCTTCTCTAATAATTGATCAAGTCCAACACCTGAGAACATAGCTACGCCAGCCACAGAACTTTTCTTAGCTGCCGATGAAGTTCCAATGGTTGCTAATTTGCTTTTCAATGAAGTTAATAACGTGGTCGCCATATCTCTGTATGGAGTCGTTATGAAACAAACTTAATTGCAAATCATTCGTTCATTAGATTTTATTAGACTAAATGTCAACGAAAGTAAGTGAAAATGTTAAAGAGGAGTCGCTTTTCAAATGTTATAAGGATCAATATGTTTGTGAATACTGTATATCATGTTAATTCAATGGTGAATGGCTTCGCATTCAGTTGGATTCAGCTGGAAAGAAGTTAAAAGGGACGCACAGAAGCATGCAAGGTGTTGGTATTCAATCAAATTGAATATGGTTTATTAATAAATATGATTTTTATGTAAGTTAATCTGAATTGAAGAAATTACCATGACGAATTGGCAAGTGAACTTTGACTTTTCAGTAACCCTATATATTATTCATTATAGTATAACTTTATACTCCATCTTATACAGGGAATAGCGCTTTTAGAGAGTATGGTAACAACTGTGAAAGCAATCTCCTTTATGAAAGAGAAGCGATCATGATTGACAGTATCTTTCTTATCTATCCTGTACCAACCTTTATTCTTATAAGTGACCATAATAAGTTCCAATCTCGACCGTTTGTTCGCCCATCTCAATCATTTACACTTTCCTTCAGAAACGTTTTAGTCTGGACGCAGGCTAACAATTTGCGGAATTCTATCATCAGACCTACCAAAATGCATTTTTATCTTTCATTATGTGCCTTCGAAGTTCACATTATAAATTTACGAAAAGGTGCATGGCTTTAAATCGATTTAAATTTACTCAGCAGAACTGGTATTCCATATATAATGTATGTTATTCTAAACCGTCAAATTATACCTCTCAGTGTGGCACACTGTTTGGAAAGCATTTCGAAGCAGCGAACAACTGCATTATTACGATGCCACAGAAGTTGGGAGTCAAGAGAGGAAATTAAAGTTATTTGAAATTTGAATCGCAGTCATATCATGGGATCAATTACACGTTCACAAATTGAATGTATCAACGTTTTTACAGTCTATATATGATAATAATTTTCCATCCTCGTTTTCAAGCTCAAAAGTATGCTGGATCTCAGACAAAAGATCTCAAACACCGGCCTATACTAACGACATCATTTAATTTGATTACGTCAAGAGTTCAAAAATCAATTGATTGACTATTAAAAGTGTTTATAAAGTACCGGAGTCAAGAATTTTGAAACAAAGAGAAACCATAAATTAAGTTTAACGCCACTGTTTTGTATGGTACATTTTATTTTACATCAAAGTGATAATTTCGCAAAGAGATATCCATTCAACTACAGTACAAAATAAAAGAAGAAACAGTTTAGGAGATTTACATGATAACAAAAATAATTATAAACAAATAATTGAATGTCAACTTTTCTTTTTCTTACAATTCCTTCTTGCCAGCAATTTTGATCAATTCAACTTCAAAAACTAATGTTGATCCACCTACAAAAAAGAAAAATACCAGAAAGAGAAATTAATGTATAATAAAACCAGTTCATGAAATCAGCATTGACCGATTAATAATAAATTTCTAGGCTCTTGTGAAAATTGTAAAACTATTTTTGAGCAGATGTTGAGTGAGAGATTTCAAGGAAAATTCCGGAAGAACGCACAAGTGTAAGTAATACTGTAATACAGGTAATATATAGTTACAGTAGGCCTACATATCTTGATGCATTACTTTTTAAACGCATTTTCAAGTAATGGAATCAGAGGAATAATGATTCACAATAAGTAAGTTTTGAATAAAAATTTTAAAATTATAACATTTGAGGGCACAATCAAATGCTGTCAGTTACTTTTAAGTTATTATTATCATTATTATTGTTATTATTTATTATTATAAATAAATAAGTCGAAGACTACACATTTTGGTACTGTAACTTAAGATTTCACGCTTTATGCGATCCTCAGACAGTTAAACTAATGAATAATCAAAATGTGTAGTCCTTGACTTATATATTTATAATAATTATTTATATTATTATTATTATTATTATTATTATTATTATTATTATTATTATTATTATTATTATTATTATTATTATTATTATTATTATTATTATTATTATTATTATTATTATTATTATTATTATTATTATTATTATTATTATTATTATTATTATTATTATTATTATTATTATTATTATTATTATCATTATCATTATCATTATTATTATTATTATTATTATTATTATTATTATTATTATTATTATTATTATTATTATTATCATTATTATTATTATTATTATTATTATTATTATTATTATTATTATTATTATTATTATTATTATTATTATTATTATTATTATTATTATTATTATTATTATTATTATTATTATTATTATTATTATTATTATTATTATTATTATTATTATTATTATTATTATTATTATTATTATTATTATTATTATTATTATTATTATCATTATTATTATTATTATTATTATTATTATTATTATTATTATTATTATTATTATTATTATTATTATTATTATTATTATTATTATTATTATTATTATTATTATTATTATTATTATTATTATTATTATTATTATTATTATTATTATTATTATTATTATTATTATTATCTTAGTTCATTTTTAAACAATATAAAAGTATAGCACCATTCAATATTGATCCAAAAAATTGTTTAATTTCTTGTTAAATAATTGCTTCTACCTGGAATTTTTGGTGGGGCTCCTCGATCACCATAACCCAAATGAGATGGAATGACAAGCTTTCTCTTTTCACCAACACACATGCTAAGAAAATATGCAATAAATATAATTTTTAGGAAACAATACCACATGTATAAAGTCGAACCCAAAGAAAAATTATTAGACACAGTCCCCACCCTCCGACAAAAACTGAAAAGAAATTAGCTTTAGAGATTATTGCAGAGTATCAGAAATGTTTTTGCCTCCCAGGAACTGAAATGACAAAATATTAGGAAGCAAGGAATTTTTTCATAATTGGTTTTGAAAATATCTAAAATTCTTAAAGAAATAAGAATTATGTTCAGAGTTGTGACTGTTGAACTCAATGTAATGAACTCTATATGAAAACAAGTTTGATAGTATTATAATTTTGAAAAGTAGGCAAACACCCATGTGACAGCATTTAATCAATCACGCTTCAATGCATTGATAAATTCATTGGGCCAACTCTTTTTTAACAGAAAGCTCTGAACATTGTAAGTAGCCTATACAGTTCAAGGCAGAAATTTTCTATGGCATTGTTTTCTATGGTTCTAAGCGAAAGCAGGGATGATACATCTCAAATGTTTCAAGTAAAATAAATAGGTTTATCTCCCTGGAGAACAAGAGATACAAGAAATTCTGAGGGAGCTTATTGGATCAGGTTGCGGGTTTAAACTCTTGCTTATTTAATACTTTTGTAAAAAACGACAAAGACCGTCATAAAATATGTTGACAATACTAATTACAACGATATGTTTTTCAAAGCTGCGGAGCTACAATTGATGGAACTGTTCTGGACATACAAGCATACCTCCTAACATATACACAGACTTTGACATTTATAGGTATAGATATTTAATTACAATATATATCACATTGACTCACTTTAACAGACCCTGATCCCATCCTGGAATAATAAATATATGCAACATTTAATAAATTGAAACATAAGTAAGTAAGAAAGGAAACAAGTACATGACTAATGTTAATAATAGCCTACACTGTCTAATGCGAGATGCGGCATGCAATAAGTTTATGGTTTTTAAGTAGAACTATCAAAAATAATCCTCAAACTTTTCCTTAAAATTTGGCTTCATAGCAGCTCTAGGGTCAATTTAAATGGAAAAGAGAAAACTTTGCAAAAACCTAATAGTCTACCTTTTTTCTTGTTATGTGTATCTCACGGTTTTAATTATTCCTCCATATACTCTCATGGTGTTATATGGAATTATATGACATTATAGTTCAAAAAAAGTGTGAGCTATATTTTGTCCAATATCAATGTCCAATATCAATACCATTTCATAACTGATTAAATCTTACTTCAGATAAGATAACAAATCATTCATGTGCTGGATTCTGCTATTACATATTAGTAAGAAACCCAAAAAATTCTAGACTAATGTCTATGTCAGGAAATCAATGCGATGGTTGACGTAGATGTGACACAATAGGTAGCGATAATATGTCTGATCGAAGCTGTTATTGCACCATGACGTCATGGTGAACTTATAAAGGAGTTATTCGGTCACATCATCAAAAATTTGGAAATATGTGCATTCTATTAGTTAAGATCACAATTGAGTTGGAAATGAATGGCAATCTCAACGAGATATCAGGGGCGGCAGCTCCGAAAAAAGTTAGGGGTGGGGGTGGCAACTGATCAAATTTGACTTCAGGGGGGGGGAATCCATCATTTCAGCAAAAATTGCAAAGAAAATGACAAAAAATCATTTGCAACTGCCGATTTTTTATGAAAACTGCAATAGGAACCAATAGATTATGACGTCATTTATACGACATTGTTTAATCAAAACCGCAAAAAACTATTTTACAGTGTAACTATTTATAGTAAAGTAGTTTAGTAAAATGTTTTAATTTAAAAAGAAAATGTTGATCTTATTGGGTTTGAATTATCATATTATATTTGCCTCATGTCATAGGTCTTAGATCAGTTATATTTTATAAAATATTCCAAATTGGTTGGCGTTCATTATTATCTTCATTTTCTTCGTCATTTAGGGCACGATTTTGCACTCTAGGGTCGTCTGCAGAGTTATGGTTTTTAAGCCACTGCTTAGAATACTCTAGAGGCTCCCACTGGTCAAAAGGTGGTCCATGGAGTTTGATCAACATTAGTGCCGAGATTCGTAAAACCAAGAGATTATTTCTAACGTCCAAACAAATCAGATTCATGTGGCTAAATCCTCGTTCACATTCCACTGAAGATATGGAAATCATATTACAGGGATTAAAAAGGCATTTTATTTCAGGCGTGGTAAATCTCCCCTGACAGTCCACAAAATCTTTGTATGCAGGGATTACAGTGCTTGATGTGTGCCCACGCCGTTCCCCCGGACAAAAGAAGTAGGGGAACCCCGTTCCCCCAGGATATCATCACTGGCAATCAAGAGAAAAATTTCCATCTCTGGGGCGCAGCTGCCATGCTTTGCAGACCGGATCATAATTGAGTTTCGAAATCTTAATTAATAATACCAAATTATAATATTATACACCTACCTTTGATAACTTGTCCTGCACCAAGGGTAAATTCAAACGGTTGTCCTCTAGGGATACTGCTGTCAAATTCAGTACCATCTTCCAATTTACCCTGGTAACAGATGAAATATAGAATTGATCTTGTATAAAAAAGATGTTAACATAATTTGAAAGTGGTTAACCTAGTTAAAAAGAATGGTCCGCGCGGGGAATGCATTCCCCGCGCAATCTTCAGAAGTTGGTACTAAACTCTGTTAAAAAAATAAGTGCATTCCCCGCGAAAAACCAAGTTTTCTGAATTCTTTGCAACTAGGGTGGTTAATACAATTCAGGAAATCAACTGAGTTTGATAAACTTGAACCATGTAGGCCTATAGACTTCTTATCATAAGTAAATCTTCAAATTAAATTATATTTAAGGACAAGGATAAAGCTACGGTTGCCGTAGCTTTAGCGGTTTGGATAAAGCTACGGAAGTTTACCGAGCATGCGCACTTGATTGAAATTGACCCTTCATCAAATTAATTCTATTATCATTAATTGATTGACTATAATACAATCTCTTTCGAAGTTTTTGAGAAGAGAATGTTTTGAACATGGATACACACATTGATTCTAATTATTAGTACTTATAAAAACAATTATCACAACAGTTTTGGTATGATTATATTATAACTTGGTATTATTATTATCTGGAGTTTGACTTGAAAATAGAATCCATTTTTGTGATGAACTTTCAAAACAGAGGAACAAAGAACTTCCTGCCGTAGATTTATCCACTCCGTATATTTAACACAACGATATACAGTCAATAGATCTATAAATAAAGTTGCGGTTTTCTTTAATGATATAATCAGAAATTTTAAATAAAGCAAAATGTCTAGGCCTACAAATTGTTAGATCAAATCAAAAATGTAAAATTTAATCATAGCCTACATACATTACCTATCTATAGATAATAGATTTAGGAAGCGGCTAGGCAACTCACTGTAGGCCTAGACATCTCATTATTGGACATTTCTATCAATCAATATCAATATCACTATAGTCTGTATAGGTCTATCAAATTTTGTAAGGCTTTTATACCCGTCTAGAGCACCAGATAGATGACTTACAGTGTAATGCATGGAAAGGGTGTCTCCTGATTTTGACCGTCTAGTGCAATCTTCAACTTTCTTTTTGATTCCAATTTGCAATTTCTTTTGATCGTTGTCACATGAAACGACGCTGAAGCAAATAGCCATGACAACTAAGCCAGCCACGATAAGGGAGCGATATTCCATCTTTTAACACACTTTTAATTAAGCTACACACGTAAAATCAAAAAAGTTAGTTTGAAGAAATTGAAAAAAGGCGTGAAGTGCCCGGTGACCAGTGAATTGAAAAAGAAGAACAAAAATACCAGCACAACACTGAAAGAATAATTTTCTGACCGCCACGTTCACCTGGCCTCTCTTCTATGTAAACCTTGAAAGTAAAAAGAGGTAGGCGGGAAAGCTTTCTCAGACAAATGGCGGCTGTTTGACTATTTCTTGACATCTATATTATCACAACACAAGACTCGGCATAATCTCATTAGTCTACTTGCCTTTTGAGCCAAGTTTCTTCTAGCTTGGTTACTTGAGTTAGAAAGTTCTCAATGGTGTTGACTTTGGAGAAATAAGGCTACGGTTAGTATTATAGTCCAATATTTGACTTTCTGCAAATTCACTAGCCAGACTCACAAAGTCACAAGTACTTTAGTTTAGTACTACTTTGAAAGCAGACAGGCTTCAGGCTAAGACAGTTTGATTTGACTATGACTCAGATCTCAGATGACAGGATTGGATTGACATTCGACAATTGAATTATGCTGTCTGATTGAGTCAGTGTCTGTTTCTGTCTGAAGACTGACTGATGTCTGAGAGATGAGGAATTTGCGCGCTTGAGATCTTATTAAGTTTAGTTGAAATCCTACGTAGGAAAGTCTGCTGCGCGCCTGAGATCTCAGGCGCGCACAACAAACTTTTCAGTCTGGGATGAGATCCAAGATTGAAAAGATTGCAATTTGCGCCCCTGAGATTCAATCAAGTTTAGTTGAAATCCTATGTAGGAAAGTCCGCTGCGCGCCTGAGATCACAGACGCTCACAACAAACTTTTCAGTCTGGATGAGAGCTGCCAGATTGGAAAGAATGCATTATATGCGGCCAATATTGTATTTTTTCTCGGAAAATGTGCGACTGAAAGCCAAATTCTGGTGTAATTTTGTGCGGTTGGATCACATATGTAGGCCGATTTTAGGTATAACATCTGAATAATCATGGAAATTATGTCATTTTCTTACAGCATACGGATAGCCTACAACTATGAAATGAGCGGCTGCAATTTCAGCCGCGCAAATGATTGCGTGACCAAGATCTTGCCCGCAAACAGCAAACTTTCCAGTCTGGGAGAGCTGAGGGACTTTGTTGTTGCAGCAATGATTCTGTATCACTGGTCGCTGGAGTCTGCCAGTGTCAGTCTCACTGTCTCAGTTTGATTCAGATAGAACTCAACTCAGTCACACGATCACACCGAGACTTACAATGTCAGCTAGTAACAACAGCAACAGTAGACTCTAGACAGCCTACTAATCTCCTGACTTCCTAAAATCAAACGCTTGTATGCTCCTGTCCTAATTCCCGGCTTGCAGGCTACGACAGGGCCGTTCCCTATAGCCTACTGAAAAGTTAGATCTCAAGAGCGCAGCAGACTTTCCTACGTAGGATTTCAAGTAAATTTAATTAAATTTCAAGCACACAAATTGCAATATTTTCAATCTGGGCTATCCCTATACAGTGTTCATGCCCCATTTAAGCGCATGTGGCGAAGATTTGGGTGGGCACCCCCAAGATCTGATCAAAAGTGGCAATTGCCCTACTCTGCAAACTGGCCCCAGATTGCGATGCAAATTGCAATATTTTGTATCTGATGCTGTCCGCAAGATATCGTTGAAAACTGCTGTAGGGCAGTTTCATAATCTCGGAAATTCGATTCGGGGAGTCTTTTCGCTTTAATTTAAATAATCACGCAAAATTTTTCTGAAAAATCGACGTTTATTATAAAGATCTCAATAAGATCTATCGACTCATCTAATAAAATATGATATATTTATTAAATTGAATTGCAGCTTTTTTGATTACATGATCATTACGGCATTAGCTTTAAGATGCCGACTGTTGCGCTTAGATCGAAATTGTCCGTATGAATATTTTCTGTCAGTCAGATACGCAGATTTAAAGGTTGACGTTGAAGAAAAGAGCAATATTTCCCACCAAATATGCAAATTAGCTATTTTTGTTTTGCATACGAAAGGATTAGCAATCAAGTGTCACGCTGTGGAGTAAGCAAAACATTTAGGACTTTTTCGTGTCTGACTGACAGCGACCCGAAGGGATCGAAACATTTATATAATTTCAAGGTAAAATACACTCATTCTTCTTTATTTTTACTACTTAATAATACAAAACAAGTGATTGATGTAATTATATCATTTTTTAGTTTGTTGTTGTTTTCATAAATTCACGAGTGGCCAATGCGATGCTCTCTTTAAAACATTAATTTTATCCACATCGAAGTCTATAATCTCAATCAAACATATATAATGATGGTAAAAGTATCTATTTTAAAGAAAACAATTGATTTTTGTCTGAATTCCTTGCTTTATTTTTGACGCTTGTAAAATGTTTGGTTTCATTTCTGATAGAATCGCCCATTTGTGGGACTCCCTATTCTGGCGATAAATTATAGGACCTCCCCAAAGATTTGGCTCGATTGTATGGGGTCTGGGCATGCATTTTGTCATGGATTCAAAATGGCTGGAAACTAAATTTACACATTCATCCAAATTTTCCAAAAGTTGCATTTTAATTTTAACTCATTAACAACGAAGAGATTTCCTTCAAAACAACTCCTGATGACGAAGGCCGCAAAGCTCTTTTAGAAAAATGATTTTTAAATGTTTTCAATGCGCTGTAGCTCAGTCATTTCAACAAACATCATTCAAAGAAACATACCCCATGGAAGCCAGATAAATCCTCTTTCCATTAGTGCCATAATAAGTATATATCAGTGTCTTATTTCTCAGAGAAAATTCGGTGAAGTCAGGACATCAAGAATTATCGTGCATTTGCATGAAACTGTTCAAATTTCGCGCTTCTCAACCCCCAGTCAGTGTCTGTATGCACAGGGAGCTCACCACAGGAATCAAGTTTTCGCGGCAAAAATAGGATTTGAGACATTATTGATTCTTGAAGCAAGTTATGTTTTACCGTTTTCTATTTATTCTACTGTATTGGCTATTTATATCTGTTCTGACACTGTTTTTTTGTGAAACTTGTAGCTAACTTGCCGACCGTATAGTTATGATAGAGAATTAGAGAATAATATAATTAATATTTTAAACCGAATAAAATAAATAATTATTTACAAATAATTGATTCCAATTTAAATTTAGTTTGATTCCAGGTTTGTTATGCTTTATTCTTTGAAATTCAACCCGATTTTTATTCCTCAACCATGAAATTCAAATAATATTTCAATAATTTCATTTTTTCGGGAATCATTAAAATCTTATCAAAAGCGCTGGAATCACAAAAAACCTTTTTGAATAGTGCTAATTGACGGTTACTTTGACAACGGATAATTGATCACTAGAAAATTATCTTTTTATGTCTTTGCCGCGGAAGTGTGAACTGTGAATTTTATCAAATTACAATTCAACCAGAAATTCAATAAAATACCTTGCAACTTGAAGGTCTCAAATATTTTTGAAAAATCTCTAGAATATGAAACAAACTTTTTTCTTTTCACTGCAATCAATCAAAAAATCTGATGATTTAGAACTACAAATTCATTCATTCATTTAAAACTTTTAAAATTATATGATCATGATTCAAACTTTGAAAAAACTTATTCAAATCATTCACTCCAGTTTGCACCCTATCACCAATTCGGTTGATGCTTCAAGCTATTAATTTTCTTAGTTTTGACGATTTTTGAAAATTTTTGACTTTATTGCAGAAAATGAAATAAAATTTCCTTCGTTTGGAAAAATGTAGAATTTCTGCGGTTGCCTAGCGGCTGCTTAGACTATAGACCGGGAGCCCGTAAAATTTAATTACGTGAAAAGACTTAAAGCTACAATTACCCTCAACAACTTGACAATTGAATCAGCAACCAAAAACGTCATTGCTGGCAAACTGTATCTGACCGAAAGGGGCCGCAGCTGCCCCTCGAAGAAGGGGTGGCATTTACAAATAATCACGTGAAAAGCTTCACGGCTGAAAAGTATCAGAACATATGTACTAATGCATCATAATTTATATTGGAATGTTGACAGTAAATTTTTCGGTACCAAACCCCTAGCCAGTAGCTACAATGTGGTGCAACAATATTACAAATAAACACGTGAAGATATTCACAGCTAAAAACAGTCCAGGAACATGCAGTAGGGGTACAGGGATTTACTTTCACTAATGCCAGCTAAAATATCGGTACCAAACCCTTTGCCAGTAGCGTTTTAATGTGCAAAAGGGGTCTGGGACCAAGCTAGTTATAGTAAGGTTTTAACCTGGTTTAATCCCGAAATTTCAGCCTCGGCTACAATAAAACACAGTTATAACAACAACAACTGGAAATTTATTAAAAGCGGGTTAAAAGATAGTCTTTGAATGATAAATTAGTGAATTGATGATTGTATTGGTATTAATGCTACGTACTGTATGCTAATTTATGTTGTACTTGGTATTTTAAAAACTGATTGTCTTTGAAGTTATATGAAGTTAAAGCTGGAAGTAACGATGGTTGCCAATCGGTAACTATTAATCTTAGCTAAGTTAGGAAATATGTTTCAAAATTATATAGAACCAACATAGTAGATATATTCATTTAGATGTAATCATCGCTTTCTTCTTCACTGCACTCTTCCCATTCAGATTCGGACAAATCTGATTCATCGCTGCTGGAATCTCTATGGTATTCTTGGGTTTCATTGAACAGTTCGTTAGGTAGCGGATTGCCTTCAAACCATAGCGGATGGACGGTATCGTCTACGTCTCTTATCCAGCCATGGCCAATCGGATCTTGGTCCATTGGGTTACTGGCTACTGTGCGTTTCCACATTCTTGCAACAAAACTTGAACGAAAAATGTGTTGTTTTAAAACCTTTTGGCATGGAGGTAAAGTAGCACAGCTAATACGCTTTATATTTGCAAACTGAGATGATGCCTTTGAGATTTTGGTACATTTACTCTTCTTCAGAAATTGATAATGACGAACTTTGTTAATATCATTGTCATTTCTTCCGTAGATAATGTGACAAACAAATGATTCAATGCTGGGAATGTCGGGTTTATCAGATACCATTGAAATTAGTGCCTGCACTTCTCAGTGTTGTAAATACTCGTTACTAAAGTAACGCGTTACTCGTTACTCGTTACTTTTGGAGTAATTTTAGGAGTAATTAGTTACTTTTTTGAGAAAAGTAATAAGTAATCTAATTGATTACTTTTTGAAGTAACGAGTATTATTTGAGAGAAAGTAATTGACGTTACTTTTCAAATTACATTTATGATTAAAAAATATTTGCTTTGTTGTCTTGTGATAATTTTCAAAGGCGCTGCTGTCACTAAGTTCCGCTTTTTATTGTTCTGTCTGCGATGTAATCTCACATTAATTGCAGCTTTCACGAGAGCTATTCAAACCAGGTGAATTGTGTGATATATTACCAATAAACCCTATCCCATAACCTATTCTTCTCTGTTCTGACATTGTTCTGTTGATGAATAGATTCCATAGTTTTTCACTTTTTATTTGAGTGAGTTTCGAATATTGAAAAGATGATGTAAAATTTATGGCTATATGAATAGATTGATAAGACAAAAATAAACCATTTTGATAAATCAAATGAAACCATTTATTTGTCAACTTTATTAAAAAGTTTTCAACGTCAATTTATGTTCTGCTGAAGTCACCAGTATTAAATTAATATTATCAAATCGATCGTTCCCCTTCGTAAAAAAACAAGATGGCCGTCATGATTGTCAAAACGAGACATGTCTTTATCGAAAGGGAGGCAATATCTTTTGTTTCACAAGTTAAAGTAATCATGAAGTAATTAGTAATTAATTACTTTTTTGGTAAAGTAATTAGTAATTGTAATCAATTACTTTTTAGGCTGAAGTAATTAGTAATGTAATTAGTTACTTTTGAGGAAAAGTAATTTGTAATGTAATTTATTACTTTTTAAAAGTAATTCTCACATCACTGGCACTTCTTCTTCTGTGCCATTTTGTAACGATGCTAATGGTTTAGCTTTCCCTTTTCGATAAAAAGCAGATGTATAATCACAGCCAGTGATAGCATGTAGTCCAAGAAGAGCATCGGTAAATTGAGGATTCTTTTCATTCATCGTTTGGGCAATGTCTGTAGCTCCAATATAACGTCTATTATCACCAGAACCAAAGTCTAGAATAATATTTAGATGAAACTTCTTTGATGCAAGTGATACCAAGATTACCAACACATCTGTATCAGAAGATCTATGCATGAGTAAAAAGAGCATTGAGCATGATTACATTGATGAGATTGATCAACGGCAAGAATTATACAATTATGATTGTATATTATAATCTGCATGTAGGAATGCACAACGAATGAAATGGGAGTATTCAGGATACTACGATAAAGATAAGAATACATATTACGTACCTCACTAAAACGTTTCCTTTTTCGATTTTATTCACATGAAACCCAATCAAGGTATCAGCCTCTTCGTGATGAACCTGAAATTGTATTGGGCGATGGACATCCAGGTTACCAACATCATTATTCCAAATCATCTTGCATATACCACCATGCGAAACATACAACACCTTGGACGATAAGTAACCAGAATAGTTTGAATTTGTCCATTCAGACATCAAAAAATTAATAAATGAATCTTTAAACCCGCTATCTTGTAGTAATTTCTTGGGGTTGGAGTTTATCACTTGATCTGGGCCAGTTATTACAAACTTTCGGTTCAATGCTCCACGACGGTTGCGTTCTATACTTTTGATTGATGTTTCATTGTATGTATCAAAAAGAACATGTATTTCACTGCCAGAGAAAGCTGAAACCTTGTATAGAAGCTTTGATGCAATTGTGCCGTATGTTGATCCTCCATGGTATGTCAACACTTCGTGAATTAAGAGACCTCCATCAACAATTGTAACATCAATACTCGGCATAGTTTCTTTTGATATAGCAATTGCTTGCTTGGATTCTAGAGCGGTTGTCAGAGACGCTTTATTTGTTTTTAAAGGTGTACCATCTGGATATGCAAGTGATAGCGGAACACATGTGACTGGGTACGAAAGAAAACCTAACAAATCAAAATTTTCTGTGGCTTCTGCAACGAGTGCTAACACTCTGCTGAAAACATCAGTCACGTTCTCTGCAACTGCACTTTTAAACTGATCTCTTGTGCGTTTCGTTTGGTTTTCACTTGCAAAATTTTTGACTTTAACTCTTGCTACTCTTTTCAAAAATCGAGTTTTGTCCTCATTGCATTCTTTTTCAAAGTTTTTTCTAAGCTCTTCACCTCGTGTCAACGTCTCAAGCAGATATGTTTTGGTCGTCTCGTTGGCAGTCTTCCCAGAAGCAATATTTACAAGCTCGAATGGTGAGTCCATGCTAAACGGTTGGCACGTATCTTGAAAAATCTTTGCCACAGCTTCCATATCCTTGTTGTCTCTTTCAACTCTGTTAGGGCGGAGTTGATTTGCAGGGTGTTCTCCAGAACTGAGCCCAACTAGCTTCTTCAGTTCGGATACAGCCATTCCTCTTTGGCTCAATGTCACTGACCATCTTCTTATGGCATCAAAACTATTGTTGAATGCAGTTGTTCCTTTTAAAGGAGATGAAGCATCTCTATTTACTGTCTGCTCCAAGCAAAGATCAACTGCAGTTCTTGAGTAATTTTTTGGTGTCCTTCTAACGCTAAAAAGTCCATCCTGGAGGATCTGTTTGGCACTAAGAGGAAGAGTCCTTAGTTGGCAAAGGAACAAAGATCCCCATCGAGCGTAATTTGGTCTGTTAAGTGCAAAAAATACATTGATTAATGAAGGTAGGATGGCTATATAGTCCTCAACATTGTTGGTACCGACAGTCCTTTGAAGCTCACGAAAAATTCGGTTGACCAGGTATATGTAGATAGCCCAATACGCAGCAGTCTCTCCATGTTTTCCTTCCATTACTTCGTGGAGAATTATTTCATAGCTTTGAAGTAGTTCTATAAACAGATCTTTCTCTACTTCTGATAGAACACTTTCAACGTTTGTTTCATTGTTAAATATATCAGCGATCACATCAGTCCAATCTTTCTCATTTGATTCCAAAAAGTACTTAAAAAGATTTTTTTCCAGACAAGCGGCTACGATTTGATGAATTCGTGAACATCTATTGTAAAATTTCCCTCTAATTATTCCAGGGATAGAGCCACCTGCTAAAATACCACTCTCTGTAAATATGTGTTCCAATCCTGATTCTGCAACAAAGGTTCCGAGGGCACCAAAGAATGCAAGCTCAACGTGAAAATTACCCAGTAAAATAATTAAATTATCAAAAGTAGGTGTCATCAAGGCTTGTATTGAGAATGCTTTTATTGCGACTGCAAGATCGTAAGTTGCAATTGCGTACTTTTGCTTAGTTTCATTAGCTAGCCTCATAGTTCGCCTCATTGTCTCTTGCACTATACCATTGCTAGTAGGAGGCTGCATGATTGGGTCCACATAAGCAATAGCAGTTTGCGGTAAAGTGTCCTGTATAAACATCGAGAAATATCCTGTGTGGAGTGGAGTGCTGTTTGACAATACGGAGCATATCAGCCATACAAGATCTAAGCTCACTTGACAAATGGGGAGACATGCTTCATCAGATATATCTAACTCAAAATTGGCTTTTTTGATAGACATTCTGAAAGGTGCAATATCAGCAATATGTCCCTTAAAACACTTGCGTGTTCGTGTTTCTACAGTACTCACTGATCTTTCGGGCTCTTTTTCTTCATTAAGTTTATTTTGATAGCAAATACCAACAGTAGCATGTAATGTGTCGTTGCCATCCAATGTCTCCGTATTGACATCATAATTATCCCATGCACACGCTGATGCAGCAAGACAAGACAGACCATTGGGGATCTCTTTTTGATTATTCTGGCATGTATAAGCCATTTCTGTCTCTAGTCTTTTAACTTCGTCATAGTTGATGGTATGCCCAAATCTGTTAAGAATCTGCAGTAGCTGCTTTGACCCTGTCAACGTTGCTAATCCTAAGCCAAGGGCAGTACTTTTCCATGGCTTGGATCTACCGTTTGTGCACGAGTAGATTGCATCTGATGCGCTAGCAAGGGATTTTTTTTGAAATAGCTCTTGTCCATCTGCATCTTGGAGCCTTGCCTTTGTCAATCCACCATACAGCGTATCAAAAAACAGGGCCAAGATAGGGGGTACATCTGGTGAATTGGCTTTAATTGTGTCAATAGTCGTTGGTACTGGAGTCTTCGTAGAACCTAAATTCAATATCTCTCTTCTTAATAACATAGCCGTAGTTAACACTTGTTGCTCTTCCTTTGAGGTTTCATAAAACGTATTGAATGCGTCTGTATCAGGTATTTCAGAGCTAAATACGAGATTTCCCTCTTTTTTAGAGTTTCCAACTATCGTTATTTCATCCTTGAATCGATTAGTAATTTTTTCTATTAAAGATTGAACAGAATACAATTCCGAACCACCGTTCTCTCTGTATACATCCATATAAAGTTCATGTAGTGCTACTGCAGCTATTGGCTTTTTATTTGATATAACTTCGGTCTGAATAAAATTTACCAAGCAATTGAAGGATTCTGTATGTATTTGCCTATTGGAGAAGGTGTAGTAATGTGCTTCTTCAACGATATCTTCAATATTATCACATTGCAAATACGTCAATTTACAGTCAGAATGGTATTTAGCTTCACTTGCGATGAAGTCCACAGTCAATGATAAGATGTTCCCATCCCCTTTTTGTATTGCTGCAGATACAATTTTAGATGCGCTTGGTTTTGATAGAACTTGATGAAGGATTTTATCTTTACCATATTTCTTTCTTATCCTACCTTTTTTACAAAATATACATACATTTTCCAAAATAGCCCTGTTCGTTGTTGTAGGTTGCTTACTATTAGCTCTTGTATGTTTCAAAGGCGGGGGAGCAGTGAACGGTGTAGTAGATGCCGCCCGCTTTTTAACAGCAGTGTATCTACTGAGGCATTTTGAATGATAACAAAGTCCTTTAAAACCATCACGACGTTCGATAATTGTGGATGTCACCACTTTATATTTATCTTCTTTAAAATTTTGACGTAACAATGCTGCTCCCTTTGCCGATTCCCAGTTCTATGCTACGATATCTCTCAAGCTAGGTTCAGACGATAAACAAATCAGACATTTTCTCTCCATTCTATATAGTCATATTTATACATATATACCACAAGTTATATAATTGGCTCTTAATAATAAAAATAATGATCGTGCCAACAAACATCAAACTTCAGAAGAAAACTGATTGCATTAAGATTTCAATTATCCTTCACAGCATATAGTTGATGAATATCAAACATTTAGCTACGTGGTGTCGTTCTAGACAGAGAACACGCTTGCATTATGTCTGAATAGAACTGACTATATGTCAACATACATTACAATTACTATATTAAGATCATATGACTTTAGCAGTTACACAATAATCACAGTAGGTATTTACATGTTTATAATTAGACGATTACGTCACAAGCTACTGTTTTCATAATCTCGCCGGCTCTATTAAAATATTATTCATGCAAATTTTGGAAGAGAGATGTTATGCTAAAGATCCATTAAAATAATTATGCATACAATCTATTCAACGCGGTTATGTAAATTTGATTGCATCTTTTGCAATCCATACAATTTAGTATTAATTCCATATAGCTATTTCAAATCAAATTAATTATTGTCTGATTAATTACATAATTTAATGGTTAGCTTTTTATAAACTCCCAGTACTGTTGTTGTTGTTATGATTGTCTTTTAATACTTTTATTTTCACTTATGAATGTCTTACGCTTTGAAATTCTTGGCATTAACTCAGGTTTAACCTTACTATAACTAGCTCGGTCCCAGACCCCTTTTGCACATTAAAACGCTACTGGCAAAGGGTTTGGTACCGAAACATTTACTGTCAACATTCCAATATAAATTATGATGCATTAGTACATATGTTCTGATACTTTTCAGCCGTGAAGCTTTTCACGTGATTATTTGTAAATGCCACCCCTTCTTCGAGGGGCAGCTGCGGCCCCTTTCGGTCAGATACAGTTTGCCAGCAATGACGTTTTTGGTTGCTGATTCAATTGTCAAGTTGTTGAGGGTAATTGTAGCTTTAAGTCTTTTCACGTAATTAAATTTTACGGGCTCCCGGTCTACTATGACGTCGGCTATGACTTTGACATGGAAGTGTGAAATTTATTAGAGTGAAAATCAGCAAAAATCTTTTCGAGATTTTAGTTGATAATTTTTTACTCATGGATATTTTCTTTTCTATTTCAGCGATGACAGATATTGGTTTTGAGCTAGTTTTGAAAATATAAAAAACAGTTGATTTCTTTGTACAGCTGGGTAAACTTTGCTTGAAAAATTTTAATTTATTCAAATTCGAATTAATTTAAAAACCTAACAACAAATTAATTTGTAACTAATATTTATTATTTTTTCAGGAATATTTATTTGCTACTGCTTTCTTTCAATAAATTATTCATCATGTTCATGACTATTGTTTTACTACATTTGTGATTATTTAAAAGATCAAAATCTTCGATCACAGTAAGAATTTTGTTTTCTTGTTCTGTCTGGGTTTTATATTAGTTACCGTTGCTATGACAGTAGACCAATTTAACAATGGTTATTTATATTAAAGGAGACAAGAATTGAATTGATAACGACTTGTTAATTAATACATCTTGAGAAACTAGGAAAATGACTTTTCGCATCGTATTGAATATCACTATTTAATTGACCGACTTTTGAGTGCTTTTCAATAAAGTGTTTTCGAATTTTGACAGAAGTTTTTGAAAAATGTTAATCCTTGAATTTCCAAACACGAGGACATGGACATGGGCCGACTGTAATAGTATGAGAATAAAGGATTATACTCAGACAGAGAAGAGACGTGTAGTTGCAGTAACAAGCAACGAAGGAATGGTTTATTATGAATATATATCTGAAACTATACAGAGAGAACGGATAGGATTATATGTGAATGATCACGTAAGTTAGTTGTTTAAATTGTAGATTATATTGGTTAAGATGAATGTAAATAGAACTACTATCGATATTATTATTTGATTGAAACTGCTATTGTTGCAGTAATTATGTTAAACTACCACACCGACCAATCAAATTGCATGATTACGTTCGATTTTGACGTCATTTTTTTGAACATTTTCCCTCTCATTTATCTAAATACTAAATAATTTTTTTGTTTTTTTGGGGGTTTATTTTTTAATTTATAGATGGAGTGGTGAAAATTGTGTTATGCCAAAAACTGTTTTGCCTGAGAAAAGCATTGACGAAACACCCAGCCTTATAATTTTTTGGATAAATTCAGTTGTTATTTGAATTTTCTGCGTGGTGCTCAATGAAACATTTTTCACGACACAAACGGATATTGCAATGAGAGCAGATGTAAGCAGTTCTGATATATACCCACTCGGTGTTTTCTTGCCTTTCCTTCTGCAATTATAGCAGTCCGCCTTCGAACCTTCACAACGAATACATTTGTGATGACTGAATGGACCAGGGCCATCAGCAATCGAAGACAAATTCCGCTCGTGCCGTTTTTTTCTACTTGTAAAGCCCCCAATTAATTGAGTTGCCAATGCTTTTCTGAATTCTAGCTGTGAAGAGTGTTTTGTTGCAGAATCTCTGAGATTTGATAAAATACACGCATTTACGATTGAAACATTGAAGAGAAACCAGCAAATATATTTCCACCATTTTTTGGCAGGGCGACCGGCAGTATAATAGGAACGTAGTTGATCATTTCTATCCACTCCACCCATGAAACAGTTGTAACTTTCAACAACATCAGGTTTACCACCAGGCAACTGTTCACCAGCAAAATAAACTTCTTTCGCCGGGATTGTGTGGCTAGTCGAAAGCATGGTTACAACACGCTTGTCGCGCCATTGAGTTACAACCAGTGGACCCTTCTGCCTGACTCTTACTTCGCCTTTTTGACTCATGGTTACATAAGTGACCTTGAGTCTATGCTGTCATGGTGGAAACGTTTTCATTTCATTTTTGACTAAATCTATTGTTCTTTTGAAATAACGTTCAACATACTGCTTTGCGTGCTAACAAAGGTCGAACAAAAAACGATTGCGTAAGAAACACCATTTTATTGTTAAAAATACAATGGGCATGCTGTGTGATTATTCCAAATTTTCCATTGCCCGCCATGATGGCCGACTCGCAGCTTAGCGAGATTACAATTGCAATATTAAATGAAATGTTTTCTAATACTCCTGGATTAGTTTACATCGTGATTATCTCTTCATTGGTAGAACACATGATTGTTTTCTTCTTCTCGTCATTTGAAATGGTTAATGAAAGGCTTTAATCGTTCTGTAACATCACTATTTGAGGTGAAACTTCGAAGATAATTGTTGTTGTGTTTTGACCATGAGAACTTTTAAACCGACAATTCATCATTTGTTTGGGGGCTTAGACAAGACAGTATTATATATTTATTGTTTGTATTGTTTTCTGAAGTTATTTATAACATCAAACTGCTAAGCCAGTCGTCATGGTTTTATTTGGTTTATTAAAATGTTTTAATTCTGCTGCGACATCAGCTTAAAAAGAGACAATTTCGCACGTCATTTACAACTCACACCTGTATTATAAGTAGTGAAAATCACTTCATTTGTTATTATCTTGGTATGGTCTAGTGGTGGAGCGTCTGCATAAGGCGCATGGGGTCCGGAGTTCAATCCCATTGGTTTGCATTAACGTTTTTTTCTTTTTTTGAATTTACTTTTTTGAATTTGATTTGATTTGATTTTTCTTTGCATGATGATTTGATTGATTTGATATTCTATTGAATTTGATTTCCATTGGTTTATTTTGATTATTAAATTATTCATCATGAGTCCGAGCGTAGCGGAGCAATTTTTTAGTTTCTTTGGTTTTTTCAAATCATCTGGAAAAGTTTTTCGATTTACAAGTTGCGGGCCGCAAGAAAATGTTTCTCGTTTCAATAGAGATTTTTGTAGTGAAGGTGAGTTGAAATAATTGTCGAAATACAGATGTCGATTTTGATACCAGAAGGGTCGCGATAATCTCAAAACAACTTTTCTGCCTAGCCCTGTTTCTCGCTTATCGTTTTCTTTGCTTCGGCCTAAATAGACCTCCATGTTGGAAACATAGCCTGATTTTGACTCGGCAATCATCCATACTTTTACTCCGTGTTTTATTGGCTTTTTAGGCATGTACTGCTCGAAGGAAATGCGACTGCGAAATTTAATCATGCCCTCATCTATCGAAAGTTCTTCTTCAGGAGTGTAAACTTGAAGAAATGATTTGTTAATTTTGTTAAAAATATTACGGACTTTATAAATTTTGTCGTAATCAGGTTCACCTTTTTTAGGTGCCTTTTTGTTGTTTCTTAAGTGAAGAAATTTTGATATTATCATGAAACGATCACGAGTCATACCGTCTTTTATTGACTGAACGCCTAGAAATTTCTCGCTTGACCAGTAGTCATAAATTGCGGGTAAAATGTGAAAACCCATGACTATATTTATTCCCAAATAAGCACGCAATTCTTCTACGGTAAAATGAAACCAAAAAGCATGTTGTTGATAAGCATAGCGAATTGTTTCTTTGACAATGCGGTTTTGAACATTCGGAGTGAAAAACAACTGAAAAAAATCAATAGCAGAACTGTCTTCTATGTTTGGAATAACATAATTTGAACCAGAAATTTCCGTAAAATCTGGCACTTCAAATTCTTGAGTCTCGTCTGACCATTCAGAATCTTTAAACCATTGCATTAGAAACTATCAGCTAACGTATTTCTTTCTAGTTCTGTTTCAACTTCAATTTGAGCTGCCGTTTTATTTTTATTTGCCTCAGCCTCATCGTCAGAAATAATAGAATTGTCGGAAATATCAGAATCCTCACTGTCCCTGGGACACGAAAAGCCATAAAAAGATTCCTCGTCGCAAGACCTTGCATTTTCATCAAAATATCCTTCTTCAAACTCTCTCGGTTGATCAATTTGATTTTGATTACCAGGAGACGAAGGCTGCAAATCAGATTCGGAATCTGAATTTGAATCAGAAGTATCGTCGTTGCTCATTTTGAAATTCAAATAATGACCGTTGAAAACGTGAAATTACGGAGGTAAACTTCGATATCACCAAAACAGAAAGGAGCAAAAACTTACGTCTTCAAATTGTATAGATCCGCGAAAATAATTTGTAGAAAATAAAGTGCGTAGTCGTAAAGCCACAAGTTTGGTATCAGAAGAAAGCTGAACGTTTCAGTTTTCTATTTATACTAAATTGAAAGGGACTGGGCCCCCACCCCTGCCTCACTTTCAAAAACAAAACTCTTACTGATGCGCGAGCTTCTACGGGCTTTTCGTCATAATGGAGTGATCAAATTTCGGGCTTTTGCGGGCTTTTCGTCGTTGATGAGTTAAATTTATATTTATAGGCATCAGTACAGTACAATTATGCTTCAGCTAAGAAATGAGGGTTCATCATCACCTTTCAGAGATGCAAATTCGAAATCCTCACAGGAGCAATGGCATGACGCTAACTCTGCATTAATGGATTTAGAAAAAGGTAAGCTCACATACATGATCACGTATGTATTTAATTATTATTAGGGTTATCCAATGCATTGAAATTAATTTTATGACAAAACTTGTTCAATGGTTCTAAATTGTAAACATTTGAAATCCCATTTAAATATGATTATATGACACTTTAGTTTGATACTGGTGATTATGAATTCACGACGAAAAGAATATTACACACAGAGTGTCACAAAGTTTCTAGCCTTCCGGGATCCTGGATGAAAAACAACCAATTTTCCAAATATTGTTGAGGTTTGACCATAAAATCATTAAAAACATCAAATTTCTTCTGAATTTTGTCTAATCTTCCGGGATCTAGGATTCCAGGATCCCCACTTTTGCGGACCCTGACTACGGCGTTTCAATTTCGCTTTTTAAGACCATAAAACTTTATATCAAGTTTGTCCCGGTATATTGGCCAACATCTATTTTGGGGCTCGATTTTGTAGGTTTAAGATTGGTTTGCTGCTTAAACTGAGTATATATCATTTCCAAAATTTTTTGAATCGAAGGTATTTTGTTAGTCTACCAAAATGTTTGTATAAATAATCATGTTTGAAAATTCACGGCTTTTGACTTCCTGTTTCGCCAGACCGACAAACAAGCGATAAAAATGTAGGCCTATTTTATCAAACTAATATCAAAACTAGTAGGCCTACTGCATTAATGGATGATATAGCATTTTTACATTTGTCAGATTAGCTTTCCAGTAAAATAATTGAAAATAAAATTCATTCAACCCTGAATGATTGCATGTATTTAATTGACTTATTTAATGGAGTTCTAGATACTAGATAATAGATACATTATAAAAGTTATAAAATCCAAAATTCAATAGGGCAGTTCCATCAAAAGTGAAACCACAAAATTTTGCAAGCGTCATAAATAAAGCATGGAATCCAGACAAAATGTTATTGTTTTCCTTACAATTAATCATAATATGAATGTTTTACTAATATTATAAATTTCATTTATGAGAAAAACGATGTTTTCTAGAGTGCGTTGAGGTGGCCGTTCAAAAATTTGTGAGAATCATAACAATCTAAAATTCCAAATTTCGCGATTTTGATTAGGTTTTTCAACTTTAAAAAATATGAAAATCAATTTAATATGGCCTATTATGTAGGATTGAATTTATAAAGTTTGAATTACAAGTGTATTTTATCTCAAAATTACATTTATGTTACGATTCTCTCGAAGCGCTTTCGTGCACCAGCGAAAGAGTCCAGAAAGTTTTGTTCACTCCACAGCGTGACGTTTGATTAAAAAATTTTGCTACTAATTCGCATTTTTGGCGGGAAATATTGGCATTCTTGTAAACCTCCTGCTTTAAATCGATGTGATTGACTCATAGAAAACTTGCTACGGCTTTTTACGATGCGAGCGCAAGGGTCGGTATTTCAAAGCAAATACCGCAAGGGTAACAAAAACAAAGAAGCCGCACGATCGCATGTCCGCTGGAATTGGACACTTCACACCACGTGCTTCTGTCGTCGCTGTTGTTGATATTAGAAGGCATGTTTTCGATTTTGTCGCTTTCGAAGGAGAAAATATTTTTCAATTACCCTCGTTGTTTACATTAAATGATGCTTTCGTGGTACAGTTTGAATAAATACTACAACCATTTTACATTACCATATGGCTATTTATTACAATTTAGTTGAGAAAATTTTCATAACAGCGTATTATTGGTGTTTTTGAAGAAAACGTATAGGTCAGTCACAAATGCTTTCGGGACTCGTGGGGGGAGTCACAAATCGTTGAAGGGTCAGTCACGAAACATCGAGTATTGGAAAACAATGATTTTGTTTTAAGTTGTGATAAGAAGACTACATAGAATTTTGCAAATGTTTGTGTCTGATTGATAAAATGGCGAGCGTCCGTGTGGGTCAGTCACAGCGCTAAAACTTCTTCTAATTTATATGATTTTGCAGGAATTTTTTATTTGTTCAGTCAACCAGAGTCTTTTTGATGTTTTTAGTCTCTAGGGAACAAAAATTTATCAAAGTTTGCTTTTAAGTCAATGCCCTTGACCAAAACATGCTCCGTTACGTAGGTCAGTCACAATGGAATTGCCCAATAATAGCCTAATGAATTTTATTTTCGGGCTCCTGATGTTGGAAAAAGAATGAGGCACAAATTCATCACTTTGACTGCATTTGTGGAGGGGTAGGCCTAATGATCACGCAAAGCAAAAACAAAAATACAACATGTACAAATAGAAATTGTTTCTCTATGTAAAGCAGCAATCTCCCAATGTTCCGTTTTTTACATATTTTGTATTTAGTCGAAACTGACTAGGGTACTATTCGATGATCTGCATTCTGATTGGTTGCTCCATCGTTCACTATTTTCTCATAGTGAACGCTGGCAAGTTCCCTCGCAAATTCCAAGAAGTAAACAAGCGATTCGCAAATGTTTTTGAATCAAAATTTTACAAATTACGAGAGTAAATTATAATTTTCGTCCCCGAGAAAACAAAACAAGTAACAAAATATGAGATAAAGTTGTTCAATGTTAAGCTATGCATATACAATTTTAATCATATTTAACAATCTTCTCGCAGCTTCTCGCTACTTTATTGCAGATATAAATTTGTCCGGTAGTAAGTTTATAAACAACAAACTTTTATATTACCAACTGCAAACATTTATGTATTTTTAGATACTCAATAGTTACCTCCTCAAGTTTGCTATTTTGTGGGGCTGTGTAGCCAGTATTAATATCAAACTGTTTAATTTTAAAAATTAAATCTGAATCAAGTCAAATGAAAATTCATCCTCCAAACCACAACGCTGCAGTTGTCATGGATGCCTTTGATTGACGGTTGTATTTCAAATTAATTATGCAGCAGAAAGCAAATAAATAGTTTGAATTTATTTTTGATATGTTTTGCCTCGGAGGACCTCGGTGACTATTCCACGGTAGCCAACTCGGGCTCGTTGTCTAATTGTTAAATATACAGTAGCCTACGCTTTAATATTTTGAAAATTCCTTGTCAAATTGGAAATCCTCATTTGTAATGTCAATGAAAACGACATTTTATTAACTTCATTTGAACATGCGTAGTCTATACAAACGAGGCCACTAAAACGAGGCCATTGTGATTATTCTCTTCATGACGTGAGTATTATATAATTAGTTTAATTTTTCTTGTAATCTGATTGGTTGTCAGATAATGCGTATATTGATCTTGTTTAGTTCTTTATAACAATTTGTAAATGTAAAACTTATCATTAATCGTTGAAGTAAGTCTTCATGTTAGAAGCAAGATTAATCAACCGACTATATATGTTATTTGCTAAAGTTTTGTATGAAACGACATCAAGGTATGTTCTGTTTTATTGTATTAATTAATATTAACTTTTATTGTCCATGTATTGTATTCAATGTAATAAGTTTGTTTTTATAATTGTTTATTAGAAAAACCGCTATCAAATGTGAGAAAGATTATTTGTTATTTATTGAGTATTCATTCTGGTGGTATTTTCCAAATCAAATGCAACATAAACTTTAACGGGAAATGCAGATAATATTATACAGTTTTTCTTGTGTTTCGTCAATTGATTTGGTTTGACGTTCACATTTGTATCGTTATTCTTGTAAATGTTATTGAATTGATCAACTTGGTTTGACGTTGTATGTGCGGTTGATGTTTATGGATGTTGGCTCCCATCACGATGCCAACATTGAGAAGTCAATCGTCGGATGCTGATCAAAGAGCAGAAGATGACGTCAACAGAACAATAGAAGAATTAAAAGTACTATATGGCAAGATTGATGCATGGGAACAAAGTACTTCAGTCTCAGAAGAAGACGTAAAAGAAATTAAAACAAGGTTTGATACCTTATGGAAGCGGTATGTGAATTATTATGATTCGTTGATAGAGGACATACCCGCTGACTTGTTAGAACAGGCCACAGCAGCACACAGGAACCAGTGCGCATATAAGTCAGGCTATGACGATATTATTGTAGAGGCCTTAGCGCAATTTAATACGAATGTATCACGTGTCAGTAGCTCGAGTAGAGCTAGTGCGTATTCAATCAAGTCCAGAATAAGAAAGGCTAAGCAGATTAAGGCTGAAGCCGAAATAGAATTAAAAATGTCAATTTTAAAGGCAGAACTAGAAGCCTCGAAGAAAATCGGACAGGCAGATGACGAAATAGATGATAGCAATATGCAAATTATTACGCTACAAGAACAGGGTTTGATTGACAAAAATATTGAATTAATAGATAATGCTACGATTAGCTGTGATAATGATATTGATAATAACACTGTTTTAAATGCTAAAACATCCGGTAAACAAATATGCGAAGCGAATAATATTGCTGTTATTTCAGAAAAGGCTAATGACGTTAGTGACGTAGTAGATACAATCGATAATATATCTTTAAGTAAAATAGTAAAACATAATAATGATGTTAATAATAGCAACCTTGACAGCCGATCACAGTCATCTTCATTAGAAAGTGAAGCGATGAAGGAAACAATCAATGCCATGCAACGTATGAGTTTGTTACATGAACTACCGAAACCAGAATTAATCGTATTTGATGGTAACTCATCATTATATCCTCGATTTATAAATCGTTTTACGGAGCTAGTATTATGTAAGCCGTTAGATGAGAATCAAAAATTTAATCGGTTATTGCAATTTTTAAGTGGCGAGGCAAGACTTGCCGTAGAAGGATATGAATCGACTGGTCCTGGCAAATTACAATTCGCCTTAGATAAATTAGAGAAACGTTTTGGTCAACCTTCAGCAATTGCGAAAACTTGTATACAAAAATTAGTATCTGGTAATGCTCTTAAACCATACGATAATAAAGCATTTAGAGAACTTGCTGATAATGCTAGAGTAACTTATCAAATATTAAAGGAGATGAAATGCTTATCAAAGATAACTGATGCACACATTAATCAATTAATGAACAGAACTCCAAAGTATTTTCATACGAGATGGCGTCGTACTGCCAATAAGATTAAAAATAAATTATCAAAGGAACCGGAATTAATAGATTTTGTACTGTTATTAGAAGAAGAAGCGGACATTATTAATGACCCAATTTACGGGATCACTAACATAAATACAATCGTCGAGAAGGAGACTAATGTCATCAATAAAGATCACAGTAAAAATAAAACTCGCGTTTCTACTTTAGTAACAAGTACAGCCGAAAACAAATGCGAAGATTGTAAAGAAAATCATCTGTTGAAAAATTGCGATAATTTTAAACGCCGTAGCTATGGAGAAAAGATAGAAATTGTTAAATCAAATCGATTATGTTTTAAATGTCTAAAATTCGGCCATATATCTAGAAAATGTAGTTTAAAGAATCCTTGTACTGTCGATGGATGTACACGTTGGCATGCTACAATTTTACATCCTGAATCAACTGCGACTAATGACACTGAAGAGGCTACTGTAAATGCAACAAAGGCAATAGAAAATAAAGCGAACTCTTCAAAAATGTATTGTACAACTCAGGTAGTTCCTGTGACTGTGTATGGAAACAATAATAAATCCATTTCAACTTACGCTTTATTAGACAGCGGTTCAGATACATGCTTATGTAATCAAGCTATTATTGAACACTTAGACATTTCCGGTCTAGACGCCAGTCTGTCTGTGACAACCGTTAGTCAGACAAAGGAGACAATAAAATCGAAACGATGCTGCGTAACAATCTCTGCACTAAACGAGATCAAGGAAAACGGGATCGAGATAAATCCTATTTATGCTATTAAGGATCTAGATATATCAAAGCAATGTTTGCCATCTAAATGCAACCTAGATGCATGGCCACAATTACAAACAGTGACATATCCTGATGTTGATGTAAATGATGTCACAATTATAATCAGTACAAATTACCCCGAAGCTATTGTTGCAACAGATGTAGTCAAGGGAAATCCAGGAGAACCATGGGCAGTAAAAACGAAATTGGGTTGGTCTGTACTAGGCAACATGAACTGCAATATAAATGCTAATATATGCAAAACAACTTCAGAGTCTGTAAATGATAATATGCTAAACGATCAACTTGCAAGATTTTGGCAATTAGATAGCATAGGCATACAATCTGTACACAGTCAAGATGTTTGTATGTCTATTGAAGACCGAAAGGCTCTGACTATTATGCAAGAAAGTGTCAAGCGTGATGGTGAACACATTTCTATTGCATTACCTTGGCGTAATAAAGATACACTTTTGCCGAACAATTATTCTCTTGCTACAAATCGTTTGAATAGTCTACACAAGAGACTTTTGAAGGACAAATTACTTCATTCAAAGTACAATGAAATAATGAATGATTATGTAACGCAAGGTTTTGCTGAAATTGTACCGAATGATGAATTGGAATCTGACAATGAATTGAAGAAAATCTGGTATTTGCCACATCACCCAGTATTTTCTGAGAGCAAACCTGGAAAGGTAAGGGTTGTGTTTGATGCTGCCGCAAAGCATGATGGTGTATCTCTAAACAGTTGTTTGATGCAAGGTCCGGATTTAACAAATTCTCTTGTTGGTGTATTAACTAGGTTTAGATTGGGTGAAGTTTGTGTTTCGAGTGATGTCGAAAAAATGTTTTTACAGGTTCATGTAGACGGTGAGGATCGAGACGCATTGAGATATCTGTGGTGGCCTAATGGTGATTTGGATCAGGAGCCAGTGGTGTTTCGGATGAGGGTACATGTGTTTGGGTCTACTAGTTCACCTTTGTGTGCTGCGTTTGCATTACGCAAGACTGCAGAGGACAATTTAGTTGGGGCATCTGATGCAGCTGTAGATGTGGTAAAAAATAATTTTTATGTGGATGATTGTTTGTTGGCTTGTGACGATGCTCAGCAGGCGGCGAAATTGACAAAGGAACTCCAGTCATTGTTGATGTCTGGTGGGTTTCATCTTACGAAGTGGTTGTCAAATAATGAGTATGTATTGAAATCCATTCCTGAAAATGAGAGGAAAGGGGAATTTTTGGATTTGAACTTTGATCAACTGCCGGTGGAAAGGACTTTGGGTGTATTGTGGGATGTAAATAAGGATTGCTTTCGTTTTAAAACTGCATTGAGGGAGAGGCCAACAACTAAAAGGGGTATTTTGTCAATGGTCAGCAGTTTGTATGACCCACTGGGGTTTGTGAGTCCGTATACGTTAAGGGCGAAATTGCTACTGCAAGATTTGTGGAGAAAGGGTGTGTCTTGGGATGAAGAAATAGGGGAACATCATCTGCAAGTTTGGAGAGATTGGTTGGACGAGTTGGAGTATTTGAAGGATTTGGAGATTCCGCGAAATGTATTGGGGACTGCGGGGGTTACAACGGGTCAGCAGTTGCATATTTTTACGGATGCTTCTCAGTTAGGTTATGGTGCGGTGGCATATTTACGAACGAAATCGGGTGTTGGTAAGGCGAAGGTGTCATTTTTAATGGGTAAGGGTCGTATGGCGCCAATTAAAGAATGGACTATTCCAAGGTTGGAACTGCAGGCTGCTGTTGTAGGAGTGAGGTTGAAATGTTTTTTGGAGAAAGAATTACCTATATCTTTGTCTTCTGTATTTATGTGGTCGGATTCAACTACAGTGATTAGATATATACGGAATGAAACCAAACGATTTCATGTGTTTGTAGCAAATAGAGTAATGGAAATAAGAGAGTCTACAGATCCAAATCAATGGCGATATATCAAGACGGAAGATAATCCAGCTGATGATGTCACAAGAGGACTGTCAAGCAAAGATTTATCTGGTAATTGCAAATGGTTATTGGGTCCTAGTTTCCTTCATGAAGAAGAAGATGTTTGGCCATCGAATCCAATAGATGTTGTTGAAATACCTTCTGATGATGTTGAGGTAAAGAGTGTTGTAAATGCAACTACAGTAGAATCATCATCATCGCAATTATTTGAAAGTAGACTTTGGGAACGATATTCTACATGGTCCAAACTGAAAACGTCAGTGGCATGGTTGTTACGTTATAAGCAGTATTTGAGAAACAAAGTGAATTTGACAAAGGGTAACGCTACCAAAGACATCAACTGTGGTAAACTAAATGTAATTGAGTTAAAACAAGCAGAAAATGAAATAATAAAGCTCGTTCAAGTCAGAGAGTTTAAAGACGAAATTCTATTACTTAACTCGACGAAGGTGTTAAAGTCTAGAAGTAAGTTAATAAGATTGCAGCCAAGAACGGATGAAGAAGGAATATTGAGAGTTGGTGGTAGACTTGATCGTTCATCAATTTCTTATGATGCGAAACATCCAATGATATTACCAAAAAAGCATCCTTTATCAAAGTTAATTATTAAGCATTATCATAATAACCTTGCACATTCCGGTCAAGAACATATACTATCTGAATTGCGTCAAACATTTTGCATAATTAACGCTAGAAGTTCAGTAAGAAATATAATCAGAAATTGTTTTATGTGTTTAAAAGAACAAAGAAAGAGTGGTGAACAGTTAATGTCAGATTTGCCAATGTCAAGAGTAACACCTTTCAAGCCTTCATTCTACTATACTGGCGTGGATTATTTTGGACCCTTGAATATTAAACAAGGAAGGAGTATTGTGAAAAGATATGGCTGTATATTTACGTGTTTTAACTCTCGTGCTGTGCATATCGAAGTCGCACATTCGTTGAATACCGATTCTTTCATAAACGCTTTACGCAGATTCATTGCGAGAAGGAGTACACCAGAAGTCAACAGCGACCATGGTACTAATTTTGTTCGAGCCGTAACTGAACTAAAGGAAGCTATAAAGAATTTAGACGTTGATAGAATTTCAAATTATTTAAAACCAAAAGCATGCGAATGGAAGATGAATACACCTGCTGCAAGCCACCATGGCGGAGTATGGGAAAGAATGATTAGAAGCATTAGAAAGATTCTACGTATTGTTATTGGCGACAATTTGATAAATGATGAGTTATTATTAACATGGATGGCTGAAGTTGAAGCAATCTTAAATAGTCGACCGTTAACTGCTGTCAGTGATGATCCTAGAGATTGTGAACCATTAGCTCCGAATCATTTACTATTACAACAGCATGGTCCAGTTCCTCCTCCCGGTGTATTCGATGAAGGTGATCAAATTAGTAGAAAACGATGGAAAACTGCTCAATTTATGGCTGATTGTTTTTGGTCAAGATGGATCAAAGAGTACTTGCCAATGCTTCAAAAGAGACGGAAGTGGAATTCAAGGCATCCAAATTTCAAGGTCAACGATTTGGTTATTTTAATGGATAGTAACATTCCAAGAAATTCATGGCCATTAGCAAGAATTAATCAAGTCTTCGAAGGTGAAGATGGCTGTGTGAGATCTGTTGAGGTTGTTACTATTACACATCAAAAATTAACTAGACCTGTAACTAAGATTTGTAGCTTAGAAGAAAATGTAGATTAAAATCGTCGTTTATAAGCAGGGATGAGAATCTTCCGCGGATCCGCGGATTTCCGCGGAAATTGAAAGCTTCCGTGATCGATTTTCCAATTCGTCCAATTCCGTTGAGAAAATGTTGGGGGGAGGGTCTTTTTATTGACTACATACACGATTTAATTGATAATCTCATAATGATTTCTTTCAGATTTTTATTTATTCATCATATTTGGAGTGATTATTTTATGTGTTTTTGATATGTTACGTCTTGTTTTTGTCTGGAAATATAAAAAAGTTGTTGTCCGGACAAATACATGAGTCAGTGTTTTTTATTGTTTCTGTCTTCTCTTTTGCGATTGGCTATACTGTTTAGCCAATCAGCGACCATCTGTCTGTGAAAAGGCGCGAACCCTCCCTACCTCGTGGAACTTTTTTTCTTGCGTGACTTTATTTTCTTGCCACATGTTATCATTATGGTCAGAATAATAGAGATTCAAAGCGAAGCTATAGTACATGAAATTGACAATGGGATTAAAAATAAATTCAAATGGTCATGGCTGGAAAGGTCCGTTACTCTTCGTGTTAAAATTGGACAAGTAGAAAGAGAAGTCATCGAGAAATTGCGTGACTATATTGTTAAGGTAGATGTTGCGGGCAAAGCACAGTGCATTTACTGTAGCGAGATCATTAACTACGGATCTCGAGGTTGTGTGTCTCTTGTCGAGCATGCAAATAAAAAGAAACATCGTGACAACATGTCAACCAGAAGAAACAATTACTCTATTAGTTCAGCCTTCACAAGCGGCAATTCAAGTTCAATCTCAAACGCATTGATACTTCCGAACAATCCAACAGTGTCTGAAATTCGATCTACACCTACAAAGCCAATGGTTCCGTTGGGTGACAGAACTACGCATTCAGAGGTAAATTTGTGACTTATATTCATTGTATGTCCTTGTGTGAATTTTTAAAAATACATAAGGGAAATTTGATAGATTCTAAAAATCTCAAGATTAAAATGCTTCAAGGTAGGCTATTGTGTTTGATAATTTGAATGGATATACTTCAATAGAGTAATCATTACATTAATTACATGATTCAGTCCTAAGTGCTTGTCTATGTTTGTACCTGAACAATAGACACGCGCAAAACAGACGCTGTTGACAACCTTACAACTTACAAGAGAGTCAAAGACAATCATTTTGCGGTCTTTGACTCTTTAGTGTGTGAACTGCGATTGGCAATTAACAATCATTAGTGAAGAGGCGTGAGACTTGTACTGTACAAAAATTTGCCGCCTATTGTTTATGTGCAAATCTACCTTTTCGACATGACCTAATATAACGAGAAGGAATAGAGCCTCACGTTTATATTATTTTGCAATGCTTTATATTCGCTTAAGCATAAGTAATATATGTAATGTAAAATGATAAAAAAGTCGAACAGTGCCATTTATTTGATAATTACAGAAGACCATCAACAAGTACAAACCAAGCAATTAAATTAAGGAAACAATGGCTTAGAACGATTGATTTAATTGACAGTAAATTTTTGTCATATAAGAAACCCTATCTTTTGTAAACAAACAGAATGCATTCAAATTGACTTGGGACCTTGTAGTTTAGCGGTCTTTAATTTTATATTACTGTTTTATTGCAGGCACTTATCCTTGGAGTTATTGCAGAGCATTCACTGCCATTAACTGTTGCTCCAACAATTTTACATGTCGCTCGTGAGCTGGCCAAAGACCCAAAAGCTTTAAATCATACAAAACTCGAGAGGACTACTGCCTCTTACAAGATGAGATTTGGGCTTGCAAAAACGTTCTTACAAAATACTTTGAAAGCTATCAGAACAACTCCCTTTTCTTTGAATATCGATGAAAGCACGAGCAATAGCGATAAACGTGTTCTTGCAATTTTAACAAGTTACTATTGCCTTGATTTGAAAATGGTTGTTGTTGAGCATTTGTCATCTTTGGAGGTGATACGAGTCGATGCAAATAGTCTCCTTCTTGAATTGGTAGAATTTTTCAGAGAAAACGATATCCCGTGGTCAAATTGTGTCTCAATTCTGATGGATTCTTGCAATGTTATGAGAGGCAGTAAAGGAGGATTGGAGACAAAGATCAGATCAGAGTATGCACCTCAATTACTTGATGTAGATGGTGATTCCTGCCATCACATACACAATTCTTGCAAAAAATTCTGTAAGCCTTTCGACAAATGGGCAGAACATCTTCAATCAGATATTCACAATGATGTCAAATGGTCCCCTGACTTGAGACAATATTTTGAAGAAATCTGTATCATTATGGGCGTAAAATTTACAGTGCCTGAGAGATTTCTTAACCATAGATGGTTATCTTGCTACGATGCCATTTTGAAAAATAGTATGATGACAGACCCCTTGAAAGTTTTCTATTATGGGTTTCTTTCGAAAGAAGACAGGATTCTATATTTAGAACCTATTCACAATTTGCTGGATGTTAATCATTCAACGTCGCAGGGAGTGGAAAGAGTCAATCAAATTTGGAAAGAGCTATCTTCAAAAAAGCTGACCCCAGAAGGTATGCAAAGAAAAAAAAGAATTGCAGACAAAATAATAGTTTATGGCAAGAAGACAGAACTCATATCAAATTTTTATCTTGCTGTGTTACCAATTTTAAAGGAATATGTAATGCTATTCCAGTCAACATCACCCCTAATTCATGTGCTGCATGATAAGCAAGAGCAGGTTTTTAGGGACTTCCTAGCTTGTTTTATTAAACCAGAGTACATTGTTCCTCTGTCTGCAAAGCAGCTCAAGGCTTTTGACTTTGAAAAAGACATTGGTCAGTTTGTGTCTAAAAACTCTATCTTTGTCGGAAAACAAGTCAATGATATAATCAAAATGTCACATAGAAATGACGAAGTGATTTTAGACTTTCAGACTAATGTTGCTTCAGCTTACATTGATTGTGCAAAATACATGCAGAAGAAGCTTCCTCTCCATAATAGTTTGCTACGATCTATGTCTGCTTTGGATCCAGCAGCAAGGGGTCATTCAATTACTGCAAGAGCATTAAATACACTCGGAGGACACATGGCCCCATTCCTTTCTGAAGAAAGAAAAAATAGTTTACCTTTGGAAATACAGCGATACCAGGTGGATACATCCATTAGGAAGGAAGAAAAGCATGAACGCGTAGATTTATGGTGGGCTGAAATTATCCAAAGCAACAAATATCCTGCTTTGTGTCAGATGGTTATAGCATCATTATCTTGCTTCCATGGACCAATGGTGGAATCATCTTTCAACACGATGGGTGATGTTATTGACATACGATCAACAAGGATGAATATAGCTACATACAGCTCAATGCAGACTGTTCGGTATGGCCTAAGAGCCCGTAATCTGTCTGCTTTACACATGTTTAAAAAAGACAATGTCAAATATGACGAAGTAGACAGTTGTTTGGTCAGGAACATGAAAAATGCTGCAAGCTGTTACAAAAAAGAAAAAGCAGCTTCACGAGCCGAATTGATAGAGAAGGTAAAAGTTGTGCAGCACAAAGAAGGAATGGGTGCGTCTAGGGCAGCCCAAAAAAGAAAACATATCAAAGCAGCAAAAGTGGCAAGAGCTGCTCATCAACGTGCTTTGAAAAGAAAGTCATCCAAAGAACTTGCCGAATTAGCAGCAAAGAAAAAGAAACCTTAAATTGACATTTAGTGTATTTGATAAGAAAAATCAAGCAGTTGAGTTTAATCGTATTTTATTACTAAAATAATGAGGTAAATATAAGAGGTAACATTGTTTCAATTGCTTGATTTTTCTTATCAAATGCACTACAAAGAAGACTCTAAGATATTTATTGTATTGTATGAATAACTGTTCTGATAATTATTCAAAGTCATCTTTCACATTATAAGTTGATGTTTCTGTTCACAATCTTTGATTGTTTAATACTCAATTGTACATTATTATAAAAAATAATAGAATTACAGTTTTCTGAGTTTTAGCTAGTTTTCTTTCTTGAAACAACTGAAATAAATAATATACAGTTTTCCATTTTCTTTCTTGTCAAAGTTTTTCTGGTAACAAACATTTCATATATCTGTGTATAACATCCCCAGTGAAAAAATTAGTGATTTCATGAACAATTGGGCAATTTGGCGTTAATAAACCCATGAACTTTTTTCAAGGGATGCTTTATCATGATGAAAAGTAGAATTTAGGTCAGAAATTGAACTGGAAATGCATGTACAGGCTGCCATTTAAAAGGCTAGTTGATAAAAATTTTTCAGGGGGAGCATGCCCCCGGACCCTCCTAGCTTTTGGGTGCCTTCGGCACCCATCGACACACCCTTTTCCTCCTATTTCAATAAAGGCTGTTCTCATCCCTGTATAAGTGTATTTATGAGACTTCCCTGGTCGTCTCATGGGGGTCGGGATGAAAACGACATTTTATTAACTTCATTTGAACATGCGTAGTCTATACAAACGAGGCCACTAAAACGAGGCCATTGTGATTATTCTCTTCATGACGTGAGTATTATATAATTAGTTTAATTTTTCTTGTAATCTGATTGGTTGTCAGATAATGCGTATATTGATCTTGTTTAGTTCTTTATAACAATTTGTAAATGTAAAACTTATCATTAATCGTTGAAGTAAGTCTTCATGTTAGAAGCAAGATTAATCAACCGACTATATATGTTATTTGCTAAAGTTTTGTATGAAACGACATCAAGGTATGTTCTGTTTTATTGTATTAATTAATATTAACTTTTATTGTCCATGTATTGTATTCAATGTAATAAGTTTGTTTTTATAATTGTTTATTAGAAAAACCGCTATCAAATGTGAGAAAGATTATTTGTTATTTATTGAGTATTCATTCTGGTGGTATTTTCCAAATCAAATGCAACATAAACTTTAACGGGAAATGCAGATAATATTATACAGTCAAGTTCAAAATTTTGTGAAAGCCCGTTTAGACAGCATTTATCTCCTGTAGGCCTAGAGGCATTTCTTGCTCATTAATTGGGTCTATGTAAATCATCAACATTTGAAATTCAATTCTGTGAAACATCCATGTGATGGAAGTCTAGCATACTAGATATTTTTTAATCATATTAGATGAAATTTATTCATAGTGAATATTAGTATCCAAAATAATAATTCTTATTAGATTAGTATTATCTCAACCTATTTTGAGCCAAATTATTGTGTTTTGCTGCTTTCTATTATTTGGATTACTAGACATTGAGATGCATTTATAATTGTTAATTTGAATGATGATTTTCAATCTCAGTAAGAATTGATTGAGTAGCCTTTCTTGTTGTGGGAAACCTACGCTTTAGATAAAAAACCTTTATATTTACTTGTTAAATTATAATACAATATTAATTTCATATTATGAGCTTGCACACTAATCAAGGTTTGATATGCCGCAATGTTTTCATACAGGGACAAATTGGAAGGAGCAGGAAACCAAATTTGAAGCAGAAATAAATTATCTACATGAGGAAGCACAAGCATAACTTAATTTTATAATAACTGTCAGACAGGAAATATTGTGGTCTAAACAGGCCTTAAGATTGATTGTGTTTTCGAACCCAGATTTGCTTTGTGTTAATATTGTGATTTGGCGTAATATCTTCGAACCAATCAAATTGGATGAATCAATTTGGTTATGATCTACAAAGTAAATACGCCTACCATCAACTAGCATTTGATAAGATTAATTATGGGACTTGTTTGTTGTTTCCAGGGCTGCGATCAACAAGAAGTGGCGAACAATGTGAATCTATTGTATGTTTCCCTTCGCTTTTTGCCAAATATCCATTTCCTATTGTTGTCAATGCTGGATTTCTAAAGTTGGCTGATGTATTCCGTGGCGGGTAAGATCATATCTGCTGTTGCATAATTTATACATTCTGACATGATACACTATTTTCATACTTGTTTAATCTTATGATTTTGCGGCGCAGATATTCTTACAACTTTCCCTATAGGCCTACTTTTGGGCTTGAAGGCACAATTGTACCTTCAAATTCGCCAACTATCTGGTGTGTAATTAATCCAACTAATTGTTTTCAACAATACTAATTGTTTTCAACAATCATATTTTTTTCAACGCAATCCCTGCAAAAAACGTTCATGAGTTCATGAGTTCATAAACGTGAATCATGATGAACTCATGGATTTTTTCGCAGGGGAAAGCACAATAGGGTCAGTTAGCAAACCATGGAATTACCCAATAGCAATGCGACAACACATATGCTATCATGATCATCTGTCACCCGTGTTTGTATACTTAGGTGATTTTTTATTGTACTACACCCATGATTTGCATTTGTGCAAAGACCTCTGCAATCTACACATGCTTTATGCAGCTACTAGATGCCAACGATCTGTGATTAATTTTCAAGCAATTTATCGCTTTGTCTATCCCCTTATATACATGTTCACATGATATGAAAAATCAGATTTTACTGTTATTAAAGTTGTCGTCTTGTATACACATATTGTTTGGCATTGGTGCTTGGATGGTGCTCTCCGTTTGTTTTGACCCGAAATCGATAGGACCTAATCTGTCACCGTCACCAAACAAGCCCCAGTCACACTGCTAAGCCAGTGGAAATTCCTAGATCCTTACCACCTTAAGTCTCTATAGGATGTGGGAGGGAGGGAAAATAATACCCCGGCGATGTGGCTTGAGTCTAACAAATCAATCGAACTTCTTCCCATTGCACCATCTCTACGCCCTTATTCGATCACATCTTGTAACCTGACAGTCATGAGGTCTAAACCAATCTTGATCGGTTCGTATCTTACTTTGGCTGTCTCCTAACGTGGTTGGTTTTTTTGCCAGTCCATATATCGTCACTACTCATTTGACACAGAGTCTATTTATAGACAATCCTAAACCCTAATCTCAATTAAATATACTTCAATCATACTCAGGCTCTTTTCACTCCTGAAAATTGAAAAAGGATACCTTGCTCGATTTTCATAAACTGTTCATAAACAACTCATGGTTTTATTTTAACACCGAGATTGGTTATGAAATATTGATGCTGTGGCCAAAATAGGTCTATCTTTCAGATGTATTGGGTTATTCCCTCCCGTACTAATGAACAGCTCATACAAACTTAATAGAAAGGGGCATTAATTTTCAATTAAGTATTGACGAACCTTTCAAACATCATGAATTTCAAATAAAATTTTACTGGACTATTCTATATGTAACTATTATGATCTTAATGGGAACGATATTTTGAGCTTATGTTACATAGCAGAGCATAATCCCCAATTAATTCATAATTTATGAAGTTGATCTGCTTTCTTCGTCCATGTATTTTCCTTGCACCCTACTTTCACTTTTCAGAAAATTATGCCGTAATCCAGCCCGTATAAGCCGCACGCAAGTATAAGTAATTATTTATTGTATAATGTAATGTTATTTTTATTAATTTTTAATTATTTCTCAGGACAACATTTATGAAATTATGTGTCTTGAAAGTTATCCAAGACTGTGATAGCCATCTTGATAAGATATTGAACATTGATGAGTTTCTACGCCGTATTCTCAGCGTTACTCACAGCAATGATCCTGTTGCAAGAGCAATTGCGTTACGGTAGGGATCTGTTACTCTTATTTCTAAGCAAAAGATGAATGCAATAAAGCAAGTGTTCACCTATTTTCAAATGTGTTGTTTTCAGTGTTCTCGGTAGCATAGCAAGCATTATAGCTGAAAAGAAAAGCGTACATCATTGGTAGGTCTATAATTTGTTTGAATTTTTTAAAAAGAGGTCAAATAACTGACTCATTTTATATGTTCAAATATAGACCTTACTGTGAGTGACACTTATCAATTATAACACAGGCAAGAGATCTCAATCAACTAATCACAATTTACATTTCCATAAATTTTATAATTTAACATAATACACATAGAGTTGTAGTAGGCCTAATGATATAAAGATACACATTAACAATGGATGTTACTATAGGACGTTACTATGACAACAAATGTGATGAATTAGTTCTACAGACTGGGTATGGATTCTAGCCTGTAGTCTTCTAGAGATCAAACTTCAAAGATCTTGAAGTTTTAATATAAACATCAACAAGCATCATAAGATATGAAATTGTATTGCTGTTTTAATTTATATTTTCATGGATACAAAGGATAATGTGTTTCACAGATTTTTCATGCAAAGATCACAAATCTTTTGCAAAGTGTACCATTTCTAACATTTCGCGTTCACGATGTTTTAATGAGTTGTTAAATTATGAATTGTTTTTATAATGTTTATCATGTTTTGCCACGGAGCAGGGATAGAAATTGCATGATAAAGAACTGAGGTATATTGTTATGCCTGAATCATAAATGCTTATCTACCATGATGTATTTTGGAACCAATCTGCAATTTCTTTCATTCCTATTATTGCTTGAAAAGAAATAGCTTCATTTCTATAAAAATGGAATGGTAATCTTTGATGGGAGAATAGCTCAAGTGAAGTTTAACATGTTCTCAAACTGTAACATTTTTGTATAGATAATGGATTGTTTTGATGCTATTAATAAAAACTATATTCATGACATTCTTGCATCACCAGCATTCGAAGCGGTCTTGATTCTCATAATGAAGTTGAAGTTGAAGCTGCTATTTTTGCTACAAAGGCTTTCACACAACAATCAAGGTATTCTATGTTGATTTAATTGTTATAGAGTGACGGATCGAATCCAAACTTGTACATATCTGCATTATAATAAGCAAATGCTGTAGTTAATAGAACCAAATTTGTTTAATTATTTATTGTGAGTTTTGAGCATAGATTGTGTACAACTCAAATTTGCATTTTCGAGAGTTTTAAAAAGGTCATAATATTTTCTTACTTTTACGTAAATAATCCAACTCAACTATAATTAACATCTTTAAATATTAAATTATTCAAATTTAAAAACAGCTTCTTCGGCCGATATCAATAATATCCTCAAAACACTGCTTTGTTGACCTCATTTACGACATTTTCACAAAAACGTACGTGAATGATACATTTCGTGCTGCTCAATACATATCAAAACCGGCAACCTGGTTGAGTAAACCGCGCAAATTGCAATTTGTTTGAATTGGTTTACCTAGATGTCTTAGAAGTTATACAAATTCTAGAATAAGCGAATAATAATTGTGCATTTTCCTCCATATTTTTTTTTTACTTTGTCCTTTGCTATTTACACAGGTTGTAATATTTTAAAATTATGAATATCCAGATTTTCACTTTGTAGGCCTGTACATAATCATACTGTTGTTAGCTGTTATTTATTTTTGTTGCAGTGAATTTGCAGAAGGAATCAGTCACAAGATAGGGGGAATGATAGACAGTAAGAATCATTTTTATTGACGAATTTGGTTTTCACTTCAAATGCTATGTGGAACTAATAGGCCTATAGACTGTAATATTTATATTGTTCCATTAACACTTGAGATGCTGTGAGTCACAAGCAAAACTAAGAATCACTCACCATGGCTACTCATGAATTTTAATGCAATTCACTTATCTGCCTGCTCATTTTAATAGAATGCCATACAGCCCCATTACCCTTTCCATATTGCATACGTATTACCTGATAGTGGCTACAATGTATTACTTTAATAACTACTATGCTGCTATTGCATTGATACACTGTACCCATGATTTATTTTAACCAGTCTATAGTCTATTTTCAAATCAAAAATATATTTTACTGTCTCTGATCTTCTGATGATATTATTATCTGTGATTCTTTTGTAGGACTGGCTGTTCCAACGAAAATGAAATTGAAATTAATACCAATTCTTGAACATATGCACCACAATATTACAACAGCTAATATGGTACTTGTATTTAGTTTGATACCAAAATACCAGAATTAATAATTACAGTTGGTCTAATTAAGGACCATGTCAGTAATATGCACAATGATAACATACCAGTCAGATTTATTTACCTTTACCCAAGTATACATTTTAGATAATTACTATGTTCATGGTGTTAATATACAGTCATACATACTGGTATTACATTATGAGCTTGGTTCGTTGTTCTTACTTGTTTAAGAATTTATAATAATATGCATATTTCCAATGTATGGCATGAGAGAATGTATTGGAAAAGCTGATTCCCTAAATTGCTATCAGTTTTAAGGTAGCTCCACGGGCATTCACCTTAGACACTGGATTTCCTAGTGTTTTACCACTTCTAAAAGGTTTTCCCTCTGCTTTTTTATACTAACTTTGTCTTTTAATATCACAGTGTATAGCAGAGCAGAACTGAAATATTTCTTCTCATTTTATTAATATTCCAGGTGCATGATTTCTGTTTGAATTGGATGGAATCTTACAACTCACAAAACTTTGTCATAACAATTCTTGACACACTCACAGCATTAACTGCTTCAACTCTTGTTAACATTCCTGAACAGGTTTGTAATACAGCAAGAATAGAATGTTAAATTAATTCTTATCAAATAAGTAGAGCTTCATTTTTAAACTTGCATTACTATAAGTTGAACCTGGGTCTTTTGTGAAATCTATCTTGGGAAATACATTTTTGTGCGCCAGGTATGAAATTTAGCAGATAAGCTGGTCCGAATGATGGAAATTGGCATCAACCCTGTGAAAAACAGTTCAGCAGTTCATGAACAGTTTTTTTCGGAACAAATTTTCTGTTCATGAACTCCTGAACTGTTTTTCACAGGGGTGATGCCAATTTCAATCCTTCGAACCAGCTAGCCTGTTAAATTTCATACCTGTCGCACAATAATATATGTTCCAAGACAGATTTCACAAAAGACTCCTGCAAAAAATTCAATGAATTAATGAACCATTCATGAACAGTTCATGAATTTGCATTTTAATTTTGCATTTTCTATTGTTTTTTGAGTGAAAATGTCAACAAATTTAGTATAAAGGAAGAAGCATACAAACAGTTTTAAATAAATGGAATTTAAACCTACAAAGAAACAAAATTGATCACCAGGGTAGACCAGGTGTTTAGACACCTTAAAGAATTATTCGATATCAATAAATTGTGACAATAAAGTCACTATAAACATAGGAACTCTAGGGGGTAAGAAGTATCTAAGTGTAATGCATATTGAAGGTAAGCATATCAGGTAGGCTAGTCATTTGAAAATTTAGTCGTTTTTATGGGGGAGCATGTCCCAAAGGGTGCATACTGCACATATTGTTACCGTAACTCCCAAAATATCTTTTCCACGTTTCTACTGCAACTCTCTAATCGCTGGAAGAATATTCAATAATCCAAGCATATTGTAAGCGTGTATCTCATCATCTAACAACTTAATGTTATCCTTATTTTTCTGATTTCAGGTTGACCATTTGCTTGTATATTTAGAACACGATGGGCGTGCCAAAGTTAAGTTGGTTGTTCTTAAAAATTTGCTGAAACTCTCTAAATGTGCTGCTCATTTGTGGAAGCAAGATCAAATG
The DNA here is from genome assembly GCA_916610825.1 of Haliclystus octoradiatus. Lineage (NCBI taxonomy): Eukaryota > Metazoa > Cnidaria > Staurozoa > Stauromedusae > Haliclystidae > Haliclystus > Haliclystus octoradiatus. The sequence goes on from OU744448.1 coordinate 23,939,923, forward strand.
AAGGTTATTAATATGTTCTTCTTATTCAATAGCGATATCATCATGTCATCATCATCCGTGTCATTGTCATCATTGTTGCAGAATTCGATTGCTTGTTTACACAGGACACACATTAAACCACATACTATAACAAAATATTTAATGTATATGGGGATTCACCCCTCAGCTGTGGCTGTCTGTGGCAATGTAACACACAGGTTTCACTGCATTATCTTATATTCATATCCTTTTGATAAACTTGTTATCTTGCTGAATGTATCTAGTACAGTTATGCAAACAATCGACAGTAGGGATATAATGACATATTTTAACCTCTTGATTGATTGTCGTTTTCTAGAAATTGACTCTGTATGCCTCCCAAACAATATCAGAAAATCTACGGACTGGTTGTCTTGCAATACTGAAAACACTGAGCACATCTGTCCAACTGTCTGGGAAATTCAATGATGAAAGTATGTAGGCCTTCGAAAGATATAGTTACAAATCTTAAAAACAATATTAACATACAAATAAATGTTACAATCTATTCCCACGATTAATTTTGGGGCTATACAGATTAATTGTTTGTCTAATGACAGATTAATTTGGGGCTAATCGCAAATTACTTTTTGGGGCTATACAGATTACTTTTTGGGGGCTGTATAGATTATTAATGTTGGGTTAATCACAAATTACTTTTGGGGCTATACAGATTAATTTTGGAGCTATTTACAGATAAGCGTTGGAGATGTACAGATACATTTTTTGTCTAATCAGATAAATTTTTGGTTATACAAAATGATTGTGGACCATACAGATTATCTTCCATGGCAATGTATGTTACCCATGGCAACGTATGTTACAATTTGAATAAATCAAATACTGATTCAAACATCGAATAACATACTTCAAAAATGTCCAATAACTTGTAAACACAGATGATAAAGCTTATATTAATTTTCTTAGATAATTGAGTTATTTAATTTCATTAATGCTGCATCGGACTCAGTAACAATTGCTGTATAACATTATATCAACACTCACAATGCTTTTAGTCACACAAAATCTGCAAATCAATTATGGCTTCTCTTGATTTTATATCTCTTTTCTTTTGTCTACAAACCACTTGTGGTATTATATTGCTATGCATTTTATTACCTGTTCGTTATCGCATAGCTATTGTCTGATTTCATGGTTTGAACGTTTCAAGATGCTATTGTGGGCTGATTGGGCTGATGTTTCTTAGGGCATTAGTAAACAACTCTGTTTAGATCTAACTGGCATGATGATAATACTCAACTTGTAAATATTTGTTTTCAAGTTTTAGACAAATTAGAATCAATATTTACTACTGGATCTATACAATGCATATCTCTCTCACTGGAAATGAAAGTAAACCTTATTATCCATAAAAGTAAGTTACGATCTTGTCAGTATGTATATCATTGCAAATATCATAAAATTATTGTAGCATAGTATGCATTTTGTTGTAGTGTTTGAACGATTAAGGCCTTACAAGCGGTGTGATGGATCCAAATACAATACAATATCATGTTTATATTCTTCTGTTTTTCTACTGCAGGAAAGCTACTTGTTCAGCAGTTTGCAACTTGCAAACATGATTTAGAATTTACAATTAAATTAGCTGCCGCTAATGAGAACTTACCAGTATTAAAGGTTTGCTACTATAAGAATTTAAATGTGTTTCTTTCTTTTCTTTTAAACCCTTTGATTGGCTAACTGTGTCGTCCGTTTAACCAATGGCATGGCACTATACGGTATTAGTGAAACCCGACTAATATATCATTCAATGGTCTGCATTCTGATTGGTTGTTCCATCTTTCAATATTTTTGGATAAACCATACTTTCCAAATTCAGTTGACATTGTTTGACATTGATTGACATGGATTGACATTGATTGACATTGATTGACATTGATTGACATTGATTGACATTGTTTGACATTGATTGACATTGATTAACATTGATTAACATTGATTGACATTGTTTGACATTGATTGACATTGATTGACATTGATTGACATTGATCGACATTGATTGACATTGATTGATTGACATTGTTTGACATTGATTGACATTGATTGACATTGATTGACATGGTTTGACATTGATTGAAATTGATTGACATTGATTGAAATTGATTTAAATTAATCGACTTTGATTGACATTGATTGACATTGATTGACATTAATTGAAATTGATTGACATTGATTGACATTGATTGACATTGATTGACATTGATTGACATTGATTGACATTGTTTGACATTGATTGACATTGATTGACATTGATTAACATTGATTAACATTGATTGACATTGTTTGACATTGATTGACATTGATTGACATTGATTGACATTGTTTGACATTGATTGACATTGATTGACATGGATTGACATTGATTGACGTTGATTGACATTGATTGGCATTGTTTGACATTGTTTGACATTGATTGACATGGATTGACATTGATTGACATTGATTGACATTGTTTGACATTGATTGACATTGATTAACATTGATTTACATTGATTGACATTGTTTGACATTGATTGACATTGACTGATATTGATTGACATTGATTGGCATTGTTTGACATTGTTTGACATTGTTTGACATTGGTTGACATTGATTGACATTGATTGGCATTGTTTGACATTGTTTGACATTGTTTGACATTGATTGACATGGATTGACATTGATTGACATTGATTGACATTGTTTGACATTGTTTGACATTGATTGACATTGATTAACATTGATTAACATTGATTGACATTGTTTGACATTGATTGACATTGATTGATATTGATTGACATTGATTGACATTGATTGACATTGATTGAAATTGATTGACATTGATTGACATTGATTGAAATTGATTGACATTGATTGACATTGATTGAAATTGTTTGACATTGATTGACATTGATTAACATTGATTAACATTGATTGACATTGTTTGACATTGATTGACATTGATTGATATTGATTGACATTGATTGACATTGATTGACATTGATTGACATTGTTTGACATTGATTGACATTGACTGATATTGATTGACATTGTTTGACATTGATTGACATTGATTGATATTGATTGACATTGATTGACATTGATTGACATTGATTGAAATTGATTGACATTGATTGAAATTGATTTAAATTGATCGACATTGATTGACATTGATTGATAATTTACTTCACATATTAATTTTTGTGTCTGAGGAGGGAATACTTTTGAAATTTGATTTGTTGGTACTGTTAATCTTGAGACACCTCCTCGTCTTTGTTTTCTGATTAGGGTGTATCTGAAGGAAACACCTTCTTGTTTCACCAACTTATGGTTATTGCGTCTGACTAGTTGCGGTCCATGCTGGTTCAACTCCTGATAGAGTTGTTGGATAACAATAATTTATTATGATTATTGATGTTTCGAAAATATATAGAAGTTACTTGTCGTTCACATTACACATGCATTGCTTCATATCAAAACAAATAGAAATAGAGATATAAATTATTTATGTATTAATTGCTGTATTACCCCTGATCTAGTAAAAGCCACTGTAAGAGTGTAGCCTACACTATTCCACATCCAATGTATTTATAAAGTTTTGATCATTTTATTTTATGTAGAGATGCCTTAAATGTATTCAGTTATTATGCAATCTATCATGTGATGACAGCAGAAGATTTTCTACATATCTAATCAATTTATTGACTATTTTTAAAGGTATAGTATATCGAGGGGACCAATACTTTCACATTATATTGCATGCCATTACCGGTATAAAACTGTGAAGCATAACAGCAAGATTCAAATGAAACTTTTTTATCAAGTTATAAATGTTCTGTCTTGATCTATTAATAAAGGGTAAGTTCTAGCTCCAATTCCCCAGTGAATGAATAGTTCATGATCATTTGATTATTTAATGTTCACAAAATGTTTTAATAGGGTTGGGAGGCAAACGACTGCTGCTCTAAACAATGTCTGACGAAAATTTTATTCTTCCTGAATCTTGAAACATTTTCCGCATTTTCTTCTGAAATTTTTGTTGACGTTTGGCCTATAAATCAGAGAACTTCTTCTGGATTTGCGATCCTAGGATCCTCACTTTTGTACTACCCTGGCTGAAAATCTAAGCATTGTACAAAAGCGACCACATAATATGCTGCTCTTATTTTAAATTGCTTACCCTTAAATAAAAATAAAAAAAATGTCTTGAAATTTAGTTTTTCAGAGAATTTCATTCAATTTGAATCAATTTTATTGCTATAAATGAAATTATTTTACAATCAAACTGTCAAATGACATAGTAACAAACATCAGAATCCTCAAGTCAGTTTATTCATGTATAGAATCCTCAATAGTTGTTTGATTTTTTTATTGATTAATTCCCATTACTGAGAATCTACAATATTTGAACTATTGCAAACATTAGAATATTAAAGATTTCCACGAAGGATTAATTTGTTCACTTTCAAAAGTGCTCCTGAAAAGATCTTGAGACACAATGTCTGTAGCAAAGTAATCCTATTGTGTGTACAAATAAAAAAAATGCAAATACCAGGTCATCAGTTCCCCTGCAAAGAATTTGTTGCGTTCATGAACTACTCATGTTGAGTTTATGAACTGCTCAAGTTGAGTTCATGAACTGCTCATGTTGAGCTCATGAAATGTTCATGAACAGTTCATGAACTTTACGAACATTCACAAACGTTGAATGGCCCAAATGGACTTTTCATGAAATGTCTATGAACACTGTTCATGTAGGTTCAAAGAAAATGGGCCATTTAACATTTATGAACTGTACCCACGGCCACAAACCTTTTTTCAAAATTTTACATCAAAATTTATTGTAACTAATTGTGTGTTAAATCTGTTAGGTGAATTCTTGTTACAAATTTGTCATTGTCTGGTTGCTATCAACCGCTCTGTTGATTCAATATTAATAAATCAATTATCAATGATCTCAAATGTATTGGATTTGTCGTGCCGTGGTCCACATGATGAACTACATAACAACATCATTGTAAGTAAATACTTTATCATTTTAAAAAATAAAGTTGAATTTCTCAATATCACCATCACTTCAGTTGTGGCCCTACTGATTGCGTCTTTATTGCAACCAGCATGTAATTCAAAGACTTCATGAATTCAACAACTTCCTGTATAATATTTGTAATGCACAGATCATTAAAATATCACAATTTGATGAAATGCCCACAATGGGTTCATGAAAATGATTCCATTGAAGGACATTATATAAAATATTTTCATTGGAATATATTTATCGATTATTTCTGAACCCATGGACTGGTTTTGCAGAGGAGCTAGCAAAGTCTTCAAATAGGCCATAAATATTAAATTACCATTTTTAGATAAAGTTTTTACTTCCAGTTCAATATGAGCTGAATAAAAATGTTATCAACAGGCAATGAATGTAAAATGGTCTATGCTAGTTTTCAGCACACCAATGATACCTATATGGAAACAGTTCACCAATGTTTGACTCATTTTAAGGGCAGTTTTGAAAGGTATTGCAGTACTGAAGCTCCCAAACATGCAAATGCCTTGCCTTTTTCGTGCAAGCAACGTCTGCTCCCCCTGGTCATAAGGATGTAGTTCCGTGTTCAGGGCCTAATTTTATATGATGAGTTATATTATGTAGCTAGTTTCTACTTTATACTTCCTGATTACTGTCTGAAGATTGCACACAAACGCGTGGAACTCTGAGTAAACGAAAAAAAAAGCTTTTGCCTCATATTTGTCTCTTATTCTATTTCCTGCTTTATAATAGGTTGGACTGGCAACATTGTATTTTCAAGCTACTTTTTCACTTGACATAAAAACTCCATTGAACCTTGATCAATTAAAAGCAAGAGATGACTGGTGGCTAATATATCGCATTGCTCGTCAAGCAGCTCAACTTGTGAGTAACCGTACATAAATTGTGTAGATCTTCCTTTAAAAACAAGAATACAATCCCCTACGAAAAACAATTCAGCAGTTCATGAACGGTTCAAATTTTTATGAGCTGTTCATGAACTGTTGTCGTGTGTCATGAATAGTTCATGAAATTTGGGGCCATTTAATATTCATGAACTGTTCATGAGCTCCATAACTGTTTTCTTGCAGGGAATATCACAAGTAGCCTTTGTGAAGTGTCCTACAAAAGGTTCAGCCTTCAAAGCTTCAATTTTTTCTGGATTATTTTATTGAGATTTGATCAATAAATCATATAAATATCAATTTTCTTCTGAATTTTCTCTAGCCTTCTGAAATCCAGGATTGCAGGCAGGACTCTTAATTTTTTCAGACCCTGTCTTTGTGACTATTCTTGTGCAGAATTGCGCTTCATATTAGTAAAAATACATGCAATCGTTATTACTCATTTTAATCTTATCTATATTCAGCAGTTTTCACAAAGTTGAATTATTCCAGATTTTTCAAATAAATTACCTGTGATGCTTTTTGCTTCAGTTTAGTTCTATCTCATACAAAGCGAATCTTGATGTTTATGATTTATGAATTAATTACTTTCAGGGTTGCTCAAGTGACTCTCAGAAACTATTCAAAGATCTATCAAATAAGGTGACAGTATAATAGTGTGGCATTCATTTACGCTAATGCAATCTATATGGTGTATTTCCTTGTTGCTGTATGATGGAATATATTGAGTAATATGTTTAAAACTTTCGAAACCCAGACAATTATCGCAGTCAAAGGCAATGACATATAATATTGAAGTAACAAATTTAATATATTCAGGCACGAGATAGTTCCTGATTTCCTCGTTTTCTGTCAGTCTTAAAACAACAGAAGCTCACTCGAAATACTGTTCTATTGTTTTCACAGTTTTTAAGGGGTTATCTTCTATATTGACTGGCATTTACTCTCATGCCTGTATAATGAACTAAGATTCAGGGTGTTACAAAGGCTTTAGTTTTCGTGGCAGCGCATTGACAGATTGAAAACCTTCTTTAACTGAATTTAAAATGCATCATAATTCTTTTGAAATGTTACAAAAATTTCTGAAATTTGATCACTCTTGGAACATGATTCCATGAATTTCACAAAATCGAAGTATGAAATTCAAAAATCATAATTTTAAAGAAAATATCTATCTTGATGATTGGAAACCTTTTGACGCCTTCTGGGAACCAGGTTCTTAGGATCTGAATTTCCAAATGTTTTGAACACATCATTATCTGTTTTATTTCTTACATTTGCGGAAATAATACAAGTCCGAACAGTATTTCAATGGCAAGAATATATTGTAATTTATTTGTGTTATAGAATTTCGACAAAACTTTTACCCAATTTTACTTTATATAAATTTTTACTTATATTGATTTTTTCAGTATTTCTTATTGTGCTACTCACACCATGGAATAGTTTGTTGGTGGATGCAATTGATACATACTATGAAATATTGACTGTATACATATGTTTTGTGTATATTCTGATGAATGGACCTTCATTACTTTTTGATTTTATAGGTGTGCTCGGAGAAATATTACATGTGGTTGATGTCACTTACTAAACTCATGGAAGCCGAATCTTTGTTTGCTACTGATTGTAGTACAACATTCAAATTATCATCAAAACTGCGACATGCTCAAGAATTATACAGGACAGCATTTGTCGATATGAAGGTATGGATTTGTGAATCTCAAAGGAAAAAATGCATTGATGTTCTCAGTTGCCGATTGCTCTCTGCGCTAACATTTATGCGCATGAAGTAATATTCACAATTGCTGTAGACATATTCGCTTTTTTATGGATCATACAGGCGTATTGGCTCAGTGTAGCAGTGTGTTCTATATCGAGCTAGTTGTTCATTATACTATCTCAATACCATTATACACAATGATGCGTAAGACTATTAGTTACCATAGGTCGTGGTATCAACCTGAATCAAAAACAAGCATATGCCATAATGCTCATAACATATCTACGTTTCTGCATTTAATACAATTGTCTGAATTTACAAGAATGGTAAAGCGCTTGCCTTAAATCAACTTATGAGGCCTTAGTATAGTGGTTAGGGCGTTGTAACTTGGCTTGCATGGTCTTTGGTTCAATCCCCAGCAGAGACACTATTGGTTGGGGTCAGGAAAAGCAGGCGGCCATTAAACGCACACATGCTCGAATTCAAACTAACCACCACCCCATTGAAAAATGCTTCTAGCTTACTTCTAGTTTGTGTAATCTGATAAATCCAACAACAACAAAAAACTGTAATTCAATTAACTACAATATTTTAGAAATGTCAAATCAACTTTTTATTGAAATATAATTATTTCCTTTTTGATTCTTCATTGATTTCAATATTTTTATTGAAACGTTTTCTCTTTTTTACTTTCAGGCAGGTGCTACTCCCGAATTTTCATTATCATTTCAACAACAATTTATCAAGCTGAGGGCAGATTCTCTTAGGGCATATCAACAATTGATGACTTGTTGTACAGCTCTAAAAACATGTCCACCACCAATCAGAACAGTGACAGAGTCGTTGTCTAATGCAAGGAAAGCAACTCCGCTTCACAATGAGGTATGAAACATCTTTTATTGCTTAATTAATGGCAATACAAGTAGTGTATGAAAAAGGTTAAGCCTTCATGAATCGTAGTCAACTATCAACATCTTCCTTTGAATAGTTGATTGAGGTTTTGCATATAAATTTGAAAAGTACCATTTTTATTCTGAAAGCTCTAGCCAACCTTGGTTGAGCAATGTTATGGAATATGAACTTTTCCCAAATACAGCTTTTCCAAAGGCCAGAAACCTTATATAACACATATGATATCTAATAAATGCAGCTATTGAACCCTTCAGTTTCAGGATTGTGCATCATGCTTCCGTAAACTACGAGATTCTTACAGTGAATTATTTCAAACATGTTTTGATGCTGATAAAGGCACTCTGGATAACATTTTAGCGTATCCTTTTCATGTTCCCAAGTTAATACATTTCCAATTGAAAGATGAGCTAATCTTACTTTATACTATAGATACAATCCAATCAGGTTTGGTGAAAGATTTATTTAAATTATACCCTATGCTCTCAAATCGGTTGAATTGTGTTTAAGCTACTGTGTTAGCGCGATTATATATCGACCCTTAATTTTCAGATCAAACAATCCTTAAAATATGTTCAGTGCAAGTATAAGTCAACCAAAATTTACAGTAAACGAATATTGGAGGCAGTATTTGGACATCTCATAAATTAAATTTTAGTCAATTGTTTTGTAAAACTTTATTCCGATTGCAATAGTTTGCATGTCGAAGTATGGAAATTCATCCATATGAATTCATGATTGTTGTAATGTATCGCAAGAACACCCTTGACTTTATGGTTTAGCTTACAAGGTCAATGCAGTTTAGCAGCATATGCAATTGACAAGCTGGTTGCAACTGACATGGCTATCACGTATGTTTAATTTGACATTTTTTAAATTTTAAATTTTATAATATCAAGTAATTCATATTTGTTTTTTATTGTATGATGGGTTTCATTATAGGTCATTTAATAAAAATGAAGAGCAAGATGAATTGTTAAACTCAAATAAAAATTGGTTTTTGAATCACACTAGTAAAATTAATCAATTACTGGTTGACGAGATTGAGGTACAATATATATTGTGTGTTATTTTGTATTGCATATTATTATATATTCCATGTCACTGCTGCATATTAGTAAATTCCGTGCAGGTCTGTAATCCCTTGGGACATTACTAGAGATGGAATGCTGATACAGTACTATATGCATCCATCTCTTGCAAATATAGTTCATGAGTTCATAGTAGTAATATACTAGTAGTAATTGTATGGATGGTCACATTATAGGAATATGCCTTTCGCCTGACATCTTTGCTACACAAAGAACGCCACAAATCACGATCAGACATAACTGACAAAGAAATTTGTAAATAAGAGAATTCACAAAATAAAACATTATGAAACGCAAGATATACTTGTCCACTTGCCGTCCAAAGTAATCCTCAAAAGGGTTTAAGCACAGTCGTTCTTTCGGTTAAAATGCACGGTACACCCTGACTTAGTAAATATTTGACAAGTTTTACCACAGAGCGAACAGTAATCTTTATGTGTTTGCCATAGAATGAACTTCTTATTTCATTCAAATCATATACATTTGTTAATTATCAATAGGCTACATTATGATAAAATGCAGGCAAACATAGGAAAAAATGTATTCAACCTGTTTTCGCTTACATGCAGCCTAATACGAATGTTCATTTATCTATAAAATTTAGGTTGCAAACAAAGTTTTTTGATTTGAAAAAATACTGTGTTGCAACCACGTATTCAGGAAGAGAGTTCCATAGCAGGACTACACGATGGAAGAATGAATTAGAAAACAATTATTTATAGATACGTGTTGAGAGATAATTTGCTTCGAATGACCGCGAAGTTGGTGATCAATTAAACGTAACTTAAATGTATGTCATTTTGAATTTCTACAATATTATTTATAACTTTAAAAGCCATATGTAAATCCGATTTGATACTATTGGATTCAAAGCAGAGCATTGACAACAGACCAGGGGATTTTTCCCGAGACGACAGGAGCCGTATCATACCTTAAAAATTTGAAGGATTTAAAATAACTCAAGTATCGGAGCAACCAAATTTTAATTGGAATGGGATTAAGTTTGTGCTCACTGAACGGTTTTGCCTGGATACAGTTGAGGAGTACTGTGGTAATCAGAGAAAGGTGAGGAGAAGAAACGATAAGCCTGACTTGAGAAGGTTTGGCTATGACAATAACACCATCAGAATTCAAAAAACAACATCTTTTCAGAGTGGTAATAGCATAGGCAAGCTTGACAGGAAGAAGGCATGGGAACATGTAACTGATGATACAGTGATTTGTAGAAAAAAGTGAAATCGTCGTTAAATTATTTCTAATGGCTTGAATACAAGAGAGGTTAATCATATAGCATAGGATTACATATTATCTTATTATATAAAGCTATTTAAATCAATGCAATATTCTAACATAATATTTTTGATAATTTCTAAGCGACGGCGTATCAAAATTTCATTTGCCGCTTTTGTCTTTAGTCTCTCTTTCCCGGATAAACAATTTGTAATCCAACCATACGTTATCGCAGAGTCTGTCTTAATTAACATCTCTTTTCTATTCCAGGATATACATAAATTAGTTCCTTTGATAACAGCATCAAGCTCTGCCATATTAATATGAGCATTATCTTTACGTAACCAAGACGCATCTTCCACAATAACACCGTCAATTTGTAATACAACACCAATCGCTAGAGAACTTGCATCACACCAAATAACAGTAGAACCAGATGAATTTACATTCCATTTCCCATGTACAGGATCGCTCTTTTTAATTCTAGTAATTAAATCAAGTAATAAAGAACGAATATTGGCTGGTATAATTTCATCCCAATTAACATCAATAGAGCTTTTTCATTGACGTCATTCGTGTGACGTCAGACTTATATTGGCCGCCATGTTGGTGCTGCACTTTCGACTGTCGTTTCAAATTCTGCGTTGGCGTTGTTGAGCGGCGGTTGTTACGATATTATTTCTCATATTTTTCTTGTCGATTTTGCTACTCTAAATGATGGTATTTTGTTTACTTCTCAATTGTGGATTTCAAAGCGGGAAGAGAAAAAATCTTAAGCAGCAGGAATGGGAGAAAAACAAAGGTCAAAACGCTGGTTTTTATCGTGCTCCTGTAGTTGTCACACATCAAGGAGAGTTAGTTGAAAAATTGTCCAAGGAAAGAAGAATGAAATGGATATCTGCTTTCAGTCGGGATGATTTAAATGATTAAAAGCTCAATAGCGAACGTGTTTGTAGCAGGCATTTCGTGTGTGGAAAGCCAGCTGAATCATGGAATAAAGACAACATCGACTGGGTGCCAACTCAAAATTTGGGTCATGCCAAACATGCCACCAAAAATCCTTCTGCTGTTGCAGATAAAGCAGCTAGAACAACAGAGAGAAGAAGACGAATGGATGAAGCTAATGCTCTAGAAAACTATGCTAAACTTCGTAAGGTTGCAGATTCTGTTGCAGTAGACGAAGAGCCTCAGCCATGTAGTAGCAAAGATGAAACAGAGTTTACAAGTGTTGTTGATGATGATATTGCTGATTATTCTGATATTTCGCAAAACATGGACGACGGTAGCCTGGAATGTTCAACTGCTTGTGATAAACAGACAGATACAGATGATTTAACACAACTAATATCCTCACTTTAAATAAAATGTAGTCATTTTACTGAATCTTACTTTGCTGAGGATGACCGTAGAGTGAGATTTTACACTGGTCTCCCTACTTTCCAGATAATGAAAATTATTCATAACTTTGTGTTGCCATTCATTGTAAGAAAATCTACGCTGCTGTCATCATTTCAGCAGTTTGCTTTAGTGCTCATGAAGCTGCGTTTGAATATGCCATTACAAGACCTTGCCTATCGTTTTGACATTTCACTTGCAACAGTATCTCGTTTATTTCAATTGTGGTTGCATGCACTTGACAAAAGACTTACAGTACTCATTGCCTGGCCTGAAAGAGAGGAATTATGGCGTACTATGCCTCAATGCTTTCAGTACAGTTTTGGTACAAAAACTACTGTAATTATTGATTGTTTTGAAGTCTTCATTGAGAAGCCCTCAAACCTTTTAGCTAGGGCACAAACTTTCTCTAGCTGCAAACACCACAATACTGTTAAGGTACTAATGGGTATTACTCCCCAAGGAACAATCAGTTTTGTATCTAAAGCTTGGGGAGGGCGTACTTCGGACAAGTATTTAACTGAAAATTGTGGTATACTAGACCTGCTGAAACCAGGAGATATGGTTATGGCTGATCGGGGTTTCACGATCGAAGAAAGTCTGTGGTGCCACCAGGCAAAACTAACAATACCAGCATTCACTAAAGGCAAAGATCAACTTTCCCCTCTTGATGTAGAAAAAACACGAGGAATTGCAAATGTGCGGATACACGTGGAGTGAATTATAGGACAATTGAGGCAAAAATATACAATCCTTCAGGGTACCTTGCCAGTACACTATTTGAAACCTTGGCAGGGTCAATCTATTCCAACAGTTGATAAAATGATCCGTGTCTGTTGTGCGTTAATAAACTTATGCCCACCGATAGTTCCATTTCATTAAAAAAATGTATTATTTAATTTATAGATGACTAGGTGAGATATTTTACCTTTACATAAATTGTAATGCCTCATAAATTCATATTACAGTAATTAATTAGTGTCATGTATTTATTTACATATTATGATATTTACCACAATTATGGTGTCATTAATATCTCTCGTATTTCCTGTAGGTAGCAAATATTCAAGCATACTATTAAATATTTCTGCTATGCGGCTTTAAATAAATGGCTCTACATATTATTTCTCAAGACAGCTGTTTTCATAATTATTATGCGACTCTTGTTACTTAATATTCCAAATTCACAATAATGTGTATGCTACATTGAGATATAACCTTAAATATGACAGTGACATTTTATATTTGATCATTATGGACAGGTGGTCTCGGTGTAGAGGGAGGATTGTGGATATCATGTCCGATAACTATATTTATTTGTATAACTTGTTTATATTTAAAGAGGAAAAATCAAGTGAAATAAACAATAAAAATTGAAATAACAAATCAGAGTGAAAATGAACTCAACAGAATACTGTATATTAAAGTAATAAGATAGTAATTATATTAATATATCATAATCGCATAAATTTATCAGATATGTATAAATGGTAGGCCTACAAAATAATAATCAGAATTATCCTACATCAGGATTATATTTAGTAATGTAATTTTAAATCTTAATTAAATAAATGTACATACAAAACAGTTGTACTCTTCTAAATAAAAATTGAAGAAAATTATTTGAACAGTTTAGGTATGACTATTAAGTTAATAACCAATTATTATACAGGAAAACATTCAAAATCTCCTTGCTTTAAACAGGTGATTAAATGATTTCTCATATCAGGAACGCTAAACTCCACACATTGTGGAGGAATGTCATAAGCTAGCGAAGTGGCAAAGCCAATCGCAAATACACCGCAGTCACTACTATTCTGTTGTTGCGGAACAGGTACAACGTTCAGACCTTCATAGGTGGATTCGTCCATCATATTTTCTACCTGATCCACAACTTCGTCTTGTACAACATTCATATACATACTATCATATAAATTAACAAAGCCAGGTAAACAGTCGATTGAACTAACACAAACCCAATGGTCATGTCCAGTATGTAATATTTGTATAAAATCTCCATAAACAATGTCAAAATTTTTGAAAGGACCAAGAGTAGGTCTTTGATAACCATCAATCAGAGGATTTACTTGTTGGATAAGATATTGTGATGATTGAATAATATCAGAGTCTAGCCAACCGTTCTTAGAAGCGATAAGTTCATAATGTTCATCATTAAGATTACAGTACGGTTTAAACCTTTCAACTTTCCCAGTTATACTAAAATTTATTAATTCAATATCATCATCACTATCATATGCAGTTACATTACTGCCGGTAGGTTCTTTAGCTGTATCCTTGACTGAAGTTTTCAGAGACCTGCACACATTGCATGTCCAGGAAGTTTTTTAATTTTTTGGCCTTTTTTTGTACCCTAGGCACACAAGATGAAAGTAAACACCATTATCACAAGCTTCACTGTGGCATTTAATGATATTATCACCCTCGTTAGGTTTCTGCTTACATATACAAATTTCATCAAGAGCCAGTACTTCAACAGGAATATCTTTTAAGGTGAACTTCTTTACAGCTTTCTCCTTCTTCACTTTTGGCAATCTATGGCAGTTGGGACATCCCCAGTTAGTAGCAAACTCGCTTAGTTTTAAACAAGAAGGATGAAAAATAGAAATTGGACAACTATCGTTATGACATTTGATAGTTGTCTCATCTCTATCTTCCTGGCAAAAACATACAGCATCTGAATCCGAATAGTGTTGTTTTTGTACCCAAACATTCGCACATCTTGGTCGTCGTTTCGTCTTCCTAAGTTTCTCTGATTACCAAATAATTCCTCCACAGTGTCCTGACAAAACCTCTCATGCAGTAAGAACAAATTCATGTCCTTCTGCGAGTAACAACTCTGTGACTTCAATTGCAGAGTAGACAGTTATTTTGTGAAGCCCTCGTACATTTGTTATAAAAGGACCATTCTGTCCTTTTCTTCCTGTGTAAATTTGAAGGTCTATTATCAATACTCTTTTTCCAATTAGTTGAATATTCAATAAAATTCAGTAGCCATTGAAATCGTTCATCATCGCATGATCGATATTGAGAAGAAACAGCTTTCTTTTATGTGATTTTCATTGGTGCTCCTTACATTCAGGCAATCGAAACATCCATCGACCTGTTCACAGAGCTTGGCTGCTGCTGCAGCATCTGATAGACCAAACCGTAAGATAGCCATAGAGGAACTCAGGATTTGAGCAGCTAAATTCACCCACATCATGGAATAAGAGTTCAAGTTAATTTGATCAAACGTAGCATTAAACAATAATTTTAAATCACATTCGATGTGCTGTTAAACCATATTATGAGTCATCAATTTGACCCCTAAGGGCAATTCCTAGCTTACCACAGAATTTTATTACGTCGATTATTCTTCGGGTAATGAGTTTTGTATTGTCATCTACAAGTCGAGAAGTAGGTTTGACAGAACAATTAATTTCCTCTGATACAACTGTCATTTGATCAATAAATGCGAGATATGCTCGCATTGAATCGGAATGAAAAGACGCATTATATTTGGAACTAATGCTACCTATGACTTCTAAACACTGTTGGAGCGTCATTCCAATGAACAACGGGAGTGGAAACTAATCTTTCCTAATTTTCTCTGATTATCTAAGAATACAAGTTAATGGCTATAATATCGAATATTTATGCTTACATCGGTGGATTTCTTCAACAGCGGCTTTGGTAAATTCTGAATCCACATCAATTATTGCTTTCACTTTATTGCAATGGCATTGACTTCTTGTTTGGATTGACTCTATCTAACTATTTACTGATTTACAATTTACAATGATTTTAGGCTACTTTTATACTACTTTATCGAAACAGGAACATACTATTTGATTGACATTTTTACTATTTTATAACAATAACACGGAATATATTTCTAGGTTTGACATATACACAAGGAACTTTATATTTATCGAAAGTCATTACTAATTTTGCTTCCACCAGGAAATATTATTTGAGAAGAAGAACTTAGTCACAAGTCACAGTCCTCTGAACCTATTCTCATACAAATAATCAACGTTTTCATGTTTTTTTTTTTTTTTTTTTTTTTTTTTTTTTTGTTAACTTTAAGTCGAATTCACTACCCAGTCTCTAGTAATATATAGTTCCGTCTTTCATCATGTTGTCATCATTGAAACGAACGGTTCTTCCTTGCGGCCTCTTTTAGCGTATGGACCACTGTCTTCTGGATATGTGCCCGCCTCTGGTTTAGTTGCCATATAACATGCTTTGCGTTTAGCCCGTAGATTTGCGTAACCCATGCTCGCATTGGCCTGCGATCTCATCATAAATTCTCCATTTCCCTCCACCTCTTTTGAATTTCCTCCATCTGTTGAAATTAATGTTATTTTAAAACTACGTTCTTCATCACCTGGTTTCTTTAACTGTTGTGCTCTCATCCATACACTTTGATCATCTGATACTATTCCCACTTGTGTGCCATTTACTCTACTTGACATTCCCATTCGATATCTTGGGTTTATTCTAGAATAAGGTACGTATACTGACTTATTAGTGTCTATTCCATTGGTCGGCTGGTCTTACTCCACCCAATACTTCTTGCAAAATGTTCAAAGAACCATAAGCATAACCTAATTCGATTGCATTCACCAATCTATTAACTGAAGCAGAATCATCTGTATATAGATAAGGAATCTCGACCACAAACCCATCTAAAACGGCATTTAACCGTCTTCCACTCAATATTTTTGATCTTTTCGAAGCAAACATGACGGCTGCATCCTTACCAATGACTCCTAATGCCTTGAGCTTCCCATCAGATCTCTTTATCGAAACACCCAATTTGGATTCCATTTGAGCCACCTTCTTGTTAATCCATTCATTCCCGTAAGGATGCTGTTGCATAATGATGTCTAAGTCCATCAACTGATTGTAAATTGGCTGTGATTGCATTCCAATTGTCTTGTAAACATTCTCTGGAACCATGGATCCTTTCCAAAACTTCGCTTGAATTAAAGGAAATGAATAAGATTTCTCCACTTGAACTTCACCTTTCATAAACCTTCGAACTTGTTGCCCTGACATCATGAAAAATTACATGTAATAATGTTGTAATAGAGTGTACTCCAGCAGTGCTCTCAATGCTTGAGTTATCTTGAGATGTGACGGTAAATTGGTGGTTTCTGGATGCTTCTTTTTGTGGCTCTCAAGCAGACTCTTCCCATGGTTTTCACTATGTATATTGAAATTGGCGTCTGCGCAAATCGAGATGAAATGTTCTGCAACTTTGTATGATTCCAAAATTGTTATGGCACCATCACTACCTCGTAGATGAACTCCTGGAGTCTTATCATCCATCAACCTTGCAACAAAGAAATCATGATTGAATCTTCCATTGTCTAACACTATAACCCTATTTCGGATATACATGTTTGATTGGAAACGCTGTTTCATCAACCCATCAAAATAAACTCTCCAGTTAGTACCACTCTCTGTCTTAGCCGGCCTTATTTCCTTTTTCAAATTACCTCTAATGAACATGTCATTTAGTAGTATTGCTACCTCCGAAAAGGCATACGTTTATGGTATTCCCACATTATGTAAACCTGTAATAAGCTTTTGGACGCCTTCTTGATTATAAGTCATTGTTTTAAATTAAAGGAGTTTTTCTTCATGGGTACTAACTGATGACTGATGACTGAAAAAAAAAAACAAAAAAAAAAAAAAAAAAGATACACCTGTGCTCGCATTGAATCGGAATGAAAAGACGCATTATATTCAGAACTAATGCTACCTATGACTTCTAAGCACTGTTGGAGCGTCATTCCAATGAACAACGGGAGTGAAAACTAGTCTTTCGATCCCGGAAACTTTTGAGTTTGAGGGATAATGATGGCCAAAAGGGTACAGGCTAAACAAAAAGCACCATCTAATTTTAGTGAGTAGCATAGCCATCTCCATCTGTGTGCTGACCTCCAAGACATTGGAAAGATCGACCATTAGCGCGCTTTGGAGAAAACATAGGTAGTTTGTGGGATAAAAACATTATTAATTAGATCAAATATTGTTGATTTGCTGGCACTTGCAGCAATTAAGTTGTAGCCAGAAACATCATATTTATTGTTTAACTGAACGCTTCTTTCAAAGATCCAGAAACAATGGTGGGAGAATCACAGGAAAAGTCAATCAACACTAATCCAACATCAGGTTTGTTGTTCTTGGCAATTCCTCTTCAAAAGTTATAGAAGAAAATTTTGTAGCAGAGTTTGAAGCAATTGAAGTTTTCTTAAAAAATTGTGCTACAGTAGACACTAGCAATGGTGTACCATTGTATATTGTCATCCTCGATATTGATAGAATCACTCAGAGAAACAACTTTGTGGGCAGAGAGATTAAATTCAAGCCTTTTAGACACAGCTGCTAAATTTATGCCCAGGCAAAATCCAGGCAAAACTTTTCGATGGCAAAAGATTTGTTAGGCATCGAATAAGTATCGCGATGGTACTATGTTGAACATGCAGGTTCATAAGCTGTAAAAACCTCAAGACGTATTTTTCATTTCATAGAAACTTTAATATGTCCTTGCTCTTTCCCGGATTCTTGGACCCTTTCCTAAAAATTTCATTGTTTCAAAGTACCCCCTCCCCCCTTTAGGATTATTGAGATCACCATATCTCTCTCCAGACTTGGAGTCTACATGGAATTCAAAAGTCATCGGGAATGTCTTCGGTAGCATTGGATGGACTCTCCTTTTCATGTTTCTTATCATCAAAAACATTCCACATGGTCGTTTTAGTCCCATGAGATTTATATAAGTATATCAACTTCAGCAATTTTCCATATATGTCTTTCCATTAATTCTCCATTGGTAGATTTCGATTTGCTACTTTGCTGCTTTCTCTTTTCTGACTGGGGTTCATCTTTGTTGTTACAAGCAATCTCTGTTTTCAGGATTTCAATTTCTTTCATTAAAAATATGCAAGAGCTTGCTCAGCCATGATCTCTTGACTAGAAGACATTGTAATTTGTTTACATGCATGACGCCAATATTAAAATTCTGATTTTTTTTATTTGTTACCATTGTGACACTCTTGCGACATTGCTTTACAAACGGCAGAGTAGTTCAAAAGACTTGAAAGACCTTCGAAAGGGTTGACGAACACGCTCGTTGACAAATCTTGAACAAATGTATTATATTTTGTCCAATTTATAACTCTGACCCTATAACATGTTAATGTGTGAGTTACCGTTACCGAATTATCGTAGTTTAATATACGCAGTATATGCACAACCAACAACAATAAGGTCAACACAATAAATAGATTGTATAAGCATTAAACATTTTGATACTAGCGCCTGAAATTAATTATAAACACGCGTGTCTCCAAGCAAATCTGCTTGTGGGGACCATCAAGACACGTCTTTATATAGCATTTATACAATATTTCCTGTCGTGACTAAGATCCCATTTATAATTGGCTATCAAATCCATATCATATCCAGTATAGCGATAATTAAATAAATATATTATAACAATAAATCCGAAGAATATGTATTACATCTGATTAATGTTAATTAGCTCATGTCCAAAATATTTTGGTTGTTACTGTTATGATAATTGGTATATACCTTTATTACATGGGAAGGAAATATGTCATAGACGACATGTATGCATAAATTAGCAATGTATAGAATTGGTATAAGAAACATAACCAGGGATACACCTTTGTTCTTTTCAGACTAAACGCTTTCATGATTAATGTATTTCGTACTTGTTCTGTTACTGTATTGATACTCTTTTTTAACATTTATAAACTGTAACGACAGATTTATAAGATGCTTTCTTGTATATTTTTTCAGCAACTTGCAGAGGATACAATTGGTCATCAACTTAGTCATTTGGTAAGAGTTCAATAAATCAACATATTATATTTATTTTAAGGCAAAAGTCAGTTGCAACAGTTTCTTGATTTTATTGTTTATCTCAACAGTATTTCGGCTCCAATCGAAACCGAACACAAATTACCAAGCAGATTCAATCCGCTCAGTATTGTTTTAATTGTTAAATATAGAATTCTTAGCATGATAATTATAAACTCTATTTAATTTGAAAACCCATATATTATGTACAATTTAAAAATGTTTATTCTCTTGAAAATGGCTAGAGATATTTGCGAAACGCCATTGAGATAAGCAATAAAATCAAAAAACATTTTTGCACTGAATTTTGCCTTCAAATATTTTAAGAAGTAGCTACTGATCAGATAATATTTATTTCCAACCAAATCCTTATATACAGTGACATTTATGAGTTATTTATCAACTAGCAATGAGTGTTATTTACAATAATTTATTTACAAACAGACAATACTCTCAATATAAAGATTAAAGGGTTTTGTACAGGCTACCGTGCTCCATTGCAAATTTCGTTTACCAGTGATTTTGGAATGCCACAAAATAAGCGTACTCAATGAAAGTCTAATGCAGGTTTACTCTAGCTCATTCTAGGAATGCCCACAACATTGCGAATGCAGTACTTTGCAATGGGGCAAGGCAAAAATCTGTGCATGGACACAACAAAAAAAGATTTTTAAAACAATTAATACAACGTTTCGACTTTGAATTATGCAAATTACCTTCACTATTTTGGTTTTATAATTCTAGCTTATTTCCCTTTCTATTATCTCATAATTTGGTTTAAAATCACACGAGTAGCCTTTGTCAGCATTTCGTTGACATTTGTAACTCGCTCATTTGGCTAATAAAATTACACGCCTATGATGTAATATTTTATAGACTGATTTTTTGTGATCTGAAATATCAGCTGCACTGATAACCTATATTTAATTCTTTGATTGTTTATACATCAACAGCAAATTTCTTGTATTCAGAGAGTGATATGTACACAATTTGCCATGCCGCTCCCCTACCCTCTGTTTTTCTTCAAGAAACTTCAAGCTACTTCAATCAAAGTAAGTTCATACTCTTTTTTTAAACTGTATCTCGAAAGGACAAACTGGACTGCCACAATCTAAAATATTGAATATATTAGGATTATGATAGTATTATTATTTAAATTAAATAATTGTACTGTAACAAAATATTTTGGAGGTGATATATATAAAAGTTTTCACAGCCATGTCAGATACTTTTTTGAATGTATTTATAATGATACTGGTCTAATAGTTTGCTTTCTGAATAGGTTAATTTTATATTTCACTGTTACTAGATATCTGCCAAGGCAATAACACATTGAGAATTAGCATTATTTTACTTAAGGAAAATTAAAAAAAAAATTGTCATTTGGAAGCCTTTTTAATTTATCTCCTGCACAAAATAATTGCAAACAGGGGTAGTCTAGATACAATCCAGATAAATTCCACAGTTTGTTTTATGTAATCTTCATGCACAAAGCTGTCTGAATTAATGTTATTCTATTTGCTAGATATTGTCCTGGGAAAAACCAGTTACTGAGTTCATTAACAGTCTAGTGACGGTTCCATTCATGAAAAGTTTACCAGTGCATGTTTTTCATAATTTTTTATGAGCTATTTGTAAAATGGGTTCGAATAAGGTGCGTGATTTAGAGAACTTGTAGCTTGAAAAATGGCATTATTCATTTTTCAACAATCAAGTTAACACAGTGTTAACTGAATTCTTCCAAGACTCTACGTGATTGCCTTTTTATTGTTTTGATTTTCTCGTTTCAGTTGGCAGTTTCAGTTCCTGGTCAAGAACAGTCAGAATCTATTTCGGTCTGCACAAATACAGAACTTGTTATCAAAGCAGAAGGATTAATAGAGCATGATAAATCCCATGGTATGTGATAATCTACCTTGTTGTAGGTAATGTATAAAACTGAATCAGGTTGTATACTTAATTGGAAATTATGTTCTTCGTTTACGGATAAATTGGGACTAGCTCTGATATTATGTGACAGCTTGTTCCAGTGTTATGGCCCCGCTACTGAAATAAATTTCGTGCTTAATGTTTTTAAGTTGAAATTTATATGTATACTTTGATAGTGAGAAACCCATGATAACTTTGCTGTTATGGTGATCATTCCAAATGCTTTGTAAGATGAAGTTGTATAGAACATTTATATGTCGCATTAAAGATGACTAGATCTCAGCTATTTATTTGATTCATCATCAAATGGAATGAAAATATCTAACCTAACATCTATATTTAGAATTGAATTTTTGATGCCATGTGTACTTTAACAATGGAACTCAACACAAGGAAAACAGCAAACAAAACATTGAATTGGTCGGCAATGTTTTGCTTTTCAAAGGGAAGATACCAAAACAACAATTTCAAAGAAATCTAACAAAAAAGTAAAACCTCAAACCAATCAGGATTCTGGTTTACTCAGTAATGTTATGCCTGGTCTTGGTGATAATGTGACTGTTTTGTTTTGAAGAAAATTTTCTGTCAATAGAAGATAGCCTGAGGCCCCTCGTTTGAAATATAGAATATACAAGAGTGTGTGAGATAATCGTAATATTGGAAGGAACCAATTTTCCCTCTAATAAAAATGAATTTTCTGATCTGTGTTACAGTCGTTTTCCGATCTGTCAAGAAAGTCAGTGTGGTGGTTTGTACTCTATTGGGTTTTCAAGCAAACTCGAAGGTGAGCTCAAATCAACTTTATTTAACAGCCATATGTTATGTCTGATTATAATTTTTCTTTCATAAGTTTCAATGAAGCATGGGGCCATTTAAATTTGATTCAACTACTTTTGTGAAATCCATTATTGTTGGACAGGTTATCAAATGTTGATGGAGATTACTTGATATACTTTTATTATAACTAACGATATACAAGACAAATCTGATTGAAATGTTATTGAACTTCAACAAGGCTACCATTTAATCAATACTTGTATTCAAACAGAACATCTATAGAGTGGGATAGAGTAGGAACATATTGACAAAAAAGGCACGTTACCATTTTCATTACTCGATCAATATTTGTGTAATTTTGTATGGAAAGGGGTGATTCTTGAGTTGACTAGTGCTGTTTTATGCATCATCTATACTAGTGCTGTTTTAGGTTGGTAACTAGGGTATCTGTTCTACCGCTGTGGTTAATCCAACTATCATGTTGCACAAATCATTCATTAGCTAGATAATGACACACCCCAAGGTGGGATTTCATAACTCAGCTTCTCATTTGTCTCCCTAACAGGTTGTAACAGCAAACATCAACGATGAACTTGAACAAGCATTAGACTTACATCATGGGTATTTCTGTTCTCAATTTCTTGTGTCGCTAAAACATGCTGGAACTCATAGTGTTCATGTTAAAGCATCAGTGTTTGATGAAAATAATATTCTCTGGAAAACAAATGCAACAGCTCGGTTAACAGTTAACAGCTATGATGCACCAACCAGGAAATCCTAAATGAAAGCTCTACTAGGAATTAAATTGGAATTAAGTAAAGACTTTTGCATGTTATTTGATGGAAGATAGTTATAAAGACAGCAAAGTACTATTGACGGTATCGTTATTATAACCAATTTAAACAAACTGTAGGTCAAATTAAGATCTGTGTTTATTTTTTAATGATCTCCGATTGGAAAGTGCTACAAAAGATTCTAAACGGAATTGCTGAGGTATTTCATTGTAGTTTTCTAGTTTATATCAGAGTGACTTACAGACAAAGCTCCACAGATTTAAAACATCAAAATTCTCCGGGCAGCGTGGAATTCACATAAAAGTGTTCATAAAAATACCATAAACACTTCCCAGTTTCTTATTTTGGTCAAATGTTATTGTGACCAACAATGAAATAAAATTGGACTAAATCAAGAAACAGGGTGTATTTAGTATAATTTTAGGAACACTTTTATGTGAACTATTAACAATTTTATGTTATTTTTCCCGGAGAACCCTTATGTTTTAGATCTGTGCCACTCTGTCTATATTGATAGAGAATATGTATTGTTGTATACTCGTAGTTGTACTTGTTTTAGTATACAAATGTATATAGCAATATTAATACGAGCCGCATGTTAAAGACCTTAACAACATCGAAGTTGAGCCAGAAATCAAATGATAATCAAATACACGTGCTATGATTCCTCCATAGCCAACACATTTCAATCTTCCTCTGCTAAATAATGGATTATTGTGCTCTTGTAATATGCGCCTCTGAGGGGGGTTGACGCTCCGACTCCCACAGCCATGATTTCGAATAAGATGCCTTACAAATAGGGTCACACGCAAACTGTTATGTCCTCACTGAAAGTCTCCACCCCAGCCAAATCTACAATATTAATGATATTCGACATGCTCCAACAAAAATGTTTCCTTCTTTTCATCAACTGAGCCATTAACACAAACATCAATCCATGTAAATTCTATTTTGTTTGAATATTCGGCCATTTCATAAATCATTGTTTAAGCCTCTAAAACTCTTACGCCCTGAAAATATGAATTTAGAAAGACGTATTTTGACGAAAATGTATGTGGAAATCCTACGTTCAAGTCAAAACCCCTCCAAGGAAGCATTTTGAATTACATTTACGGTTAGTTGTTTCTCTTTAATACATGGGGGTGCTATTTCTTTTACGGTAGAACGCCTCTGTATCAACAAAATAAAGTTTTTCAAACGACTGGATTCACGAAATAAACAGCTTTTACATTTCGGTCTTTCAAGATCATCCAAATGGAACCTTCTGAACCACATTTTAGCTCACGGCTGCGTTAGCGTGACCGCATCTTTGAAACCATTGAGTACATCGTATCTTTCATTGAATAAATAACATTTGATGACTTGGTGGTACCAGCTTCAATAAATTTTGAGTATAGACTTTTATTATTAGTTGCTAATGTTTCATGCACAGATCACTATTGTTCATTGGTCACAAATGATTATATTCTGACGGAATACAGTGATACGCCGTTTTTGTTCAGTATTTGCATTTGTACTTATCAAAAGTTAGAATTTTCACTATAATTTATACTGTATTTTGATAGTACTATATGTGAATTTTTTAATAAAAACTGTCGTTGTAGCTCCATTAATTAGTAAGAAACACCTTATTCAGAATAATCCATCATGCAGTTATCCTGCGAGTCACAAGGATTACGAAGTAATCTTTTAGGAGCGAAGCGACACAGCCCCGGGCGCTGTCTACAGGTCGTAGACTTGTTATCAATAAACCGATATAAAGAGTATTCAAAAGAATAACATAAAGGAATTAGCAAGTATGCTCAAAATCTGCTGTATCGACTACAATGTTACGATTAACAATGTCTTTAACGATGTAACTGAACAACATTTGATTTGCTTACAAGTTGGACATTATGGTAATCTCTTTTCCGCTGGAAATTGCTACGGAAACTACAAACACCGCGAATTCTTAAAGCGTTAGAAACAAGCATTGTGCGTTTTGACAGATGCAAAGATTTTTAAACTTTTGTTATGAACGAGGCTGTCTAGTACAAAGTTTTGCTGATGGATTCCCTGAACATGCGATATGAATGCGCAGTTGCTCGCGAGCACGATTCAAAATCGACAAAATTGTTTTTGAATATAATCCTCCCTATTAACGACGGCGGACGACAAGCCGGGGTATATTGATTTGGACAGAAACCAAATAGTTAGAATGAAGCCACACTTTCCTCAAGAAATGAAGCCGCAGATTAACCGCACAGTCTGGACTATAGAAAAATAAGACTATCAAATAATAGAATAATCTAGCTCAGCCTATCAGAATGCGGGACACTGTAGGTGAACAGTTCGATTTCAATTAATAACCAATATAATCATAGAATGTATAATATTGATCACAAATTGAGGGCTATTGTCATTTGTATCATGATTCATTGCAGAGTGATATATAGCTCACTTTATTAAAGTGTAAAAAATAGCTGCATTGTACAATGTAAGTTCAAATAGGAAACATCCCTGTATACGTGAAACTCTGAGTAACAGAAAAAATGTCTAGTCATTGACTCTATTTATTTAGCTTGCTATACCTATACATAGATTTAACAAGTCGTTTTGCAAGTATTTTCGTGTCCAATACCAATGGAATTGCATATGGCCGAACAGGTACCTTAAAATTTTCACAATTCTCTACATTCGATCAATTATTTATATTAAAAAGCTGGATAAATAGTATATGTTTTTTTTTCTTTCTACACGGCTATATAAGTTTACATATACAGGAGATCTATAACTGTCATTTGTAAGAACTGGAAAAATTAATTTGCCAGTCATGAAAGCTATCCAAGGAATAGTTATACTGATCAGTAAGTGCTTCAATCAGTACGCTATTCATATACTTATCACTATTGCGTTACACTATTATACCATATGTTTTAGGATGTATGTTCTCTGTGTCATAATCAGTTCCACTTATATGTACCATAGTATCATATCCTGGTCAATGACATTCTTAAATTTTCAAATGTTTAATATATTTATAGTGTATTTGTAGGGTTTCCATCACTGACAAGGTATAAACAGAAGAAGATATTATTTTATATTTGAAAAATGAATGTTAGCTTATGATGCATGTCGCAAAAACTAAAGTTTAGACTGCCAATAATACTAAGAAACTATAACTTTCTTATGGAATCGTTATTCCAGTATTCGATTATTATATCTGTATATCCGTACTTGGTTTCTCTGTTTGTTCTGTTTAAATTTACTCTAAAATATTACTATTTCATATTCATAGTTACACTATATACATCTGTTGTTATCTTGTGACATGTGCAATGCTATCTGTCGACAAGCAAATACCAAATAAAAATAATATAGAATCGTCAGGCTTCACGAAACAACTGCAGAATGATCTCATTTATCTGTGACCAGACAGGGTTTGCATAGCCGGTTACATTTCTAAATTTTACTGCCATTGTTTCATTTTAAACTCCAATTTTCTCTCGTTTGTTGCATCGCTTTCCTTTTCAGCGTTATTAAAAGAACTCCAGAATAATTGCTTGTCTCCTAGCCAATCAGCTCGGAGTAATTTTTCATTCGAGTTATAATTACAGAAAGTAGATGATGAATTTTTACAGATTCGACGTTTTACGGATCTGTATGGCTCACGAAAGTACGGCCTATAATCCCGCCAACGATCAACTGACTATCGATTTTGGGTCCACCCAAATGTTATTCAAGATCCTTCCCTAGATTATACGCCGCATTTTTAGGGCTGCCGAACCATTTAGGATTTATATTAACACCGTGAAGCATCTAGAAAAGGAATCAGGTGGACAAAGTTGACTCTCAAAATATGTATTCTGATTCAATCTAGTCTGAATTGTTATCTGCATAACTCTGCTTTATTATTATTACTTAATTAACATCTTTTACTTGCTAAATAGGTAGTCTATTCTTTGTTGATTATTATCACATTTTTATATGCTGTTATAGCAAACTAGCTCAAACTAGGTTTTATATTCGTTTTTTTGAAAGTGTCATATTAGCTTCCTTTACGAAACGTCAATACTTACCTCTCTTTTATCGCTTGTCTTAATTTCTATCAAAATTATAATGCACACACTATTTAAACACATATTCTATTTAGAATTGAAACTATGTCTATTACATAATTACTTTTCTGTTGTAGTTCTCCTGCCAATGAACCTGTCATTTAAACAGATGTATTCGAAGCAAGAGTTTTATGGTAAATTTTTGAAACACCCCAACATAGGCCATAGGTTTGGTGGTTCAGAATTAGAATGCCTACAGTGGTGTCAAAGCAAACAAAATTGCGTCGCATTTGGTTTCCGTCAACATAGCACCGATCCTCAATGTGCGTTGTTCGATCAGATGATTTCACGCTCAGAGCCAGAATATGTTACAAATAATGCACAGTGGAAGATTTTTGAAGTTAGTGATGAACTATAACTCCAACCCACAACTGTGTATACAAATCATCACGTTATAATCATCACGTTATTATTATTATTATTATTATTATTATTATTATTATTATTATTATTATTATTATTATTATTATTATTATTATTATTATTATTATTATTATTATTATTATTATTATTATTATTATTATTATTATTATTATTAT